>JAYESA010000017.1:108317355-109517355 GCA_036927795.1 Iris macrosiphon
CTTGTTTCTTGTGAGTGTTGATCATATACCGCACGTATGATTAACCAGGCCATTTACTCTTGTGCAAGTTCCCAAGCCGATTACATGTTAAAGCTGGTACTCACTCACTTAGTCATTAGTATTCTTGTTCATTACCATATTGTTCATTCTTGTATTTATTTCCAGTATTTTCTTTATTGTGTATCTCTTGTACATGTATATGGCATCTTGTATATTCATATCTATTTACTATTACATAGTTTATATCATTGATTAGAACTGCTGTTAGAGATGTACTTCGCTCTATTCCTGACTGGAAAATATTTTTCAGAGGATCCGAGAGATTGGTGTCCGACATACTATGGACTTCTACTTATAGATGGTGCAGACTTGGACCCATTAGTTCTGGAGTGATTGCCGGAAGGTTTATCCGAATCACTAGTTTTTCATAGTTAGTTTCTTTAGCACTTTGGTACCGGATTTGTTTTCGTCTCATATTGGAGAGTTGGTTTATTATTCTTTTGGTATTGTTATATATTGAATGGATAGTTATGTTAGACTTCCTTGATATCTTCTCGTGCTTCTAGAATTATGATTGAGTTTTATGTGAGATATTGTTGGCAGATTTTATATTATTGTGAGATATTTAGATAGTATAGTTGACCAAGACAGCGTTCTACCACCGATGCTGCGGCATAGGCTGGGCGTCGTTCCCGACTTGCATCCCTATACTGGGTGTGGGTCGTGACATATTGGAACTGCTATTGGGTTGTATTTCGCTCAAATCCTGACTGGATATATTTTTTAGATGATTCATTAGAGGACTGATGTCCTACACACTATGGACCACAAGATGGCGAGCCAGTTGAGTTAGCACCAATTGAGTACGTTGAGTTGGTACCTGCAGTCGATGAGACTTAGCTAGTTCATTTATGATATTGTATATGCCAGTTAGACACTTTTGGCATATATTATATTATAGACCATTGAGTTATGATTAGACTATTAGACTTGGACTTGTGATATATTGTGACTCTGTATTTTCTTTCCTTCTATTCCATACCTTGTCATATCTTTCTCTAATTTTATCTTATGATTAGTATTGATTACCATTATCATATTTTACTCCATTTAGAGTTGAGATATCTTGACAGGTATATTATATATTGTGTCACGCCCCAGTCCCAAAATATCGAGGGACTGGACACGTGGCAATGGCCAGCAGCATGCACCGATGGACAATCCTAATTTAATGGATCCACCGGGGCATACTTAAGCTGTAATACAACAGTCAGGGTTACTAATCTCATCCACAGAATAAAGATAGTAATATCAGCAAAAGAAATATTAAACAACAACCAGTCAAAGTAAATAAAATCGGGGAACAACTCGATATTAAAGTCTGTTACAATTATTCTCAATAACAGGAAAAGAGTTTAATTAAATAGGAAAGAAAGTCTATTTGCCATAAAGACTGAGCATGGCTAAGCAGTTGTTCAGGAGAAGTCCTCAGCGATCATCTCGTCCTCAGGTTCAGGTACTGCTCCGAGTAGTGCTCTTATTCCGTATACCTCAGGGTAGATCTCGTCTGCTAAATCTGGAGACATAATCCATTCCAGGTCCTCAGGGGACATAGCAAGGTACAGAAAATACAAGCCAAAATAAATGCAGTAATGAAACAAATAGGGTAAATAAATGAACTAGCTAAGTGATAATGCAAGTGAGAGTTATTAGTCATACTCAGGCTGAGACTACTACAGGATCAGTGTCAAGAAACCATAGCAGTATTTTCTCGAAGGGCCAGAACTGGTGCCAAAGCTCTGTGTCAGAGATAGGACACATCTAGATTACAATATATATAATATAATCAGCCTTGATATGGTAATACTCTCCCCACCCAATGTAATCTTACGTCACAGTTCTCAATGTTCATGTTACGCAAGATTAAGCTAATGCAATAAGACATGATAAAATCTAAGCTTGTAAATTTTATAAGTCATAAACCTGTATCCTATACAGAATCACCTTGAATATTCAGGAAGATTCTGTCTCATGATCTGTGTCAAGTGTCCTGGGTATAACGTACTTGATATGGCAAGTACGATAATGTAAATGCCACGATATCCATCTCTAATTGACATTGCACAACCATGCGTACGGTGTTGGCACCCGACTATAATCGGACGCTAAGCAAGTCACACGGCCCTAGGGTTGAGCAAGTACAATAGTCACAGAAAATAAAGCAAGAGAACAAGATGAATCATTAAGCTGCAATTTATGGCAAGGTACACTTGCCTGGGTTTCCGGCTCCAATTGTCGCTCTGGCTTCAGCTGGGATTTCAGGCAGTACTCCGGTTGCTGAAATAGACATCACCATCAGATCCAGAAAATATTAATCAGCTAGAAATGCCTGTCCTTGAGTTCAATTTAGAGACAAGGGCAAAAATGACATTTTTGGGTTAAAGCGGGGTCCACATGTGGGCCGCTTTGCACCGAAAAATGCGTCAGGGTTAAAAGTCTCTAAATCTGTCCAACTTAGTGTCAACAGGTCAGGAACGATGATACGAACCCAATGGAACTTCCAGAATTGGATTCCGATGAGCCGTTCTCAAAATCGCCCGTCGGGTGGAGCCTGTGGGGCCCACGACACGCGATTTTGTCAACGTTCTCAGAATCGAACCAAACTTGGCTCACAGGACCAGCGTAGTGCTACGAGTCCGATGGCACAAGTTTCGTCTCGATCCGACGTGTGTACACTAAGTTACAGCGAGAACCAGAAAAGTCGGATACGGGGCGTTGTCCGCGGATACGCACTGATTCCGGTGTACACGCACATCCGAATCAGCTTCTGCGAAATCCCGCACGTCCGTATCAACGACACGCACATATCTGTGAAGACCGTACGCGACCAAGTCGTCCCGTTTGGCGGGGCGTACTCAGTTCCGGGGTGAAACAGGGCGTTGGTTTTCCTGTTTTTGGATCGCGGTTCACGATCACCACAGGACGCGATGCACCGACAGTTTACACGGGCACCGAGGGGGTCATGCAGGATACGCGATGCAACTGACGGAATTGAAATCAGAGCTACGAGGTGAAGGATACGAGTACCTGAACAGGGCTCAAAAGACTGGGGTTCTTCGTGTCCGACACGTGTCTAGGGTTAGGGTTGTGTCCTGTCAAGTCTAGGGCATCTGTGTCCGCGAGAGCTCGCCGGAGTCTGGAGAGTGCCGGAGGGAGGCCGGGCAGCGGAGGAGGCGGTCGCCTGAGGCGGCTGGGACGAAGCCGAGGGTCGTCGGCCGGGCTCGGGCGGCCACTGCACGTCGAGGCTTCGGCTGGGCTGCTGCTGTGGCGAGGTCAGGCGGTGGCTCTGGCAGAAGGAGGCGAGGCACGGCGGGTGGCTCTGGCCGGAGGCTGAGAATGAAGGAGGAGGGAGAAGGGAAGGCGGGCGGCTAGGGTTACGGCGAGGTCGGGGTGAGGCGGGGCAGCCGGTGGCGGGGAAAAATCGAGGCGGGGGAAGGGATTTTATAGTGGAGAAGAGGGAGAGGGAAAGGCGGCCGGTGAGGAGCAGAGGAGGCGGAGGGTCGGGGATGGCAGCGGGGAGAGGAAGAGGGAGCGGGCACGGCAGCCATTTCGGGTAGCCGGAGCGGCGCGGCTGCCGGCGGCGGGAGTTGAGAAGTCGGGGAGGAACGTTTGGAAGAGAAGGAGATGCGGGTCGGGTTCTGCGGGCGGACGGGTGCGGGTTGGGCTGACCCGGCCCGACCCGTTAGGGCGGTCCGGTTCAGTTGGTTCAGCTGGACCGCCCGGTTCGGTTCGGTTCAGGCCAAATAAACCGGGTTCAATATGGTTCAAATTGGTTTAATTAATTAATTTATTTTTTAGGGCTTTAAAAATCCATCCGGGGTCCAATAAATTCCCAGAAAATTACCCTATGTCTAGTTTTATATTTTACACCATAAAATATTATTTTCATAATATTTTAATATTATTTATTATTATTTAAAAATCCTTTAATAATTAAAACACTTGTATTTAATTACAGAAAATTTCCAAAAAATTTCAGAAAATTGTGAAAAATCTAAATTTAAAAATTCTTGAGAATCAGGAGGATTACATATTGTGTGAGATGTTTAGATAGTATTGTTGACTTAGACAGCGTTCTACCGTCAATTTTGTGGGATAGGCTGGACGAACCCACGTACTCGTGCCCCTACACCGGGTGCGGGTCGTAACATGCTGCCAATAAGAGAAAAAAGTATTATAGTGACGGAAACTACCTGGTCAATTCTGTCAACCAAACTTAGGTTGATGACTTGGTGGACAACTCCCTTGTATTAAACAAGGGAGACAAATCGCGTAACTCGCGTAATATCAATCAAAGGGTGATCCACACCCAAGCTTCTGAGTCCCTTGCGTTAAACAAGGGATACAAATCGCGCAACTCGTGCAATATCAAGAACAGGATGATCCACACCCAAGCTTCTGAGCTCGCATATATTTGTTGTAATATGCGGGACAAGCAAGTCATGGACACCGCTGTCCAAACTAATCTCTCTACATGCGCACTCTTTAAAGAGAGGCAAAAGTTTCTCCAGAATTTATGCCAGTAGAAAAAAACTACAGGTGCACAAATAAAGTGTTAGCTAGGGAGAATCATTTTCCTAACATCATGTTTATGCGCATAATGGAGAAAAAGTTATGCGCCACTTGTCAGAAGCCTACTGTTAGTACTCCATGTCAAGACTTTCGTGCAAAATCAAATGCACATAGGCAAACAGCGCCAACTCTGCCTATACCACAGAAAGTGTGCCAAGTTGGGTCAACCTCTTCACAACATGTTAATTGTGCGGGTGTACATAAGAGGACTTTTAGGAATAACGTTCTCTCATCCCTGAAGGATAAAAGTTTGAGAGGTGACGAATCATTCGCTAATCAAGCCAACACCTCACTCTATACACAGGGGACCAAAAATGTGTATAAAAGATTCAATGTATCTCATGTAAAGAGGCAGAGTCTGCCCTCATCCTCCTCTTCTCTTCCCTAATTTAATTTATGTAATGAGCTTATTGTACAAAAGTGTAAAGAGAGAAACCCTTCTGACTTTACAACAGTATTTCCTAAAGAACATTATTCTAATTGTCATAGAGTTTTAATCAAATATTATTGTGCATCAGCAAAATGATCTGTGTTTGACCGATTGACCTATATTATGTCTCCTAAACTTCAACATGCAAAGCAAGTTGACAACCAGGAGTATGATGATGATGAACCGCTCCTTCCTCTAGCATACATGGCTTCGCATCTTTCCTATGGCAGGAGACAATCAAGACAAAGTTCTTTAAGAACACCCAGCCAAAAAAGGTTTGACCAACTTGTCGACTCCTTTAAAGGATTATACCAAAATACCCATTCTCGGAGACGGGAGCTCGTTCTTCACAGGAATTCCCATTCCTTAGAGCCCGAGGCTGGGGGTAGCAATCCCCCTTATTCTGAAACTGGCAGAGTAGACTCCAACTACACAAATCTTTCTACTAATCTCTCTGTTGTATACAGAGATGTTAGCGTCTACACCATTGGTGACGAACAAGACACTTCTCTATCAAAAGCCATCGAATAATGCCTCAACTCATTAGAGGTCACTCTCAGGGACATGTGCACTATGATGCAAAATATGCATCAAATGATGACAGCCCAATATTCTGCTACATTAGTACCTGTTGTCACTCTCCGTTCTGATATACATATTTGGAACATATTTTTTAGCATGGTTGCATGTGCATGGAGACTAGACCCATTCTTTGGTTTAACCTGGTTCATGTTTTATTTTGTGGGTTGGTTCAAGTCATGAGAACTTTTGGTTCAACCCTCAACCCTACCATATGTAACCCAATATTTTCTCTCTCTCTCTCTCTCTTTCTCTCTCTCTCTCTTCACTTCTTCATTACTTCCTCTTTGTTTAGTTTTCTCTCCCTATTTTAATAGGCTAGTACACCTTGCATAAGAAATAGAGAAATTCTCCATATTATTATTCTATTATATTTATTATATATTTTTAAGCACTTTTAGTAATTTTAGTACTTAGAGTTTTCTGTTTTTGCTATATGATAGAGCTTTCAATTTAGAGCATTTTGGCTTTTGGTTCACCCGATTTGGACTTAAAATGTGGTTTTTATGGAAAAACAAGATTTCAGTTTTTAGAGTTTTTTGCCATGGCCGAACCTGCTGTTGGAGAAGACGAAGTTCTCATACGGCCAGTGAGCATATGTAGCTGAGAGAGCCATACGGCCCGAGAGGGTTATGCGGCCTAAACTCTTGTCGTATACTCACAGCATGCGTCCATCTTGTTGGACGTATGACTACTGATTTACACAAATGTCTTTGAACACCTTGTGCTTTTACTCGCTGAACGAATAAAAATTTTGCTAAGTCTGAGAGAACTCCATGCGGCATTGAACCCCATGCGGCATCGAACTCTATACGGCACTGACACCCATGCGGCCTAGAGAGCATGCGGCCCCTATTTTCTTGGACGCATGGCTCTGCACCGTTGGCACTTATTTCTATGGTTTTATCTTTCTTTTTGACACACTTTATGGCTTCTCACATCAGTTACTTTATGTCACATCACTGAAACTTTATTTATTTGAATATCACTTTAACACTTGTCCCAAGTAGTAGACCTTAACCATGAGCATTCGGCCAAGTGGTTCATGCATCATGATAGTATTAAATAGCGAGTGGGTTTTCTTCTTTCCTGCTCATCAATGAACATTTACTTCTTTTGGCGTTTAGCCACTGGTACCTGTTAGCCGGCTCATCTGAACACTAGTTTTCTTACATGATTGTATTAAATTAGACTGCAACTGATCACTTTTATGTACTTTTTTTACTCTTCCAGCTTCTTATTTTGCACAATTGGACTCCAGAATATTTTGAGAAAGTGTTTGGGATACCTTATTGCTTTATCATATACACTCTATGCTTACTATTTTTTATTTGAATGATTGAGACATAGAAGTTCTTGACTATAGGAGACTTGATTGTAGCATGCACCCCCTTGTCTTATATAGCTGTGATCATCGTACGACGTATAACACCTTGTATAGGATAGCTGGCCATGTCTGTCTCCATATTTTGGTACTGGGACGTGACACATGTCCAAGCGGATTAATTCATACATGCACAGCCTACTCCTAAAACAACACCTCTACAGGATAACACAAATCCAGAAGCAGTCCTAAACCAAAAGTCAGCAGCGCCAACTCTTAATCTTCTCAATATTGGGAGTGGACCTCCGTCGGTGATAATACATGTTCAACCAGGATCTTATCAGTCAGCTGCACCACTTTGACCAGAAGATCCTCTCGACGTTATCCGGGAGTTACGTGCACAGGCCGATATTTTAAAGAAGAAAGCCCAACTCTATAAGCTGGGGGTGAAACATTCTTGTCCTCCTCATTGGGATAACATTTCTTTCCTGTCACGCCCCAGTCCCAAAATACCGAGGGACCAGACGCGTGATAATGGCCAGCAGCACACACCGATGGACAACCCAATTTAATGGATCCATCGGGGCATACTTAAGCTGTATATAAGGTCTACAACATCAAGTCAGAACTAATCTCATCCACACAATAAAGATAGCAATATCAGCAAAAGAAATTTTAAACAACAACCAGTCAAAGTAAATAAAATCGGGGAACAACCCAATATAAAGTCTGTTACAATTATTTTAATTAAACAGGAAAGAGAGTCTATTTACCATAATAACTGAGCATGAAGAAGCAATTTTCAGGAGAAGTCCTCAGCGATCACCTCGTCCTCAGGTACTGGTACTGTTCCGAGAAGTGCTCCTGTTCCGTAGACCTCAGGGTAGATATCCTCTGCTAATCCTGGGGACATAATCCGGTATCCAGGTCCTCAGGGGACATAGCAAGGTACAAAAGATACAAGACAAAATGCAGTATAATAATAAATGAAACAAAAGGGTAAATAAATAACCATCTATGTGAAATGCAAGTTGAGAGCATCACTAGAACTTAGGCTGATACCACTACAAGCTCTGTGTCGGGGAGCCGGTAGCAGTTATACTATGCTATATAATTTACTATGATATGGCCTATATATATAATCAGCCTGTAGCCTGTGTGTCTCTCCCTACCCAATATAATCATACGTCTCATGTCCACGATACCTCATGTCCACGTCACGTACGATCATATCTAATGCAGTGAGTCATACTATGTCTATGAATCTAATGTCTAGGAATGTAATATAATGTCTATGCCAATCCTACAACCTACACATAATCACCTTGAATATTTCAGGAAAATTCTGTTTCATGATCTGTGTCAGGTGTCCTGGGTATAACGTACTTGATAAATTAAGTACGAGAATGTGAAGGGTCACGAATGTCCATCTCTAGATGACTTTACACAACACCGCGTACGGTGTTGGCACCCGACTATTAATCGGACGCTAAGTAAGTCACTCGGTCCTAGGTCAAGCATGCACAATAATGTATATATAGTCAAAGGAATAAATAACAAGAACTGCAGAGATTGGCAAGGTACACTTGCCTGGGGTTCTGGCTCCAATTGTGGCTCTGACTTCAGCAAAAATTGCAGGCAGTACTCCGGTTGCTGAAACAAACATCACCATCAGATCCAGAAAATATCAATCAGCTAGAAATGCCTGTCCTTGAGTCCAATTTGGACACAAGGGCGAAAATAACATTTTTGGGTCAAAGCGGGGTCCACATGTGGCCCACTTTGCACCAAAAAACGCGTCAGGGTCAAAGGTCTCCAAATCTGTCCAACTTAGTATCAACAGGTCAGGAACGATGATACGAACCCAACGGAACTTCCGGAATTGGATTCCGATGAGCCGTTCTCAAAATCGCCCGTCGAGTGGAGCCTGTAGGGCCCACGACACGCGATTTTGTCAACATTCTCAGAATCGAACCAAACTTGGCTCACAGGACCAGCGTATTGCTACGAGTCCGATGGCGCAAGTTTTGTCTCGATCCGTCGTGTGTTTACTAAGTTACAGCGACAAACAGAAAAGTCAAATACGGAACATTGTCCGCGGATACGCACTGATTCCGGTGTGCACGCACATCCGAATCAGCTTCTGCTAAATCCCGTACGTCCGTATCAATGATGCACACGTATCTGTGAAGACCGTACGCAACCAAGTCGTCCCGTTTGGCGGGGCGTACTCAGTTCCGGGGTGAAACAGGACATTAGTTTTTCTGTTTTTAGATCGCGGTCCACGATCACCACAGGACACGATGCACCGAGCGGGTTGCACGGGCACCGAGGGGGTCATGCAGGCTACACGATGCAACTGACGGAATCGAAATCAGAGCTACGAGAAGAAAGATACGGGTACCTATACAGGGCTCCGTAAACTGGGGTTTCTCGTGTCCGACACGTGTCTAGGGTTAGGGTTCAGGCGTTAGGTCTCGCCGGAGGAACTCGCGGAGCTCGCCGGATGCTGCGCTGGCCGTCTAGCAGAGGCAGAGCAGCACTCGGGGAGGCGACCGGCTGCTGTTGGGAGTCGACGAGGTTCGGTCGAGGGAGGAGGAGGTTCTGGAGGAGGGTGGAGCTGGAGGGCGAGGCGGCGGAGATACCGGGAGGAGGCGGCTGAGGAACCGGAGGCTGCTAGGGTTCTGGGAAGATGCGGTCGAGGCTGGAGATGCTGCGGAAGTTCGTCGGGCGGATAGGGCGGAGCACGGCGGCTCGAGGCGGTGCGGGCTGCTGCTGGAGATGGCGAGGTCGGCTGGGAGTGTTCGTCGGGGAAGGCAGCGGAGGCCGGCCGAGGCTAGGGCAGGGGAGGCGGTTCTGGGGACGACGGGGTCGAGTTGGCGTCGGGCGGAGGATCGGAGGACGGGAAGGAGGAAGGGAGAGAGGGCGGAGGCGAGGGCTTTATAGGCGGACGGGAGGAGACCGGAGGTCGACGGTTACGGGTAGGAGAGGAGGCGGCTGGTGGAGGGAGAGGAAGAGGGAGCGGTCGGCGGCGGCCGTTAGGGAAGCCGGAGGGGCGCGGCCGGCCGGCGGGAGGCGAGGAGTCGGGCGGTGCGTTTGGGAGAGAAGAAGTCAGCGGGTCGGGTCGGGTGCTTAGCGGGTCGGGTCTGACCCGAATCCGACCCGCTAAGGGGTTGGGCCTGGGTTTGGTTGGACCGGCCGAGTTGGTTCAATAGGGTTGGTTTTGTTCGGTTTTATTTAAAATAAACCCGATTTATTTGGTTTAATTAAAATAATTAGTAATTAGGGCTTTAAAAATCCATCCGGGGTCCAATAAATTCCCGAAAAATTATCCTATGTCTAGTTTTTAATTTTACACCATAAAATATTATTTTCATAATATTTTAATATTATTTAATAACATTTAAAAATCACTTAATAATTAAAACACCTGAATTTAATTACAGAAAATTCCCAGAAAATTCCAGAAAATTGTGAAAAATCTAAATTTAAAATTCTTGAAAATCAGGGGGATTACATTTCCCTCCTAAATACAAACCCCAATCGATGGTTTTCTTTGAAGGCAAGAGGTCGTCGAGCTAATATATTAATTACTTCAATATAATGACGGCTCTTCTACAGAAAGATGATGCTCTCCTCACCAGATTGTTCGTGGGATGCTTGACCGGCATAGCCTATGATTGGTATCGTAGTTTACCTGATAATTGCATATCCTCATTTGGTGATATAAAGTATATTTTCCTCTCACGATTCTACGAGGGTGGCATGGATATGAAGATATCGTCGCTCATCGATATCAAGCAAAAAGAGAAGGAATCTGCTCATGAATTCATAGAGCGTTTCAGGCAAGCAACTCCAAAGTTGCCCTCCCCCCAGTATTCCAAACTCAGCATTCATCGATACTTGCAAAAAGAACCTATTGCCTATAGTAGGGCTCTGGACGGGTCCAACCCAATTTTAAGACTAGACGACATCATCATGGGAGCCGAAGCCACTGAAGGTAGCACGAAGGTGGCACAAAATTTGGGATTACAAATGCCAAATATAGAAGATAAAGGAAAGTGCCCTTTCACCCTCAACAATGACAACAATCATACTAATAAAGCAAAGGAGGTTCTCGTTATCATTGTCTCTAAGAGTTCTCCAACACCCAAGCTTATAGCTCAGGCAAAAGAAAACTTATTCCTTTGACGACGATGATGTTGTCAACATCGTGAATGCATTAGTGAAGGATAACAAGATAAAATTTCCTGATATTATTCAAATTTCTCGATATTATACGTCATGAAGAGGCAGACAGAATCGATAATCCAAAGTACTACATGTACCATCGATACATAAATTATTCTATACGAGATTGTAATGCATTGAAGAAATACATCCAGCGACTGATTGATATTGAATCTATCACCGTTCACAATAAGAACAAGCTAGTTACCGCCAATGTGATGTTAATTTAATTTGGTGAATTTCCAGTACAAAAAATTCCAGAGGCGTCATCTCTAAGCCACAACTTGGGCTAGCAAAGCCAAACGGAGACTTGTTTATAATGTCAGTGGTATATTCCTTCCGAAGTACTGGGTCTAGGCTAGACTTTTTATAAACTCCCTCGACCAATTTAGGATTTAATTTGAATTAAAATTGAAGGACTAGGATTAATTTGGATTTAATTAGGATTAATGTGCGGCAATTATGTCTTAATACACCTTACCGTTGCTTCGAGGTTGGAACGCCACACTAGTAATTACCTTCAACCCAATGTCACAAACATCTCCTAGACATGCTAGACTACGCATCTGACCATTGTGTAACTTTAGATACTCGTTATTGCGTCTCATCTTAGCTACACAATATTCATTAAAAGAACGTCTTGCATTTATTAATCTAATTAAATTTAAGGCCAATTTTACCCTAAACATGACCTAACCAAGCCCATGTGCCCTCTCATGTGGACCAGCCCCACCCTATTGAGCCCTAGCCGGCCCAAGTCTCGAAGTCAGCCTACAAATGCCATCATCTATATATATATATAATTCTTTTCACATGGAAACCCTAAAACACAAAAACTATCACCACCTCCAAACCCTAGCCGAGCCACCCCCCTTCATCCAATCGAGCAACCATCTTCCCTTACACTACCGCCTTCACCTTCACCATTATCACCACCCCCTCCATCATCAACCATCTCCCTTCACCACCATAACCAACCCGACACTCCCTCATCACCACCTCAACCACCGGCCTCCCCTGCCTGACCACCCCGTCGACCACCCACAACCCCCCACACACGGCCGTGCAGTCGCACGCCAAACCGCCGCTGCAAAGCCGCTGCTGCCACTGTTGCCGCTGCCGCACCTGCTGCAGTTGCCGCCACCCCGCTGCTACCTTGCTGGCAGTCGTCCGGAGCTGCCCCATCGCCGGATACGCACCCTCGACGAGCACAGGCCCTATCCAGTCATCCACGTCGAGGTAACCACCTAAATTCTCTGCTTCTTCAGGATATCGTCGTATAGTCGCGTATCGTCGTGTCGTCGTATCGAGAATTGTGGTCTTGGACACAAATCGAATTAAACCCTAATTATATACATACTGGTATGATGATTAACAAGATTTAGAATTTGTTTAATAACTAGCAAACACCTAAATCATGAGACCTGTCATCAAGGACTAGTATTTCACCCGAACACCTGGACATAAACCAAGTATGTTGAACATAGAAACCAAGGACATGTATTCGTGCAGAGCAGAAATAGTTGTCAACCCATAACTCGATAATTTATTGTCGCAAGGTGCACGTTAGCCAAAGACAGAATACGGGTACACCCTAGCTACGTGCACACATAACGTTGTATTCGGTCAACCGTGAACCTACGACAGTATCTAGGAGCAACATCATAATTATTTATGTATTGCTTAGTGTATGATATCAGCATTTGCTATATTGTATTATGTGTTTAGGGTCACTGGACCAGCCAGGAGACACTGCAGAAACCGGCTTCTGGCATTCACAGCTTGAGGACTCAGGCAAGATACCTTGCCATATTTACTGTCTAATTTAAATTATGCATATATTGTATTATATTCTTGTTGCTTTCCTTTTATACAACTGTGCGCGTCCGAGATTGACTCGAGTGCAATCGACAGATACGTTGATGATTAGTGTACTTAACCTAATCATTAGCAGACTCACCCTATTGGAGGATACTCCGATATCTTCCGAGACCTGACACTCTTACATATTTCACTATGACATATTCATATTGGGATGCGGGTCTGCATACTTGACTAGCCATTGGTGCGTGCGACATGCATCACGGTTAGTACGTAACTCAGGGATATTTTATTCTTAGAGACTGGCATATAGATACGTAGTATGTACGGCGAGTATTCGATTTGTGTATCTACATTGGGCAGAAAGGACAACTAGTAGGCGTATGGGATACACCCATTGGAATCCGTAGTATCCAGAGGAGCCATGGATCCAATGACCCCCCTTATTCAAATTCCCCGTTCTTCGGAGCGGTATGAACGTTATATTATTCAGATTCCCCGTTCTTCAAAGCGGTATGGAAGTTCTATTATTCAGATTCCCCATTCTTCGAAACAGTATGGACGTTATGCCTACACCTACTCATACGTACCAATGTTGTCCTCACATTGCATTCACTTAGATGGTTAGCACACCCTTTATTGTATTTATTTTATTCAGTATATATATATGTCATGTTTCTATATATCTTGTTACGTCCCTCTGAGGACCTTGTACCTTTAAAGATTTGGATGAGGCATATTACCCCACAGTATACGGTCAAGGACAGGAGACGAGGTTCTCTACCGCGGAGGAGCTAGAAGTGTTACCGTCAGAGTTTTCGTGATCACTTGGTAGGCCTTCTGCCTAGGATTGAGAGCATCATTATCTAGTCAGCTGATGCCCTAGTCATTACTCTTTTATCTATCATTTTAGTACTTTCTTTCGTCATAGTAGTGGGTTTGTCCCCACCAGACATTCTTGGTTGTACTATAATATTTGAGACTGGCATTTATCTTCCAGCATTTATTATGTGTACATTCCTGCTATTTATTTTGTGGATGAGATTAGATTAATTATTGTTGATTTATATGGGACATGCTAGTATTTAGGACAGTATAGCACTCTTTGTTATGATCCATTAAATTGGGATATCCTCGGAGACATGTCAGCTGGCTATTGCCACGTGGCCTGGTCCCGTGTATTTTAGGACTGGGGCGTGACATAGTTTTAGTGGTGGCCCATGCAGGTTAACTTATTCGCTTGTGGTATGGTAACATGCCCAGCGAGCCTGCAATAGGATAGAAATTACTAAGTCTCATCCACTTTGATTACGTCTTTGAACTTCCTTCGTATTACTTCTAAATATCTGTATCATGTTTGCTTGATTTCGTACTCTTTCAATGAAATCCTGTCTCTTGTAGCAAGATAAACTTGTGCAGTGGACGAGGAGCACCCGGTGCCATGGTGCCAACCGACACCACCTAAAGAGAGGAGGTACCCCAGGGACTACCTGGAGGGCAACCACCGCCACAGGCCCCGCTGATACATTGGCACGAGACTTCTCAGGACAATCATACCCAGCAGCCCGAGGGACAGACTTCACAGACGATCCCCACATAGCATTTTGAGGGCTAGACTTCAGGAGCTACACCGATGTCGCAGACCGAGAGGCCGACATCTGAGGAGATACCTACTGCACAGCCAGAGGTTCCATTACCCCCACCTCCGCCTTATCCACCCTAGATGCCACCATCAGATAGACAGCCACAGATGCTTCAGTTCTTTCAGACTATGATGCAAGCACAGTGGCATCAGACCGAGACGTTGAGGTAGAGTTTGATGGCAGTACTAGAGAGGACACATGTCACAACACCAGTGCCAGCACCTGCACCAGCCTAGACAGGTGTGTAAACTCCCTCACCCAAAATAGGTATTTTGTGTATATTTTATATTATTATATTTATTATAGATGTTGAATTTATTTAGAGTATTCTCTTAGTTAATTAGAAAATAAATTTTTTTAGTCTATTTACTTATATAAATATTTATTTAGAATTATTTTTAGGCTATTTTAGATTATTGGGATTTTTCCATAATTTTTAATTAATTAAAAACTAGTAACACTAATTTTCTAAGACTTTGAAGAATTTATTTTATATTCAAACTTAATTAAAAATATCCCAAACTTTTATTTTAGGTTCTAAATAGTCAAATATATTTTCTAGAATTTTCTGTAAATTTTCTGAATAGTTTAGTATTTATTGGGAGTTATTTAGGCTAATAACTAATTTTTAGGACTTGTAGAATTTATTGTGCAATCTCAGGAATATATAATGGACCCACATTATTTTCTAGGGTTTATAATATTATTATATATTTTCTGGAATTATTTCAGAATTTTTGGAATAATAAAAACTAATGTTTAGAGCTTCTCCTAATTATAGTAGGAAATCTATGAATATAAAATTATCCCAAATATTTTTCTAGAGTTTTTAAATTCAAAATATTTTTTTTTTAATTTTTCCAGATTTTTATGATTATTTTTAATATTTATTTTGAGTTATTTAGATTTAAAATGACTTAAATAATGTTTTGATAAAGGCAAATCAAAAACAAATAATATAACAAAAACCACCCAATCAGATTCTGACACGTGTCAGCCTATAAATATTCTTTCAGCTGCAGGTACATCCCTATATATATATATTATTATAACCCTAATTATCCCATTATTTTAGAGAAAGAGCTTTTGGAGAATTGCCATCTAGGGTTCCTTCATCTTCCACAAGCCATTGCGCATAGCTCCGGACTCCAAACGAGATCTAGTTTTTTTTGTTAGAACGATATTGAGGTTAGAATTCTGATTATATAATTTTTTTTTTATGAAATTATGAGTATTAAATTCTGAAAAATTCGTAGAGCACAGCATGTCCGAAAATAGACGTGTTTCAATGTTTTCGCGATTCCGGGAGAACCAGGAATCATAATCATGAACCGTTTAAAGTTTTGGAAAGATAATGTCTATATAATTGACATATATTTTTCTCAGAATTTAATTCGAAGTATTTTATACTGTTAATTCTGTAGAACTTCTAGGTTAGAATTTAACCATCGGTGCACAATACAAAATTTGTATGTGCCATAATTCCCAAACGAATTTGAATTCGGACGAGCCATAAATTCCAG
Source organism: Iris macrosiphon (assembly GCA_036927795.1). Classification (NCBI taxonomy): domain Eukaryota; kingdom Viridiplantae; phylum Streptophyta; class Magnoliopsida; order Asparagales; family Iridaceae; genus Iris; species Iris macrosiphon. The sequence goes on from JAYESA010000017.1 coordinate 108,333,538, forward strand.
CATGTTTTTGACGCTGAAATCTACAGGAAATCATGCATGAAATTTGAGTTTGTGTCGGTTGACTTTTCGGTCAACAGATCGCCTCGATTTGCGTGCCATGAGTCTCGAGTTGATAAAATTCAGTTTCTTTGGAAAAATTTTAGGAATTAACATAAAAATCAGAATAATAAGATTAAAATAGAATTTTAGAGTAATTATTCCAGAATTAAATAAATTAAAATAAATTGATGGTTATATTATTATATAGTTATATGAATATATATATGTAAGTAAATGCTAATTGATAATTATGACTAAATATTCAGACTGTACGACCCTAGGACACCGTGGACTATCCCATACTTACCTTGACCATGTTGACCCTAAGAACTTGTGAATTTGTCCGCCTTGCGTACATTAACGTACTGGCATAGACACCTGTCAGTTGACTGACTGATTTCGTACAGTACTTGAAGATGCGACACCCGCGTAATTCAATGCGTAATTGACCGTGTTAGATGACTAGTGTTACCCCTAGTATACCCCCTTGAGTCCAGTATAAATGTGGCTGTGTATGTGCTAGTGTAAAGACTAATGATTCTATTGTATTATATTTATGTGTACATAGGATATTGGATTTATTCTGCGCGATTTTTGGAGCAGGTTATTGGTACATCGTAGCTTTCTTGCCAGGCAAGTATACCTTGCCATTGTACTGTCATTCATATTCCATATGTTGCATGCATCTTTATTTTCTGTCTTTAGTTCATATACTTTAACTGTTATATAAAATGCGTGCGACGGTGTCGTCGCGGTATATTTTTATTTATGTATTGTATTGACCTTGTTTATGAGACTACCCCATTATCATGTAGCATCATTAGGTTCATTGGCCGTGACACAGTTGTTACACGAGTTGTGAGTCTCATATAGATCACGGACTGGCGTGCAGGGTTGGCCTCCTGTACGTATAGGCCGTGCGTTAGGGATAACTGCTGTTAGAAACTTTGCATGCTAGTGGACTTGGCAGTTATTAAAGGTATTATCGTGTCATGGATGTGACATGCTTAGAGCATGGGGTGGGGAGAACAACAAGTAAGGCGTGTGGGCTCCGTTGCACTTTTCTTGTGTAACCCGTACGCTCCGCCGGAGATGCGCGGTCATGATGACCACTATATATTATATTATTATCAGGCGGGCCTCCGGCGTTTGAAAGTCGTCGTGCCTTTGTAGGCCCCTGGATCTCCAAGAGAACTATGCCAATCCCATTTTAGCCAGATAGCCCACGCGTTGGGAAAGTTGTTCTTAACTGCATACACTTAGACGGTTAGGTGACTCCTTTGGATATTTATTTCAGTACTTTATTGGCATGTGTTTAAGTATCTTGTTATGTCCCTCTGAGGACCTGGTCCCCTGCCAGGTGTACCTGTTCTTTAGTATTTGCAGGAGCGCAGATTCGGATGGTTATGAAGTTTCAAGGATGTCTTCTCTTCGAGCCGTGGTTGATAGCTCGTATTCTTATATTGTGTTTATGGTGTTGTACTCATATTGTATTTGCTCTTATATTCGAGTTGGTAGTAGATTTGTTTCCATCCAACTATCATCCTTAGATACTTCTTATTGAGATCTAGTTTCATAGATGCTGGTTATTTATTTTTATTTGATTTTGGTGGATGAGATTTAGATTTTACCCTATGACTTGTGACATATATTTATACCACTTGTGGATTTGATATTCATATTACAGCGTACGTATGGATTTGGTTTCCATATATTGGAGTTGCCATATCCATGCGGCTGGCATGCTTACGTGTCCTAGTCCTACGTATTTATGGGACTGGGGCGTGACATGTTTTTGTGGTGGCTCATGCAGGTCAAGAGCATATTGTCTCGGTTACGTTACTGTACCGAGCAAGCCTGCACCTAGGACTAGAGTATAGGATCTCATCCACAATTGACTATGATTCATCTTTCTTCTCCCTGTTCTATTCGAACAATTATATCCTGCTTGATTCCTGTACTTCCCAAATAATTCTTTGAGTATAGCCTTCTGCTAGGATATAGGAACCCCTGTTATTAGGATAATAATTAGGGTAGTACACCTATTAAGAATACAACGAGAATATAGACACACCGCTAAGCTTAGAATATCTAGTGAATCCTAGAATTTCTTATCTCTAGAATTGGTTTACCATTACCTTTGATGTATTAAGAGGACTTGAGAGTAGTATAGACACTACTAGAGTTAGTTAAAAGTTTTACCATAATGTTTGACCCTAGTATTGAGAAACCAATAGAAAACCAAAATTGAATATTATGACTGAACCTAACCTTCATAGTTAGATAGTATCGGAGAACTATAAACTTAGGTCATTGTCTTGTTATTAGTAAACAGCACCTTAGGAAGCCAAGAGGAGTGAATGTAATGTTTTCCTCAATCATACCCCGAGCACAGAAGAGTAGCATCCCACCTATTCTTAGAAAACCATGATGCTATCTAGAGTCCTCCATTTAATTTCATATATTTGTTCCTCTGAAACCCTAGCGTTCGCTATTTGTGCGATGACTAATCATGTTCTCTCTTCTTCATCTTTTAAACTCGTGCCATCTGCCACCTCTGATCATAGACCAAGTGATTATACTCTACGATAGGATATATAGTTTGCTAGTCATAGTTGTAATCTTGAATTTTGAATTGTGTACCTTGTAGCTAGAACCTGATAGTTGAGTTATTCAATTAGGTTGTGATGATTACCCCTAGTTGTAGACCACGTAATTTGTACCCCCACCTCGATACCAGTTAGATCCCTTTCCCCTTAACGGCTAGTAACTTTTCTACCCCTACGACTGACACCTGTTCTATGAGCACTATGATTAAGACTTAAGGTGACCCCTACCTATATAATGCATTAGGAGACCCTTATAAGTACCAAGATCTTTCCTCATATACCCTAATAAGAGTTTCTGTTCTATGCACAGGTGCAAGGTTATTTTTTTGTAGGATCCTCTTAAGACTGTCACAGTACTAGTTTAATTCTTTTAAGATTGGGTAGTATGTATCACAACCTAGTATCACATAGTCCACTTGACCCATCGAGGTAGTGTAACTGAATGACATTAATTGCATGCTAGCAAAAGACGACAGTGTTTATTCAGACGATAGAATTTAGAGGTCCTTGCCCCTATTTGGTCGACTAGCGACTTAGATAAGGAGGTTGTATGATAACTGTAGGGATTGTAGAGTCTTTTATTATTGTTGCTTAGTTGTTTTTATTTTGTGAACTTGAATTAATTTGTACCTCCTTTCATCATCATCTAGCGTACTTAGATTTGCTGCACTACCTTGACTTATGCTGCTATTATAGCCTAGTTTTGCAAGCTTACTCTTTTATTGAGCTTGATCATGAGATATGTATTGTTGGGGATGCCTACTAATACATTGTCTAATCAGAATCAGTGTATTACGGTCTGATCAACCTTAGTGCACTTGGTTCGCCTTTCGTATAACTACTTTACGTGGATTGAGATATATAGTGATTAGTAGATGAATGTACTTGCCCTTTAGACATGTCTGAGCGTATCGTATTGGCTACATAACTGTACTAATACGAGCATGTGAATAGGAATTACCAAAATAGGCCTTCAATCCACAACTGCTTTGATAATTCCTATTTGAATTCTTTAAACGCCTTGATCCCGATACTTCTATTCTATTACCTCGTCCTTGAACTCTTTATTATTGATCTCCGTCTTCCCTTATTTCGGAAAGACGAAACCTCATGCTTGGTATAAGTTTGATACACAGAGAGTACTAGATATACCCCATAGGCCGATCACATACTTGAGGATTATTCTTTCGTAATTAAGGACATATCATATATAAAATAATCGGCGTTGAAATTTTGAGGATTGAATGACCTGAGTAAATAAATTAAGGAATATTTTTCTTAAAGTATATAGCCTTCTGTGATAGATGGGTAAATTCTAAGTTGGGTAGTAGTACATTGGCAACTCGAGATGAATTTCTTTTAGATTGTGATCGAGTAAGATTAGATTGGGAGAGGTTCAAGCCATTTTAATTTTGAGAATTTTACAAGAATGACTAAGATAATGAGGATTAATGAATTTTAAAAATCTTGATATTGAGGACCCAATATTTATACCTTAAGTACATAATTTAAATTTTTGAGTATTGAAGGTAAAATCATCAATTTGAATTTGAAGGATAAATATATAATTTCAGACTTGAACATTGGTGGACTGCATTTAAATTATTTTTTAATTTGATGATTTAAATTAAGAATTAAAATTTGATGGTTGGACTACCTATTTGAAATATTGAGGATGTGAATAGAATTTAAAAAGTTGAAGAATATAAAAATTTATAAGTGAAAATAGGAATAATATTGGACTCGAATTACTTCTAGAGGAGATTATGATAGTTGGAGATCGTGAGGTAAAATTTGATATGGGTTATTTAAATCTTGAAGATATTATATGGATTCAATTTAAATTTGGATATTGATGATTTGGAAAAGTGAGAAGAGATTACAATAGGTTAAATTTTGATTTGAACAATGATTATCTTAATTTTGAAGTGATAGCAATAGATTTGAATAGATTTTGTTATTTAAATTTTTGGAAGAGATTGCGACTGACGAATGTGAAGGATTTAAAAAAAAATTATGCCTTATTTTAATTTCGAGGACGAAATTATTTTAAGTTGGGTAGATTGTAAACTCCCTCTCCCAAAATAGGTATTTTGTGTATATTTTATATTATTATATTTATTATAGATATTGAATTTATTTAGAGTATTCTCTTAGTTAATTAGAAAATAAATTTTTTTAGTCTATTTACTTATATAAATATTTATTTAGAATTATTTTTAGGCTATTTTAGATTATTGGGATTTTTTTATAATTTTTAATTAATTAAAAACTAGTAACACTAATTTTCTAAGACTTTGAAGAATTTATTTTATGTTCAAACTTAATTAAAAATATCCTAAACTTTTATTTTAGGTTCTAAATAGTCAAATATATTTTCTAGAATTTTCTGAAAATTTTCTGAATAGTTTAGTATTTATTGGGAGTTATTTAGGCTAATAACTAATTTTTAGAACTTGTAGAATTTATTGTGCAATCTCAGGAATATATAATAGACCCACGTTATTTTCTAGGTTTTATAATATTATTATATATTTTCTGGAATTATTTCAGAATTTTTGGAATAATTTTAGTATTTATTTTTAGTTATATGGGTAAAACTAATGTTTAGAGCTTCTCCTAATTATAGTAGGAAATCTATGAATATAAAATTATTCCAAATATTTTTCTAGAGTTTTTAAATTCAAAATATATTTTTTGTAATTTTTTCAGATTTTTATGATTATTTTTAATATTTATTTTGAGTTATTTAGATTTAAAATGACTTAAATAATGTTTTGATAAAGGCAAATCAAAAATAAATAATATAACAAAAACCACCCAATCAGATTCTGACACGTGTCAGCCTATAAATATTCTTTCAGCCGCAGGTACATCCCTATATATATATATTATTATAACCCTAATTATCCCATTATTTTAGAGAGAGAGCTTTTGGAGAATTGTCATCTAGGGTTCCTTCATCTTCCACAAGCCATTGCGCATAGCTCCGGACTCCAAACGAGATCTAGTTTTTTTTGTTAGAACGATATTGAGGTTAGAATTCTGATTATATAATTTTTTTTATGAAATTATGAGTATTAAATTCTGAAAAATTCGTAGAGCACAGCATGTCTGAAAATAGACGTGTTTCAATGTTTTCGCGATTCCGGGAGAACCAGAAATCATAATCATGAACCGTTTAAAGTTTCGGAAAGGTAATGTCTAGATAATTGACATATATTTTTCCCAGAATTTAATTCAAAGTATTTTATACTGTTAATTCTGTAGAACTTCTAGGTTAGAATTTAACCATCGGTGCACAATACAAAATTTGTATGTGCCATAATTCCCAAACGAATTTGAATTCGGACGAGCCGTAAATTCCAGTATGTTTTTGACGCTGAAATCTATAGAAAATCATGCATAAAATTTGAGTTTGTATCGGTTAACTTTTCGGTCAACAGATCGCCTCGATTTGCGTGCCATGAGTCTCGAGTTGATAAAATTCAGTTTCTTTGGAAAAAATTTAGGAATTAACATAAAAATCAGAATAATAAGATTAAAATAGAATTTTAGAGTAATTATTCCAGAATTAAATAAATTAAAATAAATTGATGGTTATATTATTATATAGTTATATGAATATATATATGTAAGTAAATGCTAATTGATAATTATGACTAAATATTCAGACTGTACGATCCTAGGACACCGTGGACTATCCCATACTTACCTTGACCATATTGACCCTAAGAACTTGTGAATTTGTTCGCCTTGCGTACATTAACGTACTGGCATAGACACCTGTCAGTTGACTGACTGATTTCGTACAGTACTTGAAGATGCGACACCCGCGTAATTCAATGCGTAATTGACCGTGTTAGATGACTAGTGTTACCCCTAGTATACCCCCTTGAGTCCAGTGTAAATGTGGCTGTGTATGTGCTAGTGTAAAGACTAATGATTCTATTGTATTATATTTATGTGTACATAGGATATTGGATTTATTCTGCGCGACTTTTGGAGCAGATTATTGGTACATCGCAGCTTTCTTGCCAGGCAAGTATACCTTGCCATTGTACTGTCATTCATATTCCATATGTTGCATGCATCTTTATTTTCTGTCTTTAGTTCATATACTTTAACTGTTATATAAAATGCGTGCGACGGTGTCGTCGCGGTATATTTTTATTTATGTATTGCATTGACCTTGTTTATGAGACTACCCTATTATCATGTAGCATCTTTAGGTTCATTGGCCGTGACACAGTTGTTACACGAGTTGTGAGTCTCATATAGATCACGGACTGGCGTGCAGGGTTGGCCTCCTGTACGTATAGGCCGTGCGTTAGGGATAACTGCTGTTAGAAACTTTGCATGCTAGTGGACTTGGCAGTTATTAGAGGTATTATCGTGTCATGGATGTGACATGCTTAGAGCATGGGGTGGGGAGAACAACAAGTAAGGCGTGTGGGCTCCGTTGCACTTTTCTTGTGTAACCCGTACGCTCCGCCGGAGATGCGCGGTCATGATGACCACTATATATTATATTATTATCAGGCGGGCCTCCGGCGTTCGAAAGTCGTCGTGCCTTTGTAGGCCCCTGGATCTCCAAGAGAACTATGCCAATCCCATTTTAGCCAGATAGCCCACGCGTTGGGAAAGTTGTTCTTAACTGCATACACTTAGACGGTTAGGCGACCCCTTTGGATATTTATTTCAGTACTTTATTGGCATGTGTTTAAGTATCTTGTTATGTCCCTCTGAGGACCTGGTCCCCTGTCAGGTGTACCTGTTCTTGAGTATTTGTAGGAGCGCAGATTCGGATGGTTATGAAGTTTCGAGGATGTCTTCTCTTCGAGCCGTGGTTGATAGCTGGTATTCTTATATTGTGTTTATGGTGTTGTACTCATATTGTATTTGCTCTTATATTCGAGTTGGTAGTGGATTTGTTTCCATCCAACTATCATCCTTAGATACTTCTTATTGAGATCTAGTTTCATAGATGCTGGTTATTTATTTTTATTTGATTTTGGTGGATGAGATTTAGATTTTACCCTATGACTTGTGACATATATTTATACCACTTGTGGATTTGATATTCATATTACAGCGTACGTATGGATTTGGTTTCCATATATTGGAGTTGCCATATCCATGCGGCTGGCATGCTTACGTGTCCTAGTCCTACGTATTTTTGGGACTGGGGCGTGACAAAGTGGCACTGTAAGATAGTTCCGACATATGGGACCAGATACTTTCTTGGGCAACGAGACCGTAGAGCAGATTTTTTATTGGGTCGCCAACACGGAGATGCTACTAGAGGCTTCACAACTGCATCCAGACCTTTGGATGACCGCAGTGAGGGCCTAACTGAAAGACAATGCCCATCACTGGTGGAATTCTATTGAGCGTAGTGTAGGCAAGAACCAGACTTGGGAATAGTTCTTAGAGTACTTCAATACGAAGTATTTCCCAGCTACAGTCAGAAATATCCTGTACTCCCAATTCTTACATCTAGAACAAGGGAATAAGACTGTTGACGTATATGACGTGGAGTTCAGCTGCCTCAGCAGATTTGGTGTCGTCCTGATACCCAATGATCTAAAGAAGGCCCAGAGATTCCATCACGGCCTCACCTACGAGCTACAGAGGTATACCACCACACAGGCGAGGATTTCTTATGAAGAGGTACTTGCAGAGGCGAGGATCCAGGAGGTCATTGCCAGAGGAGCTAGACGTTCCAACACGACCATGCCAGCCAGAGTCCAGCCCAGAGCAGAAGGACCGATCCGTCGTCCCGGAGCACAGACACAGCAGAGGATAGCACCATACCAGCAAAATGAGCTTCCGTCTTGCAACTACTGTGGTAAGAAAGGACATTACCAGAAGGACTGTCGAAAGAGACTAGAAGTATGCATGATTTATGGAGCGAGCCAGCACTATGCCCGAGACTACCCACAGAGCAGAGACATAGCCCTGCAGACAGGTCAGAGGCCAGCAGCACCAGTCCCGAGGATACTGTCACGCCCCAGTCCCAAAATGTAAGGAACTAGGCCACGTGGCATTGGCCAGCTGACACGACACTTATCACGTCCCGATTTCGGCTAATCGATAATCGTCCCCCGGGCGTGATGCCATGCACGCGTAGGGCGCGCGTGCACAAGGCCTTAGGCATAAGGATATTCTTTAGATCAATGCAACAGAGTAGACATATAAGATAACACAAGGTTGAGGCATAGAAAAGTTTCTCTTTTATTCATAATGAATATTTTGTTACATTGCTTGACTCAAAAGTATAAAATGCCCCACGGGCTTACAAACTTGGACGCAAAATGAGATAGCCGATCCATACATTATGTCCCTTTACATAGTTTCAAAACACAAAACTCCTTGGGTGCGGGTAAGCACCATCGCCTTAGCGTTATTTCCGCAACGGAGAGAGAGGGGAAGGCTTCTAGCTTGAGCCTCCAAAAGTCTTGGCCACGCCCCGCCAAGAATCCCAAAAGTCCGGAGAGAGCTTCAGCTCCTCGCCGCGTTGCCTTGCGCTGGGGAACCTGCTACAACGAGGGTCAGTACTTCAAAAAGTACTGGTGAAGGCTAGCTGCTCAACTTTACCAAGCTCTTTAGATGCGTTTTAAATGAACATGCAACATTTATGTGTTTATGTGACTTTCTATTCTTGCCTAGATCAGATTTCATTTAGCAGGTATGCAAGAACAAAATAACATAACTCCATATGCCACCGTTCGGTGACTTTACCTGTCCCGTCTGAACCACATGTACAACTTACCATGGCCTTCCCTGTCACGAAGACATAGTTAGTCTGCACAGTTTAAATATACACAACATCTTTCTTTGTTGTTTAGGAGCCATCATGGGTTTAGTCTGGGCTGGCGGCGACGCTTGCAGCGCGGGTAGCTAGCCCCGCTACAATTCCCCGCTCCCACGACTAAGAAAGTAGATTCCGCCCGGGTCGAAACGGCCCGGTGCCCCGGTAACCGCTCGCAGGAACCTGGATCCCTTGTGCACAAGAATTCCCATGACCATTTCTATGAACTCTACATCATAGATTTACTTACTAGCCATTTAAAGAATATCATGTACGAAACTGCTTTACTGTACTATAACAATCAACCAACAAGTTATATGAAATAACATGCAGCAGTTTATAGAAGAACACTTTGAACTATCAATAAATACCAACCCATTAAACACCCAACAAACATGCATGCATCAATAAATTTATGCAAGGTTTTGTATGACAAGCAATGGGTGTTCCAAGCCTACTTCTTATCTTATCTTGTTATCCGACTTGTTACTTAATTGGTATCGTTTGATTGAATGCCCAACTGAGCCAATTTTATTATAAACGGAGCCTTTGGAAAGAAGGTGCTTATCGAAATAGAGCCACTCACACGTTGGTTGTATAGGAAGAAGAAGTAGAGATCCCTAAGACTCCGCTCGCGCGTTGTCTACACGATCACCTGCACGCACCAACGGATGATCAATACCTCCTGCTTCGGTCTCCAAGGCTCGATACGAAATACGAAATCCTAAGAACGAAAGCAATGAAATCCATTGAAACCGTTCAAGAAAACGCAAGTCCTAAAACCAACAAGTATGCAACCAAACGGCAATCGAAAACGGGCAAGGAAAACCAACACAACGGAAAGGCCTCTCTCTACTCTGCCGCCGAGTCCTTCCTTGAGGCACGATCCATTGATTATGGGACCTGATTCCGAAGAAACCAATCCATAACGAGGAAAGGATCTTGATTTAATCTGTCCCGATCGAACGGTACCAAGCATATCTTAGCCGCGCTCCCCGTATAGGGGGAACGGGACGAACGGGGCGTTACATCATAACCATCTAATAGGAAGTTTCATCCCGAAACTTAAGAATAGAACCTACCACTAAGGAATAATGAGGGAAATTTTTCCCTCATATCAGATTCAAGTTCCCAGGTCGACTCCTCGACCGAGTGGTTTCGCCACAGTACGCGCACTAGCGAGACGTTCGGTTCTGCAACTGCTTCTTTTTACGATTCAAAATTTAGACAGGCTCTGCCGCGTACGACAAGTCCGTTTGCAGATTGAACTGACCCAAGTCAACTACGCAACTAGCAAGTAAGATTTCCATGTTCTATATGATAATAAGGCGGGGTTATCTCCTTCGCTATGTGCGTTCATCTCTTTTATTAGCATGCAAAGGTTATCGCCTGTAAACTAGCACGTAACTTTCATTTTCTTAGTGTGCAGCTAAGTAGAGACAGGTTCACCGGGGTCACCCACCTTAGCGATGTATCGCATCGGTCGAGCTAGACTCCGGACGCGCTTCTGATAGCCTAAGTCTGACTCCATTAAAGATCCCAGCATGAAAGCCTTTGCATCGAACGAGCCATCTCGCTGAGCAAGGCGGTTGAATATCTACACTTGTGCCGTTTGAATTGGCCCTCCGGGTTGAGCGGAGCGGGTTGTTACCTCATATACCACTCAGAACAAGTTCCGTCCTCGAGACTTCCTGAGCGCAACTCGTGCTATCGCATAACTTCTAAACCACTCTATACATCTCGTCTTATCCTTCAAGGACTGTCTCAATACTACAATCATCTATTTCCTCACCATGCGTTACGCCAATGTTGGCCAATTCTCATCGAACGACTCTATCGTTCAATGCTATCGAGTTATACTCAACTCGATCATTGCACGTCCGTCTCAAAATCTACTGCACCTAGCGCAGGGCTGTATTACCCAAGCACATGGTACTCTATAACTCAACGGGCACTTACGACTCATAATTGGGTGGACTTGCCCAACTTGTTATGTTATCACCATAGGAACCCAACACAATTGAGCCTATTACTTGACGTTGCCTATCGAAACCCGTCGTTACGCCTAACCCAAAAGCTCGAATCTCGACAATTTTCCAATCTCGTTTTTGCATCAAATCTCTCTGAGTCACCGTCCAATCTCACTAAATAAATTCGTACCCAATCACCAACTTTTTCTGACTCAGTCTATATTGCGACTTAGCGCAGAGCTAAATTGCCTACCTGGGGTACGCTCAAGTCCTCCGCACCTTTGGCTCAATCGAACTTAACTTCCTATTCATTTTTACTCATTTCGTTCGCCCGAGTGCTTAATCATTTTATCCGAATGATCTATTCGTTCAACTATTGCATCCCCAAACTCAGTCTCGTACTGCGCCTTAGCGCAGAACTATCCCGGTAGCACGAGGAACGATACAATCTTTCCTCTATGAGAATTTAGGTTGAGGCTAAATCATTTCAGTTGCCATACTCATCCATGCAAATCCGAACATTTTCCCTTGCAGCTGCATCCGAGTTATGCATATCGCTAAGTCTGGATCGTACCCATATTCAAGGCGTCCCCCAAATATGTGTATTTCAACCAAGCTCAGTGACAGCTAAGTCTGACAAGCTACTCGTGAAAATCTTTTGAAACGCAGATCGTCCTGCTATATGAATGACCGAACTCTTGTTCGATCCAGCTATCGTCTTATCCTTTACCGTCGCGTAACCTATCCAACCAAATCAATTATCACCCGAGTCCTATCTTGCATTACGTTTGTTTCAACGCGAACGTTGCTAGTGTATATTCCCAATTCCAAATTCTAACTCTAAGTCTTGTTGCCCAGTTCTATCATTCTTCCCGAACGATAATCTGAAGTCAGCCACTCCAGTTTAACTCAAGGCATAGGGTCGTCTGCCTAGTCCCTAGGCCAGCACACACAGTCATAGGTACAACTCAAGTTTGCGACTCATCGCGCAACCGTGTTGCACAACGCTCGCCCCAAACACCCTAAGGTCAAACCATTGTTCCTTTACACGGGTATTCTACCCAAGCTCGTTTCACTCAGATTTCTAAACATCGAGCACAGATCACCCTATCACACCAACACGCTCGTTCAACCGAACCCACGATACGCCCACGTTGCAGGTTTAACCTATCGATTCGCACATACTATCTCTTTCATCTCGTTTAATAGGATTCACCAATCCATCATTTTCTACGCTTGTATCACTAAGCCACAATTCCATTATAACCCATCGATGTATATCATGAACTCTAAGTCGTCCAGCACGATCTACGTATCCGTTCATGAAAACGTCCAACATCTCTTACTTTACATTTCTAGACTAACTCCTCAAGAAAAATCCTTAGACTCATTTTCTTAGTCTACTCTTAGCATTCCTCAAACAACTAAGATCAATTCCCAAACCCAAGTCTATCCCATTGATACGTTCCATTCATCGAGTTCATTTTTAGAATAATCACCGAACCTGTTCTCTTGAGTTTGCTTATCCCTACCGTACGTGAAATCACCACGTCGGCGCTCCCGCAGCATAATCGTTCTCACTGGGACAGATTTCGAATGTTATCTTTCTGAACTTGATTTCAAGATCGTTCTTCCAAACTCCAAGCCAAATCTATTACCGCTTAACTCAATCCATACTATTTTCCAACCATTGTTATGGTCTAAATCTCCCAAAATTTGAAATCATCGCATTCATACTCAAACCGAATTCTATCGAGCGATATCCTACTCAAATCCAAATTTTTCCATGCACGTTATCATTCGTTCACTCCATTGTTTCTAATTGTACTTACTTCGATCGCATCTCAGATTATTCAATCTCGACTCAAGTTTTTAATTCGCTTGTTTCAACTCAAACTCGCTCGTACAATCCTCTATGTTTTTCCTGACCATGCTATCGATTTCCAATTGCCCTGAATTTCTATTCGTTGTAAGCCTTATCCCTTATTCAACTCATTGTAACTCGTTCGAACCAAACATTGCATGCTTTCTCCGAGTTCGTTTACTTGCTAGGCACTCTTTATTTATACTAAGGCTTTACCCAATCTCGTCGCTTGTCGCTAGACTCGCTTAACTCAATCCGAATCCACGACTTCGTTCAAGCATTTCTAAGCCAACAAATACACCACTCAGGGTTCGAGTCATACTCCCTGAATCTTTACAACTCATTATATCCACAAATTGCATAATCGAACAGGGGACTTATCGCATACACTACTCAAGAATTGAGTCATCCTAATAACTCCTGATTCGCGTTCGCATCCTACAGTCGTATGCCCAATTCGTTCCTTAGAACTCCAACACCGTCCCTATTTATCGCCTTAGCGATCTTAGACTCGTACACCAGTATTCATAGTCCTCTATACAGACTATGCTTCAAATTATAACTTATCGTTATGAATAACCGTCCAACTATTTTCGAAAATTCCCTACACGATTCCCGTTACTCGCCTTAGCGGCAATTCGATAACGTCTCTATCGATTTCCCTCCAAGTCAACTTTATTCTCATCCCAGTAATACCCAAATCTCGCTGCAACTCACTAGCACCAAGGGTCTTGGTGCACGATACTTAACACAAATTGGCCAAAAGGCCGTGTGTATAGACCACTGTCTGAACGATATTCTTATTTCGCACTCTACTCGTTTGGTGTTTTCATATAGACATATAACTTGCCGATTACAACACAAGTCTCCTCTCAGAACATCCTCTATGAGTTGGGACAAAAGCCCTCACATAATAATCCCGTCCAAGCAACCGTATAATTCCCACGCACTTTTTCAAAAATATTTAGACTTATTGTATGGAACGCATCTCATTTTGGCCAAGCGAATTCAAGGGTCTACTCGGAAGGAACAAGGTCCTCTTTAGAAACTTTTTTTGTGAGATCAAAGGATCTGAAGCATGCTCTGATACCAATATGTCATGCCCCGATTTTGGCTAATCGATAATCGTCCCCCGGGCGTGATGCCGTGCACGCGTAGGGCGCGCGTGCACAAGGCCTTAGGCATAAGGATATTCTTTAGATCAATGCAACAGAGTAGACATATAAGATAACACAAGGTTGAGGCATAGAAAAGTTTCTCTTTTATTCATAATGAACATTTTGTTACATTGCTTGACTCAAAAGTATAAAATGCCCCACGGGCTTACAAACTTGGACGCAAAATGAGATAGCCAATCCATACATTATGTCCCTTTACATAGTTTCAAAACACAAAACTCCTTGGGTGCGGGTAAGCACCATCGCCTTAGCGTTATTTCCGCAACGGAGAGAGAGGGGAAGGCTTCTAGCTTGAGCCTCCAAAAGTCTTGGCCACGCCCCGCCAAGAATCCCAAAAGTCCGGAGAGAGCTTCAGCTCCTCGCCGCGTTGCCTTGCGCCGGGGAACCTGCTACAATGAGGGTCAGTACTTCGAAAAGTACTGGTGAAGGCTAGCTGCTCAACTTTACCAAGCTCTTTAGATGCGTTTTAAATGAACATGCAACATTTATGTGTTTATGTGACTTTCTATTCTTGCCTAGATCAGATTTCATTTAGCAGGTATGCAAGAACAAAATAACATAACTCCATATGCCACCGTTCGGTGACTTTACCTGTCCCGTCTGAACCACCTGTACAACTTACCATGGCCTTCCCTGTCACGAAGACATAGTTAGTCTGCACAGTTTAAATATACACAACATCTTTCTTTGTTGTTTAGGAGCCATCATGGGTTTAGTCTGGGCTGGGGCGACGCTTGCAGCGCGGGTAGCTAGCCCCGCTACAATTCTCCGCTCCCACGACTAAGAAAGTAGATTCCGCCCGGGTCGAAACGGCCCGGTGCCCCGGTAACCGCTCGCAGGAATCTGGATCCCTTGTGCACAAGAATTCCCATGACCATTTCTATGAACTCTACATCATAGATTTACTTACTAGCCATTTAAAGAACATCATGTACGAAACTGCTTTACTGTACTATAACAATCAACCAACAAGTTATATGAAATAACATGCAGCAGTTTATAGAAGAACACTTTGAACTATCAATAAATACCAACCCATTAAACACCCAACGAACATGCATGCATCAATGAATTTATGCAAGGTTTTGTATGACAAGCAATGGGTGTTCCAAGCCTACTTCTTATCTTATCTTGTTATCCGACTTGTTACTTAATTGGTATCGTTTGATTGAATGCCCAACTGAGTCAATTTTATTATGAACGGAGCCTTTGGAAAGAAGGTGCTTATCGAAATAGAGCCACTCACACGTTGGTTGTATAGGAAGAAGAAGTAGAGATCCCTAAGACTCCGCTCGCGCGTTGTCTACACGATCACCTGCACGCACCAACGGATGATCAATACCTCCTGCTTCGGTCTCCAAGGCTCGATACGAAATGCAAAATCCTAAGAACGAAAGCAATGAAATCCATTGAAACCGTTCAAGAAAACGCAAGTCCTAAAACCAACAAGTATGCAACCAAACGGCAATCGAAAACGGGCAAGGAAAACCAACACAACGGAAAGGCCTCTCTCTACTCTGCCGCCGAGTCCTTCCTTGAGGCACGATCCATTGATTATGGGACCTGATTCCGAAGAAACCAATCCATAACGAGGAAAGGATCTTGATTCAATCTGTCCCGATCAAACGGTACCAAGCATATCTTAGCCGCGCTCCCCGTATAGGGGGAACGGGATGAACGGGGCGTTACAACACTAAGGGTTTAATCCATTTTTTATGGACCCAAAGGAACGTGCTACGCTGTCCTAAAATACTACAAGTCTAGTACAGGCGAGTCTATCTCATCCACAAAAAATGTCAGAAAATAGTACTGAATATATATAATACTGAGTCTGAAAATATCATATTACACATCTTGTGGGAACAAACCCACTGTCAAAATATAATAATAGTACAGAAAACAAGATAGACTGAGCATCGTCTATCTAGCAAACATCTCCATCGCCAAGAGAGCATCTCCTAGAATCAGGTAGATTCTGATGGTGTCTCTTCCAATTCTTCCTCGGTGGCATGCCTAGTCTCCTGTCCTGGACCATACACCGTGGGGTAGTAGGCCTCGTCTAAATCTGGAAGGGAACCAGGTCCTCAGTGGGACATAACAAGATACAGGAAAATAACATGCCATGTATGTAAATACTGAATAAATAAATAAATATAGGGTGCTAACCATCTAAGTAAAATACAAGTAAAGACCTTGTAGTACGCATGGGAATGTGTAGGCTTGACATATGCTGACTTAATTCACCAATCGTGTTGACTGGCTAGTATATGTGTCATATGCCCCCGGACACACTGGTAGCTCTGCAATCGACCATCTCCGAGGAGCATGGTACGAAAGATAAAAGACTCATGGAGGGGGTGTCCCATACGTCTACTAGTTATCTTTTCCGCCCAATGTAACTAATGCCAAGTCATAATTATTTCCTGAGTTCTCCTGATTTTAAACTAAGCCGTGATGCACGTCACACGTACTGGTAGCTAATCAAAAACTCAGATCGCATCCCAATATGTATTGCAACCATGTTGTGTGTTCCCGTGGCAGGGTCTAGGAGGATATTAGGATACCCTCACAGTTGTTGGTAGGTCTGAAAAGACTAAGTTTAATTAAGCTACAAGTCAACGTATCTGTTGACTGTACCTGAGGCAATCTCAGGTACTCACAGTTATATGGAATTCAGGAAAAATATAGCATATAACAGTATTTGAATTTAGACAGTAACTTGGCAAGGTATACTTGCCTACTTCCTGATTGTGTTGGACACCTGATCCCACTGTCAAGACTGAGGGTCCTTGTGACAGGGGGTCACTGACTGTGCTGGAGATATTTTCTGTTTAAGACGTTACAGGGTTCGTAAATATAATTTAAGTAAAAAGGGCACAATAATAATAGTAAATATATACTTAGATAAGTATATTCATATAAGACAACATATATATATAGTACATATATATAGAGTATATATATATATGGTATAATAATATATATATATATATATATATATATATATATATATATATATATATATATATATATATATATATATATATTTATAGATACATATATTTATATATACATAAAGAAAAGAAAAAGTAGGAAATAAAATATATATATAGTATATAAATAGATATATATATATATATATATATATATATATATATATATATATATATATATATATATATATATATATATATATATATATATATATATATATAGATACATATATATATAGTATATAGATAGATATATATATATATTTACATATATACATATATATATATATAAAAATATAAAAAGTGAAATATATATATAGATACATATATTAGATATATATGTTTACATATGTACATATAATAAATAAAAAGAAAAGCATACATATATATATACATAGTATAATTATTATATATTTATATAGGTATATATATAGATATATATATATATATATTTACATATATATATATATACATAAAAGAAAAGAAAATGCAGAATTTGAAATATATATATATATATATATATATATACATATATATTAGTATATAGTATATAGTATATAGTATATAGTATATATAATTACATATAATAATTAAAATGAGAAGCATATATATATATACATATATAATATACATATACATATAATAATACTATACATAATTAATATATACATACATATATATATATATATATATATATATATATATATATATAGTCATATATATATATATATATATATATATATATATATATATATATATATATATATATATATAAGAAAGAAAAGTAAAAATACATATATATTTATATATGTTACAATATATATATATATACACTGTATATATATATATTTGTATATAATAATAATAATAATAATAATAATAATATATATATATATATATAATACATATAGTAATACATATGTATATATACATATATATATTACATTTATATATATATAAGAAAAAGAAAAACAGAATAAAAAGATGCATAAATAAATAAATATATATTTATTATACAGTATAAATACTGTATTTAAGTATATAGTAATATATATATATAATTATATAATTACATATATAGATATATATATATAATAAATAAATAAATAAAAATGAAAAATACTGAAATATAAATACATACTGTATATACTGTATATATAATATTTAATTATATAATATATGATTAAATATATATAATAATATATATATTAATATATATATTAATATATATATTAATATATATATTAATATATACATATATATACATATTTATATACATATATACAAACATATAGGAAATTCTTCATATTTACGTATTTACAGGTATTTATACCTGACAGGGTGTCAGGGGGGGCCCACGGCGGGTCGCCGGCGGGAGGACGGCGGCGGAGCTGACGGCGGCCGGCCGGAGGGATGACTGCAACAGCAGTAGCAGTTAACAGCAGGAGCAGCAGTGGCGGCTTGCAGCGGTGGCAGCGGCGTCAGCGGCGGCGGTGGCGGCGGTGCAGGCGGTCAGGACGGAGGAGGAGGTCGGGGCGAAGAGGTCTGGGGTGGTGGCGGAGGTCGGAGGCTGCCGGAGGGGCGGTGGGGGACAGTCGGGATGAGGGTGGCAGTGTTGGAATGGGTGAGGGCGGAGGGTCTGCGGGGGTGAGGGCGGTCGACGTGGTGGTCGTGGGGCGGTGGGAGTCGGTCGGGACGGTAGAGGGGGTCGGGGCGAGTCGAGTGGTGGTAGTGGCGGTGGTCCACGACGGTCTGAGGCGGTCGGGAGGGGCGGTCGGGTGGTGAAGTCGGTTGTGGGGGTGGTGGTCGGGGTGATGCTGTGGCAGCTGCCCACGGCGGAGCAGGCGGCCGGAGGTGGTGGGGCTTGGTCGGAGGAAAGGTGGGGAGGTGGCGAGGGCTTCGCCGGAGTTTGGTCGGAGGGGGGTGGCCGGAGGGGGTGGCTGTGAGGTTTGAAAGGGGGAGGGGTCGGGTTTATATAGGGGTTAGGGCAATGGCAGTTTGGTAAATAGGTGGAAGTCTAGGGGCTTTTAGGTAATTTTGAGTTTTAGGATATTTTGGCAGCCATTTGTAGGTCCCACATGACACGTGGACGGTCCACATTCACCAGCCAATGAGGTGATGCCACCTCACACTGGAAATTTGCATAAAAACCCCTAAAATTTCCTAAATTACAATTAGGTCCCAAAATTGGTATTTTGCGTAATTACGCAATTTGTGTGATAAATTACCCTGTTCCCAGAAAATACTAAAATGCTCAGAATTGAGAGAAAAAAGCTCTGGGAGGGTCCTGAGGGGGTGGGGGTGAGTCTGGGCAGGGGCAGGGCCTGTTTTCTTGGTTACGGGTCATCGTATTTATTATTTAATAAATACTGTGCACGGTGTTCTCTAATTATTTAGAGGCAGGTAGGGCCATAATTTTACTACGGTGTCAATATACTAATTGTAGTATATTCAAAGTAGAATATTATCGTATTTTTGTCTGGGTAAAACATGTGCCTGTTCGTCCTCAATCTCTAGGGGTACAGAGATGGGCAAAGAGCAAGAAATAAAATAGGAAATAAATACGGACTTTTGTAACGATATTTGTGCGTCTCAAACGAGGCTCAAAATAAAGCATCTGGGAGTTGAACAAAATTCTGGAAAATAGTCTAACATGTCTAGGGCAGGTATGTGAATTTTGTTTGGGAATTACAGCTAGTGTAATGTCCTAAATAATTGTGTGAGGGACAGGTGCACAATCAATAGGATATGTAAACAAAATAAATTTTAAAAAGTTGCAATAATTCTAATTAGCTAAGAATAATTCTAAATTACTGAAATCTGGTCGAGGGAGTTTACAATCTACCCTCCTTAGAATATTTTGTCCTCGAAATAAAAACAGACATATAATGAGAATGAAAGATTGATTTGAAATATTAGGACATACCCTGATTTGGAAATAGATGGGGGAAACGCTGTCGAATATTCTCCTCTCGTTCCCAGGTTGATTCACCTGGTGCATGATGTCTCCATGCAACATGAACTAGAGGGATAGTCTGACCTCGTAACACCTTCTCGCTATGATCCAGGATCTCTACAGGTTCCTCCCGGTACGATAGGCTTGGGCCGATGGTGATTTCTGAATGGTCCAGTACATGACTTGGGTCTGGAATGTACCTCCTCATCTGAGATACGTGGAAGACGTCATGTACTCCTTCCAGGGTCTGAGGTAGGGCTAGCTTGTAGGCAACTTCTCTGATGCGTTCTAATACATCGAAGGGTCCAATGTACCTTGGACTCAGCTTTCCTCTTCCTCCAAATCTGATAGTGCCTCGGGTGGGTGAGATTTTTAAGAACACATGCTCTCCCACTTGGAACTCTAGAGGTCGTCGATGTACGTTGGCCCAGTGCTTCTGTCTGTCTTGTGCAGCTCGTAGGTGTCCTTGTATCTTCTTTACCTTTTCCACCGTACGAACAACTAATTCTGGTCCCAAGATCTGTCTTTCGCCAACATCGCTCCAGCATACTGGGGAACGACATTTCCTGCCATACAATGCTTCAAAGGGAGCCATTTGGATGCTTGCTTGATAGCTATTGTTGTAGGAAAATTCCACCAGGTGCAAATGATCTTTCCATGATCCGCTGAAATCAAGCATGCAGGCTCTCAGCATATCTTCAAGTGTCTGGATGGTGCGTTCTGATTGGCCATCTGTCTGTGGATGGTACGAGGTGCTGAACTTAAGGCGGGTACCAAGACTTTCTTGCATACTTCGCCAAAAGTAAGATGTAAACCTCGTATCTCTGTCAGACACTATGCTGACTGGTACTCCATGCAGACGCACTATCTCTTTCATGTACATGTCCGCCAAGACTTCTGTAGATTGTCCGACTCTGAAAGGTAGGAAATGAGCAGCCTTTGTGAGTCTATCTACAATCACCCATACAGCATTACGACCACTGGGACTCCTTGGGAAGCCCGTAACAAAGTCCATCGTAATGTATTCCCATTTCCACTCGGGTATTGGGAGGGGTTGAAGTAGACCTGCTGATCTCTGATGTTCAGCCTTGACTTGCTGACACACCAGGCACTTTGCCACAAAGCGTGCTATCTCTCGCTTCATTCCATGCCACCAGTAGTATTGTCGCAGATCTCTGTACATCTTTGTGCCTCCAGGATGTATAGAGTATGTTGAGTTATGAGCTTCTGACATCAGCTCCTCACAAAGTTCTCCGTTTGGAACATAAAGACGTTCTCCACATCTTAGAGTCCCATCTTCGTGTATGTGGCATCCTGTCTGGATTCCAGCCTCTGTTCTTTGGTGAAACCTCTGAAATCTTGCATATGTTGGCAGTGCAGCCTTGATTCTTTCGACCAATGTTGATTGTAGTTGGTAGTTTGACAATTGGCCGTCAATTCCTGGCATAATGACCGTTATTCCCAACTTTTCTAGATCTCTCAATAGAACTGGTTGGGTGATCATAAAGAATGCCGAGGGTCTTCTGCTTAGTGCATCAGCTACTACATTAGCCTTTCCTGGATGGTACTGCAGATCTATCTCGAAATCCGTCATCACTTCGAGCCACCGTCTTTGTCTCAGGTTTAGGTCCTTCTGAGTGTAGATATATTTCAGGCTTTTGTGATCGGTGAATATCTCCACTCGTTCGCCGTATAGGTAATGTCTCCATAGCTTCAGGGCGAAGATGACTGCGGCAAGCTCCAAGTCGTGAGTGGGATAATTCTTCTCATGAGTCCTCAGTTGTCTTGAGGCATAAGCTACAACCTTCCCATATTGCATTAAGACACAACCCAATCCTTTTCCGGATGCATCGCTATAGATTACGAAACCTCCGGATCCAGATGGTATAGTCAAAATGGGGGCAGTAGTCAGACGCTTCTTCAGCTCGTTGAAAGCTGTTTGGCATTCCTCAGACCAGATGAACTCCTGATCTTTGCGGGTAAGACGGGTAATTGGCTCCGCAATTCTTGCAAAGTTTTCTACGAACCTCCGATAATATCCGGCAAGTCCTAGAAAGCTTCTCACCTCTGAGACGTTGGTCGGGGTTGGCCATGTCTCCACAGATAAGATTTTTGCTGGGTCCACCGAGATGCCTTCTCCTGTGATCACATATCCCAGAAAAGCGACACGATCAAGGAAGAACTCGCACTTGCTTAGTTTAGCATAAAGGCTCTCACGTCTCAGCGTCTCTAGCACTAGTCTCAAGTGCTCTTCGTGCTCCTCGTGACTTTTTGAATACACCAAGATGTCGTCGATGAAGACTACCACGAACTGGTCTAGATATTGGTGGAAGACTCTGTTCATCAGGTTCATAAATACGGCTGGTGCATTAGTCAGTCCAAAAGGCATCACCAGGAACTCGTAATGACCATAGCGAGTCCTGAATGCTGTCTTTGGAATGTCTTCTCGCCGTACCTTGACTTGATGATAGCCAGATCTCAAGTCTATCTTTGAGAATACCATAGCTCCCGTCAGTTGATCGAACAGGTCATCGATCTGGGGCAAGGGGTACTGGTTTTTTATTGTCAAAGCGTTGAGGGCTCTGTAATCAATACACATGCGATATGTTCCGTCCTTCTTGGGTACAAACAGCACTAGTGCTCCCCAGGGTGATGCACTAGGACGAACAAATCCCTTGATTTGCAATTCTTTAAGTTGCAGCTTCAGCTCGTCAAGTTCCTTCTTCGCCAGTCGGTACACATTTGAGGATACTGGTGCAGCTCCGGGTATCAGCTCAATAGTGAACTCTACTTCTCTATCAGGCGGTAGGCCTGGCAATTCCTCCGGGAATACGTCTTCGAATTCTGCAATGAGTGCTGGGGGTTCTATCTCCATTGCCATGTAAGCTCTAGGAGTCTGGCCTACTCCTTGCTCGATGGTACCTCGCACGTATTTGAACTCCGGGTGTCCTGGTGGTCTAAAGATGATACTACCTTTTCGGCAGTCTAGGATAGCATTGTTCTGGATTAACCAGTCCATGCCTAAGACGACGTCAAAATTTGGCATTGGGAGTACCAAAAATCGCGCTCTTAGCTCTCTACTACAAATAACTATTGAACATATTTCAATAATATTGGTAACTGGAACAATACCTCCTCCAGTAAGAATTTTCCAGCACTTGGGTAGCGGGGAAGTGATTAGTTTGTGCATGGCTACGAAACTACTAGATATGAATGACAGGGTAGCGCCGGAATCAAATAATACGGTTGCAGGTAATGATGCAACTAAAATGGTACCTGCGATGGTTTCTCCTTCGGGTTCTTCGGCAACTGCAGCTAAAGCAAAGGCTTGCCCATGTCTTTGTCCTCCGGATTGTTGTCTGGCCTTGAACTGGCTCTCCTGAGTGGCCAGAGGTGGTCCCTTTTGATATCCTCCAGATGTCGAAGGATGTGTACCTCCTGTTGAGGTCTGCGTCTTCTGGCCTGGGGCTCCATTTTTGCGTTGTGGACAGTCCCTAGCCATATGTTGGCTAGCTCTACATACTAGGCAGAGTCCTTTCTTCTTTCTGCAGTCATTGATATAATGCCCCTTCTTGCCACAAAAGTGACAAGTCGGGAGCTCCTTCTTCTGGTAGGGCCCCGTCGTCTGATGCGTCTGATTTTGTGGACGACGGATAGGTCCTCCTGCTCCTTGCTGATTTCTGGCCGGGATGTTTGGGGTAGAGCATCTCGCTCCTCGGCCAATAGCTTCTTGCACCCTCGCTTCTGTAAGAACCTCCTCATAGGAGATCCTCGCCTGAGTTGTCGTATACCTCTGGAGCTCGTAGGTGAGGCCGTGGTGGAATCTTTTGGCCTTCTCCAGTTCGTTTGGTATCAAGATGGTACCGAAATGACTCAGTCTGCTGAACTCTGCGTCGTAGGCGTCGACAGTCATATTTCCCTGTTCTAAGTGCAGGAACTGGGAGTACAAGGCATCTCGGACTGTTGCTGGGAAGTATTTGGCGTTGAAGTGCTCCAAAAATTGTTCCCAAGTCTGGTCTTTGCCGATGCTACGCTCGATAGATTCCCACCAGTGATGGGCGTTGCCTAAGAGTTGAGCTCTTACGGCAGTCATCCACAGGTCGGGGGTAAGTTGCGAGCCTTCTAGCAGTATTTCTGTATTGGAGATCCAGTCGGAGATCTCCTCTGGGGTTTCGCTGCCTTTAAAGTTTCTCGGGCTCATTTGGCGGAAGCCTCTGACTGTGCCCACTGGTTGGACAGGTGCTGGTGCTGGGGCAGTGGTTCTCTCCAAAGTCGTCATCAAGGTCTGTCTCAAGACCTCAGTCTGTTGCCACTGAGATTGTCTTAAGGCTTCAGTCTTTTGCCATTGAGTTTGCAACATAGCTTGGAGGAACTGAAACATCTGAGGTTGGCCCTCAAGCTGGGGCATCAGGGCAGGAAGGGCTGGAGGGGGAGGCAAAGGTGTCTCCATCTACGGGGTTGGGGCCTGAGAGGTTTGCCCTTCATGCCGGACTGGTGTTCCTGTCTGGGCAGGATTTTGGGGAAGGTATGGAGTCATTGGGTAGACCAGCATCCTTCTAGGGGATTGGTCTCTCGGGGTGGACGGGGTTCCTTGGACATCGGGCGAGGGGTCTTTTGCTGGGTCAGCCCCATCAATCGCATGTCCTCCGAGTATGTCCATATTTTTGAAGAAAATAGAATAATTAGAAAAGCACAAGGAATTAATGATTGATAATCAAGCAAGATGCAAAAATTTATGAATGAAGTCAGAGTGGATGAGTCCTATTATTTCTATCCTATAGCAGGCTTGCTGGGTATGTCATCATACCACTAGCAATGAACATGACCTGCATGGGCCACCACTAAAACCATGTCACGCCCCAGTCCCAAAATGTAAGGAACTAGGCCACGTGGCATTGGCCAGCTGACACGTCACTAAGGGTTTAATCTATTTTTTATGGACCCAAAGGAACGTGCTACGCTGTCCTAAAATACTACAAGTCTAGTACAGGCGAGTCTATCTTATCTACAAAAAATGTCAGGAAATAGTGCTGAATATATATAATACTGAGTCTGAAAATATCATATTACACATCTTGTGGGAACAAACCCACTGTCAAAATATAATAAAAGTACAGAAAACAAGATAGACTGAGCATCGTCTATCTAACAAATATCTCCATCGCCAAGAGAGCATCTCCTAGAATCAGGTAGATTCTGATAGTGTCTCTTCCAATTCTTCCTCGGTGGCATGCCTAGTCTCCTGTCCTGGACCATACACTGTGGGGTAGTAAGCCTCGTCTAAATCTGGAAGAGAACCAGGTCCTCAGTGGGACATAACAAGATACAGAAAAATAACATGCCATGTATGTAAATACTGAATAAATAAATAAATACAGGGTGCTAACCATCTAAGTGAAATGCAAGTAAAGACCTTGTAGAACGCATGGGAATGTGTAGGCTTGACATATGCTGACTTAATTCACCAATCGTGTTGACTGGCTAGTATATGTGTCATATGCCCCCGGACACACGGGTAGCTCTGCAATCGACCATCTCCGAGGAGCATGGTACGAAGGATAAAAGACTCATGGAGGGGGTGTCCCATACGTCTACTAGTTATCTTTTCCGCCCAATATAACTAATGCCAAGTCATAATTATTTCCTGAGTTCTCCTGATTTTAAACTAAGCCGTGATGCACGTCACACGTACTGGTAGCTAATCAAATACGCAGATCGCATCCCAATATGTATTACAACCATGTTGCGTATTCCCGTGGCAGGGTCTAGGAGGATATTAGGATACCCTCACAGTTGTTGGTAGGTCTGAAAAGACTAAGTTTAATTAAGCTACAAGTTAACGTATCTGTTGACTGTACCTGAGGTAATCTCAGGTACTCACAGTTATATGGAATTCAGTAAAAACATAGCATATAACAGTATTTGAATTTAGACAGTAACTTGGCAAGGTATACTTGCCTACTTCCTGATTGTGTTGGACACCTGATCCCACTGTCAAGACTGAGGGTCCTTGTGACAGGGGGTCACTGACTGTGCTGGAGATTTTTTCCTGTTTAAGACGTTACAGGGTTCGTAAATATAATTTAAGTAAAAATGGCACAATAATAATAGTAAAATATATACTTGGATAAGTAATATTCATATAAGACAACATATATATATATAGTACATATATATAGAGTATATATATATATGGTATAATATATATATATTATATATATATATATATATATTATATATATATATATATATATATATTATATATATATATATATATATATATATACATAGATAGATATATTTATAGATACATATATTTATATATACATAAAGAAAAGAAAAAGCAGGAAATAAAAAATATATATATAGTATATAAATAGATATATATATAATATATATATATATACATATATATATATATTATATATATATATATATATATATATATATATATATATATATATATATAGTATATATATATAAATATAAAAAGTGCAGAAAATGAAATATATATATATATAGATACATATATTAGATATATATGTTTACATATGTACATATAATAAATAAAAAGAAAAGCATACATATATATATACATAGTATAATTATTATATATTTATATAGGTATATATATAGATATATATATATATTTACATATATATATATACATAAAAGAAAAGAAAATACAGAATTTGAAATATATATATATATACATATATATTAGTATATAGTATATAGTATATAGTATATATAATTACATATAATAATTAAAATGAGAAGCATATATATATATACATATATAATATACATATACATATAATAATACTATACATAATTAATATATACATATATATATATATATAATCATATATATATATATAAGAAAGAAAAGTAAAAATACATATATATTTATATATGTTACAATATATATATATACACTATATATATATATATATATATATATATATGTATATAGTAATAATAATAATAATAATAATAATAATAATAATAATAATAATATATATATATAATACATATAGTAATACATATGTATATATACATATATATATTACATTTATATATATATAAGAAAAAGAAAAACAGAATAAAAAGATGCATAAATAAATAAATATATATATTATACAGTATAAATACTGTATTTAAGTATATAGTAATATATATATATAATTATATAATTACATATATAGATATATATATATATATATATATATATATATATATATATATATATATATATATATATATATATATATATATATATATATATATATATATATATATATATATATATATATAATAAATAAAAAAATAAAAAATGAAAAATACTGAAATATAAATACATACTGTATATACTGTATATATAATATTTAATTATATAATATATAATTAAATATATATAATAATATATATATTAATATATATATAATATATATATAAATATATACATATATATACATATTTATATACATATATACAAACTTATAGGAAATTCTTTGTATTTACGTATTTACAGGTATTTATACCTGACAGGGTGTCAGGAGGGGCCCACGGCGGGTCGCCGGCGGGAGGACGGCGGCGGAGCTGACGGCTGCCGGCCGGAGGGATGACTGCAACAGCAGTAGCAGTTAACAGCAAGAGCAGCAGTGGCGGCTTGCAGCGGTGGCAGCGGCGTCAGCGGCGGCGGTGGCGGCTTTCAGCGGTGGCAGCGGCGTCAGCGACGGCGGTGGCGGCGGTGCAGGCGGTCAGGACGGAGGAGGAAGTCGGGGCAAAGAGGTCTGGGGTGGTGGCGGAGGTCGGAGGCTGCCGGAGGGGCGGTGGGGGACGGTCGGGATGAGGGTGGCAGTGTTGGAATGGGTGAGGATGGAGGGTCTGCGGGGGTGAGGGCGGTCGGCGTGGTGGTCGTGGGGCGGTGGGAGTCGGTCGGGACGGTAGAGGGGGTCGGGGCGAGTCGAGTGGTGGTGGTGGCGGTGGTCCACGACGGCCGGAGGCGGTCGGAAGGGGCGGTCGGGTGGTGAAGTCAGTTGTGGGGGTGGTGGTCGGGGTGATGCTGTGGCAGCTGCCCACGGTGGAGCAGGCGGCCGGAGGTGGTGGGGCTTGGTCGGAGGAAAGGTGGGGAGGTGGCGAGGGCTTCTCCAGAGTTTGGTCGGAGGGGGGTGGCCGGAGGGGGTGGCTGTGAGGTTTGAAAGGGGGAGGGGTCGGGTTTATATAGGGGTTAGGGCAATGGCAGTTTGGTAAATAGGTGGAAGTCTAGGGGCTTTTAGGTAATTTTGATTTTTAGGATATTTTGGCAGCCATTTGTGGGTCCCACATGACACGTGGACGGTCCACATTCACCAGCCAATGAGGTGATACCACCTCACACTGGAAATTTGCATTAAAACCCCTAAAATTTCCTAAATTACAATTAGGTCCCAAAATTGGTATTTTGCGTAATTACGCAATTTGTCTGATAAATTACATGTTCCCAGAAAATACTAAAATGCTCAGAATTGAGAGGAAAAAGCTGTGGGAGGGTCCTGAGGGGGTGGGGGTGAGTCTGGGCAGGGGCAGGGCCTGTTTTCTTGGTGATACGGGTCATCGTATTTATTATTTAATAAATACTGCGCACGGTGTTCTCTAATTATTTAGAGGCAGGTAGGGCCATAATTTTACTACGGTGTCAATATACTAATTGTAGTATATTCAAAGTAGAATATTATCGTATTTTTGTCTGGGTAAAACATGTGCCTGTTGGTCCTCAATCTCTAGGGGTACAGAGATGGGCAAAGAGCAAGAAATAAAATAGGAAATAAATACGGACTTTTATAACGATATTTGTGCGTCTCAAACGAGGCTCAAAATAAAGCATCTGGGAGTTGCACAAAATTCTGAAAAATAGTCTAACATGTCTAGGGCAGGTATGTGAATTTTGTTTGGGAATTACAGCTAGTGTAATATCCTAAATAATTGTGTGAGGGACAGGTGCACAATCAATAGGATATGTAAACAAAATAAATTTTAAAAAGTTGCAATAATTCTAATTAGCTAAGAATAATTCTAAATTACTGAAATCTGGTCGAGGGAGTTTACAGATACTACCCCCGCCAGGAGGACAGCGTCCACCAGCACCTGGAGGATTTCAGAGGGGACCACCCTTGGCCCCACAACAAGCACAGTTTGATCGAGCCTGACAGCAGACCGAAGGGCAGAGGCAGGGACAGGCCTTTGCTTTGGCAGCTACTGAAGAAAAAACAGAAGGGGAAGCCATCACAGGTACCATTTTAGTTGTATCATTACCTGCAACTGCATTATTTGATTCTGGATCTATATTATCGTTTATATCTAGTAGATTCGTAGCAATGCATAGAGTAGCTACTTCCCCCTTACCTAAGAGTTGGAAGATTCTTACCGGAGGAGGTATCGTGCCGGTTATCAGCACTATTAGAACGTGTTCGGTAGTCGTATGTGGTAGAAAAATGAGAGCACGATTCTTGGTATTACCCATGTCGTACTTTGATGTTGTGCTAGGCATGGACTGGTTAAGCCAGTATAATGTCGTACTGGATTGTCGAAAAGGTAGCGTCACTTTTAGACCGCCAGATCAACCGGAGTTCGAGTACATATGAGGGACCGTCGAGCAAGGAGTAGGACAGATAGCTGGAACTTACATGGTTATGGAGATGGTACCCCCACCAATAGTTGCAGAATTCGAGGATATTTTCCTGAAGAATTGTCAGGCTTTCCGTCAGATAGAGACGTAGAGTTTACTATTGAGCTAGTACCAGGAGCAGCACCGGTATCTTCTAATGTATACCGATTGGCGAAGAAGGAGTTAGATGAGCTGAAGCTACAATTAGAGGAGTTGCAGAGCAAGGGGTTTATCCATCCTAGTACATCACCCTGGGGAGCACCAGTGTTGTTTGTACCTAAGAAGGATGGGACAGTATGTATGTGCATTGATTACAGAGCCCTTAATATTTTGACTATCAAGAACAAGTATCCCCTGCTACGAATTGATGATTTGTTCGACCAGCTGACAAGAGCAGTGGTGTTCACAAAGATTGACTTGAGATCAGGTTACCACCAAGTAACGGTGAGAAGAGAAGACATCCAAAAGATGGCATTCCGGACTCGTTATGGTCACTACGAGTTCTTAGTGATGCCTTTTGGACTAACGAATGTGCTTGCTATATTTATGAACTTGATGAACAGAGTATTCCACCAATACTTAGACCGTTTTGTGGTAGTCTTCATCGACGATATCTTGGTGTATTCAAAGAGCCACGAGGAGCACGAAGAGCATTTAAGACTAGTGTTAGAGATGCTGAGGAGAGAGAGGCTTTATGCTAAGCTGAGCAAGTGCGAGTTTCTCCTAGATCGTGTCACTTTTCTTGGGCACGTCATCTCAAGAGATGGTATTTCAGTAGAACCGGCGAAGATTTCATCAATAGAGACATGGCCAACCCCTACTAATGTCTCAGAAGTGAGGAGTTTCCTAGGACTAGCCAGATATTATCGGAGATTCATGGAGAACTTCACGAAGATCACAGAACCGATGACCTGCTTGACTCGTAAGGAGCAGGAGTTCACTTGGACAGAGGAGTGTCAGAAGGCATTCGATGAGCTGAAGAAGCGTTTGACTACAGCACCTATCTTAACCATACCTTCTGGACCCAGAGGATTCGTGATCTATAGCGATACATTCAGGAAAGGATTAGGATGTGTCTTGATGCAGCATAGAAAGGTTGTGGCCTATGCCTCTAGACAGTTAAGGACCCATGATAAGAACTATCCCACCCACGACTTGGAGCTTGCCGCAGTAATCTTTGCTTTGAAGCTTTGGAGACACTACCTATATGGAGAAAGAGTAAAGATATTCACTGATCACAAAAGCCTAAAGTACGTCTACACCCAGAAGGACCTTAATCAAAGGCAAAGACATTGGCTCGAGGTGATGACAGACTTCAAAATTGAGCTACAGTACCATCCAGGAAAGGCCAACGTAGTAGCTGACGCATTGAGCAGAAGACCCATGGGATTCTTCTTGACTACCCAATAACATCTATTGAGAGATCTAGAGCAGATGGGTATAGAGGTTGTTATGCCCAGAATAGACGGACAGTTTTCAAGTTTCCAGTTGCAATCGATATTAGTGGAGAGGTTCAAGGCTGCTTTGCCAACAGAC
Source organism: Iris macrosiphon (assembly GCA_036927795.1). Lineage (NCBI taxonomy): Eukaryota > Viridiplantae > Streptophyta > Magnoliopsida > Asparagales > Iridaceae > Iris > Iris macrosiphon. Next base: position 108,365,146 of record JAYESA010000017.1, read on the forward strand.
GCCAGATTCCAGAGGCTTAGACAGAGGACAGAGGCTGGAATACAGACAGTACTGTGTATACATGAAGACGGGACCTTGAGATGTGGAGATCGTCTCTATGTTCTGAATGGAGAGCTTCGACAGGAGTTGATGGCAGAAGCACACAGCTCCACATATTCTATTCATCCAGGAGGCATGAAGATGTACAGAGACTTGAGACAGTACTACTAGTGGCATAGAATGAAGAGAGAGATAGTAAGCTTTGTGGCCAAGTGCTTGGTGTGTCAGCAAGTCAAGGCTGAGCATCAGAGATCTGCAGGATTGCTTCAACCGTTCCCTATACCGGAGTGGAAATGGGAGCATATCACTATGGACTTTGTTACGGGATTTCCGAGGAGTCCAAATGGTTGCAATGCGGTATGGGTAATCGTAGATAGACTCACCAAGTCCGCATACTTTTTACCCTTCAGAGTTGGACAATCTACAGAGGTCTTAGCAGACATGTACATGAGAGATATTGTGCGATTGCACGGAGTGCCAGTTAGTATCGTATCTGACAGGGATACGAGGTTTACATCTTACTTTTGGCAGAGTATGCAAGAGATTCTCGGTACTTGCCTAAAGTTTAGCACATCGTATCACCCACAGACAGATGGCTAGTCAGAGCGCACCATTCAGACATTGGAAGATATGTTAAGAGCGTGCATGCTTAATTTTGGAGGATCGTGGGAGGACTATTTGTATTTGGTCGAGTTTTCTTACAACAATAGCTATTAAGCGAGCATCCAGATGGCTCTCTATGAAGTGTTGTATGGCAGGAAGTATCGTTCCCCAGTATGTTGGAGCGATATAGTCGAGAGATAGATTCTTGGGCCCGAGTTGGTTGTTCGTATAGTAGAGAAGGTGAAGAAGATCCAAGGGCACCTACGAGCAGCACAGGACCGATAGAAGCATTGGGTGAATGCGCATCGATGACCCTTAGAGTTCCAGGTTGGAGATCACGTATTTCTAAAGATCTCGCCTACTTGAGGGACTATCAGATTCGGAGGCAGAGGAAAGCTGAGTCCGAGGTACATCAGACCATTCGATGTGTTAGAATGTGTCGGAGAGGTTGCTTACAGGTTAGCCTTGTCGCAGACTTTGGAAGGAGTCCATGACGTCTTCCATATATCTCAGCTGAAGAGGTACATACCAGATCTGAGCCATGTACTTGACCATTCAGAGATCACAGTCGGCCCGAGTTTATCATACCAAGGGGAGCCTGTTGAGATCCTGGACAGGAGCGAGAAGGTACTACGAGGTCAGACTATTTTCCTAGTCCGCGTTGCATGGAGACATCATGCACCAGGAGAGTCAACCTGGAAAAGGAAGATATTAGACAGCGCTATCCCCATCTCTTCGAAGGACTAGGTACGTTTTAGCATTTTAAATTCAGTCAGTAATTCCAACTATGCATATGTTTTAATTTTGAGGACAAAATTCTCTAAGGAGGGTAGATTGTAAACCCCCTCGACCAATTTAGGGTTTAATTTGAATTAAAATCGAAGGACTAGGATTAATTTGGATTTAATTAGGATTAATGTGCGGCAATTATGTCTTAATACACCTTACTGTTGCTTCAAGGTTGGAACACCACACTAGTAATTACCTTCAAGCCAATGTCACAAACATCTCCTAGATATGCCAGACTACCCATCTGACCATTATATAACTTTAGATACTCGTTATTGTGTCTCATCTTAGCTACGCAATATTCATTAAAAGAATGCCTTGAATTTATTAATCTAATTAAATTTAAGGCCAATTTTACCCTAAACAGGACCTAACCAAGCCCACGTACACCCTCTCATGTGGATCAGCCCCTCCCCATTGAGCCCTGGCCGGCCCAAGTCTCGAAGTCAGCGCACAAATGCCATCATCCATATATATATATATATATATATATATATATATATATATATAATTCTTTTCACATGGAAACCCTAAAATACAAAAACCATCACCACCTCCAAACCCTAGACGAGCCACCCCCCCTCCCTTCATCTAACCGAGAAACCATCTTCCCTCTTTCGACCTTCTAACTCCACCACCAATGTCAGGCCGCCGCCACCACAGCCTAGACCACCTGCACCTTCCCTCCCTCAACGTCGGACCGCCCCTTACACCACCGCCTCCACCTTCACCATTATCACCACCCCTCCATCATCAACCATCTCCCTTCACCACCATAACCAACCCGACACGCCCTCATCACCACCTCAACCACCGGCCTCCCCTGCCTGACCATCCCGTCGACCACCCACAACCCCCTATACACGGTCGTCACCGCCATACGCCAAACCGCCGCTACAAAGCAGCTGCCGCCACTGCTGCCGTTGTCGCACCTGCTGCAGTTGTCGTCACCGCCTCTGCTACCTTGATGGCCGCCGTCCGGAGCCGCCCTCTCGTCGGAGTACGCACCCTCGACGAGCACAGGCCCTATCCAGTCATCCACGTCGAGGTAACCACCTAAATTCTCCGCTTCTTCATGATATCGTCGTATAGTCGCATATCGTCGTATCGAGAATTGTGGTCTTAGACACAAACCGAATTAAACCCTAATTATATACATACTGGTATGATGATTAACAAGATTTAGAATTTGTTTAATAACTAGCAAACACCTAAATCATGAGACCTGTCATCAAGGACTAGTATTTCACCCGAACACCTGGACATAAACCAAGTATGTTGAACATAGAAACCAATGACATGTATTCGTGCAGAGAAAAAAAGTTGTCAACCCCATAACTCGATAATTTATTGTCGCAAGGCATACGTTGACCAAAGACAGAACATGGGTACACCCTAGCTACGTGCACACATGACGCTATATTCAGTCAACCGTGAACCTGCGACAGTATCTAGGAGCAACATCATAATTATTTATGTATTGCTTAGTATCTGATGTCAGCATTTGCTATATTGTATTGTGTGTTTAGGGTCACTGGACCAGCCAGGAGACACTGCAGAAACCGGCTTCTAGCATTCATAGCTTGAGGACTCAGGCAAGATATCTTGCCATATTTACTGTCTAATTTAAATTATACATATATTGTATTGTATTCTTGTTGCTTTTCTTTTATACAACTGTGCGCGTTCGAGAATGACTCGGGTGCAATCGACGGATACGTCGATGATTAGTGTACTTAACCTAGTCATTAGCAGATTTACCCCATTGGAGGATACTCTGATATCTTCCGAGACCTGACACTCTTACACATTTTACTGTGACATATTCATATTGGGATGCGGGTCTGCGTACTCGACTAGCTATCGGTGCGTGTGACATGCATCACGGTTAGTACGTAACTCAGGGATATTTTATTCTTAAAGACTGGCATATAGATACGTGGTATGCACGTCGAGTATTTGATTTGTGTATCTACATTGGACGGGAAGGACAACTAGTAGGCGTATGGGATACACCTATTTGAATCCGTATTATCCAGAGGAGCCATGGATCCAATGACCCCCCCTTTATTCAGATTCCTCGTTCTTCGGAGCGGTATGCACGTTATATTATTCAGATTCCCCATTTTTCGGAGCGGTATGGACGTTCTATTATTCAGATTTCTCGTTCTTCGGAGTGGTATGGACGTTATGCCTACACCTACTCATACGTACCAATATTGTTCTCACATTGCATTCACTTAGATGGTTAGCACACCCTTTATTGTATTTATTTTATTCAATATATATATATGGCATATTTCTATGTATCTTGTTACGTTCCTCTGAGGACCTAGTACCTTTCCAGATTTGGACGAGACATATTACCCCACAGTATACGGCCCAGGGCAGGAGACGAGGTTCGCTATCGTGGAGGATCTAGAGGTGTTACCATCAAAGTTTTCGTGATCACTTGGTAGGCCTTCTGCCTAGGATTGGGAGCATCATTATCTAGTCAGCTGATGCCCTAGTCATTACTCTTTTATCTATCATTTTGGTACTTTCTTTCGTCATAGTAGTAGGTTTGTCCCTACCAGACATTCTTGGCTGTACTATGATATTTAAGACTGGCTTTTATCTTCAGCATTTATTATGTGTACATTCCTGCTGTTTATTTTATGGATGAGATTAGATTAATTTTTATTGATTTATATGGGACATGCTAGTATTTAGAACAGTGTAGCACTCTTCGTTAGGATCCATTAAATTGGGATAACCTCGGAGACGTGTCAGCTGGCTATTGCCACGTGGCCTGGTCCCGTGTATTTTGGGACTGGGGGGTGACACTTTTAATTTCCAATTTCTAACAGGATATTATAAATGTACAATATTTATATTTATTCCCCTTTATCCCCAGTTGAGTATTTAAGATGTACAATGTTTACATTCTTATTCCCTTGTATTGTAAAAATACAGAAAGATGTTCATGCATTATTTTAAAATATTACTTCAATTCAATAGTCTTGGATACGCAACAAGTAATAGATCCACAAAAAGTCCTTTAACGGACAAGTTCTCAGATCCAACAAAACATTCTCGTTAAGATCAACCAAATTATTCCCTTACAAAAAATAAACAGATTCTTAGAGCCCAGTTGTCCTAGGGATATATTATTTCTAAATCCACAGTTGTATTAGATATATTCTACTTCTCTTTCTTCTTGCCAACAGAGAAAATGATGGTTCACGTCCATATTATCTCTGAACTATCATTTCTTCCATTTCTCCAGTAGAGCTAATCCGCTAAAGAAAATGATCATGTCCTCCTTACCTCTACATTATTTTTCTCACAAATATGCAACCTATCATGTCCATATTACCTCTGATAATGTTTCACCTTCGAACTTGTTACCTGTACTTCACACAAGTACACCATGGGTATCAAGTCCACAAAAAAAGTATTTCCACGGAGTTATTTTGTCATATCTATATCACCTCTGAGCATATACTTCCCGTGGGTCCCTCATAAAGAAGTTTTTTATGTCCATATTACCTCTGAACAGACATCTTGTCCACTCTTATCTTTTACTTCACATTCACACTTGTTATCCAAACTTTGTATAAGTACACCATGGATATCTAGTCCATAAAATTTCTTAAGATGAGTTGTTCTAACCTATCACATCCATATTATCTCTAATAAGTATTAGTTCACTCTAACTTGTTACATGTATGCCATGGATAATAAGTGTCATGATCCATACCCGAATATTCGGGCATGAGTACGTGGGTACGTCCAGCCTACGCCGCAGCATCGGTGGTAGAAAGATATCTGGATCATCTCTACTATCTAAACATCTCATACAATATATATACATGGTACCTGTCAATCATCTCAACTCCAAATAGAGGAACAAAATGGTATCTGATAAATATAAACTATACTCAATCACAATGCAAACTAGGAAAGATAAAACACGAGGTGGAATAACGAAAGAAAGAGTCATAATATATCCACAAGACTGAAATAATATATACATGCCAATAACCTCAATAAAAGTCTAATATAAGTCTAACAATAATCTAAATCTCCTCAGGCTCTGGTACTAAGTCCTCCTGCTCTACAAGAGTATCCTCTAATGGTATGCCATTCTGCAGTCCATAGTATGTAAGACACTGGTCTACGAGCCAATCATCTGAAAAATATATCCAGTCAGGATTGGAGCAAAGTATATACCTCTAAAAGCAGTTTTAAATACATAATCGAGCATATAAAATAAATAATAGAAAAGAATACAAGATAACTAAACAACAGAATAAAATGAACTAGAGTGAACATGTTATATCTAAAATACACTAACTAGTATAACTAAATAAACTAACTTAGAAGTGATACTAACATATCACTAACTTATATAATACTCTAATTGATAACTAATGACTGATACCTACTAAAAATGACTGATAACACTAGCCTATACTAACTATACTAAAGGGTAATAGTTATATATTAACTAATATCAAGATACTAACTAATAACTGATACCTCCCCATAGCGTTAGTCAACCTCAATATGATCTCCACTCCCATTTACCTGAATGCTCAGTGCACAGGTTAATAAACTGATACACATAAATCAGTTCCAGATATTCCCTCTCATATCTCACTGTCTTAGCTCTGAACTAACATGCCTTAGTCTAAAGTATGCTACACTTGATCATAGAACTTCTAGTGTTCTACATGGAGTTCTTCACTCAAGCACCCATGCAATGTACCCAATCCTGTATACATCCAAACCCCAGCTTCTTGAGTATTCCCCTTGATACTCACCATCACTTTGTACACAAATCTCTCATACCCTTGAATTTTCTTCTAACTGGTACATGTATGGTCCTCTTATACCTCACTCACTAATGTAGCAAGTCACCAAGATACTCTCATATACACTGAATGCATCCCAAGCCCCTACATCAATATTGCAACAACAAACCTTACTTCATCAGGACAACTACAACAACAACATAATACCTACCTAAATATGTAATACATAAGTGTATCACCTTACTGTTGTATACACTGCACTAGCTACTAATGCATACTGCTAATGCTGCTACTGCACATTGCTATATAGCTTGCTGCTCTAGCTGCTCTTGCTGTGTGTAGCCATACTGCATTGATACTATACTGCTGTTGTAGTTGCTGATGCTGAAAACTGCCGCATAGCTTGCTGCTCTAGCTATTCTTGCCGTGTGCAGCCATGCTACACTGATATTGTACTATTGATGCAGTTGCTGATGCTGAAAACTGCTGCATAGCTTGCTACTCTAGCTGCTCTTGCTGCTGCAGCTATGTGCACTGTTGAAACTGCTTGCTCCTCTGCTCGAGCATGTTGCTGCCACAACTGCATGTTGCTGCCACTCGACACTCACTCACACACACACACACACACACACACATATATATATATATATATATATATATATATATATATATATATATATATATATATATATATACACACATACACACACACACACATACATATATAGATTGAGGCATTTAAACAAATACCTATAGCTCACTAACTAGGATACCTATGATACTCAACTCATTGAGGTGCCAAACTCTCCATTATCCATAATTGATCATTCCCTCAAGTCATATATATATATATATATATATATATATATATATATATATATATATATATATATATAAATAACTATTAGAAGTCATTACAACATACAATGAAGAGAATTTATATAAATTATTCAAAATTGGCCCTGTATCATACCACATCGCAAAATACCGTGAATACGGCCTATACGTATCCATTTGTGGACATGTACCTAGTTCCATAACCCCGATCTAAGTCTAATTAGATCTAATTGGTGTCGTGACACACAATTGATATGTCAAATTCGTAATTCCTTTAACATACACACAAATTACCTCATAGAACTCACAATACAAAGCCAAATAGCCTAGAACTTGTTCCTATAGGTAGTCCTATGCTATGGGTCATTCCAAATGGTCAAATACATTGTTAAGAAGCCATAATGAGAGAGAAATTCAGTAATTACTAATTGGGAGATGGATTCCCAATGAAAATATAATAGACACGATCCGGACACGATCTTTAGCTCCAAAGCTCTTCCTCCTTGTGCTTCTTGCTTCTCCAAGTTCCAAGGCTCCAAGAGTGATAAATTTGAGAAGGAATTGGTGGTAAATTGTGTAGAAAATCAATAGAGGAAAATTAGAAAATTGGGAATCTAGAATTTGGAAGCAAAATAAAATACAAATGAGGAGAGAGAGAGAGAGAGAAGAACCCCCCTCTTCATGTGGCCTGCCTCTTTTCCCTTCCCAAGCAATATCATAAGTCCAAATTGTCCCCTACATATTGCATTATGAGGAATAATTAAGAATGAGTATATTTAAAAATCTCTAACTAATTATAATTACATTAATCCTCCTTAATTTAATTAGTAGAAAAGCCTAATTGGGCTTGGGTCCAAGTTGGGCTCACTATTTGTCATGACAAATCTAAATAGGTCCATATGTGACACGTCTAATTATTATCTAATCTCTCTAACTAATTAATTAACACAAGTCTCTAATGACTAATTAATACTATTCAAATAATCATAGCTCAACTTAATTAAATAAATAATACAATTATCACATAGTTATTCAATATTTAATTCCTAAAATAAATACCCATACCAAATTACCAAACTACCCCTAGTTAGAAAAGTGAGGGTGACATCCCTATCCACCTTAGAAAAAAATTCTTCCTCGAAATTAAGGAAGAAACTAACTACCAAAAGCAATCAATACAAGCAAGAAAGAATTATACCTCACAGCTCAAACAGATAAGGGCTCGCGCATCTCGGCCTCTCACTTCCATGTACTCTCTTCTGGCGAGTGATACCTCCACGCGACGCACACCAAAGGAATCGTCTGGTTCTGCAGCACCTTCTCCCTGTGGTCCAAAATCTCCACGGGCTTCTCTGGGTAGCTCAGAGTCGGACCAATCTCGATCTCTGAGTGATCTAGTACATAGCTAGGATCTGCCATATACCATCTCAACTGTGACATATGAAATACGTTGTGCACTCCTTCTAATGCAGTTGGCAAGGCTAGTCTGTATGCCACTGCACCGACCCTCTCAAGAACATCGAAGGGTTCGATGTACCGTGGACTAAGCTTTTTGCCTCCACTAAAATGAACCATGCTCCAGTCAAAAAAATCTTCAAGAAAATTAGATCACCAACCTAGCACAAAATAATCCTTAGCACTTTAATAAAAACAAACAATCATAAGCAATACAAACAAAATCTATACCTCAAACTCCAATGGTCTCCGATGGCTATCGGCCCAATGTCGATATCTTTCATGCGCCATCCGAAGTCTATCCCTGATGAGCTGCATCCATAACCATTTCTGGTCCCAATAAGGCTCTTTCACCAACATTATCCCATGATAACGGAGTGCGACATCTTCGTCCATACAATGCCTCAAATTGTGATATCTCGATACTGGCCTGGTAGCTATTATTGTAAGAAAACTCTACCAAGTAAAGATTATCCTCCCAAGAGCCTCCAAAATCCTAAACACAAGTGCATAGCATATCCTCGAGAGTCTGGATAGTCCTCTCTGTGATGACCCATTCCGCTCAAGAGGACAGCCGATTCAAACGGGGCAAGTGCAACGTCCCGACCTGCTTTGCTCAGCGAGAAAACTCGTTTAAGTCAAAGAATTTCCAGACTTGGCCCTTCAGGAGTTCAGACTTAGATTTTCAGAGGCTCGCTCGGAGTATCGCTCGACTGAGGCGAATCATCGCTAAGGTAGGTGACTACGATAAACTTATCTTTGCTTAGCCAACACACTTAAAATATGGACGATACATGCTAGTCGCTAGGTGAATCACCCCCTGTATGCTAATAAAGAATACAACGCACCTAGATAAAGGAATAATCTCAACTTGTATTGCTTTTATTAGAATATAGAAATAAAACTTTGCTTTTAAATAAACTCTCGCATGCTACCTTTGCCTTGTGCAACTAGACCTCATTATACCTCGAATAAAAATGATATATACTCTTCGTAGTGCACTGTTCACTTGTTTACACTATACGTCCCTAGATAATGTCGTTCGGTATGTCCCTTTATGGTTTTACTCTTCGCTTTACCCCTAGACCCATGCCAAACGTAAATGCTTATGTTCAATATAAATGCATGCTTGCCTACTTATATGTTAACTTGTACTCATTGCCTTGATTCAATGCTTGTTACTTATATTATGTCACAATCAAGTAATACTATCACGTATCGTACATGCATCCAGTTAGCCAAAAAACTATCAAATAGTCCTTCTGTGTAATATGAACCTACAAGTATCAGGGACCGTTAGGTCACCAAGGCAGTCTCCGCACCAGAAGAATGCATCAAGTCAAGTTGAACACTGAACGAGAATCATGTCAAGCAAATCAAGAATCACAGCTTGTGGAGCAATGTTCGTTCAGAATAAGAATCATAGATTATCATATCAAGTTGTGAATCTGGAAGACCAAGACTTGCATATCGCGGACAACTTATTAACAAGTAAGATTTTTGGATCTCGTTCCACGGACGGTCTCCGGGACACTGGGGCCAATCTGATCCGGATGGAACTCATACAGTCTTCATCTTGTTTAGCAGGATGGCGTATGCGCTTCACGCTGCACCATTCTTGCTATAAGACTGATAGTCTCTTGTACTAGGCAGGATGGCATGTAGCGTACCTTATTCTTTTATTATATTCCATCCTCGTTAATGACTATAACTCGCCCTTTATGGCTATGCTAGAGACCTCTTGTTCATATAAATAAGTCATTCTCGCTTAACGGCAATCCGCGTGTGAGTTATTGAATCGCATCGAGTAACCTGAATCTCCTGAACGGATACGAATATGATACACTTGAACATCCATTGAAAACATGAACATCTATTATAATACACCTGGATAATCGGTATAACTCATGCACCCGAAGCATGACCTCGCTCACGATACTTATGTTTGCATATGCTATTTGCCCCTGAATTTCATAATAAATGCTTGTTCTTGATTTAACTTGGTTTGCCTTGGACAGGAAAGTACGGATGATAAGTTGGTAAGTCTCGCCGTGTACCTTTATATCGCACGGTGAACTGCTATACAAGTTAGGCCTTACATTATTGCCATAAAACTGATTCTAAGGCAAGACTAGAAAGATAAATTAATAGATGGTGCACGAAACCTTTATAACGTGTTTGGATTTATCGAGCGAGCGAAAAGCCTCCCCACCAGTGCATTTATGTACTGATAACCCACCAGATTGCTTGCTGGGTGCGGGAGAACCTCGTTTGGTGCGGATGCCTCCTTCGTGCGCGCTAGGGCATGGAGGTCACTCTGGAGCCTTAGAGCGTTGCATCCGAAACTGAAGCACATATACAAGACATAATGTTGGAACATCGCCTATATATCATTTCACAAATATAGCCACTTGGCACGCTTTTATTATTTCAGAGAGGGAGGCTTGAGTGACTTGTAATCTCATCCTAGCGCTGTTTGTAACACTTATTCAATATCAATAAAGAGCTTATTTTACTTCTATACTTATGTTATTCAATTTTTTCACTATTGACGACTCTGTGAACTTGTTATCAATTACCTGTGCGTTTCTTATTACGTTGCACTCGGATAATCTGTACGACTCTATCGCTTAGACCTTTTACCGCATGTTCGGATCATGGCCTTGTACGGGCGCGGTTTACGCTCGTACGGTATCAAGCCCAAATGGGTCAAGGGATTATCCCACGGGAGCGCTGGTGCAGTGATTCGTGCCTTGCAGGGACGGTCGATTTCCAGCAAAAGATCGGGACATGACATATTGGTATCAGAGCATGGCTATACGTCTTTGGACTTCTTATCGATATTCTCAGTTTTAAAATCTCGTTCATGGGTTATGTGCATACACTCTCTCATTCGTGGGTTATGTGCATACACTTCTTATCTATACTCTCTCGTTCGACGTTCTTGTCTTGTTCGAGCGTAACTCTATGCTCGTACATACGTCACGTTCGGATTAGGATGATTATCCAGTGGGAGCATTGGCGTTGTGATCTCACGTCCAACAAGGATGATCGAACTTGCGGAAGACCGGAGCGTGACAACTTATAAAACCACTAATTTTAAAACCGTATAAATTACTTAATTAATCATTTAATTTATTTATAGTATTTATTAACTAATTAGAAAATTTAATTTATTAAAATTTAATTATTAGGTAAATATGTATTTAGAAATTTATGGAGGAAAACTATTATTTTATCTTTTTATGTAGAAAAATCGTTGTAGAAGGATGAAAGATTATTTTTATGTACAAATATACTTTTGGAAAAAAAATTATACCATATATATATATATAATAAATAGTAATAGAATAAAAGAGAAAAAGAGAAAAAGAAAGGAAAGGAAAAGAAAAGAAAAGAAAAGAAAAGAAAAGAAAAAGGAAAAGGAAAAAAATAATAAAAATTAAATAGCAAAAAACCTTAAAATTGCTGCCAGGAGTTCCACACCCAGCCACTGTAGCACCCGCGGCCAAACGAGACCCCCCCTCCCCCGCTCCCTTCTCTTTCCTTATATATATATATATATATATATATATATATATATATATATATATATATATATATATATATATATATATATATATATATATTGTAAACCCCCTCGACCAGATTCCAGTATTTTAGGATTATTTTTAACAATTTAGGATTTATGGCAATATTTTAATTTATTATCCTGTTGACTTGTGCACCTGTCCATCTCCGAATTATTTGGAGCTGTATCCTGACTGTTAGCCCCGAACAAAGTTCACGTACCTCTCCTAGACATGCCAATCTTCTATCCTGCACTTTGTGCAACTCCCAGATACTCAGTTTCGAGCCTCGTATGAGACGCACAAATCTCGTTACAATCGTCCGTATTTAATTCCTATTTTAATTCCCAGACCTGTACCCATCCCTGTTCCAATAGAGATTTGAGGCCCAACATGCACCTATTTTGCCCAGACAAAAATACGTTAATTTTCTACACTGAGTATACTACATTTAGTGTATTGACACCGTAGAAAAATTATGGTCCTACCTGCCTCTAAATAATTAGAGAACACCGTGCGCAGTATTTATTAATTTAATAAATACGGTGGCCCGTATCACCCAGAAACCAGGTCCAACCCCTGCCCAGTGTAAACTCCCTCGACCAGATTTCAGTAATTTAGGATTAGTTTAGACTAATTAGAAATTATGCAATTTTTTTATATTTATTTATTATATATTCTATTGATTGTGCACCTGTTCATTACACAATTAATTAGGGCATCACACTAGCTGTTAATCCTAAACAAATTTCACATCCTTGTTCTAGACTTGTTAGACTACACTTTCTGTATTTTTAGCAGCTTCCAGAAACCTCGTTTGGTGCTTCGTTTTAGACGCACAAATATCGTTACAAACGTACTTATTTATTACCTATTTTAATTTCTGCTTTTACCCACCTCTGTACCCTAGTGATTTGAGGACCAACAGGCACCTGTTTTGCCCAACCAAAAATACGATAATAATCTACTCTAATTATACTTCAATTATCGTTTTCACACCGTAGAAAAATTATGACCCTAAAAGCCTCTAAATAATTAGTGAACACCGTGCGCAGTATTTATTAAATAATAAATACGATGACCGTATCACCTGTAGAATCAGATCCTGCCCCTGCCCAGACTCACCCCACACTGTCCAAAACATTTTCCCCAGCTATTTCCCTCATTTTTGTACAATTCAGAATTACGGGAAATCAGTATTTGAAATTTGGTAAATTACGAAATTACGCAAAATACAAATTTTATACATTTATGCAATTATTGAAAAGTTAAGGGTTTTTATGCAAAATTGCATACTAGGTGGCCTAATCCTATTGGCTAGACCATAGGTGTGTGGGACCCACCCAGAAATCCAGAGAAATCCGGCTAAAAATATCCCAAAATACCAAATTACCCATTTACCCCTGAACTTCAAAGTATTTACAACTTTGCCATCCACCCCAACCCCTATAAAACCCGACCCCCTCCCCTTCATTCAAACCCATCCCACCACCACCACGGCCACCCTCCGCCCACCGGACCACCGCCGAACCCGTCGCCACTCCCCTCCCCTTCCCTCCGACCACTGCCACCCACCTCCGGCCGCCTGCTCCGCCGTGGCCAGCCTCCACAGCATCATCCCGACCACCACCTACACAGCACCACCACCACTCCCATTCACCCCCAGCGTCGCCTCCGACCGTCGCCGACCACCGCCACCCTACCCAAACTCTTCGCCCCAACCTCCCCTACCTACCACCACCACCTCACCTCCCCACGACACCGCCTCCGGCCGCCCTAGCCCCCGCAGCAGCCACCCCCTCCTAACCCGAGCTGCTGCCACCCTCACCCCCCGACGCCCCTAGCCGCCACCACCACCGTCGTGGAGCTCCGCCACCACCACCAAACTGACCACCGTCCTCCCCTCTTCCGATCCCGCCGCCTGCCCGGCCACCTCCGCCGCTTCCCCGCCGGCCAGAGCCCCCGCAAGCTGCAAACTGCTACTGCTGCTGCCAGTAGCCACTGCTACTGCTGCTGCTCCTCCGGCCAGCTCCGCCGCCGTCCTCCCGCCGACGACACCGTGTGGGACCCCCCCTGCCACCTGTAAAGGTATATATACCTATACTATACATAAATACGTATATATATCCTCTAATACATGAATATATGTATATAATATATGTATATATATGTATATATATATATATATATATATATATATATATATATATATATATATATATATGTATAATACTATGTATTTATATGTATATTTATATATATATTACATTATATTATATATACTGTTATTATACAGTATATACTACTATTATAATTTACTAAATATATGTATATATGTATATGTATACTATGTATGTATATTTACATGTATATATATAACTATATATAATATATATACCTATATATGTTATGTATATATAATTATGTATATATATATATATATATATATATATATATATATATATATATATATATATATATATATATATATATATATATATATATATATATATATAATATATATCTAAATATATATTATATACTATATAATAATTATATTATTCACTGTGAATATACACAGTATATATATATGTATACTATCTATGCATTTTTCTTTTATTTATTTTTTCTGCATTTATTTCCTGCACTTATATATATATATCTATATAAATATATATATTATCTATATATGTATATATTAATATCCAGCTGGATAATACAGCTTATCTATATATTATATATTTCAATTCTTGTAAATGTTATTTCAATTTAATATTATATATTATATATTGTGCTGGATATTACAGTCTAATTATATATTATTCAGTGGTCGTATATAGACCCTAATAATATTTAGTACAGCACATATATACGTATTAAATTTCTGTACTGTCATTTCAATTTACCTATATGTCAGTGGATACACCCTAAATATTATATATATATCTCAGTGGATATACCCTGAATATTACTATTTATTATTATATTATATAAATCAGAGGATACACCCTGATAAATACTATATTATCTATAGCAGTGAATATACCCTGCTACTATATATTTATGCCTGCTTTTATCTGTTCTTTATATACTATATATACTGATATATCTATATATATACCTACTATATATATATCTATATTATATATGTGTATATATATATGCTTTATATTACAGCTATGATATTCACGAACCTATCTATTTTAACAGAAACCAACTTCAGCACAGCCAGTGACCCCCTGTCACCAGCACTTTCAAACCTGACTGTGAAATCAGGTTATCAACATTACCAGGGAGTAGGCAAGTATACCTTGCCAAGTTATTGTTTAAATTAAAATTGTTAATATCTACTTTGCTCTGAAATTCATATACCATGATCACCTGAGACTGCCTTGGGTACAGTCAACTGTTATGTTGACATGATATTACAGACTCACCAACAGCTGAGAGAATATCCTAATATTCTCCTAGACCCCATCACGAGAACACGCAACATGGTTGCATTACATATATGGATGTGAGCTGCGTATTTGATTAGCTACCAGTACGTGTGACCCGCATCACGGATTAGAATATCTCAGGAGATGAACGACTTGACATTTAGTTTCATTGGGATGGGGAAGATAACTAGTAGACGTATGGGACACCCCCTCCATATATGATTTATACCTTCGTACCAGTGATGGTCGATTGCAGAGTGCCCTTGAGTCAGGGGGCATACGACACATATACTTGCCAGTCGCCACGATTGGTGAATTATGTCAGCGTATGTCTAGCCACACATTCCCATGCGTACTACTGGATCTTTACTTGCATTTTCACTTAGTATGGTTAGCACCCTGTATTTATTTTCTTTATTCAGTATTTACATACATGGCATGTCATTTCCTGTATCTTGTTATGTCCCACTGAGGACTTGGTTCCCTGCCAGATCTAGACAAGGCTTTCTACCCCACTGTGTACGGTCCTGATCAGGAGGCCAGATGTGCTACTGAGGAGGAGCTCGAGGAGACGCCCTCAGAGTATGCTTGACCCTAGAGGCCTGCCACCAGGAGATGGAGATATTTTGCTCAGATAGACACTGCTTAGTCTATCTGATTTTTCTGCGCTATTATCAGTTTTTGGAGTAGACTTGTATTCTCACCAGTTGTGTACTGTATCAGACTCAGTTTTATATATATTTCAGCACTTGTTTTCTGATCTATTGTTGTGGATGAGATAGTTTTACCTGTTCTATACTTGTAGTATTTTAGGACAGCGTAGCACGTCCCTTTGGGTCCATCAAAGTGGATTAAGCCCATAGTGACGTGTCAGCTGGCCAGTGACACGTGGCCTAGTTCCTGACATTTTGGGACTGGGGCGTGACACAGTTTTAGTGGTGGCCCATGCAGGTCAATCTTTTATTGCTAGTGGTATGATGACATGTCCAGCAAGCCTGCAATAGGATAGAAATATTAGGTCTCATCCACACTGACACCATCTTTAAAAAAAAATTTATTTTGCATCCTGCTTGATTATCATCTATTATATCATTTGTGTTTTCTAAATATCCTATTTTCCTCAGAAATATGGACATATCCGGGAAACCTGCGAATAATGGGGCTGACCAAGCAACAGACCCTTCGCCAAGTGTCCAAGGAACACCGTCCAATCATCAGAATTCTGGCCGGGAGACGACACCAACACCGCAGGCGGAGACACCGTTGCCTCCACCTTCAGCCTTGCCAATCCTAATGCCACAACTTGAGGGTCAACCTCAAATGTTGCAGTTTCTCCAGACTATGTTGCAGAACCAGTGGCAACAGACTGAGGCCCTGAGACAGTCTCAGTGGCAGCAGACTGAAGCTCTGCGACAGACGTTGATAACGGCTTTGGAGAGAGCTACTACTCCGGTACCCGTACCTGTCCACCCAGCGGGCACAGTTCGAGGCTTCCGCCAAATGAGCCCGAGAGACTTCAAAGGCAACGAAACTCCTGAGGAGATCTCCGATTGGATCTCCAACCCCGAAATGCTGCTAGAAGGATCGCAACTCACCCCCGACCTATGGATGACCGCTGTAAGGGGCCAACTTCTTGGCAACGCCCATCACTGGTGGGAATCCATAGAGCGCAGCGTCGGCAAAGACCAAACTTGGCAACAATTTTTGGAGCACTTCAACGCCAAGTACTTCCCAGCGACAGTCCAGAATGCTCTATACTCCCAGTTCCTGCACCTGGAGCAGGGAAACATGACTGTCGATGCTTACGACGCAGAGTTTAGCCGACTGAGTCGTTTCGGTGCTGATCTGATCCCGAACGAGCTGAAGAAGGCTAAAAGATTCCACCATGGCCTCAACTACGAGCTTCAGAAGTACACCACGACGTAGTCAAGAATCTCCTACAACGAGGTTCTTACCGAAGCAAGGGAGCAAGAAGCAATTGGCCGAGGAGCCAGACGTTCAAATCCAACCTTTCCGGCCAAGAATCAGCAAGGAGCAGGAGGACCAATACGTCGTCCCCAATATCAGACTCAGCAGACGACGGGGCCTTACCAGAAGAAGGAGCTCCCGACTTGTCACTTTTGTGGCAAGAAAGGACATTGGGTCAGTGACTGCAGAAAGAAGCTGGGATTATGCCTGCTATGTGGAGCTAGAAACCATATGGCCAGAGACTGCCCACAACGCAGAGACGTAGCACCTCAGCAAGGGCAGAAGCCAGGAGCACAAGCCCAGAAGATGCTACCCTCCGCATCAGGAGGATATCAGCGAGGAGCACCCTTGCCTACTCAGGAGGCCCAGTTCAAGGCCAGACAACAACCTGGAGGGCAAAGGCACGGACAAGCCTTTGCGTTAGCTGCCGTTATAGAAGAGCCTGAAGGGAAAACTATATCAGGTACCATTTTAGTTGCATTATTACCTGCAACTGTATTATTCGATTCTGGGGATACTTTGTCTTTCATATCCAGTAGTTTCGTAGCCATGCACAAGCTATCCACTTCCCCGCTACCCAAGTGTTGGAAAATACTTACTGGAGGAGGTATTGTTCCAGTTACCAACATTATCGAAACCTGTCCGGTAGTTGTTTGTAGTAGAGGACTAAGAGCGCGATTTTTGGTACTCCCAATGCCAAATTTCGACGTTGTCTTAGGCATGGACTGGCTAAGCCAGAACGATGCTATCTTAGACTGCCGTAAGGGTAGTGTTATCTTTAGACCCCCAGATCACCCGGAGTTCGAATATGCCCGAGGAACCATAGAGCAAGGAGTAGGCTAGACTCCTAGAGCCTACATGATGATGGAGACATCACTTCCATCAGTTATAGCAGAGTTCGTGGACGTATTTCCAGAAGAATTGCCAGGCTTGCCGCCTGACAGAGAAGTGGAGTTCATTATTGAGCTAATTCCTGGAGCTGCACCAGTATCCTCCAACGTATACCGACTGGCGAAGAAGGAGCTTGACGAGCTGAAGCTTCAACTGGAGGAACTTCAGATCAAGGGATTTGTTCGTCCTAGTACATCACCCTGGGGAGCACCAGTGCTGTTTGTACCTAAGAAGGACGGAACATATCGTATGTGTATTGATTACAGAGCCCTCAACGCTCTAACAATCAAAAACAAGTATCCCTTGCCGAGAATTGACGACCTGTTCGATCAACTAACAGGAGCCGTGGTATTCTCGAAGATAGACTTGAGATCGGGCTATCATCAAGTCAAGGTACGGAGAGAAGATATTCCAAAGACAGCATTCAGAACTCGTTATGGTCATTACGAGTTTCTGGTGATGCCATTTGGACTAACTAATGCACCTGCTGTATTCATGAACCGAGTCTTCCATCAATATCTGGACCAGTTTGTGATAGTTTTCATCGACGACATTCTGGTGTATTCGAAGAGCCACGAGGAGCATGAAGAGCATTTGAGACTGGTACTAGAGACACTGAGACAGGAGAGCCTTTATGCCAAGATGAGCAAGTGTGAATTTTTTCTTGATCGTGTTGCTTTTCTTGGACACGTTATCACAGGAGAAGGCATCTCGGTGGACCCTGCAAAGATTTCATCTGTGGAGACATGGCCAACTCCGACCAATGTCTCAGAGGTGAGAAGCTTTCTAGGACTTGCCGGATATTACCGGAGGTTCGTAGAAAACTTTGCCAGAATCTCGGAACCGATTACTCGCCTTACCCGCAAGGAGCAGGAGTTCTTATGGACTGAAGAATGCCAGACAGCTTTTGATGAGTTGAAGAAGCGTCTGACTACAGCCCCCATTTTGACAATACCATCTGGATCCGGAGGTTTCGTCATCTATAGCGATGCATCCGGAAAAGGATTTGGTTGTGTCTTAATGCAACATGGGAAGGTTGTAGCTTATGCCTCACGACAACTGAGGACTCATGAGAAGAATTACTCCACTCACGACCTGGAGCTTGCCGCGGTCATCTTCGCCTTAAAACTATGGAGACACTATCTATACGGCGAACGAGTGAAGATTTTTACCGATCACAAAAGCTTGAAATATGTCTACACTCAGAAGGACTTAAATCTGAGGCAAAGACGATGGCTTGAAGTGATGACGGATTTCGAGATTGATCTGCAGTACCATCCTGGGAAAGCTAATGTGGTAGCTGATGCTCTAAGCAGAAGACCCTCGGCATTCTTTATGATCACCCAACCAGATCTGTTGAGAGATCTAGAAAAATTGGGAATAGAGGTCATTATGCCAGGAATTGATGGCCAATTATCAAAATACCAGCTGCAATCAACCTTGGTGGAAAGAATCAAAGCTGTTCTACCAGCAGATGCAAGATTTCAGAGGCTCCGACAGAGAACAGAAGCTGGAATCCAGACTGGATGTCGCATACACGAAGATGGGACTCTAAGATGTGGTGGTCGTCTTTATGTTTCAAATGGAGAACTTCGTAATGAGCTGATGTCAGAAGCTCATAGCTCAACATACTCTATACATCCGGGAGGCACCAAGATGTACAGAGATCTGCGACAATATTACTGGTGGCATGGAATGAAGCGGGAGATAGCACGCTTTGTGGCTAAATGCCTGGTGTGTCAGCAAGTCAAGGCTGAACATCAAAGATCTGCCGGTCTACTTCAACCTCTCCCAATACCTGAGTGGAAATAGGAACACATTACGATGGACTTTGTTACGGGCTTCCCAAGAAGTCCTAGTGGTCGTAATGCTGTCTGGATAATTGTAGATAGACTCACTAAGGCTGCTCATTTCCTACCTTTCAGAGTCGGGCAATCTACCGAAGTCTTGGCAGATATGTACATGAAGGAGATAGTGCGTCTGCATGGAGTACCAGTCAGTATAATATCTGACAGGGATACGAGGTTTACATCTTACTTTTGGCGAAGTATGCAAGAGAGTCTTGGTACCCGCCTCAAGTTCAGCACCTCGTATCATCCGCAGACAGATGGCCAGTCAGAGCGTACCATCCAGACTCTAGAAGATATGCTGAGAGCCTGTATGCTTGATTTCAGCGGATCCTGGGAAGATCATTTACATCTGGTGGAATTTTCCTACAACAACAGCTATCAAGCGAGCATCCAAATGGCTCCCTTTGAAGCTTTGTATGGAAGAAAATATCGTTCCCCAGTATGCTGGAGTGATGTTGGCGAGAGACAGATTCTGGGGCCAGAACTGATCATTCGTACGGTGGAGAAGGTAAAGAAGATCCAGGGACACCTACGAGCTGCACAAGATAGGCAGAAGCACTGGGCCAACATTCACCGATGACCTCTAGAGTTCCAAGTAGGGGAGCATGTGTTCTTGAAGATCTCACCTACCAGAGGAACTATCAGATTTGGAGGAAGAGGGAAGCTAAGTCCAAGGTACATTGGACCCTTCGATATGCTAGATCGCGTCGGAGAAGTTGCTTACAGGCTAGCTCTACCTCAGACCTTGGAAGGAGTACATGACGTCTTCCACGTATCTCAGCTGAGGAGGTACATTTCAGACCCGAGTCATGTGCTAGACTACTCAGAGATCACCATCGGGCCGAGCTTATCTTATCAGGAGGAGCCTATAGAGATCCTGGACCGTAGCGAGAAAGTGTTGCGAGGACAGACTATTCCTCTCATTCGTGTTGCAAGAAGACATCATGCACCAGGTGAATCCACCTGGGAATGGGAAGAGGATATTCGTCAGCGTTATCCCCATCTATTTCCAAACCAGGGTATGTCCAATATTTCAAATTCAAATTTTCCTTAATCATCTTATGTCCTTAATTAATTTTTCATTCTCATTATATGTTTGTTTTTATTTTGAGGACGAAATATTCTAAGGAGGGTAGATTGTAAACTCCCTCGACCAGATTTCAGTAATTTAGGATTAGTTTAGACTAATTAGAAATTATGCAATTTTTTTTTATTTATTTATTATATATTCTATTGATTGTGCACCTGTTCATTACACAATTAATTAGGGCATCACACTAGCTGTTAATCCTAAACAAATTTCACATCCTTGTTCTAGACTTGTTAGACTACACTTTCTGTATTTTTAGCAACTTCCAGAAACCTCGTTTGGTGCTTCGTTTTAGACGCACAAATATCGTTACAAACGTACTTATTTATTACCTATTTTAATTTCTGCTTTTACCCACCTCTGTACCCTAGTGATTTGAGGACCAACAGGCACCTGTTTTGCCCAACCAAAAATACGATAATAATCTACTCTAATTATACTTCAATTATCGTTTTCACACCGTAGAAAAATTATGACCCTAAAAGCCTCTAAATAATTAGTGAACACCGTGCGCAGTATTTATTAAATAATAAATACGATGACCGTATCACCTGTAGAATCAGATCCTGCCCCTGCCCAGACTCACCCCACACTGTCCAAAACATTTTCCCCAGCTATTTCCCTCATTTTTGTACAATTCAGAATTACGGAAAATCAGTATTTGAAATTTGGTAAATTGCGAAATTACGCAAAATACAAATTTTATGCATTTATGCAATTATTGAAAAGTTAAGGGTTTTTATGCAAAATTGCATACTAGGTGGCCTAATCCTATTGGCTAGACCATAGGTGTGTGGGACCCACCCAGAAATCCAGAGAAATCCGGCTAAAAATATCCCAAAATACCAAATTACCCATTTACCCCTGAACTTCAAAGTATTTACAACTTTGCCATCCACCCCAACCCCTATAAAACCCGACCCCCTCCCCTTCATTCAAACCCATCCCACCACCACCATGGCCACCCTCCGCCCACCGGACCACCGCCGAACCCGTCGCCACTCCCCTCCCCTTCCCTCCGACCACTGCCACCCACCTCCGGCCGCCTGCTCCGCCGTGGCCAGCCTCCACAGCATCATCCCGACCACCACCTACACAGCACCACCACCACTCCCATTCACCCCCAGCGCCGCCTCCGACCGTCGCCGACCACCGCCACCCTACCCAAACTCTTCGCCCCGACCTCCCCTACCTACCACCACCACCTCACCTCCCCACGACACCGCCTCCGGCCGCCCTAGCCCCCGCAGCAGCCACCCCCTCCTAACCCGAGCTGCTGCCACCCTCACCCCCGACGCCCCTAGCCGCCACCACCACCGTCGTGGAGCTCCGCCACCACCACCAAACTGACCACCGTCCTCCCCTCTTCCGATCCCGCCGCCTGCCCGGCCACCTCCGTCGCTTCCCCGCCGGCCAGAGCCCCCGCAAGCTGCAAACTGCTGCTGCTGCTGCCAGTAGCCACTGCTACTGCTGCTGCTCCTCCGGCCGCCTCCGGCCAGCTCCGCCGCCGTCCTCCCGCCGGCGACACCGTGTGGGACCCCCCCTGCCACCTGTAAAGGTATATATACCTATACTATACATAAATACGTATATATCCTCTAATACATGAATATATGTATATAATATATGTATATATATGTATATATATATATATATATATATATATATATATATATATATATATATATATATATATATATATATATATATATATATATATATATATATATATATATATATGTATAATACTATGTATTTATATGTATATTTATATATATATTACATTATATTATATATACTGTTATTATACAGTATATACTACTATTATAATTTACTAAATATATGTATATATGTATATGTATACTATGTATGTATATTTACATGTATATATATAACTATATATAATATATATACCTATATATGTTATGTATATATAATTATGTATATATATATATATATATATATATATATATATATATATATATATATATATATATATATATATATATATATATATAATATATATATCTAAATATATATTATATACTATATAATAATTATATTATTCACTGTGAATATACACAGTATATATATATGTATACTATCTATGCATTTTTCTTTTATTTATTTTTTCTGCATTTATTTCCTGCACTTATATATATATATATATATATCTATATAAATATATATATTATCTATATATGTATATATTAATATCCAGCTGGATAATACAGCTTATCTATATATTATATATTTCAATTCTTGTAAATGTCATTTCAATTTAATATTATATATTATATATTGTGCTGGATATTACAGCCTAATTATATATTATTCAGTGGTCGTATATAGACCCTGATAATATTTAGTACAGCACATATATACGTATTAAATTTATGTACTGTCATTTCAATTTACCTATATGTCAGTGGATACACCCTAATTATTATATATATATCTCAGTGGATATACCCTGAATATTACTATTTATTATTATATTATATAAATCAGAGGATACACCCTGATAAATACTATATTATCTATAGCAGTGAATATACCCTGCTACTATATATTTATGCCTGCTTTTATCTGTTCTTTATATACTATATATACTGATATATCTATATATATACCTACTATATATATATCTATATTATATATGTGTATATATATATGCTTTATATTACAGCTATGATATTCACGAACCTATCTGTTTTAACAGAAACCAACTTCAGCACAGCCAGTGACCCCCTGTCACCAGCACTTTCAAACCTGACTGTGAAATCAGGTTATCAACATTACCAGGGAGTAGGCAAGTATACCTTGCCAAGTTATTGTTTAAATTAAAATTGTTAATATCTACTTTTCTCTGAAATTCATATACCATGATCACCTGAGACTGCCTTGGGTACAGTCAACTGTTATGTTGACATGATATTACAAACTCACCAACAGCTGAGAGAATATCCTAATATTCTCCTAGACCCCATCACGAGAACACGCAACATGGTTGCATTACATATATGGATGTGAGCTGCGTATTTGATTAGCTACCAGTACGTGTGACCCGCATCACGGATTAGAATATCTCAGGAGATGAACGACTTGACATTTAGTTTCATTGGGATGGGAAAGATAACTAGTAGACGTATGGGACACCCCCTCCATATATGATTTATACCTTCGTACCAGTGATGGTCGATTGCAGAGTGCCCTTGAGTCAGGGGGCATACGACACATATACTAGCCAGTCGCCACGATTGGTGAATTATGTCAGCGTATGTCTAGCCACACATTCTCATGCGTACTACTGGATCTTTACTTGCATTTTCACTTAGTATGGTTA
Organism: Iris macrosiphon; assembly: GCA_036927795.1. Classification (NCBI taxonomy): domain Eukaryota; kingdom Viridiplantae; phylum Streptophyta; class Magnoliopsida; order Asparagales; family Iridaceae; genus Iris; species Iris macrosiphon. The sequence goes on from JAYESA010000017.1 coordinate 108,389,822, forward strand.
GCACCCTGTATTTATTTTCTTTATTCAGTATTTACATACATGGCATGTCATTTCCTGTATCTTGTTATGTCCCACTGAGGACCTGGTTCCCTGCCAGATCTAGATGAGGCTTTCTACCCCACTGTGTACGGCCCTGATCAGGAGGCCAGATGTGCTACTGAGGAGGAGCTCGAGGAGACGCCCTCAGAGTATGCTTGACCCTAGAGGCCTGCCACCAGGAGATGGAGATGTTTTGCTCAGATAGACACTGCTTAGTCTATCTGATTTTTCTGCGCTATTATCAGTTTTTGGAGTAGACTTGTATTCTCACCAGTTGTGTACTGTATCAGACTCAGTTTTATATATATTTCAGCACTTGTTTTCTGATCTATTGTTGTGGATGAGATAGTTTTACCTGTTCTATACTTGTAGTATTTTAGGACAGCGTAGCACGTCCCTTTGGGTCCATCAAAGTGGATTAAGCCCATAGTGACGTGTCAGCTGGCCAGTGACACGTGGTCTAGTTCCTGACATTTTGGGACTGGGGCGTGACACCCAGACTCACCCCCATTCCCCCAGGACCCTCACACAGCTTTTCCTTTCAATTCTGTGAATTTTAGCACTTTCAGGAATCGGATGTTTTTTCAGACAATTTCGTAAATTGCACAATTTCCTAAAATATGACTATTACGCAATTTATGAAATTACAGGGACTCTCCTGCAAATTTTAGTGCAAGGTGTCACCCCCTCATTGGCCGGTGAACCTGCGCCGTCCATTTGGAGACGAGACCCACCCGAAAAGATCCCGGAAAGATCCCGAAAATATCCCAAAATATCCCAAAAATATCCATAGATATTTTACTTATTAAATTAATAAAGTTTTCTATAAAATAAAAGAAAAAGAAAAGAAAAAGAAAAAAAAAGAAAAAAAATCCTAAATCTACCCAGCCCCTGACCCAGCCGCAGCCGACCCCCCCATGGCCGGAGCGGCGAGCCTTGCCAGAGCCGACCCCCTCGGCGAGTCACCCTCTCCCCCCCGCTGGCCGACTCTCTCTCCCCTTCTCTCCTTCTCCTCCGGCTCCCTCTCCCCGTTCTAGCCGCCTCCGGCCTCCGCCCGCGCCACCGCGGCAAGCCGCCCTAGCCGACCACCCGACCTCCGCCTCCCCGCTGCCCCCTCAGACCTCCTCCTCCTCTTCTCCTTCACGATCTCCTCCTCCTCCCCGCCTGTGCGTCCCCGCGGCCCGCCGGAGCGGCTCTGCACCCCCTCGTCGACCCCGCACCGCCTCGCCGGCGCCGTCCCCTCTCCCCTCCCGCTGGTTCCGCCCTCTCCCAGCCGGCTGCTCCCCCTTCTTCTTCTCCGCTGCCCCCTCTCTCCCCCTCGTGCCGCCCCGAGCCGCTCCCAGTTCTCCGCCCACAGCGCCGTCTTCCCCGGCGAACCCTCCTCTCCGGCCGACTCAGCCGAGCAGCTCGGCCGTCGAGACCAGTCGACTCCGGCAGCGTTCAGATGCCCTAGGGAGGACACGGACACAGCCGTCCCTGACCCTGACACGTGTCGGACACGTGTCGGACACGGAGAAGTTTGGTTTCCGGAGCCCTGTTCAGGTATATTTTCCTCTCACCTCGTAGCTCTATTTTCGATTCCGTCAATTGCGTCGTGTAGACTGTGTAACCATCTCGGTGCCCGTACAACCCGCTCGGAGCATCGCGTCCTGTGGCGATCGCAAAGCGCGATCCAAAAACAGGAAAAATAACGACCCGATTCACCCCGGAACTGAGTACGCCCCGCCAAACGGGACGACTTGGTCGCACGCGGTCTTTACCGAAACGTGCGCGACGTTGATACGGACGTGTAGAATTTCGCAGAAGTTGATTTGGATGTGCGTGCACACCGGAATCAACGCGTATCCGCCGACACCGCCCCGTATCCGTCAGTTCTGGAACATGCTGTAACTTTGTGTACACACGTCGTATCGAGACAAAACTTGTGCCATCGGACTCGTAGCAATACGCTGGTCCTGTGAGCCAAGTTTGGTTTGATTCTGAGAACGTTGGCAAAATCCCGTATCGTGGGCCCCACAGGCTCCACTTGACGGGCAATTTTGTGACCGGCTCATCGGAATCCAATTTTGGAAGTTCCGTTGGATTCGTATCATCGTTTCTGACTTGTTGACACTAAGTTTGGCGAATTTGGAGACCTTTGACCCTGACACGGTTTTCGGTGCAAAGCGGCCCACATATGGACCCCGCTTTGACCAAAAACTGTCATTTTTGCCCCTGTGTCCAAATTGGACTTAAGGACAGGCGTTTCTAGCTATTTGATATTTTCTGAGACTGTTAGTGATGTTTATTTCAGCACCCGGAGACATTTATCCTGAGGACATAGTTTCTGACACTTGGTATTTGACATCTGGATATTACATTTACAGCTCTCTTGCCAGGCAAGTATACCTTGCCTTGTTATACTGTTTAAATTCAGTTATTGTTAGTTACATGTTTATTTATTATATAAATGTGCGCGTCCGAGAAAACTCGGGTGCAGTCAACGATGGCGTTGACGTTAGGACTTGTGTCTGACCTAGTGTCTAGTAGACCCACCTAAAGTTGTGAAGTTATTGATATAACTTCCCAGGCCTTGACACGTATCATTACACGTCACAGAGTGAGTATATATAGGGATGCGTGCCTCATGCGCGACTGGCCATCAGTGTGAGCAACACGTGTAGCGGTATTTAGCTCAGTTGTTTATTTCATAGAGACTTGCATCATAGTATGAGATGTCCACGTCGTTTTCACGATTTGTACATCTACATTGGGCGGGAAAGATTACTAGTAGGCGTATGGGACACCCCCTCCATGATGTTTTATCCTTCGTACCATGCTCCTCGAAGATGGTCGATTGCAGAGCTACCCGTGTGTCCGGGGGCATATGACACATACTAGCCGGTCATGACGATTGGTGAATTACGTCAGTATATGTCAAGCCTACACATTCCCATGCGTACTATCAGGTCTTTAAATTGCATTCACTTAGATGGTTAGCACACCCCCTTATTTATTCAGTATTTACATTATGGCATATTATTTTTATGTATCTTGCTATGTCCCTCTGAGGACCTGGTCCCCTGCCAGGTGTATATGTTCTTGAGTATTCGCAGGAGCACAGATCCGGACAGGCTACTTATATTCCGAGGAGATCTTCTCTTCGAGCCTCGTGATTGTCAGATGTTGTTCTTATATGGTGTGTATCTGGTTCCTTTTTATATTCTATTTCGGCAGTAGATTTGATTCCATCCGACTGTCATTCTTTAGATACTTAGTTATTGAGATCTAGTTACTTGGTTATTAGTTATTCATGTATATTTGACTCTGTGGATGAGATTTAGATATTACCCTGTGACTTGTGATCAGTTTTACCACTTATGAATTATTATTCATTATACAGCGTACGCACGTATATATGGTTTCCATATATTGGAGTTGCCATATATACGGGCGGCTGGCATGGTTACGTATCCTAGTCCTACGTATTTTGGGACTGGGGTATGACATGTTTTTAGTGGTGGCCCATGCAGGTCGAGAGCATATTGTCTCGGTTACGTTACTGTACCGAGCAAGCCTGCGTCTCAGAGCATATTGTCTCGGTTACGTTACTGTACCGAGCAAGCCTGAACCTAGGATTAAAATATAGAATCTCATCCAAAATTGACTATGACTTAATCTCCCTTCCAGTCTGTCCTACTTACATAATTGCATCCTGCTTGATTCATGTGCTTCCCTGAGAATTCCTTAAGTATAGCCTCTGCTAGAATATAGGAATCCCTGTTAATAGAATGATAATTAGGGTAATATTCCTACTTAGAATACAACTAGGGCATTGACATATCATTAAGTTCTGACTACTTAATGAACCCTAGTCTTCCTTATTACCTAAATGAACCATAGTCTTCCGTATTACCTAATGAACCCTAGCGTCACTTACCTATAGTTAACTTATCATTATCCCTTGACGTATTTCTGTATGACTTGAGTATAGTATGAACACTACTAGGATTAGTTAGAGATAGGATTATTAGAGATTTGACTATAGTATTGACCCTAGTCTAGAGGAACCAATAGAAAATCCAAGATTGAATACTAGGACTGAAACCCCATCCTAAGTTTGGATAAACCAGAGTTTTACGCCAAAGACTCTTTACCCTTGTTGGCGTAAAACCCATTTGACTGTTGTTAGCGTAAGAGCCAAACCCCTGCCTAGTTGGCGTAAAAGCTAAATCATGTAGAAACTTGTCCCCTTTACACCGCCCTTAGTCTTCCTTATCCTGCGTATGACGCATTATGCCAGCCACGTAGGTAACTGCCTTGCTTAAACCTGATAATTCCTGACTAATAGATAACCAGCGTAGAGTTACCTGATTAGGCGTAGAATATAAGGATAGGATTTAAGAGTATTTGTTACAGCCTTAGCTTTCCCCAAACACGACCAAATCCTGCGCAGAGATACGCCTCGAGCCCTGTGCAAAAAGGAACAGCTTTTGACAGGACATCTGATTTTGTCTCATCTCAAGCGTAGATGACTTGTATCCATATGTCCCTTAACGACAACCTGGAACTCCGTGCAAACCATCATCAAACCATTCCCTCGATCGTTGTACAAGTACTTTTGTCAGATGTCAGGATTCATTAACTTGACTGACAAACTCATGAATTTCTTGTACAACTTTACGCTGCAGCGTATGCTAGACTTTTTACGCTGGCAGTTTGTTACGCAACCTTTAGGCAATACTTTACCCGCAGACCTTACGTAGGAAGAATAGCAACCTCTCACGTGCAGACTTTTTACGCGGACAGCCCTGAAGCTCTACCTTACGCTTCTCTGTTTTATGCGGATAACTCTGAAACCTATTTTACGCCGATAGTTTGAATCCATGATTTACGCCAAACTATTTTTGTCTCTGCATTACGCAGACAACTTCGAACCCCTACTTTACGCGAACTTTCTTAAAATCTCTGTTTTAGGCGGACAGCCTATAGTGTTAGTTAGATTGTAGAACTTAGAAGACCATACCTCTTTTGGGTCAACTAGCGACTTAGACAAGGATTTAGAATAATAACTGTAGAGATTGTAGAGTCTTGCCTTTTTGTGATTTTGAATTGTTTGAAAAATTCTCACATCATAATCTAGCGTACTTATATTTACCATACTACCTTGACTTATGCCGCTATTATAGCCTAGTTTTGCAAGCTTATTCCTTATCAAGCTTGTTCTTGAGAGATGTATTATTGGAGTACTACACTAATACATTTCAGAATCAGTGTATTACGGTCTGATCAACCATAGTACACTTGGTTCGACCTTCGGATAACTACTTTACGTGGATTGAGATATATAGTGATTAGTAGATAGATGTACTTGCCCGTTAGATATGCCTGAGCATATCGTATCAGCAACATAATTGTGCTGATCCGAATATGTGAATAGGGATTACCAAAATAGTATCTCAAATCCATAACTGCTTTGATAATTCCCATTGAATTCTTTAAACGCCTTGATCCTCACACTACTAATCTATTACCTCCCCCTTGAACTCTTGATTATTGTTTTCCGTCTTCCCTTATTTCGGAAAGGCGAAACCTTGTGCTTAGTATAAATACGAAAAGTGTATTGTTTCTGTAGCCATTTCTGTTTGTTTCTTGGGTATTACCAAACTCTATTATTAGTTTAGATTGCAGTTTAAAACTGTGCTATCTTTAGAATGACCTTCGTTACCTACCTACCTACCTACCTACTTTTCTGATACATGCATCCCTATGACAGCATAAAATTTTTATTTTTGCCTCGTAACTTGGGACAAGTTCAGAACCCAAGAATTACGATGAAGAATGTATCATTTTGCTGTCAGGAGTCTAAATGGATTTTACCTGGATGAACAATTGACTGACTCCTGAAAGGATAGCAGCACCTATGACTAGGTTGACTTACTAGGATTAAGAATTCCTATGGACCAACGAGTGTCAAGCCGCTTTCGAGGAGTTGAAGAAGCAACTGACCACAGCACCCGTATTGACTATTCCATCCGGATCAGGCGGTTGTGATCTACAGACGCATCAGGAAAAAATTTGGGATACGTATTAATACAGGATGGCAAGGTAATGGTATATGCATCTAGACAATTATGAGTACATGAGAAGAATTTGGAACTTGCAACCGTCGTAATTACTCTGAAGCTATGAAGATATTACTTATATGAGACAAATCGTAAGATTGCACGGCATACCAGTCGGCATTGTACCAGACAAGGATTCGCATGACCAGAGTTGGTGGTCAACACCGTAGAGACAGTTAAGTAATACAAGGACACTGGCAAGCAGTGCAAGACAGACAAAAGTAGTGGGCATACCGTCATCATCGTCCCTTGGAATTCAAAGAGGACGATCATGTCATCTTGAGGATATCACCTACTAGAGACAACATTCGATTCGGAGGATGCAGCAAGTTGAGTCCAAGATATATTGGACCATTGACGTGCTAGAAAGAGTGGGAGTAGTGGCATATCAACCTGCGCAACCACCTTCACTTGAGATAGTACTTGCTGTATTCCATGTGTCACAACTCAGGCGATATGTGACAGACAGCAGTCATGTTCTCAACCATTCGTAGATCGCCATTAGGCCGAGCTAGTCGTATCAAGAGCAACCCGTATGAGTCCTGGATCATCGAGAAATTGAGGAACCAGTCTATTCACTTGGTCCGCGTGGCATCGAAGCATGGCGCGCCAGGAGAATCTACTCGGAAGCGTGTGGACGACATGCGTAAACGTTTTTCGAAACTATTCGTAAAACCAAGATATAAATTACTTTGTTAAATTATATCTTATGCCGTCTTTGACTTCTACCGTGGCTTAGTTTTAATTTCGAGGATGAAATTTTTATAAGTTGGGTAGATTGTAAACCCCCTCGACCAGATTCCAGTATTTTAGGATTATTTTTAACAATTTAGGATTTATGGCAATATTTTAATTTATTATCCTGTTGACTTGTGCACCTGTCCATCTCCGAATTATTTGGAGCTGTACCCTGACTGTTAACCCCGAACAAAGTTCACGTACCTCTCCTAGACATGCCAATCTTCTATCCTGCACTTTGTGCAACTTCCAGATACTCAGTTTCGAGCCTCGTATGAGACGCACAAATCTTGTTATAATCGTCCGTATTTAATTTCTATTTTAATTCCCAGACCTGTATCCATTCCTGTTCCAATAGAGATTTGAGGCCCAACATGCACCTGTTTTGCCCAGACAAAAATACGTTAATTTTTTACACTTAGTATACTACATTTAGTGTATTAACACCGTAGAAAAATTATGGTCCTACCTGCCTCTAAATAATTAGAGAACAACGTACGCAGTATTTATTAATTTAATAAATACGGTGGCCCGTATCACCCAGAAACCAGGTCCAACCCCTGCCCAGACTCACCCCCATTCCCCCAGGATCCTCACACAGCTTTTCCTTTCAATTCTGTGAATTTTAGCACTTTCAGGAATCGGATGTTTTTCCAAACAATTTCGTAAATTGCGCAATTTCCTAAAATATGACTATTACGCAATTTATGAAATTACAGGGACTCTCCTGCAAATTTCAGTGCAAGGTGTCACCCCCTCATTGGCCGGTGAACCTGCGCCGTCCATTTGGAGACGAGACCCACCCGAAAAGATCCCGGAAAGATCCCGAAAATATCCCAAAATATCCTAAAAATATCCATAGATATTTTACTTATTAAATTAATAAAGTTTTCTATAAAATAAAAGAAAAAGAAAAGAAAAAGAAAAAAAAAGAAAAAAAAATCCTAAATCTACCCAGCCCCTGACCCAGCCGCAGCCGACCCCCCCATGGCCGGAGCGGCGAGCCCCCGCCGGCGGCGAGCCTTGCCGGAGCCGACCCCCTCGGCGAGTCACCCTCTCCCCCCCCCGCTGCCGACTCTCTCTCCCCTCCTCTCCTTCTCCTCCGGCTCCCTCTTCCCGTTCCAGCCGCCTCCGGCCTCCGCCCGCGCCACCGCGGCAAGCTGCCCTCGCCGACCACCCGACCTCCGCCTCCCCGCTGCCCCCTCAGACCTCCTCATCCTCTTCTCCTTCACGATCTCCTCCTCCTCCCCGCCTGTGCGTCCCCGCGGCCCGCCGGAGCGGCTCTGCACCCCCTCGTCGACCCCGCACCGCCTCGCCGGCGCCGTCCCCTCTCCCCTCCCGCTGGCTCCGCCCTCTCCCAGCCGGCTGCTCCCCCTTCTTCTTCCCCGCTGCCCCCTCTCTCTCCCTCGCGCCGCCCCGAGCCGCTCCCAGTTCTCCGCCCACAGCGCCGTCTTCCCCGGCGAACCCTCCTCTTCGGCCGACTCAGCCGAGCAGCTCGGCCGTCGAGGCCAGTCGACTCCGACAGCGTTCAGATGCCCTAGGGAGGACACGGACACAGCCGTCCCTGACCCTGACACGTGTCGGACACGGAGAAGTTTGGTTTCCGGAGCCCTGTTCAGGTATATTTTCCTCTCACCTCGTAGCTCTGTTTTCGATTCCGTCAGTTGCGTCGTGTAGACTGTGTAACCACCTCGGTGCCCATGCAACCCGCTCGGAGCATCGCGTCCTGTGGCGATCGCAAAGCGCGATCCAAAAACAGGAAAAACAATGACCCGATTCACCCCGGAACTGAGTACGCCCCGCCAAACGGGACGACTTGGTCGCACGCGGTCTTTACCGAAATGTGCGCGACGTTGATACGGACGTGTGGAATTTTGCAGAAGTTGATTTGGATGTGCGTGCACACCGGAATCAACGCGTATCCGCCGACACCGCCCCGTATCCGTCAGTTCTGGAACACGCTGCAACTTTGTGTACACACGTCGGATCGAGACGAAACTTGCGCCATCGGACTCGTAGCAATATGCTGGTCCTGTAAGCCAAGTTTGGTTCGATTCTGAGAACGTTGGCAAAATCCCGTATCGTGGGCCCCACAGGCTCCACTTGACGGGCGATTTTGTGACCGGCTCATCGGAATCCAATTCTGGAAGTTCCGTTGGGTTCGTATCATCGTTTTTGACTTGTTGACACTAAGTTTGGCAAATTTGGAGACCTTTGACCCTGACACATTTTTCGGTGCAAAGCGGCCCACATATGGACCCCGCTTTGACCGGAAACTGTCATTTTTGCCCCTGTGTCCAAATTGGACTTAAGGACAGGCGTTTCTAGCTATTTGATATTTTCTGAGACTTTTAGTGATGTTTATTTCAGCACCCGGAGACATTTATCCTGAGGACATAGTTTCTGACACTTGGTATTTGACATCTGGATATTACATTTACAGCTCTCTTGCCAGGCAAGTATACCTTGCCTTGTTGTACTGTTTAAATTCAGTTATTGTTAGTTATATGTTTATTTATTATATAAATGTGCGCGTCCGAGAAAACTCGGGTGCAGTCAACGATGGCGTTGACGTTAGGACTTGTGTCTGACCTAGTGTCTAGTAGACCCACCTAAAGTTGTGAAGTTATTGATATAACTTTCCAGGCCTTGACACGTATCATTACACGTCACAGAGTGAGTACATGTAGGGACGCGTGCCTCATGCGCGACTGGCCATCAGTGTGAGCAACACGTGTAGCGGTATTTAGCTCAGTTGTTTATTTCATAGAGACTTGCATCATAGTATGAGATGTCCACATCGTTTTCATGATTTGTATATCTATATTGGGCGGAAAAGATTACTAGTAGGCGTATGGGACACCCCCTCCATGATGTTTTATCCTTCGTACCATGCTCCTCGGAGATGGTCTATTGCAGAGCTACCCGTGTGTCCGGGGGCATATGACACATATACTAGCCGGTCATGACGATTGGTGAATTACGTCAGCATATGTCAAGCCTACACATTCCCATGCGTACTATCAGGTCTTTAAATTGCATTCACTTAGATGGTTAGTACACCCCCTTATTTATTCAGTATTTACATTATGGCATGTTATTTTTATGTATCTTGCTATGTCCCTCTGAGGACCTGGTCCCCTGCCAGGTGTATATGTTCTTGAGTATTCGCAGGAGCACAGATCCGGACAGGCTACTTATATTCCGAGGAGATCTTCTCTTCGAGCCTCGTGATTGTCAGATGTTGTTCTTATATGGTGTGTATCTGGTTCCTTTTTATATTCTATTTCGACAGTAGATTTGATTCCATCCGACTGTCATTCTTTAGATACTTAGTTATTGAGATCTAGTTACTTGGTTATTAGTTATTCATGTATATTTGACTCTGTGGATGAGATTTAGATATTACCCTGTGACTTGTGATCAGTTTTACCACTTATGAATTATTGTTCATTATACAGCGTACGCACGTATATATGGTTTCCATATATTGGAGTTGCCATATATACGGGCGGCTGGCATGGTTACGTATCCTAGTCCTACGTATTTTGGGACTGGGGTGGGACACATATATATATATATATATATATATATATATATATATATATATATATATACATCAAATTAAAGAAAAACCCTAACCCTAAACCTATCTCCTCTATGACACCGACCCAGAGCCGCCGCCGACCTCCAGCCCAGACCGCACCACCGACCGGCGCAAACGCAGCCGCCACCGCGTCCGCGACCGCACATTCGCGTGTACGCCGCGCAGAATCTGACTGCGACGACCTCGACTTAACGCGTAGTTTCCCGTTCCAACGCTCGACCAAATTCTGATTTGTCTTCACCGGTATGTTCATGACCTATCTCTCTTCCATCTCTGTGTATTAGTTTTTGTCGAACATCGCTTAACCCTAGGTAAAAATCGAGACCAAGTTAGAAAAAAATCATAACTTTTAACTTTAGAAAAACTGTTGCGATGATCCATATTTAGGGACCGATATCTTCCTCCACAAACATCCAAACTTAAAATTTCTTTTTGCTATGTGAAGACCATATAACCAAAATTATTTTCTGTCAATTATATTATTTTATTTGGTGTTATATGCTGAATTAAACTGGGTTAAAAATTATAAAAAAACTTGTTCTTAAAACCTTTAAAATTTATGATACAAAGCACGTCCCGCCAAACGGGACCGCCCTATTGCGTACCAATTGTACCGAAAGGCGCGTATGGTATATCCTGACGTGTAGGCTTTCGCAAAAATTGATTTGGATGTGTGTGCGCGTAGAAATCAACCCGTATCCGTAAAAAATATCTGTATCGTAACTTTTGTAAAATATCGTACCATTTAGTGTACGCTCGTCAGAATGGGATAAAACTTGCATCATTAGACTCGTGGTATCGCGTTGGTCCTGTGACCCAAGTTTCACGCGATTCCGAGATTGTTGACCAAGTCGCCTATTGGCGGGCCCTACGGTTGATTTTTTGGACAAATTTGTGTTCGGCTCATCGGAATCCAAAATTGGACATACCATTGAGTTTGTATTGACGTTTAGAATTTGTTTGACCTATAATTTGTCCCATTTAGAGACCTTTACCCCTGACACATTTTTGGGTGCAAAGTGGGCCATATGTGGACCCCGCCTTGACCCAAAATTACCGTTTTACCCCTGTATCCAAATTGGATGAAAGGGTAGTATTTTTTAGCTATCTTGCTTATTTCGGAAATATTGGTGATATTTATTTCAGCACCCGGAGATATTTATTCGGAGGCCTTAGTTTTTGATCCTGTGTACCTGACATCTAGACGCTTACACTTTACAGATTGCTTGTCAGGCAAGTATACCTTACCAATGTACTGTAATTTATATTCCATATGATGCATGTATTTTATTTTTGTCTATTAGTTCATATATTTTAAACTGCTATATAAACTGCGCGTCCAAGGATAACTTGGGTGCAACGACGGTGGCGTCTTATTCTATTTTTATTAAATATATGCATGTTGACCTAGCTTATGAGACTACCCCATTATCATAAGGTATTTATGTTTTATTAGCCATGACACAGTTATTACACTAGTGTGAGTCTCATGTAGGACACGGACTTGCGTACTCGACTGGCCACTGGTACGTATAGGTCGTGCGACGGATAGGGATAACTGCCGATAGAAACTTACATGCTAGAAGACCTGGCAGTTATTTAGAGGTATCATCGTGTCATGGATGTGACATTATTAGAGCATAGGGTGGAGAGAACAACAAGTAAGGCATTTGGACTCCTTTGTACTTTCCTTGTGCAACTCGTACGCTCCGTCGGAGATGCGCGGTCATGATGACCACTATATATTATATATTATCAGGCGGCCTCTGGCATTCAAAAGACGACATGCTTTGTAGGCCCCTGAATCTCCAAGAGAATTATGCCAATCCCATTTTAGCCAGATAGCCCACTTGTTGGAAAGTTGTTCTCAAAGTGCATTCACATAGAGCGTTAGGCGAATCCTTGGATGTTAATTTTTTTTAGTACTTTATTGGCATACTTTTATGTATCTTGTTATGTCCCTCTGAGGACATGGTCCCTTTTCATATATAGACGAACATGATTATCCACAGGAGTACGGATCTGGACCTGACGCTTCATACCAGACTGAGGAGGTCTTATCTTCAGAGTACCTTTGATTCATCGCAGCTGATGGATTTCTAGTTGCTATTTCTTTTATTGACATTTATCTTATATTAGAGTTTGATCTCTTCTCTCATTTAGTAGTTTTTAGTATAGTCGATTTGTAGTGGATTTGTTTTCATCTGACTATCATTCTTTGATACTTCGTATTTGAGATTCAGTTATTTATTCATATTCTTTTATTTGTGCTATGGATGAGATATAGATTACGTGTGACTTGTTGACAGTATATTACCACTTATGGATTGATATTTATTATACAACATACGTGTGTGTATGGTATCCATATATTGGAGTTCGTATATATACGGCTGGCGTGTTACGTATTCCTAGTCCTACATATTTTGAGACTGGGGCGTGACACAACTGATGGATTATCTTGACTTTTGGTTCGATACGATAAGACAAATTTGGAAATGCAAGTGATCGGAAGTGTTTCAGGAATAAGTTAGCCTAGAACCAGGAGTAAATCATGCTTGATGGTTTCGTGAAGGGATACATAAATCATATTTAACGACTGAAGTTATGATTGAGACCAAAGGTTTAGAATTGAATCTTGGCTTGGTGGTCTAGACTTAAAATTGATATATGGATTCTATCAAACATGATAAAGGAGATAGACTATATAAATTATTAGGCTTGTCCTGTAACTTGGATATATCATGGATTGCCTGAACGGACTCGAACCATGTGCAGCGAACGTGTTATAAGAATAGGATAATCTGTGCTAGATGTTTAGAAATCTGAGTAAAATGAGCTTGGGTAAAATACCCCGTACAAACGAACAATGGTTTGACCTTAGGAATTAGGGCGAGCATCGTGCGACAAATTTGTACGATGAATTGTGTGCTTGAACTTGTACCTATAACCTTGTGAGCTGACCTAGTAATAAGGCAGACAACCCTGTGTCGAGTGAAAGAACTTGTGTGACCGACTTTATCATATTACTTGAACAAAGCCATAGAACTGGGATAACACGACTTAGTGTTAGACTTGGAACGGTAAGTGTGCGCTATGTTTGACCCGAATCAGATGGATGCTAGTCGGTAGACCGAATAGATCGTACTTAACGTTAGTGCAATATACTTGAATTGAGTTGGAATTAAAATGACTTGGAATTTGATTAACCCTATCAGAAGTAGCCTTGTGATTCATGAAACAAGAACCCTTGAGATTTTTGCAAGTAGCTTGTCCGATTTCACTATTGCTAAATTTGGTTGAATGCATATGTTTGAGGGACGCCTTGAACGTATGCATATCCATGATCTAGTGATATATGAAACTTGAGTGCAAAAGACTTTGCTATCACTAAGTTGGTTGAAATGCATATGTTTAAAGGACGCTTTAAATATGTGCATGATCTAGACTCGCGATATGCTGATCTCGAATGCTAGTAAATATGTTAGACTTGCATGGACAAGTATAACAACTTGTATAAGTTTGCCTCAGCCTTAGATCGTTATTCAAGATGGATCATAACGTGTCCTACGTTAAGATATATGTCCCGTGCTAAGGCACAATGGAGACCGAGTTAGAACTTGGATTGAATGATAGAGTCATTTAATGAGATCGACCCAGTATACATGCAACATGATATAAGAAATGTGTAAGGAATTGTGTTCGAACAGATTAAGTAGTACCAATTTGCTACACTTAGGATAGATTCAATAATGTGATAGAATGTCCTGCGCTCAGGAAGTCTGGAGGATGAGACTTTTTCTGAGTGGTATATAATGTGATGACCCGTTCTGCTCAAATGGACAGCCGATTCAAATGGTACAAGTGCAATGACCTGACCCACTTTGCTCAGCAAAAAAACTTATTTGAGGCAAAGGATTTCTAGACTTGGCCCTTCAGGAGTTCAGACTTAGACTTTTAGAGGCTCGCTCGGAGTATCGCTCGAACGAGGTGAATCATCGCTAAGGTGGGTGGCTACGATAAACTTGTCTTTGCTTAGCCAGCACACTTAAAATATGGACGATACATGCTAGTCGCTAGGTGAATTATCCCTTGTATGCTAATAAAGAATACAACGCATCTAGCTAAGGGAATAATTCCAACTTGTATTGCTTGTATTAGAACATAGAAATAAAACTTTGCTTTTAAATAGACCCTCGCATGCTATCTTTGCCTTGTGCAACTGGACCCCGCTATACCTCAAGTAAAAATAATATATACTCTTCGTAGTGCACTGTTCACTTGTTTACACTGCACATCCCTAGATAATGTCGCTCGGTATGTCCCTTTACGGTTTTACTCCTCGCTTTACCCCTAGACCCATGCCAAACATAAATGCTTATGTTTAATATAAATGTATGCTTGCCTGCTCATATGTTAACTTGTACTCGTTGCCTCGATTCAATGCTTGTCACTTATATTATTCCACAATCAAGTAACACTATCGCGTATTGTGCGTGCATCCAGTTAGCCAGAAGACTATCAAATAGTCCCTCTGTACAATATGAACCTGCATGTATCTAGGACCGTTAGGTCACCAAGGCAGTCCCCGCACCAGGGAAATGCATCAAGTTAAGTTGAACACTGAATGAGAATCATGTCAAGCAAATCAAGAATCACAGCTCGTGGAGCAATGCTCGTTCAGAATAAGAACCATGGATTATCATGTCAAGTTGTGAATCTGAAAGACCAAGACTTGCATGTCGTGGACAACTTCTTAATAAGTGAGATTTTTGGATCTCGTTCCACGGATGGTCTCCTGGGTACTAGGGTCGATCCGATCCGGATGGAACTCATACAGTCTTCATCTTATTTAGTAGGATGGCATATGTGCTTCATGTTGCACCATTCTTGCTATAAGACTGATAGTCTCTTGTACTGGGCAGGATGGCTTGTAGCGCACCTTATTCTTTTATTGCATTCCATCCTCGTCAATGACTATAACTCGTCCTTTATGGCTATGCCAGCGACCTCTTGTTCATATAGATAAGTCATTATCGCTTAGCGGCAATCTGCGTGCGAGTTATTACATCGCATCGAGTAACCTGAATCTCCTGAACGGATACGAATATGATATACTTGAACATCCATTGAACACATGAATATTAATTACAATATGCCTAGATAATCGGTGTAACTCGTATACCCGAAGCATAACCTTGCTCACGGTGTTTGTATATGTTATTTGCCCTTGGATTTCATAATAAATGCTTGTGTTTGATTTAACTTAGTTTTTCTTGGACAGGAAAGAACGGATGGTAAGTTGGTAAGTCTCATCGTGTACCTTTATATCTCATGGCGCACTGCCATATGAGTTAGGCTTTACATCATTGTCATAAAATTGATCCTAAGGCAAGACTAAAAAGATAACTTAATAGATGGTGCACGGAACCTTTATAACGTGTTTGGATTTATCGAGCGGGCGAGAAGCCTCCACACCAGTGCATTCGTGTACTGATAACCCACCAGATTGCTTGCAAGGTATGGGAGAATCTCTTTCGGTGTGGATGCCTCCTTCGTGCGTGCTAAGGCGTGGAGTTCACTCTGGATCCATGGAGCATTGCATTCGGAACTGAAGCACATATACAAGATATAATGTTAGAACATCGCCTATGTAACATTCCACAAATGTAGCCACTTGGCACGCTTTTATCGTTTCAAAGAGAGAGGCTTGAGCGAGTTGTAATCTCGGCCTAGCACCATTTGTAACACTTGTTCAATATCAATAAAGAGCTTATTTTACTTCTATACTTGTGTTATTCAATACTTTCGCTATTGACGACTCTGTGAACTTGTTATCAATCGTCTGTGCATTTCTTATTATGCTACACTCGGATAATCTGTGGGATTCTATGGCTTAGACCTCTTATCGCCTGTTCGAATCATAGCCTTGCACGGGGGCGGCTTACGCTCGTGCAGCATCATGTCCAGATGGGTCAAGCGATCGTCCCGCGGGAGCGCTGGCGCGGTAATTCGTACCTAGCGGGGACGGCCGATTGCCAGTGGGAGATTGGGGTATGACACTCTCCGACTGGCCGTATGTCTTAGGGTGATATGCGTTACTGAACTTGAGCTGAGTGCCCAAGCTAGCCTGCGAACTCCTCCAGAAGTGGGATGTGAAGCAACTATCCTGATTCGAGACTATGCTCACAAGAACTCCATACAATCTGACTATCTGACGCATATACATCTCCGTAAGTTTCTCCGTAGATGTATCCACTTTGAATAGAAAAAAGTGGGCTAATTTGGTCAACATGTCTACGATGACCCAAATTGCATCTTTACCACCTGGAGAAAGTGGAAGCCCCGATACAAAATTCATTGTCACATGCTTCCATTTCTACTTTGGAATGAGTAAAGGCTGAAGCAATCCATCTAGCCTCTGTCTCTCCGTTTTTACCTGGTGGCATACCAAGCATCTGGATACGAAGCTAGATACCTCCCGTGTTATACCATACCACCAAACATGCTCTCTCATGTCCCTATACATCTTACTGGCACCTGGATGCATAGAGTACTGAGATCGATGCACCTCCTGAAGAACCTCCTCGCGTAATGCTCCACTCGGCACACACAACCTGGTACCGTGACATAATAATCCATCATCTGCAATGTTGAAGTCATCTGCCAATCCTATCTGGACCTGTGCTCTGATGCTCCTTAGAGACTCGTCCTCAAACTGTGCGACACTAATCCGATCCATCAACTTTGACTGTACCTGAAGTCCCCACATCTGTGCTGTAACTCCAGGGACTAATACCTCAATACCCAAGCTATCAAGATCGGCCAAAAAATATATGTCCCTTGTCAAATACATAGCCACTGGATACCTACTTAAGGCATCCGCGACTATGTTGGCCTTCCCTGGATGGTACTAGAAAGTAATATCAAAATCCTTCATCCACCCCAACTACCGCAGCTGCCTCATGTTGAGCTCTTTTTATGTAAACACATAATTCATGCTCTTATGATCTGTAAAGATGTCTACTCGCTCTCCATATAAGTAGTGCTTTCACAGTTTAAGAGCAAAAATAACTGATGCCAACTCCAAGTCATGGGTAGGGTAATTCTTCTCATAGAGGCGTAATTGTCTGGAAGCATAGGCAATCACCTTCCCGTTCTGCTATAATACGCGTCCCAAACCCTTACCCGATGCATCACTATATATAAAAAATTATCTTATCCCTGATAGCAATATCAACACTGGAGTTGTAGTCAACCTCTTCTTTAGTTCCTCAAAAACAGACTGATAATCCTCAGTCCAGATGAACTCTACGTCCTTCTTGATCAGCCTAGTCATCGGCTCTGCAATCCTAGAAAAATCCTAAATAAATCTCCGATAATAGCGTGCCAGTCCAAGAAAACTCCTGATCTCCGCTACTAAACTCGGGGTAGACCATGACTCAACTGCTAAAATCTTCTTCGGGTCTACTAAGATCCCGTCTCATGTAATCACATATTCGAGGAATTTAACCTTATCAAGGAAGAACTCGCACTTTGAAAGCTTGCCATATAGCTTCTCCTTCATGAGGGTTTCTAGAACTATCCTTAGATATTTCTCATGCTCCTCCGGGGTCTTCGAATAAATCAGTATATCATTAATGAATACTACCACAAACTGATCCAAGTACTGATGAAATACCTTATTCATCAGGTTCATGAATACCGACGGGGTATTGGTCAACCCAAACGGCATCACCAAGAAATTAAACTGTCTATACCGAGTCCTGAAAGCTGTCTTTGGAATATCTTCCTTCTTCACTTTCACCTGGTGGTACCCCGACCTCAAGTCTATCTTTGAGAATACCTTCGCTCTGCTCAACTGATCAAATAAATCGTCAATCCACGGCAACGAGTATTTGTTCTTAATAGTGAGGTTGTTGAGTGCCCTGTAGTCGATACACATGCATACCGACCCATCCTTCTTTGGTACAAATAATACCAGAGCATCTCACGGTGATGAACTGGAGCGGATGAAGCCCTTGTCCTACAACTCATCCACCTGCTTCTTCAACTCTGCTAGTTTGATGTTGTTCACTCTATAGACGTACTGTGATATCGGCTCTACGCCCGGCACCAAGTCTATAGAGAACTCCATATCTCTGTCTGGTTCGAAAAAATATCCATATATTCAGCAATCAATGGATGTGGTGGCTCCTTCTCTTCTACCAAAGCTCCACATAAGTCTCTTTCGCTCTGCTCTGCTTCTCCTCTGATGAACTCAAACTTTGGCTCTCCTGGTGTCTGAAACAAAACTCTGCCTACTCGATAATCGATACTAGCATGGTGCCTACTCAACCAATCCATCCCGAGTACTATATCGTAGCACAAAAGTGGCATTATGAGTAGATACACGCTCAACTCTCGGCCTCCCAAAGAAACTCTCTGATTCTTACAAACATCACTGACCAGGATAATGCCACCGTCGGTCGTGATCTTGTAAGTCCTCGCCAATGGTTCAGTCTCAAGGTGATATTTCAGAGCAAAAGATACAGATAGAAAAATATATGAAGCACTGAAATCAAATAAAGCATGAGCTAAAAAAGAATCAAGATAAACTGAACCTGAGATAACATCATCGATTGGCTCCTCCTCCTCGACTGTCAAGGCAAAATCTCGCCCCTATCGCTGGGTACCTCTCTGCTGTTGATGGTGCTAAGCAAACTGTTTTTGTTGTGGTAGTAGAGGAGGTCCTCTCTACTGTCCCGCTGGTGGTCTCGCGGGTGCTCTCTGTGCCTGAGCTCCACCCTGAGCTGGATGAGCTGGAGCTTTAGGACAAGCCATCAACTAATGGTCTCCTGATCCGCAGAATAAGCACTAGCCCAATCTCATCTTGCATGCATCACATCCATGACCCTGCTTCTTACTGAAGGTGCAAGGAATAGCTGGCGTCTGGATCTGGGGCATCTGCTGTATCGGCGCTCTAGCTGGTCCATGATACTCCTGCTTAGGCTGCTGGAAGTGCCTCTGGTGCTACTGCAGAAAATAAGGCTGCTTTATTGGACCCATGTTGGTACTGGATCCTCCAATAGCTCTCGGCCTCTTAGATCCAAGCTATAGATCACCCTTTACCTGTTGTGCCTGTCTCATAATCTCCTCAAAAGTAGCGGTGGGATCTTCATTCGTATGTGATTTAATCTCCCTATTCAGGCCCTTCCTGAACTTCTTGGCTCTCCCTCTGGGGTTCTACTCCTCTATAAAGTGACATAATCTATAATACTCTGTGGCATACTCATCTACCGTTATACCTTCCTGAATGAGGTACTGGAACTGGCTCTCTAGAGATGTCAGAGCCACATCTGGAAAGAACTTTTCCTTGAAAAGCTCTTTGAAAGATTTCCAAGTAAGTCCTAGTGCTGAGATCCTAGGGTCTGTCCTACACCAAGTCAACGCAATATCAAACATCATGCTCCCTGCGGCCTCTATCTGCAACCTCTTTAGAATCTGCGCCAGCCGCAGGTTCTGCTCAATGTCTTCTATCTAATCATCAGCATAAATGATCCCTTCTGTGCCTTTAAAGTCCTTCAGCCCCATCCTCTTAAAATCTATGATAGTCCCCAGCCTCGGCTGCTGCAGGGTGAACTGAGGTGGTGTCGTTTGTGGCTGGACTAAGGCGACTCTCTTGACTGCTGTGAGCACAATCTGGTGAGCATTCTCAATGCCCTGCCTCATAATCGATGACTGACGATGATGTGCCTCCATCATCTGCTGAAAGAGCGTAAACATCTGCGTCTGATCGACTGCGGATGGTAGGGGTGGAAGATTCCCTGAAACTATTGGCGCTTTCTTCTGTACCGGAGGTGGAGCACCTCCGAAAGCTGTTGCAAAAATGCCCGCTTAGATCGGTAAAACGAACCTCTAAAATGTAGCTGTTGGAACAATATCTGATGGTGCTGCCCTCATAGGCAACGAAGTGACCGACCTCGCTGACATTGCGTCTGAGTGCTAAAATGCGTCTTCGACGGCATCCTGAAGATAGATTGAATAAAGGGATCATTATTGAGTAAGATACGATATCATCAATGAAGGACATATTTTATTCAAAGTAAAGAAACAATTCTAATAGATAATGATAGCAAAACTGATATTTAGAAGTATTTTCTAGTTGTGATTGAGTATACTCTCAGCCTAAATCATATTTCCTAAAGCAAGTTCATAACAGTACTCTAGGTAAGCACTACTACGATATTGTTCTAATTGTGACTCTAGAACAGAAGGACCTGCATGGGCCACCACTAAAAATATGTCACGACCCGCACCCGGATATACGGGCACGAGTACGTGGGTATCTCCAGCCTATGCTGCAGCATCGGTGGTAGAACGTTGTCTGGGTCATCTCTACTATCTAAATATCTTATACAATATATATACATGGTACTTGTCAATCATCTCAACTCCAAACGGAGGAACAATATGGTATCTGATAAATGTAAACTATACTCAATCATAATGCAAACTTGGAAAGATAAAGCACGAGGTAGAATAACGAAAGAAAGAGTCACAATACATCCATAAGACTGAAATAATATATACATGCTAATAACCTCAATAAAAGTCTAATACAAGTCTAAGAATAATCTAAACCTCCTCGGGCTTTGGTACTAAGTTCTCATGCTCTACAGGAGTATCCTCTAATGGTATGCCATCCTGCGGTCCATAGTATATAGGACACTGGTCTATCATCCAATCATCTGAAAAATATATCCAGTCAGAATTGGAGCAAAGTACATACCTCTGAAAGCAGTTTCAAATACATAATTAAGCATATAAAAAATAGAAAAGAATACAAGATAACTAAACAACAGAAGGAAATAAACTAGAGTGAATAGGTAATGTACTAAAATGAAGAACAGACAATAGAATAACTGTAATATAATGGAAATAAATGAAATATAGCTAATATGCCATGGAATACAAATTTATTATGTGATCGGTTTAGGTTGAACATGAATATAATATGGTAACTCGATTTTACGTGTGGTATGTAATCGACATGTACACGAATACACTGGGCTTGATCACATAATCAACTCCTATTCCCCCATCCCTAACCAATACCAATGGATCCAATTACGACACATTACGTACATGAATATCGGTACACTAAACACGAGTAGTATGTGAACACGAAGTACACTAAATCAATACCCAATACATACGATAAAATACATGTGAAGGAGTACCCGCTGAACACGATAAGGGATAATATCTCCTGACATGATCCATATAGTACCAGTCCGTGAAACCACTGTACTGGAATCAAGTATAAAGTTCTAGAACATGAGATATATACACTATTATAAAATGAAAACTAACAGAGAAATGTACTCGCCTCTGGTCCTGAGCAAATTTGTCCCTCGATGCCCAAGCTGGTGTCACATAGTCTTATATATTAAATATCAATGTCATTTAGGTGTAATAGGATAATATTTTCTATCTGGACGTGATACCGCACGAGCGTAAGCCTTGCCCATGCAAGGCCATGATCCAAACATGTAGTAAAATATCTAAGCCACAGAGTCACACAGATAGTCTGAGGGCAACAGAATAAAAAACTCACAGGCGATTGGTAACAAGTTCGTCAATAGCGGAAGCATTGAATAACACAAGTATAGAAGTAAAATAAGTTCTTTATTAATATTGAACAAGTATTATAAGCAGTGCTAGGCCGAGATTACAAGTCGCTCATGTGTCTCTCTTTGAAACGATAAAAGCATGCCAAGTGACTATAATTATGGAATGATACATAGACGATGTTCGAACATTATGTCTTATATATGTGCTTCAGTTGCGGGCGCAATGCTCCAAGGCTTCAGGGTGAACTCCATGCCTTAGCACGCACGAAGGGGGCATCTGTACCGAACGAGGTTCTCCCGCACCCTGCAAGCAATCTGGTGGGTTATCAGTACATAAATGCACTAGGGGGAGGTTTTTCGCTCGTTTGACATATCCAAACATGTTATAAAAGTTTTGTGCACCATCTATTATCTTTCTAGTCTTGCCTTAGGATTAATTTTATGGCATAATGAAAAGTCTAACTCGTGTGGCAGTGCACCATGGGATATAAAGAAATACGACGAGACTTACCAACTTACTATTCGTCCTTCTCTGTCCAAGGAAACCAAGTTAAATCAAGCACGAGCATATATAATAAAATCCAGGGGCAATGACATATGCAAACACAAGTGTAGTGAGCGAGATCATGTTTTGGTGCACGAGTTACACGGATTATTCAGGCGTGTTGCAATGGATGTTCAAGTATTCAATAGATTGCTTATGTTGTTCAATTTATATATAGATGTCTTATACTCATATCGTTCAGGTGTTTCGGATTATTGGATGCGATGCAATAACTCGCACATGGATTGCCGCTAAGCAAGGATGACTTATCTATATGAACAGGAGGTCACTGGCACGACGCCATAGAGGATGGTGTAGTCTCAGGGCAGAATAATGTGCAAGAGGTACATGGGGCATTACACACATCCCACCAGACGCAGGCAACTACAGTCTGGAGGTTCCGACTGATCGGATCGGTCCCGGTGCCTCGGAGACCATCCACGAAACGAGATCCGAAGATCTTCCTTGTGCACCAAGTTATCCGTGACCATGCAAGTCTCTAATCTTCTGGGCCTCTGGTTAGGTACAGGATCAAGTTTAAGACAAGATATATCAGGTACAAGTTCGAGGCATGATTGTCCACAATTATATATTGACTCCATAGCCATTTAATTCAGTATGGGACAAGTATTGCTCCACGAGCTGTGATTCTTGGATTATTGACTTCGTGCAAATCCCCTGATTTGGGAATTGCCTTGGTGACCTAACGGTCCCGAATACTTTCAGGTTCATACTTGTACGGAACGACCATTCGATAGTCTTTCGGAAAACTTAGATGAATGCAAGACAAGTAGTGTTACCGGGGTTGTGGCATGATTTATGTGACAAGCATTGAAATAAGAAAATGAGTACAAACTACAAGTAAGCAGGCAAGCATCCATTTATATGAAACATAAGTATTTACGTTGGCACGGTCTATGGGATAGTGCGAGGAGTGAATCCGTACAGGGACATATCGAGCGACATAGTCTATGGGCATATAGTATAAATAAATGAAATAGTGCACTACGGAGAATATATATATCGATCTACTCGAGGCATAGCAGGGTCTACTTGCATGAAGCAAAGTTAGTATGCGAGGGTCCAAGTTATAAGCCAAATTTTATTTTCATGTTCTAACACAAGCAATACAAGTTATGATTATTCCCTTAGCTAGGTGCGTTGTATTCTTTATTAGCATGCAGGGGGTGATTCACCTAGCGACTAGAATATATCATCCATATTTTAAGTGTGCTGGCTAAGTAAAGACAAGTTTATCGTAGCCACCTACCTTAGTGATGATTCACCTCGGTCGAGCGATACTCCAAGCGAGCCTTTAAAAGTCTAAGTCTGAACTCCTGAAGATCCAAGTTTGGAAATCTTTTACCTTAAACGAGTCTTCTTGCTGAGAAAAGCGGGTCGGATTATTGCACTTGCATCGTTTGAATCGGCTATCTTCTTGAGCGGAATGGGTCATCACAATTAGAATGATGGATGGAGGCTAAATAAAATTATAGGAGACTAATAGTGCGCCTGATGTATCGATCATTCGGGATCTTGGGGGTGTGGCTATTAGAATGGTGGATGGAGGCTAATGAAGGGCGGAGACTAATAGTACGCCCTGAGGGTGTAGCTATTAGAAAGGAGGCAGTGCTTCTGAAAGAAAGAGAATAGTTAGAGAAGTAGGCATGTTCAGGAGATTATGCATCATAGAGTTTTATCTGGTAGAGCTGCATATCAGGTAGTTAGGTCGCATGCTAGGATAGCCTTCTTGTATACCTAACTATTTGATACAGAGACGGATATAGAATAGAACATATGTGTTTATGTAAATTGTTACAACTTGTATGTCTTCTACAAGGATAACCATTCGACGAAAGGTAAGAATCACTGAATAAGTGATATACATGTTATTGAACGTGTTCTCTTGTATAAATCGCTTTCATAGAGAAGTCTATATTTACGTACATGCTTCTATCTCATTCACATGATAAAATGATAATTGTTTATAAGAAGAGTAGAGAGAAACGATAAAAAAATAGTCCACGAGATGCATGTCAGAGTCTTTAAAGAGTGAATATGGCTCACGAGACACGCTGGTCACCATAGATAGTAAACGAACCTATATATCGTGCATGAACTGCTTGTCTTGCATGCTTGCATGTATTCGAATATGAAATATGTTTTTTCCAAAGATGTTTTCAAAAGTGTAATCTGACTCTTATCATGTATAGCATGAAATAAACCTAGGTAAAAAGTAGCAAGATCACTAATAATATAATATTTTATAACATGATTACTTAGTGTTAGTTTTATAGACTGTTGCTTTTGTTTGTTATTTTTATACTCACCGGTGCTTTTCTCAAAGTACTGACCCCCCACCAGTCTTGTTCGCAGGTACTGGATCATCTGCAAAAGCGATAACAGTTCCTCATCCTCATGAGCCAAAGATCAGGAGTTGATGCCTTGAGATATAAAAAACATATTTTGAGATACTTTTATATAGAGGGACTTAATGTATGGAACGATGTCATTGTATTCAAAGAACCTTGTGCCTAGAGCTCTGCTTCATTTACTCAGATGGATTATTGTTTGTAACACTACTCCTCCACTATAAACTCGATCGGTTTGATGATAACCAAGACGACTAACATTATTGCCTTGTGCGAGTGCAACTCCAGGCTCTCACGGCATCATGTTCCGATGAGAACGATCATCCCGCGGGAGCACTGGCGTAGTAATTTCACATCTGGTGGGGATGATCGGGTCCACGGAAGATCGCGGCGTGACATAATGGTATAAGAGTAACTCGATCCTCTGGCCTTATGCCCTTTCGCTGCAGTTCATAAGATAACGCCTTGATCAGCATTCCTTATCCATCGATATTATTGCTGAGTTAAGCGTTCCATACAATAAGTCTGTAAATATTCTCAAAGATGCCGGTAAAAGTTTTTTAGATTGATTTATTACTTGAGAGTTATGATTTCTGATTGCTAGAGTTTTCTATTGAGGATGGCGAGGGATGAGGACTATCGCTGCTCTAGATATCGAAAGTTTCTCCTTGAGTTTCGAGGACGAAATTTGTCACGACCCGCACCCGGAAGTTCGGGCACGAGTACGTGGGTACGTCCAGCCTACGCCGCAGAGTCGGCGGTAGTACGCTGTCTAGGTCAATCCATCTAAACTAGTCTAACTCATTCACAATTAACATAGGCAAGATAATAATGAGAATAGAAACTTAAGATTTGAAACTGAATAAATGTGACAGCAATTCAAATGTTTAATACAGAAATTCCAAATGAAATCGGGGACAAACCCGATTAAATAAGATAGAGAACAGAATAAAAGATAGCTAAACTAGCTACTCAGCAGCAGGGGTCTCCTGGGTGGGTTCTGGTTCTTCATAGGTATCATCGGTACCCTCATATGGACCATAGTAAGTAGGGGCAAGGTCCTCATCATCGCCTAAATCCACAGATCCAGTCAGGAAAGGAGCAAAGTACACAGTACACAACAAGGTTAAACTAAATATTTATGACAATTAAATATTGAATATCAATGTTAAGAAAATTGCATAAAAGAATGTCAATGTCTCAGAGTCACAACTATAAGCAGGAATATGAGAAAACAGAAGTAAATGAGCAGGAAATAAAACTATCACGATCAGCAATAAACATGACCAGAAACTATCTGTATGAAACTTGAGTTTGTTTTTAGAATACTTAGTTGGCATGTAGGGGTTTATAAGGCTAATCCGGTTCATAAACGGCTATTATTCACGAATAATCGAGATCCGGCTGATGGACAGTCGTGTACCAACAGCTATTATTCACGACAAGGGGAAGGGTAAACTACATGCCTTTCAGTATTCTCCCACCCGACATGATAACAAGACATGAACTAATATATTCAAGACATGAAAATCCAGCATTTCTGTCACTAGGTGTAATCATCAAGGTTACTAGAAAAGCAGGAATTTAATTATCACAATATAATTAGATTTAACTTGAAGTGCAGGTACTTGCCTGTTGTTTGGATCTGTTTAACTTGGTTCTTGGGGGAAATTTCCACAGATGAGTCCAAAAGCTGAAACAGACATTACCATCATGCTCAGAAGATGTCAAATAGCTAGAAACGCCTGTCCTTGGGTCCAATTTGGAGCCAAGGGCAAAAACGGCAGTTTCGGGTCAAAACGGGGTCCGCCGTTGGGCCCGCTTTGCACCGAAAAACGTGTCCGGGTCAAAGGTCTCTAAATACACCAAACTTAGTGTCAACAGGTCAGGAATGCTGATACGAACCCAACGGAACTTCCAGATTTGGATTCCGATGAGCCGAACACAAAATCGCCCGTCGAACGGGGTGAAACAGGGTCTGGTTTTTCCTGGTTTTGGATCGCGGTGTGCGATCACCACAGGACGCGATGTCCCGAACAGTTTGTCCGGACACCGAGAGGGTCATACAGGCTTCATAACGCAATTTGCAGAATTGAAAACGGAGTTACGAGGCGAAAGTTACACGCACCTGAAGGGGACCCGAAAACAGGGTTAAAATCGAGTCCGAGTCGTGTCGGACACTGTGTCCCGTGTCCGACACAGCACAGTGATTAGGGCTAGGGTTTCGGCGCCCGCGGCGGAGGGAGGCGGCTGGCCTGCGGTGGCGGTCCGGGGGCAGCTCGGCGGGGGCGGCGCGGCACTGGCGGTGCTGGTCGGAGGCGGTGGAGCGCCGCGGCGGCGTCGGGCGGCTCAGGCGAGGGGAGGGGAGCTGCTGCTGCTGCCTCTCGTCGTCGAGGGCGGCGGAGCGGGGCGCCGGAGGGGAGGAAACGGCGGCGAGGGCGAGGCTGGCCGAGGGCGAGGCGGTGGTCGGCAGTGGCGGCGAGGTGGTCTGGGCGGAGGAGGAGCGGAGGAGAGGGGAGATGGCCGGGGGTTTTATAGGGTTTGCGGGCGGGGGTGAGGCCGAGGGGAGCGGCGGAGCGGGGCGACGTGGCGCGGGGAGCGCGGCGAGCGGGGCGCGGAACGCGCGGCGCTGCGCGCGGCGGCCGGCGGACGACGCGGGGCTCGCCGGAGAAGTCGGGGTCGTGGGGGTACTGTTCACGCGGGCGGGTCGGGCTGCGGCGGGTCGGGTTCGGCTGAACCCGACCCGACCCGAAAGGGGGCTGGGTTGGGCCAGCGGGCCGGGCTGCGGCCCAACGGGCCGCGGGCCGAATAAGAAAAGAAAAATAAAATAATAAATAATAATAATAATAATAATAATAATAAAAATAATTATTTAATTTAATTAATTAATTAGAAAAATTGTTTTTAGGCATTTAAAAATAGTTCTGGGGCCCAGAAAAATCCAGAAAAATTACCCTAAGTCCAGTTTTCCATTTTACACCCAAAAATATTATTTTCATGACATTTTAATATTATTTATTGCTAATTTAAAATCATTTATTAATTGAAAACCTTGATTTTAATTACAGAAAATTCACAGAAAATTCCAGAAAATTGGAAAAAATCCAAGATTTAATATTTTGAAAATTCAGGGGGTTTACAACCTACCCAACTTACAAAAATTTCGTCCTCGAAATTTAAGAATAACAAGGCACGAACAGAGAAGACTGAAAAATAAAATACAATATACCTCAGGTTTCAAAAAGATAGGGGTATCGCTCTCTAATCTCGTCTTCACGCTCCCAGGTGGATTCGCCGGGAGAATGATGCTTCCAAGCTACGCGAACCAGGGAGATAACTTGGTTCCGTAGGACTTTCTCCGAGCGATCCAGGATCTCCACGGGTTGCTCTTGGTAAGTCAGACTTGGGCCTACTTCGAGCTCCGAGTGATCCAAAATGTGGCTGGGGTCTGACACGTACTTCCTCAGCTGCGACACGTGGAAGACGTTATGTACTCCATCCAGAGAGGGTGGCAATGCCAGTCGGTATGCCACTTCTCCGATCTTCTCCTGTATGCCAAAAGGTCCAATAAATCTTGGGCTGAGTTTTCCACTCCTTCCGAACCTAATGGTGCCACGTGTCGGGGAAATCTTTAAGAATACCAGCTCTCCAACCTTTAACAAGGTCATAATCAAGTCTTAGTTCCAATAATAAAATGTTTAAATTGACTTGAATTTCATAAATTTAATTACCTCAAATTCCAAGGGCCTTCGGTGGCTATTTGCCCAATGTCGTTGCCTGTCTTGAGCCACTCGAAGTCTGTCCCTTATTTGCTTTACCTTCTCAGCTGAATCGATCACCATCTCTGGTCCTAGCAGGGCTCTTTCTCCAACGTCGTCCCATGATAGCGGGGTACGACATCTTCGTCCATACAGAGCTTCAAATGGAGTCATCTCGATGCTGGCTTGGTAACTGTTATTATAAGAGAACTCCACCAGGTGTAGGTAGTCTTCCCAAGATCCTCCAAAATCCAGAACACATGTACGGAGCATATCTTCAAGTGTCTGGATTGTACGTTCCGATTGACCATCGGTTTGGGGATGATAAGCGGTGCTGAATTTGAGTTGAGTCCCCAAGCTGGCTTGTAAGCTCTTCCAGAAGTGAGAGGTGAATCTTGAATCTCTGTCGGAGACAATGCTTACCGGAACCCCATGTAGCTTAACAATATGTCTGATATATAGATCTGCCAGCTTCTCTGTAGATAGCCCTACTTTGAAAGGTAGAAAATGTGCAGACTTGGTCAGTCTATCTACTATCACCCAGATTGCATCCTTTCCACTAGGTGTCCTTGGAAGTCCGGAAACAAAATCCATTGTGATATGTTCCCACTTCCACTCCGGAATGGGTAGTGGTTGAAGCAATCCTCCAGGTCTTTGTCTCTCAGCCTTAACCTGTTGGCACACTAAACAGCGGGATACGAACCTGGATACTTCTCTCTTCATGCCATGCCACCAAACATGCGTCCTCAGGTCCTTGTACATCTTGTTGGCTCCTGGATGTATAGAGTACTGCGATCTGTGCGCCTCTTGCATAATTTCTTCTCTTATGTCTCCTTGAGGTACACATAATCTATCGCCATGCCTCAGCGATCCATCTTCATGAATTCTGAAATCTTCTACTAGTCCCGCTTGTACTTGACCTCGAAGGCTTCGCAGGCCTTCGTCTTGAAATTGAGTCTCCTTGATTTTATCTATTAAAGTAGACTGAATCTGCAAGTTCATCATTTGGCCTTCTTTTCCTGGGATAATTACTTCAATACCCAGACTTTCCAGGTCCTCGAGCAAGTGCCGGTTCAAAGTCAAGTGCATCGCCATAGGATACCTGCTTAGAGCATCAGCAACCACATTGGCCTTTCCAGGATGATATTGAAGGTTGATATCAAAATCTTTCATTAGTTCCAGCCACCTTCTTTGCCTCATGTTCAGCTCTTTCTGGGTGAAGATGTATTTTAGACTTTTATGATCTGTAAATATTTCCACCCTTTCTCCATAAAGATAATGTTTCCATAATTTAAGAGCAAAAATGACAGTTGCCAACTCTAGATCATGAGTTGGATAGTTCTTTTCATGTGGTCGAAGCTGTCTAGAGGCATATGCTATTACTTTCTTATTCTGCTCCAGTACACAACCTAGACCTTTTCCAGAAGCATCACTATAAATAGCGAAACCTCCGGTTCCGGAAGGTAAGGTCAGAATAGGGGCAGAAGTCAGTCTTTTCTTCAATTCCTCAAAGGCACGTTGACATTCATCAGTCCAAGTGAACTCTTCATCCTTTCTTGTTAATTTTGTCATGGGTTCAGCAATCCTAGCAAAGTCCTTCACAAACTTCCGATAGTAACCAGCTAGTCCCAGGAAGCTTCTAATCTCTGCTACAGAGTCCGGAGTGGGCCAGGATTCTACTGCAGCTATCTTCTTAGGATCGACTGCTATTCCATCCCCAGTCACAACATGTCCCAAGAATTCTACTTTGTCTAGGAAGAAATCACATTTAGATAATTTTCCATAAAGTTTTTCCTTCCTCAAAGTCTCCAATGCTAACCTCAAATGTTCTTCATGTTCTTCGGGGGTCTTGGAGTAGATCAAAATATCATCAATGAAGACCACTACAAATTTGTCTAGGTATGGCTGGAAAACTCTGTTCATTAAGTTCATAAAAACTGCTGGAGCATTCGTCAACCCGAACGGCATCACTAAGAATTCGTAATGTCCGTTCCGGGTATTGAAAGCAGTTTTAGGGATGTCTTCTTTCCTTACCCTTACTTGGTGGTAACCAGACCTTAAATCAATCTTGGAAAATACCCGAGCTCCACTCAACTGATCAAATAAGTCATCTATCCTGGGCAGGGGATACTTATTCTTAATTGTTAAGGCATTCAAGGCCCTATAGTCAATACACATTCTGGATGTTCCGTCCTTCTTGGGCACAAATAGTATTGGAGCTCCCCAGGGAGAGACACTGGACCTAATGAAACCTTTGTCTTCTAGCTCTTTGATTTGTTCATTTAGTTCTATTATCTCCTTTTTGTTGATTCTGTAGGGATTCTGAGATACTGGTGCTGCTCCTGGCACTAAGTCAATGGAGAATTCAACTTCTCGGTCTGGGGGTAAGCCTGGGAGATCCTCAGGGAAGACATCTAGGTATTCAGAGATGATAGGTGGCAATTCTTCTGTTACTAGGGCTCCACAAATTTTGTTATTACCCATTTCCCTAGAACCTCTAGCAAATTCAAATTCTGGCTTGCCAGGGGGTCTGAAGATTACACTACCTCTGTGGCAGTCTATTGTGGCATGATGTTGACTTAACCAATCCATACCCAGTATAATGTCAAAACTGGGCACTGGCATTACAAGTAGTCTAGCATACAGTTCTCTTCCACATAATGTAATAGGACAATTGTTACAGGCATCACTAACCGGGATGATTCCTCCACCGGTAATGATCTTGTAACAATTCCTAAGGGGTTTAGTGCTTAAGCTATGCTTCATAAGGAATTCTACTGACATGAATGAGTGTGAAGCTCCAGAGTCAAATAAAGTAATAGCTGGTATTGAATTTATAAGCACAGAACCTGTAATCACGTCAGCTGTGGCTTCCGCTTCTTCCAGAGTCATTGCATAAGCACGGCCTTGCTGCGGTGCACCCCTCTGTTGCTGCTGGTGCTGAGCAAAGCGTTGCTGTTGAGTTGGAAGCGGGGGTCCCCTCTGTTGTGCTGCTGGGGGCCTGGCCTGGGCTGGAGCCTTTGGTGCAGCTGGACGTCCTTGAGCAACAGGACAGTCCCTCAATTGGTGTGCTGGGGAGCCACAATAGAGGCAGGCACCTAGCCTCTTTCTGCAGTCTTGCCAGGTGTGGCCTGGTTGTTGGCAATAGTTGCAAGGGGGAGCTCGCTGGTTCTGTCCTTGAGCCTGGGGTGCTGGAGCTCGAGGGGGAGGACGCTGATTTTGCTGCGGGGCCCTCTGCTGTTGTTGTTGTTGAAAAGGGCGTTTGTTGGGTCCCGCATTTCCGGTATCTCTTTCTCGCTTCAGTTTGTGCCCCATGTCTCTCTCGACTCCTTGTGCCACGCTCAGGATTTCTTCATAGGTGCGAGCTCGGCTGGTGGTGACAGCAAGGCGGATATCCGGAGATAGCCCCTTCTTGAATCTTCGGGCTCTGTCCTCCGGGGTACGAACCATGTACTCCGCAAAGTGGCTTAACCTGCTAAATTCAGCAGTATATTCATCAACAGTCATGTTACCTTGTTCCAGTCTCTCGAATTGGCTTTCGAGAGCTTCCCGAGCCACTTTGGGATAAAATTTCTCCTTGAATAGCCTCTTGAAGTCCTCCCAGGTGACGTCGGGAGCAGATAGTTGGGGTTCATCTCTGAACCAGGTTCGAGCAATGTCGAACAGTTGCAGGCTTGCGGACTCCACTTTGAGATCATCGGGAACCCGGGCAGTCTTCAGGAGTCTCTCGACATTCTCTATCCACTCATCAGCGTAGAGAATGCCCTCAGTTCCATAAAATTCCAGAGGCCTAAGGTTCTTGAAGTCTTTAGCACTCCCTGGCCTCTTGAGTGGCGACTCCTGGGACTTAATAGCTTCTGAGAGGCTGGTCCGCAGAAGTGCAGTTTGTTCCTTCTGGGATTCCACCAATCCCTGGAACACTCCAAGTAGTTGTGTCCCATCTAGAGTAACTGCAGGAACAGATGGAGGCGGAGGGAGGGCAAGAGTCTCGGGCACATTCGGCTCAGCTGGTTCTGATGTGCCTCCCACTGTATTCCTGGTCTGGACCATTCTGAAAGATTAAGGGATAGGAAGATCAGAATAGAATACTTGGAAATCAAAGGCGATAGGAAAATTGAGCAATAATGATATCAGGAATTGAAATAAGAACCCTATACTGTGAATGAGCTTTTCCTAAAATCCTCAATATTATTCCATACCCTGTCCTAGGGTATAACCCTATTTAAGGATAGGACCTGCATGGGCCACCATAAAAACGTGTCACGACCCGCACCCGGAAGTTCGGGCACGAGTACGTGGGTACGTCCAGCCTACGCCGCAGAGTCGGCGGTAGTACGCTGTCTAGGTCAATCCATCTAAACTAGTCTAACTCATTCACAATTAACATAGGCAAGATAATAATGAGAATAGAAACTTAAGATTTGAAACTGAATAAATGTGACAGCAATTCAAATGTTTAATACAGAAATTCCAAATGAAATCGGGGACAAACCCGATTAAATAAGATAGAGAACAGAATAAAAGATAGCTAAACTAGCTACTCAGCAGCAGGGGTCTCCTGGGTGGGTTCTGGTTCTTCATAGGTATCATCGGTACCCTCATATGGACCATAGTAAGTAGGGGCAAGGTCCTCATCATCGCCTAAATCCACAGATCCAGTCAGGAAAGGAGCAAAGTACACAGTACACAACAAGGTTAAACTAAATATTTATGACAATTAAATATTGAATATCAATGTTAAGAAAATTGCATAAAAGAATGTCAATGTCTCAGAGTCACAACTATAAGCAGGAATATGAGAAAACAGAAGTAAATGAGCAGGAAATAAAACTATCACGATCAGCAATAAACATGACCAGAAACTATCTGTATGAAACTTGAGTTTGTTTTTAGAATACTTAGTTGGTGTAAACACCCTAAATTTCAGAAATAAAGTTTAATACAATTTTTCCCGTATTTTTGGTGTTCTTCCGGAATTTACAGCTAAGGTGATTTGGGTTAAATAATTTTTAGAGTGACTTAATGGAGTTAAAATATTCTGGAAGTAAAAATTTATTGTGTAAGACGGAGAACCGGACGCACGGCAATTTTCGGTGAATTTATTGGACACCGGAGCAACGTATCGAGGACCTTTAAACTACTGGATTGATGAACCAAACCCAGATGAAACGAACCGAACCAGACTCAGCTTATTGGGTCGGGTCGGATCGGATCCGAGCCAAACCCGACCCGGATCCAAGCCTGCATAGGAAACCCTAGCCGCATGTGTTACTGTAGCGGCTATAAAACCTCGTGGAGCGTGCCCAGCCGCCGACCTCCCCGCGCCGTCACCTTTTCCGACTACTTTGCCGGAGCCCTAGCCGTACTTCTCCCACCTCGAGCGACCCCGACTCCCCTGTGCTCGACCGCCGCTCGATCCTCCGCCACAGCAGCCGATCCCCAGCCCCATCAACTCCTCCACCCTGTTTCCGCTCAGGGCCGATCTCCTCCGCTCAGGCCGAGACTCCCCCGCTCAGGCCGATCTCCTCCGCTCAGGCCGAGACTCCCCCGCTCAGGCCGAGACTCCCCCGCTCAGGCCGAGACCCCTCCGCTCAGGGCCGCGACTCCCCCGCTCGAGTCGAACCCCCCGCTCAGGGCCGATCTCCTCCGCTCAGGGCCGAGATCCCCCCTGCTCAGCCCGACGAGCCGCCCCCGCCAGCCTGTGCCTCCCCTACTCAACGGGACAGCCACCGAGCGTCGTCCTCCGCCCTAGCCCGGACACGGCCAACCCAGGACGCAGCAGCAACCCCGTGACCGGACACAGCAACTCGACCAGGACACGGAGTTGACGCTCGGACGCGTGAAAATTCAGCGTTCACGGAGCCCTGTTCAGGTACCGATTTCTCGCAACTCGCAACTCCGTTTTAGTTTCCGTCAGTTGCTACGCGCAGACTGTATAACCCTCTCGGTGCCCGTGCAACTTGCTCGGTGCATCGCGCCCTGTGGTGATCGCACACCGCGATCCAAAAACGGGAAAAATAATGCCCTGTTTCACCCCGGAACTGGGTACGCCCCGCCAAACGGGACGACTTGGTCGCACGCGGTCTTTACCAAACTGTGCGCGATGTTGATACGGTCGTGTGGGTTTTCGCAGAAGTCGATTTGGAGGTGCGTGCACCCCGGAATCAACGCGTATCCGCCGACGACACCCCGTATCCGTCGATTCTGGAACACGCTGTAACTTCGTGTATACACGTCGGATCGAGACGAAACTTGCGCCATCGGATCCGTAGTAATACGCTGGTCCTGTGAGCCAAGTTTGGTTCGATTCTGAGGACGTTGACGAAATCACGTATCGTGGGCCCCACCGGCTCCACTTGACGGGTGATTTTGTGACCGGCTCATCGGAATCCAATTCTGGAAGTTCCGTTGGGTTCGTATCATCGTTCCTGACTTGTAGACACTGAGTTTGCGGAATTTGGAGACCTTTGACCCTGATCCGCTTTTCGGTGCAAAGTGGGCCCGCATGTGGAACCCGCTTTGGCCCGAAAATGACCTTTTTGCCCCTGTGTCCAAATTGGACGTAAGGACAGGCATTTCCAGCTATTTGACATCTTCTGAGACTGTTGGTGATATTTATTACAGCTTTTGGAGTAGTTTCCACCGGATCCACAGGTACCAGGACAGTTGTTGATATTCGGACATCAGGCAAGTGTACCTTGCCAAACTCTGCAGTTTAGTTATCTATTTTCCTTGTTTTATATATATTGCTGTGCATGCTCAACCTAGGACCGTGTGACGTACTTAGCGTCCGATTATCAGTCGGGTGTCGACACTGTACGCAGTGTTGGGTACGGTCATCTAGAGATGGACATCCGTGACACTTTATATTCTCGTACTTGTCTTATCAAGTACCATATGACCCAGGACACTTGACACTATTCATGAGACAGGATTTTCCCGAGATATTCGTGGTGATTCTGTATAGGATACAGGACATGGACATTATACTATTAGATACTTATGACTGGTTGCATCTAGCTATGATCGCGCTTGACATGGGCATGAGACGTTGTGGTCATGATATGCGTGGTTACATTGGATGGGGAGAGACACACAGGCTACAGGCTGTATTTATGTATATCTTCTATTATTGAGAGGTCGCAGGTTCTCGTAGCAGAGCCTGACCCACTACCGGTTATTACCGCTACCGGCTCCCCGACACAGAGCTTGTAGTGGCTCAGCCTGAGACTAGTGATGCTCTCACTTGCATTTACACTTAGATGGTTACATATTTACCCCATTGTTCATTTAGTTATATATTTGCTGCACTGCTTATCTGTATTTATTGGCATGAGCTTTCTTGTACCTTGCTATGTCCCCTGAGGACCTGGATCCGGATTTTGTTCCCCAGATTTTGCAGACGTGGTTTATCCCGAGATCTACGGGACTGGAGCAGGAGCTGATCCAGGAGTTGTACCATCATCTGAGGACGAGGTCTTAGCTGAAGACTTCTCTTGAGCATCCATGTTCATGCTCGGCTTTCATTTATTTATTTCAGTCTTTTATATTCTGGTCTGTTGAACCATTGTACTAGATATTTATCGGGTTGTTCCCCGAAGTACTTTGTGAGACTTGCTGATGATTTACATTCTTTATTTATTCTGTGGATCATGTTTCATATCTTGTGTGGATGAGATTAGTTGTGCCATGATTGTCGTAGACTTGTTTTACAGCTTAAGTATGCCCTGATGGATCCATTATATTGAGTTGGTCCATCGGTGCGTACTGCTGGCCGTTGCCACGCGACTGGTCCCACGGTATTTTGGGACTGGGGCGTGACATGGTTTTTGGTGGTGGCCCATGCAGGTCTACGACTAAATAGTTCGGTTTCAACTTAGGGACCGGACCAGCCTGCCCTAAGGATAGTATAAACTATAGGAACTCATCCATTATTTAACCATTTGTTGAACTCTATATCGATCTCGAAATTTGTTACTTGAACTGCATCCTGTATTGATTCCTCTGAGCGTTCTCATAGTTTATCTTTTGATTGCAGAGCAATGGATTCCGAGAACAGAGAGGATATTCCTTTGGAGACGCCACACGACGCTGTGGTTACTTATAGAGACGGAGTGACACCAGGGGATGGTGGACAAGCATCGCAGAGTGATCAAACCGGGCAGCCTAATCCAAGGTTCCGGAGAGATGACATTCCACCACCACCACAGTTCACTCCCCAGATGCCAGTATTCCCGCCAGGACAAGCCATGGACGGGCAACAAATGTTCCAGATGATGTATGCTATGATGCAAGCACAGCAACAAGTTCAGCAAGAGGCCCATCGGCAGGAGGCCGAGTATCTGAGGACCAGCCTGGTATCCGCAATGGAGCAGGCAAATCCGGCAGCGAGGAGAACATCGACGGGATCTATCACCGATTTCCGTCATCTCAAGCCTCGCACGTTTTCCGGTAAAGAAGGGCCAACGGAAGTTCATGAGTGGCTCACCAACATTCAGCATCAGTTGGAAGCCGCTGAACTTCCAAGAGAGAAGTGGATGACTGCCGTCAGAATGCAGTTAACTGATAACGCGCATCACTGGTGGTTAGCAGAAGAAAGGAGGCTTGGACAGGACCGAGTCACATGGGAAGAGTTCTCCAGACTCTTCCAAGAGATGTACATTCCAGCCATTGCACGGTCAGAGCTCAGAGACAGGTTCAACCGCCTTATCCAAGGCAGCATGTCAGTAGAGGAATACAATGCGGAATTTATTCGCCTGAGCCGCTTTGCCCCAACACTGATTTCAACGGAGGAAGAAAAAGCAGAGAAGTTCTTTGATGGCTTGAAGTTCGAGCTTCAGAAAGTGATTGGAACGGTAGCACCTACCTCTTATACAGATGTCCTTGCAGCAGCCCGACGCTTGGAGCGCGTCACCAGGAGGGAATCTAATTTGAAGAGGCCTATCACATCAGCACAATCCAGGCCAGCACATGGGGATTCAGCAAAGCGAGCCCAAAGGGGTATGCCAGATAGAGCGGCACAGAGAGACAGACCTCTTCCTACTTGTCACCACTGCGGCAAGGTAGGACACATTGAGAAGGAATGCCGGCGTAAGTTGGGACTATGTTTGAGCTGCGGATCCAACCAGCACTTTTCCAGGGACTGTACTGAACGAAGAGACGGAGCACCCAGACTAGCATTACCTGCACCACGACCAGCTTATCCAGCAGCAGGAGGCCAGCAAACAGGAGTTGGTGGGGTCAGACCACCAGCCCCAGGAGGGAATCATCAGAGACCACCACTGGCACCACAGGCAGCCTTATTTCAGCAGGCTCAGCAGCAGCAGAGAGGTCCAGCTCAGGGACGGGCACAGGCATTCCCACTAGCTGTTGAGGAGGAGGCTACAGCAGGCGAAGTCATCGCAGGTACTATTTTAGTAGCTTCATTACCTGCAGTAGCTTTATTTGATTCTGGAGCATCGCATTCATTTATAGCAGCTAGCTTTGTAGCCACCCATAGAGTAGCTACCGCACCCCTTCCGAAGATGAAGAGGATTCTTACGGGAGGAGGTATTATTCCGGTTAGTGACGTCTGTAGATCATGTTCTGTAGTCATATGTGGCCGAGAGATGCGAGCTCAATTTCTAATCTTTTCCATGCCGGATTATGATGTCGTACTTGGTATGGACTGGTTAAGACAGTACCATGCGACTCTTGATTGCCGACTTGGGCGGGTTATATTTAGACCGCCAGGACATCCAGAATTTGAGTTTCTCCGAGGAGCAGTAGAGCAAGGAGTTCAGCCTACTCTTAGGGTATTATCTGTAGAAGGGGAGACAGGTTACCCAAGAGTCATATCAGAATTTGTGGATGTATTACCTGATGATCTTCCAGGTTTACCGCCTGATCGGGAAATAGAATTCACAATAGACTTAACTCCAGGAGCAGAGCCAATCACTTCATCGGTTTATCGGCTAGCACCTAAGGAGTTAGTGGAGTTGAAGGAACAGGTTGATGATCTGTTGGAGAAGGGTTTCATTCGCCCCAGTGTTTCACCTTGGGGAGCACCCATCTTATTTGTGCCGAAGAAGGATGGAACAGTACGGTTGTGCATTGATTACCGGGTACTGAATGCCGTGACCATCAAGAACAGGTATCCCTTACCACGCATTGATGATCTAATCGATCAATTGAGTGGTGCAAGGGTATTCTCGAAGATTGACCTTAGATCCGGCTATCATCAGATCAAGGTGAGGAAGGAAGACATCCCGAAGACAGCTTTCAGGACGAAGTATGGGCATTATGAGTTCCTGGTGATGCCGTTTGGTTTAACCAATGCGCCAGCAGTGTTTATGAGTTTGATGAACAGAGTCTTTCATCAATTCTTGGATAAATTCGTAGTGGTATTCATTGATGACATTCTCATATATTCCAAGAGCCCTGAAGAGCACGAGGAGCATCTCAGAATCGTGTTAGAGACCTTGAGGCAAGAGAAGTTATATGCCAAGCTCAGTAAGTGCGAGTTCTGTATGGACAGAGTGCCTTTCTTGGGACACATCATATCAGGAGAAGGACTTTCAGTGGATCCAGAGAAAGTTGCGGCGATAGAGACTTGGCCTACACCTACATCAGTTGCAGAGGTAAGAAGTTTTCTAGGACTTGCGGGATATTACCGAAGGTTCGTAGAAAATTTCTCAAGGATTGCAGAACCAATGACAAAGCTAACACGAAAGGATCAGGAGTTTATATGGACAGAAGACTGCCAGAAGGCTTTTGAAGAACTAAAGAGGAGATTAACAACAGCACCTGTCTTGACTCTTCCTTCAGGGTCAGGAGGTTTTGTTGTTTACAGTGATGCATCCGGCAGTGGACTAGGATGTGTTTTGATGCAACATGGCAAGGTCATTGCTTATGCGTCAAGACAGTTGAAGGACCACGAGAAGAACTACCCCACGCATGATCTGGAGCTAGCAGCAGTGATATTTGCATTGAAGATATGGAGGCACTACCTTTATGGAGAGAGGGTAGAAATCTTTACTGACCACAAGAGCCTGAAGTATGTGTATACTCAGAAAGAGCTTAACATGAGACAGAGACGTTGGCTGGAACTGATGGTGGATTTTGACATCGATCTGCAGTATCATCCGGGAAAGGCGAATGTTGTTGCAGATGCACTCAGCAGGAAGCCTACGGCTTATTTCTTGACAATGCAGCCCGAGCTATTGAGAGACTTACAGGAGTTACAGATAGAGGTTATCGTACCGGGACAGAATGGCTTGATGGCTAACCTTGAGATTCAGTCATCACTCGTGGAGAAGATTAAAGAAGCATTGCCCACCGATGCTAGATTCCGAAGACTCAAAGAAAGGACAGAAGCAGGTATTCAGACAGGACTTCGCATTCACGAAGACGGGACATTGAGATTTGGAAACCGCTTGTATGTTCCAAATGGAGAATTGAGACAAGAGTTAATGACTGAAGCACATAGCTCTATGTATTCTGTTCACCCAGGAGGAACTAAGATGTACAGAGACTTGAGACAGTATTACTGGTGGCATGGAATGAAGAGAGAGATCGCAAGATTTGTGGCCAAATGTTTAGTATGTCAACAAGTGAAGGCGGAGCATCAGAGAACTGCAGGTATGTTACAGCCGCTTCCGATACCGGAATGGAAGTGGGAGCACATCACGATGGACTTTGTCACAGGATTTCCGAAGAGCCCCAGCGGAAGAGACGCAGTATGGGTGATAGTGGATCGGCTCACTAAGTCGGCACACTTCTTGCCATTTAGAGTTGGACAGTCCACAGAGGTACTAGCCGACATGTATATGCGACAAATCGTCAAATTACATGGAGTGCCTGTTAGTATCGTATCGGATCGAGATTCGAGATTTACATCTCATTTCTGGAGAAGCATGCAAGAGAGTCTGGGCACCAGACTCAAATTCAGCACGGCATATCACCCGCAGACAGATGGACAATCGGAGCGCACCATTCAGATCTTAGAGGACATGTTGAGATCATGTATGCTAGATTTCGGAGGATCTTGGGAAGATCATTTGCACTTAGTAGAGTTCTCCTACAATAACAGTTATCAGGCCAGCATCCAGATGGCGCCATTTGAAGCTTTATACGGAAGGAAGTGCAGATCACCTGTGTGTTGGAGTGACGTTGGTGAACGTCAGATACTAGGTCCAGAATTGGTAACGCAGACGGTGGAGAAGGTAAAGCAGATACAGAATCATCTACGAGCAGCTCAGGACAGACAGAAGCATTGGGCAGATACACACAGACGTCCCCTAGAGTTCAAGGAAGGAGATCATGTGTTCTTGAGGATTTCGCCCACTCGTGGTACTATCAGATTCGGGAGCAGAGGCAAGCTGAGCCCAAGGTATATTGGGCCATTTGACATTCTAGAGCGCGTTGGTGAGGTGGCTTATCGGCTTGCATTACCTCCATCCTTAGAGGGAGTGCATGACGTATTCCACGTCTCCCAGTTGCGAAGGTACGTGACCGACCCAAGTCACGTAGTCGATCATTCAGAGATCGCAGTAGGCCCGAGCTTGAGATATGAGGAACAACCAGTTGGCATCCTCGACGTCAGTGAGAAGACATTGCGGGGACAGACAATCAGACTGGTCCGAGTAGCATGGAAACATCATTCACCAGGCGAATCGACTTGGGAACGAGAAGATAGTATGCGTCAGCGATACCCCCACTTGTTCGAGGAGGCAGTTGTAAACTAAGCAACCTTGTATTTCCATAACTCTTTCTTTAAAAGCTTATTCTTTGATTGCGAGGACGCAATCCTTTTAAGGAGGGAAGATTGTAAACACCCTAAATTTCAGAAATAAAGTTTAATACAATTTTTCCCGTATTTTTGGTGTTCTTCCGGAATTT
This sequence comes from Iris macrosiphon, assembly GCA_036927795.1. Taxonomy (NCBI): domain Eukaryota; kingdom Viridiplantae; phylum Streptophyta; class Magnoliopsida; order Asparagales; family Iridaceae; genus Iris; species Iris macrosiphon. Next base: position 108,431,478 of record JAYESA010000017.1, read on the forward strand.
ACAGCTAAGGTGATTTGGGTTAAATAATTTTTAGAGTGACTTAATGGAGTTAAAATATTCTGGAAGTAAAAATTTATTGTGTAAGACGGAGAACCGGACGCACGGCAATTTTCGGTGAATTTATTGGACACCGGAGCAACGTATCGAGGACCTTTAAACTACTGGATTGATGAACCAAACCCAGATGAAACGAACCGAACCAGACTCAGCTTATTGGGTCGGGTCGGATCGGATCCGAGCCAAACCCGACCCGGATCCAAGCCTGCATAGGAAACCCTAGCCGCATGTGTTACTGTAGCGGCTATAAAACCTCGTGGAGCGTGCCCAGCCGCCGACCTCCCCGCGCCGTCACCTTTTCCGACTACTTTGCCGGAGCCCTAGCCGTACTTCTCCCACCTCGAGTGACCCCGACTCCCCTGTGCTCGACCGCCGCTCGATCCTCCGCCACAGCAGCCGATCCCCAGCCCCATCAACTCCTCCACCCTGTTTCCGCTCAGGGCCGATCTCCTCCGCTCAGGCCGAGACTCCCCCGCTCAGGCCGATCTCCTCCGCTCAGGCCGAGACTCCCCCGCTCAGGCCGAGACTCCCCCGCTCAGGCCGAGACCCCTCCGCTCAGGGCCGCGACTCCCCCGCTCGAGTCGAACCCCCCGCTCAGGGCCGATCTCCTCCGCTCAGGGCCGAGATCCCCCCTGCTCAGCCCGACGAGCCGCCCCCGCCAGCCTGTGCCTCCCCTACTCAACGGGACAGCCACCGAGCGTCGTCCTCCGCCCTAGCCCGGACACGGCCAACCCAGGACGCAGCAGCAACCCCGTGACCGGACACAGCAACTCGACCAGGACACGGAGTTGACGCTCGGACGCGTGAAAATTCAGCGTTCACGGAGCCCTGTTCAGGTACCGATTTCTCGCAACTCGCAACTCCGTTTTAGTTTCCGTCAGTTGCTACGCGCAGACTGTATAACCCTCTCGGTGCCCGTGCAACTTGCTCGGTGCATCGCGCCCTGTGGTGATCGCACACCGCGATCCAAAAACGGGAAAAACAATGCCCTGTTTCACCCCGGAACTGGGTACGCCCCGCCAAACGGGACGACTTGGTCGCACGCGGTCTTTACCAAACTGTGCGCGATGTTGATACGGTCGTGTGGGTTTTCGCAGAAGTCGATTTGGAGGTGCGTGCACCCCGGAATCAACGCGTATCCGCCGACGACACCCCGTATCCGTCGATTCTGGAACACGCTGTAACTTCGTGTATACACGTCGGATCGAGACGAAACTTGCGCCATCGGATCCGTAGTAATACGCTGGTCCTGTGAGCCAAGTTTGGTTCGATTCTGAGGACGTTGACGAAATCACGTATCGTGGGCCCCACCGGCTCCACTTGACGGGTGATTTTGTGACCGGCTCATCGGAATCCAATTCTGGAAGTTCCGTTGGGTTCGTATCATCGTTCCTGACTTGTAGACACTGAGTTTGCGGAATTTGGAGACCTTTGACCCTGACCCGCTTTTCGGTGCAAAGTGGGCCCGCATGTGGAACCCGCTTTGCACCGAAAAACGTGTCCGGGTCAAAGGTCTCTAAATACACCAAACTTAGTGTCAACAGGTCAGGAATGCTGATACGAACCCAACGGAACTTCCAGATTTGGATTCCGATGAGCCGAACACAAAATCGCCCGTCGAACGGGGTGAAACAGGGTCTGGTTTTTCCTGGTTTTGGATCGCGGTGTGCGATCACCACAGGACGCGATGTCCCGAACAGTTTGTCCGGACACCGAGAGGGTCATACAGGCTTCATAACGCAATTTACAGAATTGAAAACGGAGTTACGAGGCGAAAGTTACACGCACCTGAAGGGGACCCGAAAACAGGGTTAAAATCGAGTCCGAGTCGTGTCGGACACTGTGTCCCGTGTCCGACACAGCACAGTGATTAGGGCTAGGGTTTCGGCGCCCGCGGCGGAGGGAGGCGGCTGGCCTGCGGTGGCGGTCCGGGGGCAGCTCGGCGGGGGCGGCGCGGCACTGGCGGTGCTGGTCGGAGGCGGTGGAGCGCCGCGGCGGCGTCGGGCGGCTCAGGCGAGGGGAGGGGAGCTGCTGCTGCTGCCTCTCGTCGTCGAGGGCGGCGGAGCGGGGCGCCGGAGGGGAGGAAACGGCGGCGAGGGCGAGGCTGGCCGAGGGCGAGGCGGTGGTCGGCAGTGGCGGCGAGGTGGTCTGGGCGGAGGAGGAGCGGAGGAGAGGGGAGATGGCCGGGGGTTTTATAGGGTTTGCGGGCGGGGGTGAGGCCGAGGGGAGCGGCGGAGCGGGGCGACGTGGCGCGGGGAGCGCGGCGAGCGCCGCGCGGAACGCGCGGCGCTGCGCGCGGCGGCCGGCGGACGACGCGGGGCTCGCCGGAGAAGTCGGGGTCGTGGGGGTACTGTTCACGCGGGCGGGTCGGGCTGCGGCGGGTCGGGTTCGGCTGAACCCGACCCGACCCGAAAGGGGGCTGGGTTGGGCCAGCGGGCCGGGCTGCGGCCCAACGGGCCGCGGGCCGAAAAAGAAAAGAAAAATAAAATAATAAATAATAATAATAATAATAAAAATAATTATTTAATTTAATTAATTAATTAGAAAAATTGTTTTTAGGCATTTAAAAATAGTTCTGGGGCCCAGAAAAATCCAGAAAAATTACCCTAAGTCCAGTTTTCCATTTTACACCCAAAAATATTATTTTCATGACATTTTAATATTATTTATTGCTAATTTAAAATCATTTATTAATTGAAAACCTTGATTTTAATTACAGAAAATTCACAGAAAATTCCAGAAAATTGGAAAAAATCCAAGATTTAATATTTTGAAAATTCAGGGGGTTTACGAAATTTTTTTCTCGGTGGGTAAGAATATAGTGCCCCGCTCTGCGTTGGAACTATGTACAAGAGAGATCCGTTTGCTGGCTCAAGGGAAAGCATTCCTAAAGAGCTCTATGTTGGAATACAAGACGATTGATCTAGGTGAGTGGACAGAACTTCATTCTCTGATTCTTGCACGCCTTAATAATAAATCTGAGTTTTATAATGCTTATTTGCTAAGTAGATAATATTCACATAAGAATGATAGAACGTGTCACTACCACATTCCAGAATAGGGGTATTTTTGTTTTTTATTTATTTATTTAAATATGTTAATATATTGCATAATATTTATATATTATATATAGTGTTCTGAACTGGACCTAGAAACCCCTAGATGAGCCCCTGACCAAATTATAGGATTATGGACATCAATTAGCATTTTTGGGATTTAATATTAGGGGTTATATTTAATTATTGTGGTTTTACTTGATTGTTGTACATTACCGTTGCTTTAATATTTGGAGCGCTACTCTAGCTTTTGTCTTCCAATAAATTTTACACCCTTGTCCTAGACGTGCCAGCCTTCTATTTTGATACTTGTGTCCCACTAAATTTTAACCCTATGTACTTTTAATTAATTTTAGAACACCATTTACATTAATTTTAATTAAATTGGTGTAAGGACCCAACTTAACCCAAAACTAGACCCAATATCAAATCAAATCCCCATTCATACCCTCAAGGTTTATACTAAACACCACACACCATTTTCATCCACTACATCACACCAAGCATAGTATTTTCCCTTATTTAATCCAAAAAAACTCACTTTGTGTAATTTTCCAATTGTTAGAAACTTTTATGCAAAAGTGCATTGAGGTGTCCACACCCCATTGGGCCAACATATGAAGAAACACCATTTTTCTTCATTGATCGGTCATGTGAATTTTTTATATGATTTTGGAGTGTGCAACACTCAACACCTTTCCCCCTCATCAAATCCTAGCCATCCATTTCAAACAAAACCATCCTGGCCCTTTAAAGATTCTACATGTAGAAAGAAACCCAATCCCAAAGAGGGGTTGACTGGCCCAACTCCCTAGGTCAACACCAAACCCTACTTTTTCTACACCTATATATACAACTTTTCTTCATTAGTTTTCTTCAACCATCACCAATACCAACCCTAGCCGAATACATAACCCCCTCTAATGTTCACGCCGGACTTCCATCCCGTCCATCGACCTCCCTCATCACCCCGACCGCCTACACGCCATCACCACCGAGACCCCGGCAGCGCTGACCGCGGAACACCTTCCTCTTCGTTCTCCTCCATCTTCCTACGTCAACGCCGCACGTCGTCGACCCCTCAACCACTGCATACCGGCCATCGACTCGCCGTTTACCCCGACTGCCGACCCCGCTGACCCCCGCCTGAACCACGATAATCACCGCCACCATTCACGCCAACATCACCGTTCCTATCATCCAACAGCCCAATCCTGACTCTGATTGCCTGAACTTCACCGCCACCGACAAACTCTACCCTACAGACCTTATCTCCACGTTGATGTTGTACCGCCTGACGCCATCCTCGTCGGATCTCGACTCATTCCCGACCGCCACCGACTTCCCATCATTATCACCGCAGCCAGCACGACATCGCTTGAGTTCTTCCTGATCGCCTGAGCATGCCGGACAACAGTAGCAGCAAGAGCAGTCGAGCCCTCTCCGTGACGCAACCGAGAACCACCTTGACGTCGAATACACCCCTCGTTCACGTGTACGCAGGTTCAGTTTGTTTTCTTTCATGTTGTGTGTATGTACGCATGTAGGAATAGTGTTAGGATTTAGCGTGTTGCTTCATGATAATTTTGCTAGATGTTCATTGCTAGACTATGCAATTAAACCCAAAACTAGTTGTGTGTGTATGGATATAATATTAGTTGATATATATATATATATAAAATCAAATGCTAGTGTCACACCCCAGTCCCAAAATACGTAGGACTAGGAATACGTAACACGCCAGCCGTATGTATACGAACTCCAATATATGGAAACCATATACACATGTACGCTGTATATGAATATCCAATCCATAGTGGTAATATACTGTCATAACAAGTCACACGCAATCTATATCTCATCCACAACACAATAAATAAATAATTGGAAATGAATAACTGAATATCAAAGATGAGTATCAAATAAGAAATCTCAAGGTATGATAGTCGAATGGAAACAAATCCACTGCAAATCGACTATACCAAAATACTAAAGAGAGAAGAGAATAAACTCTAATATCAGAATAAATGTCTCTAAAAGAATAGCTACAAATCTCTAATAGCTGCAATGAATCACATATAATCCGAAGGTAAGACCTCCTCAGTCTGATTGGTAGCGTCAAGTCCAGGTCCATACTCCTGCGGATACTCCTGCTCATCTATGCCTGGAAAGGGACCAGGTCCTCAGAGGGACGTAACAAGATACATATAAACATGCGAATAAAGTACTGAAATATAAACATCCAATGGGGTCGCCTAACCGTCTAAGTGAATGTAGTTAAGAACAACTTTGCCCACAAGTGGACTATCTGGCTGAAAACTGGGATTGGCATGGTTCTCTTGGAGATCCAGGGGCCTAAAAAGCATGTCGTCTTTTGAACGCCAGAGACCGCCTGATAATATATAATATATAGTGGTCATCACCACCCGTATCTCCAGCGGAGAATTCGGGCGCACAATAAAAAAAGTGCAAATGAGCCCAAATGCGGTACTTGTTGTTCTTCCCACCCCATGCTCTAAGCATATCACATTTATGACATAAGAATACCTCTAATAACTGCCAGGTCTACTAACATACAAAGTTTCTAACGGTAGTTATCCCTAACGCACGTCCCACACTACCGATGATCAGTCAATACGTAAGTTCGTGATCTATATGAGACTCATAACTCGTGAAAAAATGTGTCACAATCATATGAATACCTAAAGCTGCCTCATAAAAATGGGGTGGTCTCATAAAGTAGGTCCAATGCATATACATAAATAAAAATATAATACAACGACACCGTCGTTGCGCCCAAGTTTCCTTGGACGAGCAATTTATATAGCAGTTAAAATAAATGAACTAAATAAATAGAAATAAACATGTATGCATCATATGAAATGTAAATACAGTACAATGGCAAGGTATACTTGCCTGGCAAGAAATCTGTAAAGTGTACGCGTCCAGATATCAAGGACACAGAATCAGAAACTAATGGCTCTGAACAAACGTCTTCGGATGCTGAAATAGACATCACTAATATTTTCGGAATCAGCGAGATAGCTAAAAATTACTACCCTTTCGTCCAATTTAGACACAGGGGCAAAACAGTAATTTCGGATAAAAGTGGGGTCCACTTGTGGCCCACTTTGCACCGAAAAGTGTGCCAAGGGTAACAATCTCTAAATGGGACAAATTATAGGTCAAACAAACTCTAAATGTCAATATGAACCCAACGGTATGTCCAAATGTGGATTCCGATGGGCCGAACACAATTTCGCCCAAAAACTCAACCGTATGGCCCGCCAATTGGCGACTTGGTCAACTGTCTCAGAATTGCCTAAAAATTGGGTCATAGGACCAGCGCGTTACCACGAGTCCAGTGGCACAAGTTTCGTCACAATCTGACGAGCGTGCACAAAATGCGCACGACTTTCATAAAAGTTGTGATACGAAGATTGTCCGCGGATACAGGCTGATTCCGACGCGCACACGCGTCCGAATCAGTTTTTGCGAACTCTCACGTGTCCGAGTATACTGCACACACCGTTTGGTATACTTGGTGCACGGCGGGGCGGTCCCGTTTGGCTGGGCGCGCTCTGTTTCACAAATTTTAGAAATCTAAAAAAAATATTTTTGGGATTTTCCAACTAATTTAATTCTACATATAGCAGTTAATAATCTAATATTAATTATCAAAAATTAAAACTAGGTCAAGTGATCTCTGTATACCAAAAGGAAAAATTAGATTCGGATCTTTGTGGTGGGAGATACGAATCCGGAAACATAGGTGGTCACCGCAGTTTTCTGCGATACCCAGAAATTATTATTTTCTGCCAACTTTGACGCTGTTTTTGCCTATGGTTATGCGTTGTTCGATGTCTACTATCATACAGTATTGGAGAGGATTAAGTGGTGAACGTACCGGTAAAGACGGGGTCGATTTTGGTTCAGCGAGGTGACAAGAAACGACACTGGAACACAGGTAAGTTGCTGTTGAATTCTGCTGTTGCGGTATTGCGCGGGGTCGCGGTCGTCGGGATCGGTCGGCGGCTGGATTGGGCGGTTCTCCGGTCATGTTGCGGCGCTTGGTCACGATGGAAAGGTGGAGATGGTAGAGAGATGATCTAGGGTTAGGGTTTTGGTGAAGGGAAGTGAATATATATATATATATATATATATATATATATATATATATATATATATATATATATATATATATATATATAGATGAGAGATTAAGCGGCGGGGGGGGGAGGGGGTCTTGTGTATGGGCACGGGTTGAAAAGGGTCCGCTGATGCTAAGGTTCGGGTGTGGGTTCAACTCATGGGGTTAGGATGGGTTGCGGGTTGTTTTAAGGATCCAATAGTCTAATATATATGTTTTTCTTTTTCCATTTCTTTTTCTTTCTTTTTCTTTATATATATATATATATATATATATATATATATATATATATATATATATATATATATATATAAGTATATACCCATAGAAAAATCTAAAATTATATTAATGTATACCATTAAGCTAGCAACTGCTCAAAGGGTCTCCTATATGAGATAAATTCAAAAAAATTCCTAATGGCCCCATAAATCTCCTAAATGCACCAATACCTAAAATAAAAAAATTAAATAAGATCTATTTTCCCTATTTAGCCCATAACTACTATAATTAAATTAATAATTAATTAAAAGGGTAAATACGGTCTTTAGGATTAGGGGTTTAAATTCTATCAAACTTATAAAAATTTCGTACTCGAAATTAAAACTAAGCCACGATAGAATGTCAAGGATGGTATAAGATATAAATTAACAAAGTAAATTCATACCTTGGTCTGCGAATAGGTTCGAAAAATGCTTGCGCATGTCGTCCTCGCGCTCCCAAGTTGATTCTCCTGGCGTGCCATGCTTCCATATGCTACGCGAACCAAGGGAATAGACTGGTTCCTCAACACTTTTTCTCGACGATCAAGGATTTTTACGGGTTGCTCTTGGTATGACAAGCTCGGCCCAATGGTGATCTCTGAATGGTTGAGGACATGACTGTTGTCTGCCATATATCGCCTGAGCTACGACACATGGAATACGTCATGTACTCCCTCCAGTGAAGGTGGTAGTGCAAGTCGATATGCCACTTCTCCAACTCTCTCTAGCACGTCAAATGGTCCAATATACCTTGGACTCAACTTGTCGTGCCCTCCGAATCGAATGGTGCCTCTGGTAGGTGATATCCTCAAGAAGACATGATCGCCCTCTTTGAACTCCAAGGGACGACGATGAAGGTCTGCCCACTGCTTCTGCCTGTCTTACGCTGCTTGTAAGTGTCCGTGTATCTTTTTAACTGTCTCTACGGTGTTGACCACCAACTCGGGTCCCAGAATTTGATATTCTCCCACGTCACTCCAACACACAGGAGACCTACATTTTCTTCCATACAATGCTTCAAGCGGAGCCATCTGAATACTCGCTTGATAGCTATTGTTGTAAGAAAACTCCACAAGATGTATGTGGTCCTCCCATGATCCTCCGAAGTCTAACATGCAAGCCCTCAATATATCCTCCAATGTCTGAATAGTACGCTCCGACTGCCCATCTGTCTGCGGGTGGTAAGATGTACTAAACTTCAGACGAGTTCCAAGACTCTCTTGTATGCTCCTCCAAAATGCGATATAAAGCGCGAATCTCTGTCTGATACAATGCTGATGGTATACCGTGCAATCTCATAATCTGCCTCATATATAAGTCAGCCAAAGCTTCTGTAGACTGGCCAACTCTAAAAGGTAAGAAATATGCTGACTTGGTAAGTCGGTCCACTATTACCCACATGGCATCTCTTCCACTTGGACTCTTGGAAAAGTCCGTGATGAAGTCCATAGTGATGTGCTCCCACTTCCACTCTGGAATCGGAAGTGGTTGCAATAATATTGCTATTCTCTGGTGCTCCGCCTTTACTTGTTAACATACCAGACATTTAGCTATAAAGCGAGCTATCTCTCTTTTCATTCCATACCACCAAAAGTACTATCGTAAGTCACGATACATCTTGGTGCCTCCAGGATGAATAGAATAAATCGAACTATGAGCTTCTGTCATTAGCTCCTGTTGAATCTCTCTATTTGGAACATAAAGACGATCACCACATCGTAATGTCCTATCCTCATAAATGTGCAATCATGTCTGCTCTCCAGCCTCTGTCCTTTCCTTCAGTCTCCTGAATCTGGCATCTGTAGGCAAAGCTGCCTTGATCCTCTCTACTAATGATGATTGTATTTGCAAGTTGGCTAGTGTCCCATCTGCTCTGGATAATATCACTTCAATGCCAAAACCTTGCAAGTCCTTCAATAATTTTCTATGTGCTGTCAAGAAGTAAGCTGCTGGTTTCCGGCTTAACGCGTCTGCTACAATGTTAGCCTTGCCTGGGTGATAATGTAGCTCCAACTCAAAATCTTTTATCAACTCGAGCCATCGACATTACCTCATATTTAACTCCTTCTGCATGAAGACATACTTGAGGCTTTTGTGGTCTGTATAGATCTCCACTCGTTCCCCATATAAGTAATGTCTTTATAGCTTCAGAGCAAATACAACGGCTGTAAGTTCTAAGTCATGAGTCGGATAATTCTTCTCATGTACTCATAACTATTTAGATGCATATGCAATCACCTTGCCATGCTGCATCAATACACATTCCAAGCCTTTCCTTGATGCGTCGATAATGCCTTCTTCCTTAGTCCGATCGGTCGGATGATTTGTAGAGCAAGGCCTGCTCGCACGGTCATACCAGTTGAGTATATCGCGCTTGCGTCGGACCACGGGTTCAAGGAATCGGCCGTATCGGCAGGACAGGATGCTTAACGGAATCAAACATTGTGAGTGGGCTCTTTCCTTTCTCTTCTACTCCTTCATACCTAATAATATGGAAAATACGTAAAGGTTTGAACACTTGGACTGAAACATTGAGAATCACTACACTGAGGCGTGCATAGAGTGTACGTCGTTGCTTGGATAGGATTGTGGCTTGAATTGGCTTTCGCGTTGCATATAGCAGAGTTATGAATTGGACAAATTGGTATCAGAGCAGCACTGAGATAGCTGGATTGGAATGATAATGTCGTCTTCCTTAGTCCGATCGGTCGGATGATTTGTAGAGCACGGTCTGCTCGTACGGTCATACCAGTTGAGTAGATCGTGCTTGCATCGGACCATGTGTTCAAGGAATCGGCCGTATCGGCAGGACATGATGCTTAACGGAATCAAACATTATGAGTGGGCTCTTTCCCTTCTCCTCTACTCCTTCAAGCCCACTGTAGATCACATAACCTCTTGATCCTGACGAAATAGTCAATACGGGTGTTGTAGTCAGTCGCTTCTTCAACTCTTCAAAGGCGGCTTGACACTCGTCGCTCCATATAAATTCTTGATCCTTACAAGTCAAACGAGTCATAGGTGCTGCTATCCTTGAGAAGTTTTCCATGAACCGTCGATAATATCCCGCAAGTCCAATGAAACTCCTTACCTTTGATGCTGATTTAGGAACATGCCATGTCTTAACTGCTGAGATCTTCTCTGGATCAACAGAAATACCATCTCCTGTAACAACATGCCCAAGAAATAAGACTCTGTCCAAGAAGAACTCACATTTACTGAGCTTTGCATATAACTGCTCTCTCCTTAAAGTCTCTAGAATAATCCGTAGGTGCTTCTCGTGCTCCTCGTGGCTCTTCGAATAGACAAGTATATTATCTATGAAGACGACCACGAACTGGTCCAAGTACTGGTAGAAGACTCGATTCATCAAGTCCATGAAGATAGCTGGAGCATTGGTCAATCCAAATGGCATGACCAAAAACTCGTAGTGCCCATATCTTGTTCTGAATGTGGTCTTCGGAATGTCCTGCTTCCGTACCTTTACCTGGTGATATCCCGATCTCAAATCTATCTTCGAGAACACCTTGGCTCCACTGAGTTGATCAAATAAGTCATCAATGCATGGCAATGGATATTTATTCTTCACAGTTACTGCATTTAAGGCTCTGTAGTCAATGCACATACGCACTGACCCATCCTTCTTTGGTACAAACAACACTGGTGCTCCCCAGGGTGATGCACTTGGTCGGATAAAATCTTTCTCTTCTAGTCTTTCAACTGTGCCTTCAGCTCATCCATTTCCTTCTTCGCTAGTCTGTAAACATGCAATGCTATAGGTGCTGCTCCGGGTGCTAGTTCAATTAAAAACTCTACGTCTCCGTCTGGGGGTAGTCCTGGCAATTCCTCTGGAAAGATGTCTAAAAATTCTAAAATAATAGGATGATAAACAACATCGTCCATTGTAAGCTGAATACCATCCATGGCTTCTATGGATCCTCTTGCAAACTCAAGTTCAGGCTGACCTGGTACCTTAAAAAGAATGATTCCTCCAAAGCAATCGAAAAAGGCGTGGTACTTGCTTAGCCAGTCCATTCCGAGCACAATATCAAAGGATGGCATAGGAAGGACTAAGAGTTGGGCGTTCATCTCTCTGCCACGTATCACTATAGGACCCGATCTACAAATTCGGCTAATTGGTACAACTCCTCCTCTGGTAAGAATTCTAACACAACTAGATAAAGGTGTAGAAGCAATATTGTGTTTGGCAATAAAACTAGATGATATAAATGAATAGGTGGCTCCCGTATCAAATAATGTCACAGCAGGAAAAGTAAAAGCAAGAGTAATACCTGCTATGACATCCACCTCATGATCCATGTCATCTACCTCCAATACAAAAGCTCGTCCGTTCCTCTGCGGCTGTCCATGTCCGGCCCTCATATACTGATCCTCCTAGATAGGTAGCGGTGGTCCTCTCTAAAATCCTGCTGCTGCTGGGGGTCAAGGTGCTCCCGGTCCAGTCATCTGCTGAGTTGGCTTCGGTGCTGGAAGCGCTAGTCTCTGAACTGACAGTAGAAGTACCTGTTGCATTGGGCAGTCTCTCGCCAGGTGCTGTCCGGAGCCACATCTCATACACTGACCCAAGTGGGTCCGACAATATCTCGAAATATGTTCGCGTCTCCCATAATAACTGCAGTGGGGCTTCTCCGTATTCTGGTACGGTCCTGTTCTGTATTGGTACTGTTGTTGCTGAGCAAAAGGACGTCTGATAGGTCCTCCTTGTTGTGTCCTTGCCGGTCCCTGCTGTGCCCTTACTGTTCCTTGTTGTGTCCTCAGCTGACCTCCTTTTCCTCTGCTGATGGTTTCTTGCAATCTGGCTTCTGTCAATAGTTCAGCATAAGAGACCCGGGACTGTGAGCTTGTATAATGTTGGAGCTCCTGGGTCAGTCCACGATGAAACCTCTTAGCCTTAGCCAAGTCATCTGTATCAGGGTAGCACCATATTTGCTGAGTCGACTAAACTCAGCATCACACTCATCCACTGTTTGGTTCCCCTGCTCCAAGTGAAGAAACTGATCTTATAATGCATCTCTGACGGTGTCCGGGAAGTACTTCCTCTCAAAGCACTCCAAGAACTGCTCCCAAGTCTGGCATGTAGCCAACTGGCGCTCCATAGATTCCCACCAGTAATGAGCATTACCATCTAGAAGCGTCCTTACACCCGTCATCCATAGGTCCATAGGTAACTGCGATGCCTCCAATAGCTTCTGCGTGTGAGTGATCCAGTTGGTAGTCTCCTCCGGGCTCTCAGTGCCTTTGTACGGCCTCAGACCTATATGAATAAAGTCCTTTACTGATCCCACTCTAGCTCGAGGTACTGGAGCTAGTGCTTGGGCTGGTACAGTAGCCTGTGCAGCCATCCTCTTAAGTGCTGCCAAAAATTCTTGCCTCTGGTCGGCTGCCTGCTGCCTCTGTTCCTGCATCATCATCTGGAAGAATTGGACCAGCTGCGCTTGGCCATCTTGCGGTACTAGGAAAGCTGGAAGGTTCCCAATAGGTGAAGCAAAAAGATCAGATGGAACTGGAGTGTGAGTCTGTCCATCTGGCCCCAGAAGTCTAGGAAGCATTGGGATCCCTCCTTGAGTCTGACCATTGACTCCATAAGTTGTGTCGCCATCGACGGCAGTACATCCATTTTGTATATCCATCTCTCTGCAGGTGATGTACGAAACGATTAGAAGAAGTACAAAAATCAAACAAGATGCAAGTATTAAATAGGAATGATGAGTTTCAGTCAAGCGTGGATGAGATCCTTATACTCTATTCCTATACGCAGGCTTGTTCGGTACAGTAACGTAACCGAGATAATATATTCTTGACCTGCATGGGCCACCACAAAAATATGTCACGTCCCAGTCCCAAAATACGTAGGACTAGGAATACGTAACACGCCAGTCGTATGTATACCAACTCCAATATATGGAAACCATATACACACGTACGATGTACATGAATATCCAATCTACAGTGGTAATATACTGTCATAACAAGTCACAGCAATCTATATCTCATCCACGGCACAATAAATAAATAATTAGGAATGAATAACTGAACATCAAAGATGAGTATCAAATAAAAAATCCCAAGGTATGATAGTCGGATGGAAACAAATCCACTACAAATCGACTATACCAAAACTACTAAAGAGAGAAGAGGATAAACTCTAATATCAGAATAAATGTCTCTAAAAGAATAGATATAAATCTCTAATAGCTGCAATGAATCACATATAATCCGAAGGTAAGACCTCCTCAGTCTGATAGGTAGCGTCAGGTCCAGGTCCATACTCCTGCGGATACTCCGGCTCATCTATGCCTGGAAAGGGACCAGGTCCTCAGAGGGACATAACAAGATACATATAAATATGCGAATAAAGTACTGAAATATAAACATCCAATGGGGTCGCCTAACCGTTTAAGTGAATGCAGTTAAGAACAACTTTCCTCACAAGTGGACTATCTGGCTGAAAACTGGGATTTGCATGGTTTTCTTGGAGATCCAGGGGCCTAAAAAGTATGTCATCTTTTGAACGCCAGAGGCCGCCTGTTACGCCCCAGTCTCAAAATACGTAGGACTAGGAATACGTAACATGCCAGCCGTATGTATACGAACTCCAATATATGAAAATCATATACACACGTACGCTGTACATGAATATCCAATCCGCAGTGGTAATATATTGTCACAACAAGTCACACGCAATCTATATCTCATCCACAACACAATAAATAAATAATTCGGAATGAATAACTGAATATCAAAGATGAGTATCAAATAAGAAATCTCAAGGTATGATAGTCGGATGGAAACAAATCAACTACAAATCGACTATACCAAAACTACTAAAGAGAGAAGAAAATAAACTCTAATATCAGAATAAATATCTCTAAAAGAATAGCTACAAATCTCTAATAGCTGCAATGAATCACATATAATCCGAAGGTAAGACCTCCTCAGTCTGATTGGTAGCGTCAGGTCCAGGTCCATACTCCTGCGGATACTCCTGCTCATCTATGCCTGAAAAGGGACCAGATCCTCAGAGGGACGTAACAAGATACTTATAAATATGCCATTAAAGTACTGAAATATAAACATCCAATGGGGTCGCCTAACCATCTAAGTGAATGCAATTAAGAACAACTTTCTCCACAAGTGGACTATCTAGCTGAAAACTGGGATTGGCATGGTTCTCTTGGAGATCCAGGGGCCTAAAAAGCGTGTCGTCTTTTGAACGCCAGAGGCCGCCTGATAATATATAATATATAGTGGTCATCACCACCCGTATCTCCAGCGGAGAATCCGGGCGCACAATAGAAAAAGTGCAAAGGAGCCCAAATGCGGTACTTGTTGTTCTCCCCACCCCATGCTCTAATCATGTCATATTTATGACATAAGAATACCTCTAATAACTGCCAGGTCTGCTAGCATTCAAAGTTTCTAACGGCAGTTATCCCTAGCGCACGTCCCACACGTACCGATGATCAGTCAATACGTAAGTCCGTGATCTATATGAGACTCACAACTCGTGTAAAAATGTGTCACAGTCATATGAATACCTAAAGCTGCCTCATAAAAATGGGGTGGTCTCATAAAGTAGGTCCAATGTATATACATAAATAAAAACATAATACGACGACACCGCCGTTGCACCCAAGTTTCCTTGAACGTGCAATTTATATAGCAGTTAAAATTAATGAACTAAATAAATAGAAATAAATATGCATGCATCATATGGAATATAAATACAGTACAATGGCAAGGTATACTTGCCTGGCAAGAAATCTGTAAAGTGTACACGCCCAAATATCAAGGACACGAAATCAGAAACTAATGGCTCCGAACAAACGTCTCCGGGTGCCGAAATAGATATCACCAACATTTTCGAAATCAGCGAGATAGCTAGAAATCACTATCCTTTCGTCCAATTTGGACACAGGGGCAAAACGATAATTTTGAATAAAAGTGGAGTCCACGTGCGGCCCACTTTGCACCAAAAAGTGTGCCATGGGTAACAGTCTCTAAATAGAACAAATAATAGGTCAAACAAACTCTAAATGTTAATACGAACCCAACAGTATATCCAAATGTGGATTTTGATGGGCCGAACACAATTTTGCCCAAAAAGTCAACCGTGGGGTCCGCCAATTGGCGACTCGGTCAACTATCTCAGAATTGCGTAAAAATTGGGTCACAGGACCAGCGCGTTACCACGAGTCCAGTGGTGCAAGTTTTGTCATAATCTGACGAGCGTGCACAAAATGCGCACGGCTTTCGCAAAAGTTACGATATGGGGATTGTCCGCGGATACGGGCTGATTTCGATGCGCACACGCGTCCAAATCAGTTTTTGCTAACTTTCACATGTCCGGGTATACTACGCACACCGTTTGGTACACTTGGTGTACGGTGGGGCGGTCCCGTTTGGCGGGACACGCTCCTTTTCACACCTTTTGGAAATCTAAAAAAAGTATATTTTCGGAGTTTTCCAACGAATTTAATTCTACATACAGCAGTTAATAATCTAATGTTAATTAACAGAAATTAAACTAGGTCAAGTGGTCTCCGCATACCAAAAAGAAAAATCAAATTCGGATCTCTGTGGTGGGAGATACGAATTCGGGAACATAGGTGGTCACCGCAGTTTTCTGCGATACCCATAAATTATCATTTTCTGCCAACTTTGACGTTGTTTTTGCCTATGGTTATGTGTTGTTCGAGGTCTACTATCATACAGGTATTGAAGAGGATTAAGTGGTGAATGTACTGGTGAAGACGGGGTCAAGTTTGGTTCAGCGAGGTGACAGAAAACGACGCTGAAACACAGGTAAGTTGATGTTGAATTCTGCAGTTGCGGTGTTATGCAGGGTCGCGGTCGTCGGGATCGATCGGCGGCTGGATTGGGCGGTTCTTCGGTCATGTTGCGACGCTCTGGTCGCGATGGGAAGGTGGAGATGGTAGAGTGATGATCTAGGGTTAGGGTTTTAGTGAAGGGAAGTGAATATATATATATATATATATATATATATATATATATATATATATATATATATATATATATGAGAGATCGAGCGGCGGGGGGGGGGGGGGTGGGGGTCTCGCGTATGGGCGCGGGTTGAAAAGGGTCTGCTGATGCTAAGGTGCGGGTGTGGGTTCAACTCATGGGGTTAGGATGGGTTGCAGGTTATTTTAAGGATCCAATAGTCTAATATATATGTTTTTCTTTTCCTATTTCTTTTTCTTTTTTTCTTTTAAATATATATATATATATATATATATATATATATATATATATATATATATATATATATATATATATATATATATATACCCATAGAAAAATCTAGAATTATATTAAAGCATACCATTAAGCTAGCAACTGCTCAAAGGGTCTCCTACATGAAATAAATTCAAAAAATTTTCTAATGGCCCCATAAATCTCCTAAATGCACCAATACCTAAAATAAAAAATTAAATAAGATTTATTTCCCCTATTTAGCCCATAATTACTACAATTAAATTAATAATTAATTAAAAGGATAAATACGGTCTTTAGGATTAGGGGTTTTACAGCTAGTACTAAGTTATGACTGTAATATATATACTGTATGACCCTAGGTTAACTGAGGATACCCTGTAGTTGTATATGACCATAAGTGTTAATTATGGATATCCCGTATTTACATTGACTGGATGACCCTGAATATTTGTGAGTTGACTGCCTTGTGTACACTGACGTACTGGCTAGACATGTGTTAGTATTTGACTGTCTGATTTTCCAGAGCATTTGAAGACGTGACACCGTACAGTTAGACGCACATTCGACCCTGCTATTTGACCAGTAATATCCCTAGCGTAGTCTCTGAGTTCAGTATATTTATGATTGTGGGTATGCTAGTGTAATGACTGATACTATATCATTATTAAATAATGTTTATTGGACTGTTGGATTATTCAGACAAGACTTCGGAAATAGGATATTGGTATTGCCAGCAGAGGACCACAGGCGAGTACATTCTTTGACAGTTTTTATTATGTTGATCATCTCTATGATTTTAGTTATATAGCATACATGATTCTGACACTATGGATACACTAGTTGGCATCATCGAGACCTGTTATGAG
This sequence comes from Iris macrosiphon, assembly GCA_036927795.1. Taxonomy (NCBI): domain Eukaryota; kingdom Viridiplantae; phylum Streptophyta; class Magnoliopsida; order Asparagales; family Iridaceae; genus Iris; species Iris macrosiphon. Next base: position 108,449,125 of record JAYESA010000017.1, read on the forward strand.
GAGTCGTGATTGGAATCCATCGTGCTAGCTGGGGACGGGGAGATATTAGTAGATTATGTAATCATACCCAACTCTACATGAATCATAGCTCACCCACACCTCACGTCGGTGCAGCCTGACCATTACATGCCTCATAGCCTGTTATGTATGATTGGCCTAACTATTGCTTGCATCATAGCTAACTGGATGGTTAGCTTGACCTTACATGAATCATAGCTAATCATACATAGCAAGCCTGATCAGTTTCAAGCCGATCACATGATATACTGATGTTTCACATACTTAGCTAGATAGTTTATACATGTATTCCTAGTTTGTTGATATAGTATTTCCTTATAGTCTAGTTATTGTTCTAGTATTCACTTATATTCTAGTTCATTGTTCTAGCATGCACTTGTATTTCTGTTCATTGCTAGTGTACCATTGATGATGATATATGCTCCAGCATCTTTATTTTCCAGTACTTCATATTCACCAGTATTTCTTATTGCCAGTATTTATATCCATCTTGTATTTCTTTACACTGTATTATAGTTTTTGTCAATATACATGGAACTACTGTTAGTGCTTGTACTTCGCTCCAATCCTGACTGGATTTTTTTTCCAGAGGATCTTGAGGACTTCTGTCCTACACACTATGGACCAGGTATAGGTGCATACTACATACCAGAGATCTTAGAGGAGTCCCTTTCTTTAGAGGAGACACTACCTGCAGCTATTTAGACAGCATTTATTTTATGCATTTGAGGTTTATTTTGAGTTTATGTCGAGACTTGTGTTAATTTTAAATTTGAGACTTGTGGAGACTATTTATGTTGGACAGCTAGACTGTAGTTTATCTCTATTTTGAGATATTATGTTTGACTTATGTCATTCTTTCTTATCTTTCATCGTGCCATTTATTTATTATAGTTTTTGTGATTGAGTATACATTATGAGCTATTGAGAGATGTTTATTTTATTGTCCTCCTTATGGAGTTGATATCATTGACAGGTTATGAGTTATGTTTAGTATTATTGAGACCTAGACAGTGTTCTACCGCCAATGCTGCGGCGTAGGCTGGACGTACCCACGACTCATGTCCAAATTCTGGGTGCGGGTCGTGACAGAACGAGAACCTGCATGCTTAACTAGAGAACTTGTATGCTTGTATTAATAGATGAACCTTGTCTTGCTAAGTAAAAGAAATAGGATGTTGCATGCTAGGTCACACTGACACGGCTATTGAACGAACCTTTGCCATGCTAATAAGAAGAGTAAAACAAATGCTTGAACATGTTCCTTTTTTGTATGCTAAAGATAAAGATAAAAGAAGAACTATCGTCATGCTTGTTAAATAGAAGATCAGTTACATATTTTCTTGTTATTGTGTAAAGATAGATTGAATAAAAAGCTTATATTGTTATAAAGAGTTAATGGCTCATTATCGAAAAGATGGAAGATTAATAGTGCACCCTGAGGTATCAGTCATTCGGGATCTTGGGGGTGTGGTTATTAGAATGGTGGATGAAAACTAAATAAAAAGATGGGAGACTAATAGTGCGCCTTGAGGTATCGGTCCTTGTAGATCTTGGGGGTGTGGCTATTAGAATAGTGGATGTAGGCTAATGATAGGAGGAGACTAATAGTGCGCCATGAAGGTGTGGCTATTAGAAAGGAGGCGGTGTTTTTGATAGGAAAAGAAGAGTTAGAGTAGTAGGCATGTTCAGGAGATTGTGCATCATAGAATTTTATTTCGTAGAGCTGCATATCAGGTAGTTAGATTGCATGCTAGGATAGCCTTCTTGCATACATAACTGTTTGATGCAAAGACGAATAGGGAATAGAACATATGTGTTTATGTAAATTGTTGCTAACTTATATGTCTGTTGTAGGGATAACCGTTCGGTGAAGGGTAAGAATCACTGAATAAGTGATGTACATGTTATCGAACCTGTTCTCTTATATAAATCGCTTTCATAAAGAAGTCACTATTTACGTATATGCTTCTATCTCATTCGCACTATAAGATGATAATTGTTCATAAGAAGAGTAGAGAAAAACGATAAGAAAAATAGTCCACTAGATGCATGTCAGAGTCTTTAGAGAATGAATATGGCTCACGAGATACGCTGCGCACCAGAGATAGTAAATGAACCTGCATATCGTGCATGAACTACTTATCTTACATGCTTGCATGTATTTGAATATGAAATATGTTTTTCCAAAGATGTTTTTAAAAGTGTAATATGACTCTTATCCTGTATAGCATAAAATGAACCTAGGTAAAACGTAGCAAGATCACTAATAATGTAATATTTTATAACATGATTACTTAGTGTTGGTTTTAGAGAGTATTGCTTATGTTCGTTGTTTTTATACTCACCAGTGCTTTCCCCAAAGTACTGACCCCTACCAGTCTTGTTCGCAGGTATTGGATCATCCACAAAAGCGCTTGTAGTTTCTCATCGTCAGGAGCTAGAGATTATGAGTCGATGCCTTGAGATATATCGAGATATTTTGAGATACTTTTGTATAGAGGGACATAATATATGAAACGATGTCATTGTATTCAAAGAACCTCGTGCCTAGAGCTCTGCTTCTTTTACTCAGATGGATTATTGTTTGTAACACTAATCCTCCGATTCAAACATGATCGGTTCGATGATAACCAAGACGACTAATGTTGTTATCTTGTGCGAGCGTAACTCCAGGCTCGCACGACATCATGTTCTGATGAGAACGATCGTCCCGCGGGAGCACTGTCATGACGATTTCACGTCTAGTAGGGATGATCGGGTCCGCGAGAGATCGGGGCATGACAGGTAAGATAATAAAATAATGAGAGTCCTCTATAAATATAATATGGCAATATATACGGGCAAAGGGATCATAAAAACGGTATCCCTTATGCTCTGAACCAAAATCGAGTAAGTCACACTTTGTTGATCGAGCTGTGAATTTGTGCACCCAATCAAAGGAAGAATAATAAAATAAGTACACTCAAAAGTATAAAAATAATATAATCAGGAGACAAAAAAAGACTATCCTAAGGTGTCCGACTAGACAAAATAGAGGAATGAGTGATATTTATAAGAATTACAAAGGTACAAAAGGAGATGATGATGTCAGTGTACAATCAACAATGTGAGCATAAGGTACCAGAGAACGAGTCGAGGAAGAACCCTTTATCTTTATTCGCTTGATGAATTAAGTTATTAAATGTGAATGAAGTAGAAAATAATTATCCACTGAGTGACCAGACTTATGATAGTGAGAACAAAGCAGACCAAATCGTTGACGAGCATAGCATGTAGTAGTAGAATGACCAAGCTTCCCACAATAGATACATAGATGACGAGGAGAATTCTGAAGGTGGGAACACAAGCCTTCTCGAAAGTGGAAGAAGGAAGGAAATCTCTCAAGTGCTCAGATAAAGGCATTTTTGTGTGATAAACTAATCCACAACCAGCCCTTTGTAAAATCCTACAATAATGTCTCAACAACAATCAAAGCCTATAAACAAAGAGCACTTAAATAGACTTTTTTTTTGAACAAATCAACAATATCTTCCTGGTGGGTTCGAGCAGCTCTGCCTTGTCGTCGGTGTAGCAACTGTTTAGGCGCTCGCGTGCGCATGAGTGTGCGGTTGCAGAAACTGCTTGGGTGGTTGCATGCGCACAGGTGTGTGGATTATGGGCAGACTTTAGGGACAAGAAAGGAAATAATATCTTCCTTTCATTGAGCCAAGACAAACTCTAGACAGTATATGACAACCACCAAATATTTTCTTGAACCAACCAATTTTTTTTGCAGTATAACTTGCACGTCGATGCTAGATAAAGAGAAACTCTCGGTGCGACTAATGGTGATAGCCGAATCTATGGAGAAGCTACGACAACTTATGACAATGATAGGATTGAAAAATCCTAACCTTTGATACTATGGAACAAATTAACATTATTAAATTTATTAATGGTTGATATAAAAAGTTAGAATATATATAGATGGAGAACAAATCCATATCTATCTAGGAGAATGAATATGTATACATATAAGAGATATATAAAGATATACTTAAATTTAATCTCAATCCTAAATCTGATTATATCTTAACAATATTTATACAATAGCTAAAAGGCTTAGCATGGATTACAATATCTCTAAGAGCTATTTAGTTGGCACAATAATATCCTTTTATTTATAACTAACTACAATACACATAATATTGTAATGAATCTTGTAAAAACTAGGCTTAATTGCAACTTGATACCCTCAACTATTCAAAATATTCAACTTAATATCCCCAACTTTGATAGGTATTAACTTAATACCCTTTATCAACTAAATTTTTTAGTTTGGTACCCTCTGTCACACTATTGTTAGTTTTTACGTTAATTTTTTTCCCTAAACTACCCTCCCCACCCCTCCCCTCGTTGCCACCCCATGTCCCACCCCCGCAAGTCGTGCGCCACCCCCCTCACCCGCTGCACTCCACCCCCCTCCCAAGCCGCGCTTTCCCCCGTACCCCGCAACATGCCAGTCGCACCCCCTCCCTGCGCACACGCCGCATGCCCCAGTCGCTGCTGCGCCGCCGCTGTTGCTCCGTTACCGCCGCCGCCGCTGCTGCGTCGCCCGCTGTTGCGCCACTGCAGCCTGCCAGAGAAGGATGGGGGAGGGTTGCCGAAGAGAGATAGGGTGGGGGGAAGGAGGGGTATTTGGTCATTTATTATTTTTTGGTTGACACCGTTAGGAGGAGGACATTAAGTTGGTACCTATCAAAGTTGAGGTATCAAGTTGAACATTTTGAGTAGTTAGGATATCAAGTTGTAATTTAGCCTAAAAACTAATAAAACCTCTTATTTTAGAAAATAGCTCTAATGGAAAATCTTGGAGGGAAATTAAAAAAAAAAACACTGTTTAGTTCCTATTTTAAACTGAAGTTAAACCCTCCCTCTTATCTTCTTCTTTCGTTCCTATTCCTTTCTTTGTGACCTGATAACTATTTCAAATTCTTCGTATTAAATTTCTCTATCCATTCTTCAATAGATCAATTGCAATTCATTAAAATGAAATTTCTACCATTCTTTTACTAATTAATTACTCATGGAAATTGATGGATCCATCCCTCCTCCTCCTCCAAAAAATGGGGGTTTCTTCACCATCCGGTCCCTCGCCGATCCGGCCGGCGCTCCGATCCTCTTCACGTCGGAACGCGTCGTCACCCTCGGCCGCAAGAAGCACCATAGCAGCAGCAACATCAAGCTCGACCACCGCTCCATCAGCAGGCGCCACGTCCAGCTCTTCCTCGACGGCCTCGACCGGAAGCTCCGCTTCGTCGACGGCTTCTTTCCTCTCTCCGGCGCCGCCTCCCGCCTCGTCGACGTCAGGCGGACGTTCCGTTCCGGAGGGACCGCCGGAGTTAGGGTTTCCTCCAACGGGGTCCTCGTCAACGGCCGCATGCTCGGGAGGGGAGGAGTAGCCGAGCTGTTCGTTGGTGACGAGGTTTTGTTAGGCTGCAGCTACCGATTCGGCAACGAACGTTGCGGCCGGATTAAATATGGATTTGTTGTGGACAGGATCGTGTTCTCGGAACCTAATTTCGGTGAAGAAATGGTAATTAATAAGGCGTCGATTCTTTTGAGTCGGTGCCGAAGCATACTAGGTGCCGCAGATCCCATTTCCTACTTGAGGAATCATCCTGCAGTGCACAATGCAAATGATGCTGCAGTTGTTATCGATTCCGAGAGTTCTGGTCATGTCGAAGTCGGGAATGCTCGGAATGAAGCGTGTAATGGTAATTTGGAGGAGGATGGGGGGTTCGGTCGCTATTCCGATGGGAAGACTATTTTTCTCAATCGCCTTGAATTTATGGGTCCTGGTTCGAAGGATCGTAGTAAGGGAATTACATTGCCGGAACTTCTCCATCCTGTCCAAAGCCTCGTCCGAGTTTTCGTCGCAACCTTTACTAGCGACATTTCTTGGTATGTGTGGATTCACTTGGTTTTTAAAGTTGTTTTTGTTGTTGTCGTTTTGTCTTAAGGGTTGGATTGCACTACAGGTTCTTGTCGTATTGCCAGTTACCAAATCTTCTTCCAATAACCATTGCGTGCCACAATGCCGAAAGGTGTTGGAGTGCCAGCCGTGATAGCAGAACCTCAGCACCTTTTGTAAATTATCCAAATTTGCTTCTGGTGTATGTATATTAATCTTAGTCTCTGTCTATGTGTAGAATTTAGATACTATTTATTTTGGATAGTGGCGTTCCATAAGTAGTCCTTTAAATTGCTTTGACCTTGTAGTTATCCCCCATTTCCTGAAGTAATTGCCTTTGGAAAAGATCGCAAGAAACAAGGCGTCGCATGCCACCATCCAAAGCTGATAGTCTTGCAAAGGAAGGATAGTGTTCGTGTAGTTGTGACTTCGGCAAATCTGGTTTCAAAGCAGGTGACCACTTAACTGGCGCATGTTGTCCTTCATTAGTTTTCTTAGCAGGTCATGCGTAGTGTAGCCTCCTGTTGCATCTAATTTTATTGGTTTGCAATGCTTGCAACTTTTCCATATACTAAGTAAAATGATGTTCATAGTTCAGGACATCTTATCATGGTCATCTACTGTTCAATGCCAATGAGTCTGCTTAATTTGGTTTCTTCTTATTTCGACTTTGGCTTATTTTGCAGTGGAACCATATAACAAATACGGTTTGGTGGCAAGATTTTCCTTGTAGAAAAACTCCGGATTATTCATCCTATTTTTGCACAGTTGAAGATTCAAAATCTGATTTTGCAGCACATCTAGCTGGCTTTATTGCATATCTTATCAGTGATGTACCCAGCCAAGCACACTGGATTACAGAGTTGGCAAAGTATGATTTTGGAAGTGCTACGTGCCATTTGGTCGCTTCAATACCTGGGATGCACGTACAGAGTTCTTGTTATGCCAAAACTTACCATTTCCTATCAGTAAGTGGTTGTATGTTCCATTGAATCATAACTTCAAGTGCTTAGTTGATAAAGTATTGTTACAACTTCAGACCCTGAACTTGATACAGGCTAAACATATCATGCATTCAGAGTATGCTGCTGTAAAATTTCTTGGTTCAGTTCAAGCATCAGTAGTGGGTTTGAGCCATCGTTTTCATGGTGCATCTGATTTTAATGGTGCACAATTAAGGATACTGGCTTCAGTTCTTGGTACTTGTCAAGAAAAAGGTGGAACTTTAGAAGTGATCTTGAAAAGAAACTTTAATATACCAGCGGATGCTAATGCTGTGTGTGTTTTTGTTACCGAATTCGATGGTTTCTCTGATGGGGGTATGATCAAAATGCATATGTTCTATAATCATTATTTTTTGATAGTGGCACACCTTTTCATATTTACAGAACTCAGTCTTTGTTAAAGTATGGTAGCAAATTTTCCGTATTGGATTCGATGAGGTTACTTTATATGCTTGCACATTAGCCTATATGTACAGATTTGTTACATGACCTTTATAATATATACAAATGGTTTAACAATTATTCTTATCATACTTACATAGTGATACATTAAAAGATGTAGTCATTAGCTATATAACCGAGAGAGACGAATTATATATCCAAAAGGGTCACAAAAGTAATGGAAAGGATATGTTTTACCACTTATCCATAAACTGTTATCAAGTACAAGAAACTCATGCTTTCACTATATCATTTGCTGTAAGAAGTAATGGAATAATGTGTTTTACTTTTCGGTCACCTGATATCCTAGGTTTTCAACTCACGTAGCGTACCGTGTATCGATCTACTTGTGTATGTATCGTATCGTGTATCGTATCATACAATAACTCTAGAAATTTAGGACTATACTTCTAAATCCATATATGAACATAATTTAGTATAATTTTCTAATAAATTTTTTATCTGTTAAATATTTTCAAGTCTGTGTAGTTCCAGAATCCAAATTCTATACATTACATGACTCAAGTAAAAAACCCGAAACTACCTATCAGCCAATATAAGTATCGTATCTGATCAGCTGATATGTTACAAAAAAATGTAGTATATTGTCGTATCGTAAGATACTAACAACATAGCTGATATCATGTTCCTTGTTTTTATAAGTGCTTGGTACTCTTAAACTCCTTACCAAAATTTCAAACTCCTTAGATGGTATAATTATAATCATGAAAACATAAAAAACATAACCTTTCTTACTGTTGATAGGCTGATGTTAATTCTTTGGGCTAAGTATTAGGATCATAGCCCCTCATACAACTACTTTCCTTTTTCAGATTCCGCTATAGCATAATAATATTACAGTTACTTGATAGTTTCAACTGATGTCAATGTCTTTCTAGGACCAGATGGCGTGCAACTTGGTTTTCTGCCTAGAGATGTTGCAAAATGGGTATCCCCTCTCAGTGATATTGGGTTTTTTGATTTTTCTGCAATCATTTGTCCTAAAGAAACCCTAGAAGCTGTGTTGAGTGGAAGCAATTCTAAAGTACCACTACTATTGAATGTCTCACAGGCATGGAGTTTACTGATATTGTTATATCAGAGCAGTTTATCTTCTTCTTCTTTTTTCCAATTTCTTTTCATGGAAATTCTAGATCTCCGTATAACAAGTACGGCAATAATGTCATGTAGGGGCCAAAATTTTCTGAAATATCAAGCATAATACGGCATGAGGATATTGCTCCTTTGTGCTCACTTCTGGCTTCACTACAAAGGCGACTTGGTCTTTGGCGCTTACAAGAGGTATTACCTTGTTTACTTTATACAGTTTGCATGTTCTCTTTTTCCATCTTATCTGTCGTCATTCGCTGTTAATATCTTTAAGCGCGCAGAATGTGTTGAATTCACATGCTACTAAAATCTGGTAGCTATACCCAGTTTTCTTACAACATTGCCTCTTTCCATTCTGTTTGACTAATGACACAGCACAAGGCTGAAGGGAAACTTAGATGGAATGATACAGATGGTCACAGTAAAGGAAGCCAATGCAATAATCTTCAAAAAGATGCTTATGCAACTGCCTAAAGTGAAGTAGATATCAATGTAATCCAAAACATTGCAATAAAATAACAAAGTAATATTAGGGTTTACCTGAGTATTGGTGGAGTAGATCCACACAATCAAAACGTGCCCAAATCAAATTCTGGAAGATGATCCCTCTGGTTCGAACCCTTTGTGTCTGAGATCAAACGTTCAACAACCTGGTTAGAAAATTTGACTCAAAATGAGCCGAAATTGGATTTTTCGACTTTGATTCTGGTTCAAATATCCTAAGAATACCAAATACTAGAAATCAAGTAAATTATACATTTCAAAATATCAAGTGTTGCTAGTTAAAATTATTTTAAGCTGAAATTAAAAATTAACTTTGCCCAAATGGACAAAAAATTACCATTCGGATACGACGCGCATACATTGACCAAGATTTTTATTTTCAGTATCACACATGGTTATGCTAATTGAAAATGTCAAGATTTGACATCAAATTCTCGTATTTGTCTTCCTACCGATTCTTGGCCTTGGTATAGTCGAAGGCTATAAATTTAACCTTGACGTGGCCTACCTTCTGCACTAAGTGCTACCGATGGTTTGGTACACTCGTTCCTCACTCAGTGGACCTAACTGAACGTGTGTTAGACTGTTAGTACACATAGATGCTGGACGGAAAATAAAATGGAATTTAATCACACTTTAAGGGTTCGATACGGTCTCAAACGCACCCATAAATTATCCGGGAACTGCCCTATTAGATTTGTGGGATCAATTATCCTTAAATAACCTCATTTGTAAACTAATATGACTCAATTGAGCCCAAATTCAAATCTGGACAACAGGTATGCGTTTGAAATTCTTGAAAAATTATTCCATCTCTAGGTAGGTTGATAACCTACACTAGGTTAGGAATCCTACAAAATTATTTATGATACTAGCTCCTAGTTTAACAAGATAACGGAATAACTACTCGACAACTATACATATATACATTCCTGTAGGGCTATATGGCAACGCTAGAGGGGGGTGAATAGAGTGCGTGTCACAAAAATCAAATGAAAACTAAGTCTAATCACCAAATTATAAAACTGTCGTAATAAGTATGAATATAATGGAATTTAATCACACTTTAAGGGTCCAATATGGTCTCGAACGCACCCATAAATTATCCGGGAACTACCCTAGTAGATTTGTGGGATCAATTATCCTTAAATAACCTCATTTGTAAACTAATATGACTCAATTGAGCCCAAATTCAAATCTGGACAACAGGTATGCGTTTGAAATTCTTGAAAAAATATTCCTTCTCTAGGTAGGTTGATAACCTACACTAGGTTAGGAATCCTACAAAATTATTTATGATACTAGCTCCTAGTTTAACAAGATAACAGAATAACTACTCGACAACTATACATACATACATTCTTGTAGGGCTATATGGCAATGCTAGAGGGGAGTGAATAGAATGCGTGTCACAAATATCAAATAAAAACTAAATCTAATCACCAACTTATAAAACTGTCATAATAAGTATGAATATAATCAGAGCATGAGCAGAGTACAAGTAAAGTCAGAAATCACAAACTCAAACACCGCGATGTATACTGGTTTCCCTCGTGGAGGACTAATCCGGTCCCGAGAACTCGTGCTCGGTGTTAATCCATTATTTGTGAAATAGGGCACAACCACAAGTTTTGATCCGAAGAGCTTGTCGACTTCTTACAAACCACAAGCTTTGTTCCGAAGAGCTTGTCGATTTCATACTTGAATGGAACACGAAACTTGTTTCCAAGTTTTTTACAACTCGAACTGACTTCTAATCGAAACCGCACCGGCACTTAGAAGGCTTGGAAGTTGTTTCTTGGGGATGAAGAAGATTAAAGTCTCAGAGTGTATCTCAAATGAATAGATGAAAGTGAGAATAAGTTGATGAGAATGATATAAAATTTAACTTTATTTATAGGCTTTTTGTGGATAGTGTTCGGACGGAGTTCTGTCTCCAAACGTTAAAAAATTCGAACGTTGGAGCCTAGTTTTAAGGAAAGAGTCGGACTAGGATTTCTGGTTATGGGAGGACAGAGTTCGATCCGAGTTCTGTCTAGGATAGAATTCTGGCCGAGTTCTGTGTCTCATGTTCCACAATGTTGGAATCATGTCATTGGACTGTTTTGAGTTTGAGTTTGAACTGGTTTTTGGGTAGGCTTATTTGAGTGAACTTTGAGTGCTATCTAGTTGCCAACTGCGACTCGATTTACAACAGTCCTAGACTCAAATAAAATATAAAATACATAAAAAAATAGAAATAAACCATACACAACTTGCAACATTCTTCTTGTAGACAGTAGCAATGTTTTCCATCTTGTTTTGAGCTTCAGGTGTATCATATTGCGACATATCGAGTCGAGGTTTTGGTAATTATCGAAATCAGGTTGACCATGACCAATTGGGCCAACATCTCCTCCATTTTAATAATTGACAAACCTAGATTGATACGACAATAGATCTTCGATACGAGACGATTTCTTACTGAAGATGCTAGATGGCTCCCCCTAAGTATAGCAAGTACGTAAAGAGCATCATGTTTATCATATTCCGTATAATGTAGATGGCAATAGATTTTTTCATGTTCCGTCCGTATCATCTGTATCATGTTCCCCTTTGTCATTTGATCAAAAATAAAAAGCTCTTCCGTAAAACGTGGAGCAATCATACACATATAACGACAAAAGGGTGAAGTTATAGCACAAAATTATCATTGCAAAGTAGTAGCTCAGTGGCAAATAGATTAGTGGCAAATAGACTTTTGAAATGAACGTGCATTCAAATGAAAGTGCATTAAGCAAAGTTTCAAACTAAGTAGAAGCAATAATAAGCAAAGTGATACAATCATAAAACTAATAAAGTGCTACAATCATAAAGTGCAACTAAGATGAACATAATCAAAGACAATCTGAGCTAAACTCCAATCCGAAGCACTGCATCAACTAAGCAGAAGGGTCATCTCCAATAGTAGGGTTATTAGCCGATCGGTTGGGATCATAATAAGCAGCAATTGGATCAAAATATCTCTGAACATATGGATCGACAATTCGATATCCTGCACGTGTAGGATCATGCACCATCGGAATGGGTCCAATAGGACTATGGGATAGACTGTACTGAAGATCTGCTAAGGAGTTGGACAAGGCACTAGTCTGAAGAGTGGAGTGAAGAGTGGAGTGATAGTCATGGTCGCGGAAACGAGTAATGAGCATCGTATCTTGTTCGCGGAAACAATTTGTCATAATCCCGTCTTGCAACCTAAAATGCTCGCGAATCAGCTCTTGGATAGACTCCAAGGTAGCAGGTGGAGCAGCAGGTGGAGTAAGATGGTCATGAGAGCTCGAGGAGGACGAGTCATCAACAGGAGGAGGAGGAGGAGGAGGAGGAGGAAATGTAGGTTCAGTCCTACGAGCTCTAAAGAGATAAGGAGGCTCATCAAGGAATGGACAATCTCACAAAGGTATATTAAAATGCTCATCAAGTAAGACGGTAAAATGCAAATAATAAAGACCTTTCATCTCTAGATAAGAAATCTCATTGGTTGAACCAGCTTTAGGAATAATGGCAAAAATTATTACGTTATGCACTTCATAGAAGTGTTGGTTCAAATAGTTTGCACGTAGACGTCCGGGTGGACGAGGATGAGGTGCAAACAAAGAGTCCTTGAATGAGTCAAGTGTCATGTCGTCTTGAAATTGAAATTTAGTGATGTCGATTATGGGGTCACCCTCGGTTGTGATGTTGAGAATTTCTCCCAAATTTTCATCATCAAATTCAATGCAATACCATACACACTAGAACGAATAATACTATGTTTATATGTTAAATTACAATAGAACATGCGGATTGCATTTAAATAAATACGATGTCTAGTTTGCACAAGTTCATCAAGAGAAATATCTCTAAATTTTGCCAAATATTCGTGGAAGATAGTGAAACAAATTGGATTGCCAGGACATACATTCCTCTTTTGGAAGTCATCAAACCATTCAGTCGAAGTTTCTAGGTTTCTAAAGAGAACCATCAAAACTACCCTCATCGGTTATAAGTGGGTTGAATAGAGAATGATGAACTTCCTTTTGAGGAGCATGAGATGAAGAGGCGTGATATGTCCTTCTCTTCTTACTACCCCTATTAAAGAGTTTAGGAGCCATGAAAATATTTAGAGAAAAGTGATTATACCTTGAAATAGATAGCAAAGATGGAAGAGGAGGATGAAATAGGTCCTGATCTAAAGTAGGAGCACCTGAAACTGCCTGAGAAGAGAGAACCACCAACCTAGGGTTTGCAAAATCTAGGATTTGGAGGTTTGAAGATGAAGAGGAGGGGGGCTTCTCGATTCTGGACGAAAATATGGGAATGGGTTTGAAGACAAGAACCAACTTAACTTAAAGGTGGGGCCAGAATTCGGGTTGCTGCATTCTGGAAACAAGGGCAGTGAGTTTAGCCCGAGTTCTGTCCTAGACAGTGTTTGGTCCGAATTTTGTTCCTTGGGACCAGAATACATCAAAAATTAAATCCCAGTAACTTCAAGGATCCCGAGTCCGCGATGAATAGAAGTTGCATTTTTCAACTTATTAAATCAGAGATTAGAACTTTGATTCGCTGCTATATTCTGAAAACAAGTGCAAAAATAAACTTTAACAAATCATTATTCTATAAAGTATTGAAAATTATAGGTTAGCTATAGGGGGTCGTGTGGTCCAAATACACTTAAATATCGTGTTGCTTAAAGATATTTACACCTTTTTATCAGACGGACCCTTTTGGCGTGTACCCAAAATAATCTCTATTTTAAAGAACTTAGACTGGAAAGAATTTAAGCAACTTATATCTTTATACAACATCGAAATCAAGAATCCCTAATTCTCGACGAATAAAGTTGAAACGGTCCCCAGCTAAGGGTTAGTAAAGATGTATGGTAACTGATCTTCAGTGTCAATAAATTGTAAACTAATATCACCGTATAATTGATGATTTCTAAAAAATGATGTCTAATTTCAATGTGTTTTGTGCGTGAGTGACATATTGATTCTTTGTGAGATTAATAGTGCTAGTGTTATCACAGAGAATAAAAGTATTTTTGTAGCATAGATTGTAGTCTTCTAGTGTTTGTTTTATCCGCAAAATTTGTGCACAACAACGTCCTGCAACTATAAATTCAGCTTCAATAGTTGATAATGCAACAAAATTTTATTTTTTACTGAACCAAGAGACTAATGCCTTGCCTAGGAAATGACAAGTGCCGCTGGTACTTTTACGATCAACTTTGCATCCAGCAAAATTAGCATCCGAATAACCTATATGGTCAAAGGATGTGGTTTTGGGATACCACAAGCCGACTGTCAAAGTTCCTTTAAGGTATCAAAAGATACGTTTAACTGCGCACATATGTGATTCCTTAGGGTTGGCTTGATATCTAGCACATAAGCAAACACTAAACATATTATCAAGACGACTAGCAGTTAAATAGAGTAAGCTGTCGATCATACCTCGATACTTACATGTCGACTGGTTTTCCACATTCATTAAGGTCAAGCTTCGTAGATGTACTCATAGGTGTACCAATGGGTTTTGTGTTGTCCATATCGAATTTCTTCAGCAAATCATTGGTATACTTAGCTTAATTAGTGAATATTTTCTGTGAACTTTGCTTGATTTGCAATCCGAAGAAAAACTTGAGTTTCCCCATCATGCTCATCTCGAATTCACACTGCATACATTTAACAAATTCTTCACAAAGAGTATTATCAGTAGAACCGATTATAATGTCATCAACATAAATCTGAACTAAAAGAAGAGTTTGATCAAACGATTTGATAAACAAAGTAGTGTCAATCTTTCCTTCTGAAATTTTTTTTTCAAGTAGAAAGGAACTAAGTCGCTAATACCAAACACAAGGGGCTTGTTTGAGTCCATAAAGAGCATTTCGTAACTTGAAAACGTGATTTGTAAATTTGAAATCTTCAAAACCAGGGGATTGTTTTACGAAAACTTTCTTGATAAAAGCATTTAGAAAATCACTTTTAACATCCATTTGAAATAATTTAAAGTTATAAAAACTAGCAAAAACACAAAACATGCGAATGGATTCAAGTCTCGCAACAGGAGCATAAGTCTCGTCATAGTCAATGCCCTCTTCTTGAGTATAGCCTTGAGCTACGAGACATTTTTTTTACGTGTGACTTGTCTATCCTCACTGAGTTTATTTCGGAATACCCATTTGTGCCAATTACAAAGCAATCATTAGGTCTAGGAACAAGTTCCCAAACTTGATTTCTCTCGAATTGATTCAATTTTTCTTGCATAACGGAAATCCAAAATTCATCAGTAAAAGCTTCTACAACATTTTTAGGTTCTATTTGCGAAATGAAAGCTACATCTGCAACAATATCTTTATTTGCAGAGCGAGTGCTTACTCCCTTGGATACATCACCCATGACCAGATTTTCTAGATAATCGGCTGTAAATTGCATCTTCTTGGGCAAACTCTCCAGATAGCTTGTCCTAGTTGTATCCTCAGGGGCTTTGTTAGAATTTACATCGACATCTTCATAATCATTGTCATTTGACATCTGACTGTTAAGCTCATCAAAAGTAATATTAATAGATTCCTTAACAGTCATGGAATACTTATTGAAAACTCTAAAACATTTATTCTTAGCAGCATAACCAAGAAAAATTCCTCCATCTGCTTTATAGTCAAATTTTTTTCAAGTTATCTTTGGTGTTTAAAATAAAACATCTGCAGCCAAAAAATTTAAAATAGCTAATGGTAGGAGTTCTACCAAACCAAAGTTCATAGGGAGTCTTCTTTGATATAGGTCGAATTAGAACTCTATTCAAAACATGACATGGTGTATTTATAGCTTCTGCCCAAAAATATTTCGGAAGATTGAATTGATTCAACATGACTCTAGCCATATCGCCAAGAGTTTTATTCTTCCGCTCCATAACACCATTTTGTTGAGGAGTTCTAGGACAAGAAAATTCATGCAAAAATTTATTTGAATTACAATAGTTTTTGAAATCAGTATTTTTGAATTCGCCTCCATGATCACTTACGATACGAGTGATCATGAAGCCCTTTTCGTTTTGAACATTTTTAGAAAAGTAACAAATTCGGAAAATGCTTCACTTTTATTTGCGAAAAAAAAATCCAAGTAAAATTTGAAAAATCATAAACAATTACATAGGCATAGAACTTACCACCAAGGCTGACGACTCTACTAGGTCCAAACAATGTAGTCAAAGGCGCGCCTCAGGCGCGCCTTGCTCCTAGGCGCAGGGGCAGCGCCTCAGGGCACTCCAGGCGAGGCACAATTCTTAAGGCGCACCTAAGGCGCGCCTATGTGCGCCTTTTTCGAGCGCCTTGGAATAACTAAGGCGCGCCTATGCTCGTCTTGAAAATATTGTGAAAAAATAACATGTTTAGACTATTTTTTTAACTGTTGTACTGTTTTTAGACTGTTTTTGAACTGATGTACTTTTTTTTATTGTTTTTTCTCTCACTCACTCAATTCAAAGTGATTGCGACCTAGACATGGGAGAATTTGAAGCACACATGTTTATCAATATAGGAATCCGATGTGAATATATATATATATATATATATATATATATATATATATATATATATTGCGTCTCGTGTCGCTCGGACGCGCGCCTTAAGTGCGCCTTGCGCCTCGGGCGATTTGGACTCTTTGCGCCTTGAGTGCGCCTTGCGCCTTTGACTACCTTGGGTCCAAATAAATCCATATGTAATAATTGAAGAGGTCTAGAGGTACTTATTGCGTTTATAGACTTAAAGGAGGATCTAGTTGATTTGTTCTTCTCACAATCAATACATACCATATCCTTAAAGGTTATATCCGGCAAGCCTCTTACCTATTTCTTTGACGATAATTTCGTAATTGTGTTCATGTTCGCATGTCCTAGACGCATATGTCAAAGCCAACTTTTATCTTTGTTGGCGTAAAAGCATCTATCGGTGTTCTTAGTATCTTTTGATAGATAAAACAAATATATGTTATCTTCTCTTATTCTTTCATAAATAACTTTATCGCTAGATCTATCATAAATGGAACATTTGTCTTTTACAAAGTTGATACCATAATCATTGTCAGCCAGATGACTAATGCTCAGTAGGTTATGTTTTAACTCCGTTATTAAACAAACATTCTTTATAACAGAAAAATGAGAGAGAGCAACATCACCGTTACCACTAATATACCCTTTCAAGTTGTTACCGAAGGAAATATATCATTTTTTCTTCATCGATAGCATTGCAAATATGGTAGTATCACCAATCATATGTCGTGAGCAACCGCTATCGATGATCTATTTGCTTCTAGCACGAGAGGGTTGGTCCACCTATAACGCAAGTTGAAGATGTGACCCTTGGTACCTATTTCTCGAGGGTCCTGATATGTTAATTTTTGGAACCCACATATAAACATTCATATCAACTAGCTTTCTAGTTCTACATTGAGGTGAAATGTGTCCTTTAGCACCATAATAGTGACATATAGCATGAACATTAAAGCATAGTGTGCAGTGGTGTGATATAATTTTCGTGGATACTTGTAATAAAAGCATAGTTACTTGAAGTTTGAGCCTTGCTTGCTTGTGTCTTGTTGTGAGTGACCTTGTGTTTTGTCATGTGTCTTGTGTTAGACTGGGTTATATCTTGTACTACCTGTTTTCCCAATTTAATCTTTAACTTTTTAGTGGTGGCATAAACTTCATTGTACTTAGCAGTAAATGCATCTATTCTCTGTGCAGCTAAGTCATATTTCTTCTTTTCTGACTTATAAAGTTCATTAAGTTTTGCATTCTCTTGTGTACTCTTTTCAATACTTTCAAGAGCGTTATGCAAACTTAATTTCAAAGAAGATATCTCATTCGTGTCACTGGAAGTGGATGTGTCTCTAACTTCATTTAGTAATTGAGACTGTTTCATATACTTTATCTGTAGGTCCTGAAGTTCTTTCCTAATTTGTTTATACTTATTTCTCATCTTTCTATGACCTTCTAATAAATCACTAAAGGCATCAAATAGTTCATTAAAGGTAAAGTCTTCATAAAGGGGGTCTATAGTTACCCGATCTGCAAGTATCATTAGGCATACGTTTGCAGCGTTACGAGGATTTTCTTCTTCCTCTGAGCCGTTAGCTTTTCGCTCTCGTGCTATAAGCTTGTGTTTGCACCTTCACAAGAACTTTCTTCTCCTCCTTCAAAGCTGCTTTCCTCGCTTTCATACCTGTCTTCATGAGTAGTTTCAAGGAGTTTCCAAATCTCATGAGATGTTGTGCAAGCCGAAATACGATTGAATTCATTTAAATCTAAAGTACACTAAAGAGCATTCATTGCCTTAGCATCAAGGTTAGCATACTTCTTTTATTCTTTTGTGTAGTTATCATTTGGCTTATCAACTACAGTGGAAGTGAGAGTGTTGGTGATTGTAGGCTTCTTGTATCCATTAATAACACCATAAATCAAAATCTAATGATTTTAAAAAAATATTCATATATGCCTTCCAAAATATATAATCGGTATCATCAAATAGGGATGGCCTATATGTGGGCTGGTCTTCACCATTGTTGTTGTAAATAGGTTTTAGGGTTGCCATAGATCTACTTAAGGATGTTAATCATGTTCAAGAGAACTTAGTTCTGATACCAATCGTAGGCCTATATAGCAACTCTAGAGGGGTGAATAGAGTACGTGTCACAAATATCAAATAAAATCTAAGTCTAATCACCAACTTATAAAACTGTCGTAATAAGTATGAATATAATCAGAGTATGACAGAGTATAAGTAAAGTCAGAAATCACAAACTCAAACACTGCGATGTATCCTGGTTTTCCCTCTTGGAGGACTAATTCAGTTCCGAGAACTTGTGCTCGGTGTTAATTCACTATTTGTGAAATAGGGTACAACTACAAGCTTTGATCCGAAGAGCTTACCGACTTCTTACAAACTACAAGCTTTGATCCGAAGAGCTTGCCGACTTCAGACTTGAATGAAATACGAAACTTGTTTCCAAGCTTTTTACAACTCGAACCGACTTCTAATCGAAACCGCACCGACACTTAGAAGGCTTGGAAGTTGTTTCTTGGAGATGAAGAAGATTAAAGGCTCAGAGTTTATCTCAAATGAATAGATGAAAGTGAGAATAAGTTGATGAGAATGGTATGGAATTCAACTCTATTTATAGGCTTTTTGTGGACATAGTTCAAACAAAGTTCTGTCCCTAAACGTTCAAAAATCCGAACGTTGGAGCCTAGTCTTAAGGAAGAAGGAGTCGAACTAGGGTTTCTGGTTATGGGAGGACAGAGTTCAGTTCGAGTTCTGTCTAGGACATAACTCTGGCCGAGTTCTGTGTCCCATGTTCCAGAATGTTAGAATCATGTCATTGGGCTGTTTTGAGTTTGAACTGGTTTTTGGGTAGATTTTTTTGAGAGTGCTATCTAGTTGTCAAGTGCGACTCTTTACAACAGTTCCATACTCAAATAAAATGTAAAATACATAAAAAATAGAAAGAAGCTAGACACAACTTGCAACATTCTTCTTGTAGACAGTAGCAGTGATTTACATCTTGTTTTGAGCTTCAGGTGTATCATATTGCGACATATCGAGTCGAGGTTTTGGTAATTATCGAAATTAGGTTGACCATGACCAATTGGGCCAACAATTCCAATACCTCTCACTTGGTCTAAGAAGTCACATTATTTGATTTCAACACTAGAATTTTCTAGTCTTTATGACTTGGTTACTTTTAGGCATTAACTTTAGAATGTAATATTTCTACACACACAACTAAGAACCTAAACTAACATCCTAAATCAATTTCATAATTTTAACATGTATTTCAACTGAAAAATACACAATTCCAAATGGTAAGTATAAGTTTCAAATCAGAACTTGAAGGAGGAATTTTAACAAACATGATTTAGGCATATTCAAGGATAAAAAATGAAGGTGACAAAGGGAGAGACTTGCCTCTATGAGCGATTTGAGAAACCCTAATGAGATTCCCTCCTCCTTTTTCTTCCTTTTTTTCTTTAGAAAGGTTGGTTGGAAGAGGAAAATGAAATGGAGGAGGAGAGAGTTTTTAGGAGGGAGGATGGAGTGAGAGAGGGTAGTGATGGCCGAAAGATGGGGAGCAGCATGCACGCGCAAGGAGGTTGGGATCGGAGGTGCAGCGCGGCGTGCGGACGCACGAGAGTGGGTAAGGAATCGAGAGAGGGAGGGGAGAGATGGTTGGTGGAGAACGTGCAGAGGAGAGGGGGAGTGAGTTGACAGGGTGAGATGGAGAGAGTGTCACATGCGATAGAGAGGTAGATATGGGGATGAGAGAAATAGAGAGTATATGAAGGTATGTGGAGGGTTTGGAAGAGAGGAGAAGTGACTCCTCCTCTCTTTCCTCTTCTCAAATCTTATTATTATTAAAAAAATTTACACAACAAATAAATACTACTACTACTAGTACTACTACTACAAACTATTACACTCCATATGAAGAACACCTTGATGTTGTGTACATGATTCTTAGGTACTTTAAAATATTCATAAAAAAGGTTTATTTTTAAGAAAAATGAGCATCGAGGAATTAAAGTCTACACTGGTGCAGATTGGGATGGTTCTATAACTGACAAAAGATCCACATCTGTATATTTTACCTTTTTTTGTTTGTTTGGGGTAATCTTGTAACTTGGCGAAGTAAAAAGCAGCGCTGAAGCCGAATTCAGGAGCAATGGCTCTTGGGATTTCTGAAATTCTATGGCTGAGTAAGATATTAGAAGAACTGAAGAAACCAACTGAGATTCCTATGAATCTATACTGTGATAAGAAAGCGACAATCAACATTGCACACAATCTTGTTCAGCATGATAGGATGATAGGACGAAGCACGTGAAAATTGATCGACATTTTTATTAAAGAGAAGATTGAAGCTGGAGTTATTTATCTACCATATGTACCAACTTCTTACCAAATTGCATACATTTTAACCAAAGGACTACAATGACCTAACTTTGAACATTTAACTAGCAAGTTGGGCATGATAGATAGCCATACACCAACTTGAGGGGAAGTGTCGAAAACTTAGGAGAGTTAAGAGGCTGTTTGAATTCATTTGAATAAGTCTGAACTGTTGTATTCAAATTCTTTAAAAAAAAAAGGCTTTCTCCTAAAAAACTTTCAATCATAATATATTTAACTAGTTGGTGAACGATCATTTATATAAAATTAGTTTATCTCTATGTATCACACTGTTCTTTTGTACTTTTCCTTAATTTGGTTCTTTGATTTCTTATGGAGGTGAATTTTGACAGGTTCTTTGTTTTCCTACCTGCAAATTGATCTTATGTCAGGTTGATAGCTGATCATAGAAGTTGATTACTAAATCTATAGAGCTTTCTAATATTATTTATTAAAATGTCCTTACCTTGTATACAAGTGGAATTTAGAGAAGATTCAAAGATGAATTTCATAAAAGCTGGTATTTTAGCCAAGTGTCACTTTTCCTCTTCTCCCTCATCTCCTTTCTTATCACCACATGGTAGCCAACCAATCATATTTTGCATAGCTGACAGTTAATAATAACCTCCCTGAGCTATACAAAAGGATGATAATTTAATCAGCATTTGATCTAGCTTACCTGCTCATGTCTGTTGGTTTTTGAATTAGGTGTTGTCTCCATATAAGTGGCCTGAATCGATAGAGACGGATTTTGTATATGGTGAGAACTTCTAAGCTGATCCCTTTAGTAAATTCTGAGTTAAACTTGGCTGAAATAATAAGCCGTCTTACCAGCTGTTTGTCATATACAAAGGTTCATCCTCTATTGGAACTTCGGTCAGCACGCAATTTATTGCTGCTTTTTCATCGGCTGCTGGGAAAAGGTCATTTCAGTCATCAGATTCTCAAGAATCTGATCCAGAGGTAAAGGTTTATCTTCAATCGGCCCTTCTTTTCTGTTGAATTCCTATTTAATGCTTATTCTCAGTTATTTAACTGAATCTTTTGCAGTGGGGATGCTGGACCGTCAGTCATGAGTCGCGGAATCCATCAATAAGGATCTTATTTCCAACTATCGAGAGAGTGAAGAATGGTAATCTAGGTATTCAGGCTTGTCGACGCTTACTTGCCCTCTCAGAGGTAACTTCATATTGTAATCATTTGCCATTACTTTGCTCTTTTAATGTTCAGTTGATCAGAGTTAAGTTTAGAGATATAGAAGAGAAGGAGAAGGAGAGGAAGAGAGAATATGAGAAAAGAGATTGCAAGGGCCTAAAACCCTAGGTTGCATCTCATGTCTATTTATATTGATATGCAATACACCCACAATTACTATTATACCCTCATATGATAAATAACAAAATAAAATAACTCTAACACCCTCCCTCAAGCAGGAGCATATAGATCAGACATGCCCAGCTTGCTACATAAATCAGAAAATGGACCGCGAGCAAGTGGCTTGGTGAGGATATCACCTAATTGATCCTCTGACCGAACATAAGGAGTGACAATCTGTTTCTTCAGCAACAAATCACGAACAAAATGACAATCCACCTCGATATGCTTCGTGCGCTCATGAAACACCGGATTACTTGCGATAAACATTGCCGACTGATTATCACAATACATCTCCATCGGAATAGGAATCATAATTCCCATTTCATGAAGAAGGGACTGCACCCACATCATCTCAGAAGCTGTATGAGCCATCGCACGGTACTCGGCCTCTGCACTAGAACGAGCCACAACATTCTGCTTCTTACTACGCCACGTGACAAGATTGCCACCCACAAACGTACAATAGCCAGAAGTAGACCTCCTATCACTGCGACTGCCTGCCCAATCAGTATCACTGAACCCAGTCACCGTAAGCAACTGGGAAGGTTTGTACAACAAACCCTTTCCAGGTGCACCCTTCAAGTATCGAAGAATGCGAGAGATAGCCTCCCAATGTGGTTGCCGAGGGGCATGCATAAACTGACTAACTACTCCAACTGCATATGTGATGTCTGGTCGAGTAACAGTAAGATATATAAGTTTGCCAACCAAACGTCTATAATATCCAACATCCTCAAATAACTCTCCCCTGTCAGCATCAAGCTTGTCATGATAATCCATAGGAGTCTCAACTGGCCGACACTCCAACATACCAGTCTCGAAAAGCAAGTCTAGAACATACTTGCGTTGTGACAGATACACCCCCTTCTTAGATCGAGCAACCTCGATTCCGAGAAAATATCGAAGAAGACCCAAATCCTTAGTATGAAACTGACGACTAAGGTAGGCCTTCAAGTCCGCAATTCCAGCATGATCACTCCCAGATATAATGATATCATTAACATAAACAATCAACACGATAATACCTGCTGAGGAAGAATGACAAAACACTGAATGATCTGATGTGGTACGCCGAAAGCCATACTGAATGAGAACTGAACTGAACTTGTCAAACCAAGCACGAGGTGACTGTTTCAGTCCATATAATGCTTTCTTCAATCGACATACGAGTCTTTTATTTCCTGCTACAACATATCCCGGTGGTTGATCCATATAAACCTCCTCCTGTAAGTCACCATGCAAGAAAGCATTCTTTATGTCCAACTGATATATAGGCCATTGGTGATTAACCGCCACAGAAATAAGAATCCGAACTGAATTCAGCCGAGCCACTGGAGAGAAAGTCTCCATATAATCCACGCCATATGTCTGAGTATACCCTTTGGCAACCAACCGTGCCTTGAGGCGCTCAACAGAACCATCAGGGTGATACTTAACAGTGTACACCCATCTACAACCCACTGTTTGTTTTCCAACAGGAAGTGATGTAAGCTCCCAAGTATGATTTTGATGTAAAGCATACATCTCCTCATCCATTGCACTTTTCCAACCAGAAGATGACATAGCCTGCTTGTAAGTTTTGGGAATAAAAGTAGAAGACAATGAAACAGCAAATGCATGAAATGATGATGAAGCACGGTGTAATGAAACATAGTTAGAAATGGGATGCTTATTCTTTGTGGTACAAAGGCGTTGGCTTTTTCTGAGAGCAATAGGAAGATCATCTGGATCTGTGGTGATGGGAGCAGAAACCTCAGGCACGGAAGATGATTGGTTGAAGGCTGAATTTTGCAGAACCACTGGTCTGTCCTTGGATCTCTGATAAACCTGTAAATGGGGAATGGAGACAGAAATTGATTCAGGAATGACCGGAAGTGGTATGGAAGATATCAAATCTGTTGTAAAAGGAATACAACGGTCTCCTGAAGGAAAGAAAGGGGTAGACTCAAAGAATGTAACATCCGCACTGACATAATATTTGCGTGACTGTGGACTGTAACAACGATAACCTTTTTGAGTACGGAGATAACCAAGAAAGACACACTTCAGAGATCTAGGAGCCAACTTATCTCGATTAGGTTCCAAGTTATGAATAAAAGCGACACACCCAAACACTCGAGGAGATAAGGAAAAAGGTGCGACATCTGTATGTAATATGGTAAATGGAACTTTGTTATTTAATACAGATGATGGCATGCGATTAATAAGATAACATGCAGTAAGAACGGCATCTGCCCAATACTGTTTAGGGACATGCATATTGAACATGAGAGTTCGAGCCACATCTAAAATGTGTCGATGTTTGCGTTCGGCTATACCATTTTGTTGAGAGGTGTGGACACAACTGGTTTGATGAACCATACCACGATCAACACAGAAACTGTTCACAGAAGATTGAGTATACTCCAAAGCATTATCAGAACGCAGAATTTTGATACGTTTATCAAACTGAACATAGATTTCATTATAAAAGGCAGATAACACATTTGGAAACTCAGATCTTTCTTTCATTAAATAACACCAAGTCATTCTGGAATAATCATCAATAAAAATAACAAAATACTGAAATCCTTTCGGACTTTTGACTCTAGACGGACCCCAAATATCAGAATGAACAAGATCAAAAGACTCTAATTGACGACTCTCACTACGACGAGGAAAGGAACTACGGTGATGCTTGCCTAACTGACAAGCCTCACATTCAAGACTAGAAACATGACTCAAACTAGGAACAACTTGACGCAACTTAGCCAAAGACGGATGTCCCAAACGATAATGCCACTGCAACGGAGAAGTAGAAACAGAAGTGAAGGCCTTTCCAGGTAGATCCAAGTAGTACAGTCCATCCTTTTCATGCCCCGAACCAATCGTCTTCTTCGTCCTGAGATCCTGAAAAACACACGAATTGGGAGAAAATGTCACAGAACATTGAAGAGATTTGGTTAACTGGCTCACAGATAACAAATTAAATGAAAAATTAGGCACATATAATGAATCAAATAATGATAGTGATTGAGTAGGGTGAATGACACATTTCCCAAGCACAGGACGAGTAGACCCATCAGCCAAGATAATATTATGTTTCATGGAACTACGATTATGAAAGATAGATGTTATACCAGACATGTGAGAGCTTGCTCCTGAGTCGATGACCCAAGAGGAGGATGGTGACTGGGTTGCCACAAAAGCAGGATTACCTATATGTGCCATGGTTGCAGTAGGTTGGGAGGTGGTACTAGCAAGCGCGTTCAACTTCTGAAGGATCTGTTGAAATGGAGATGAGGTATCGGACGTTGAAGTCTGATTGAAACCCGAAGTATCATCTCTGGGAGCAGAAGTGGTGTACTGGGACTGCATATTTTCATCATGCACTTGATGTGCATATTCTGGTTTGCCCCATTTGTCCCAACAATAGTCTTCTACATGACCGAGCATTCCACAATAGTTACACTTTCGTGGTTGACCACGGCCACCACCACCACCGCGGCCACCACCACCACCGCGACCACCACCACGACCATTGTCTCTACCACCACGGCCTCCTCCTCGACCAAAACTACGACCACCATCTCTACCGCCACGTCCAATACCACGTCCACCACCACGACCAACAGCACTAGAAACTAGGGCAGAAGAGTCAGTACTCGGCACCACAGAACTCTGTCCCAGAAAGGAACGATTGAGACGGGAGAAAGTATCTGCCACAGTAGGTAACTGCTCTCCAGCAAGGATTTGAGCTTTATAAGGTTCGAGCGCAGGATCCAAGCCGGCTAGGATGAGTGAAACATGAAACTCTTCCTTCTGTCTCCGAGCTTCCTTCAAATCAGTAGTAACAGGATGATATTGAAGCAGTTCCTCCCACAAAGCCTTCTTGGAAGCCAGATATTCATTCACAGGCTTCCCATTTTGCTTTGTATTGAACAATAACTCGTACAACTCATAGATACGGGCAACGTTTCGCTTCTGCGAATATGATTCTTCCAGAGATGCCCAAATCTGTTTGCTTGATTCACACCACTGAACATTAGCAGCGATATGTGGTTCCATACTATGCCACAACCACGACATAACGTATGCATCTGCACTCATCCAATCTTCATACTCAGCGGACGTTTCAGGCAGGGGTTCTTCGGTCAAAAACTTCAACTTCTTCTTCGCCCTTAACACC
The DNA here is from genome assembly GCA_036927795.1 of Iris macrosiphon. Classification (NCBI taxonomy): domain Eukaryota; kingdom Viridiplantae; phylum Streptophyta; class Magnoliopsida; order Asparagales; family Iridaceae; genus Iris; species Iris macrosiphon. The sequence goes on from JAYESA010000017.1 coordinate 108,475,668, forward strand.
ACTTTGATAGACTTGGACCAGGCAAGGTAGTTCGCACCATTGAGTTTCACCGCTGTAATCGACTTTCCCAATTCATCATTATGAATAACAGTAAAAGGAGAACCACCTCCGCTACCACCACCACTATTAACCTCGCTAGAAGATTCGGTCCCCACCATACTTGCAGATGCAACAGAAAGACGAGATCTTTGAAACCCTAGATCTCACAACGAACCTCAACCGACGACGAATAACCAACGGAGATCTGTAGAAACCCTAGATCTCATAAACGAACGATGAACGACCAGGAACAACGAACGACGAACGGCGAATCATGAAAAGTAGACGAAAAACAGGCCAAAATTTTTTTTTCGGGGCTGCCGCCCCGAACCCTGCAACCCCCGAACCCCTGTCGAACTCACGGCCGAGTTCGATCGGCCCTGTCGAGGATGGGATGTACAGTACTTACAAATATATGCTCTGATACCAAGTTAAGTTTAGAGATATAGAAGAGAAGGAGAAGGAGAGGAAGAGAGAATATGAGAAAAGAGATTGCAAGGGCCTAAAACCCTAGGTTGCATCTCATGTCTATTTATATTGATATGCAATACACCCACAATTACTATTATACCCTCATATGATAAATAACAAAATAAAATAACTCTAACACCCTCAGCAATAGGATGATATCCTTTTGACGCACCTCATAATTATTAGCTAGGACTCTTGAATTAAAAAATTACCTAAATGAACGTGATTTTTCACTCTTTTGGACTCGAGTTATTATGGTTTTATTTCTTAACCATGGGAATTAAGAATGAAAGTTTACAGTTATTTCGTACTCTACAATGTTTTTTCACGGTTCTTGTGATGTGCATAAAACAAATTATTAATTTGCTTGTCCTTATCTTTATCTTTTTGTAACTTATTCTGCTTATCACTGAATAATATTAGGTCGTTAGTGGCAGATAGCAGTAACCGTACACTAATAATGATACACTGTAGAATAAATTTGGGATCAATGTTTGATCTGCCAATTCCTCCATACATTCTTTTAATCTACTTTTTCCATTAGTTTCCAATCGTACGAGATCTTCTCAATTGATGGTTCTTTGTTTTTTGTTTTTTCATATCACTTGCCCTAACCATAGGTCTGTTGTTTTATTACAGAAAACATGGCTGAGGCTGAAGCCAGCCTGTATATTCCACGATGCAATTCCTCATCCAGATGATAGACTAGGATACCCAATGCATGTCAAGGTACAATCTTGTCTATGTGATGAATCAGCCCTGGTTTTCTGTGTTTGAACTGTTCAGTACCAGACTTGCTGAAAGGTGCATATTGCAGGTAGCTCGTAGACGCTTCCAGTCCAAGAAAACAGGCATTCCCCCATTTGGTTGGATATATTGTGGATCACACAATTTCAGTCCAGCTGCTTGGGGTCAAATTACTTCACCTTCATCTGAAGCAAATGCGTTAGGTCCAAGATTGCATATATGTAATTATGAGCTTGGTGTGGTTTTCATTGTACCCCCTTCGGATACACCAAAGGGAACTGATGAAAATGGAAATTGTCTAGATAATATTTCCCTGCCATTTCTCATGCCTGCACCAAAATACCAACTCAGTGATAGGCCTGCAACAGCTCTGGCCATGCGGCACGCCTTGGCTGAAGCTGCTGTTCTGCAGAGAGAAACCTCTTTAACAAATTTCCCTATCGAAGAGGTCGATGAAGAAATCCCAGATGAAGAAGAAGTTATTGAGGTGTCTGACTATATGGCTGAAGAGAAAGAGGAGGAAAAAATTTACGCAGAAATGCTTTGGGGCCAAGTGGACTCTTCTGAGAGCTAATATGTTCAAATATGCTTGTTCCTGTATATGAGATTGTTTACAAATGCGATGCAGCAAGAAACTCTTCTTATCAGTCTCTGCTTTCATAGAAGGACTCATATATGCTACACATTATGCTGAAGAATACATGGTGGCAGCCAGATAGAACAAGGGGGAATTTGACCCCAAAGTATCAGCTGTATAATCAACAAAGTTCTTACAAAATCTGGGGTTATTAAACTGGGCGATCAGTCATACTGGAGATCCTATAGTTTTGTAAGTTAGGTTTCCATTAATTTTTTCAGGTAGAAATTGATGTCTTTCTCTTTTAGTTTGATATATAGGTGGAATCATTCCTTTGACTTCTCCAATCTGCCGATGAACTTTACGTTCTAGGAAAATATTTTATTGATAAATGTTTGCTCACCAAAACACAGTAAAGCTTCCCTTTAACATACTGCTTGTTCATTTCCAGCTTTGAGCTAACAAAAGATTCTTGGATGCAGTTAGATAGTTGGACTTATGTTTCTCTAAAACAGGTTTGGAGCTTATGCTGGCCTTATGTTTCTTTAAAACATGTTTGGAGCTTATGCTGGACTTTTGTTTATCTAAAATATGTTTGAACTTTATACAACATTTCCTATCTATATGCAGAGTGATCTTAGAGAAACACGAGTCCATTCTTGGATGCAGTTAGATAGTTGGACTTATGTTTCTCCAAACAAAAGCTTCCCTTTTACAACATGTTTCTCTAAAACTTCAAGAAGACTGCACGACGATATGATGTATATTGGAAATGTAACTGCATGGGCACGGCTGTTAGTTGTTGCAAGGAAATTGCATATGGAGTCAGGTTTGGAGCTAGGTACTTGATGACTGGCTAGTGATTGTTTTTTCTATGCAAGTGCACTAACATGGATGAATTGCACCTGCCCTATCGTTTTTTTCTTTTTCTTCCTTTTATTAATTTTTGTCTTATTTCCAGTCGTCTCTGCAATTAACATACATCCCTATCTATATGCAGAGTGATTTTATGGAATAGACCGAATGAAAGTCCAGAATTTAGGGTAGAATGTACAGAGCATACACGAGAATATGATTATAATATTCACAACAAGGTCATATAGGTTCTGATGAATCATGGTGAACATGTTGAGTTTTGAAGGATGACATCAAAATCAGAGGTAAACAGTTCGGATGGAAATGATGAATCAGCAACAGAGTTACAGAGGCACATGCATATCCTACTGTGGCGTAGGCAATTTGTGCTCCTACTTGCAATTTTGCTGCCTCTTGTTGAGATCAAGGCTAAAAGTTTTGAGACAGACCGTCATCTTCTCTCCATCTTCCTGTTCTGGTAATTTGTGGTCCTCAAATGGTGAATACTTGTCAGAGTGACCTACACCAACATTTCTCCTCACAAACTCTACAGTAGCAAGGATGAGAGGTAGCTTGTGATCTTGATGACAATGAACAGTCTTCAAGCAGGTAGGGCCGCAGGATCCTGAAGATTTGTGTAGCTGTTCAGTTAGACTCATGATCATCTTGTTATGGACAATGTCATGGACTTGCCAGTTGGGGTGATGGGGGCGGGGTGCTCAGAATAGATTCCTCAAGGAAAATGATACAGGTTAGTCCATCAGAATAATAAGTACTCAAAATGGATTTTGATGCACTGGAGGAAAGAGATGAACCATCTTATTCAATGCTACCCGACCTGATTACACTCAGAATGGTCAAGAATGTGAAGGCTTTCCTATTCTTTCATCACATGCAAGCATCCTTACCTGAAACCCAATCTGGTGATAGCCCTCATCTGGTCTTGGTGTTCTTTTGCTTGGGGTTGCTTCATGTTGCATGACAGATCCATAACAGGGAGACTGATACCTTTCTTTGGAATTTAGTCATAGAAATCAATGAATGCCAACAGGTTTGGAATTTGTCCCTGTTTACAACCCCACTGGTTTCTTCGTGCCCTGCCCGCTCGTCTCTTATTGGAGCTACATAATGTAACTCTGCTCGGCCAATCGTTGCTCTGACAGCTTAGGCCTTGCTAGGGAGGGAGGCTGGTGGGAACCCTCTACTCTAATGTCCACTGGAAGGATTACAGTTTGAATATTTGCTAGCAACATCATGAGTTATGAAGGCATGGGAGGAAAGCTCTGGAGTCTAAGCGGAAAGGAAAAGATAAAAGTTGGATTTACGTTAACCTCATCTTTGTTCCATCTTCTTGTAACCATGCCTTGTGGATGGAGGAAAATTTTCAACATAAATTATTATCATGAGCCCCCAAGTAAGTCACCAAGTTGGCTTGCTCAGTGAGCAGTACTCTCGAAAGAGGCACAGAGTAGAATTTCAAAGGCGCCATGGTAGCCTAGTATGCAGCATTTGGAAGCTCGGTTTGCACTTTCAGATATCATGACTACAAAGAATTAGGGAACTGGCAAGTCAAAACCCGTTCATGCTGGAAGCAGAGCACACGAATAACTACATATTGATGTCAAATATATTTGTGATGCAAAAGTCTGGCGCGAGAATGTTTGAAGGTAGTGGAGGCTATGAGAATCCAGCTACTGCAGAAAGCTGAGATACTTATTTTCCATACATTTGGGTGATATTAGAAAGCTTCCAAGGAAGAAGAACATAAGCAGATTTTCTGCTGTGTAAGCCTTTTGAGATTATTCCTTCTTGAAATTGCCATTTTAAGGCCCAACAGCTATAAAACTGTACTTTGATAACCAGTGGTCTTCATGTGGACTATTGACATATATTATACTGTCAAATTATAGTTATCATCTCTAAAATTTTGGGTCTGCTACAAAGCAGGTGCTTCCATCATCTTTAGTAGGGAACCAGCAAGAAGACCTAAAGATTTCCAACTTGAGAAAGGTCTCTCTTCCTCAAATGATAGTTATTTGCAGTAACCTTCTCTCTGTTTTATGTTTATTACACGAAGCTCACTTATTTTAAAAATAATTATACTAATCTTTTTTATATTTTATGTTTATTATATGTATCTCTCCTATGTTTTATGTTTTATGTATATGGTTATTACACTAACCATCCTTAAAACATAAAACATAGTAGAGGTTCGGTGTAATTATTTTTAAAATAAGGAAGGTCCGAGTAATAAACATAAAACGTAGAAGAGATTAGTGTAAATAATTCTAAATTAAAAGATGCATATGTGCAAATATAACAAGATTTATACATTTGTAAGTTGTAGAATAGTAACCCGACTATTGTGGTAGACCAGTTCCTGGCATTCCTCCTTAAATTGTCATCTGGATTAGCCATAATTTGTATGTAGGATACTAGGCAACCTATACCTGTCTTGCTACACTTTTTATGGATTGAGATTCGTAGTGTCAATGTCCAAATATGAACAATACATGAAATATTGACAATTTTTCGTAGCCAATATGTCATGCATATTCATGCGTTCTTCCATATTTTCTTGGCATTGTGGGGGCATTATGATAGATCTACAACAAAGTTCGTTATATAAGGAACAAGATGAAGATATGCAGTGTTCTAAATGGCGTCTGTCTCGACTGTTTATGCGACGCGTAAGCGGTCTCTCTTCGTACCGCTTTTCGGTAGGCGGTGAATTAGGCGGCCAACAGAGCTTTGGCCTAGACGGAACAATACCTAACAAGATGTTTTGGCCAAACGGTTTTGCAAGTATTCTGGACCTATGGTTCACTTTTACAAGAAAACTTAATAAATCTTTGTTCTATAACATAGTTACGCATGAAACATCCTTAAAATATGTATATAATGTAAAAACTGTGGTAAAATAGTAAAAATATATTTAAAATGTATCAACCGTCTCTAGACGGCCTAGGTGATAGGCGGACTCTTTTTGTCGCGCAGCCGTCTACCGCCTACCACCGTTTAGAACCTTAAAGATATGATGGCAAAACGAATAATTTTTTTCCTTAGTCTCCCGAAACATAAAACAAATTAGAAAGAAAGAAAAAAAAGAAAAGAAGAAAAGTTTCTTTGCTAAAGAAAAGTTTCTTTGTTAGCAAAGAAACTTAAAAACGAAATTAGATTAGGAGAAAAATTATTGAGAAGGAAGAAAGCTAGATACAGCTTTCTTTCGCTTGCCAAAAGATTTTCTAGTAATGCATCAAAGCCATCAAGATCAAAACTCTGATGGACAAGCAGAGGTTGATGGAGAGGGTAAAGCTAGCCTTAAGCTCCTCATTGGGTCACCAGACAGAAAGTTAAGGATACAATCTTATGTTTACACATTGCATTTCCTCTCACGTTTATTGAAATTATCTGAAATACTCCTGATCTTAGCTTCTTCTAAAACAGAATTTTTTTTATATCTAAAAATAGAATCCCCGCTTAAACCAATATTATTATATTCAGAGAAGGAGCAGAGTGAGTCTCAGAAATTCTTGAGAGAGGATGAGTGTAAGGTTTCATAGTCTAATTAGCTTTCGATACTGATTATTGATGTAGATTTATACAATGTAAATGTCTGCTCATGTTTATGGATTTTTTTTGTTATAGGTTGTCATAAAATGCACGAAGTTAAACTGTATAGCTAAGATATATGTCAACTGGCTGCCTAGATTTTATGCTACTATGATCATCTCATACTCGATAACTAAAAGCTGTCAAATTTTCATGGAGCCTTAGTGTATTCCATAGCGGACTTCCTTACAGGATTCAGATTTTCTTCTACCGAAGAGAACTCTTCGTCAACTGGCTCTTGGGGTTGAATTTGATTCTATTTTCGAAAGAGAACTTGGAGGGACATTTTTTGTTGTTGTTGTTGTTTCTCGTCCCATCCGCCTGTATCAGTCTCACTGAGATTGTAACAGAGCTCTCTCCTCTAGTAACTCTACTAATTCCCTTGAGAAGAGAGGATCCAAATCCCCGTTCCAAAGGCAAATTATAAGGACACTACACTTATTACTTGGGACTAGTCCAATATAATTTTTTCCAAAATTACAAGTTTGCCATTCTTAAAGTTACTTGGAACTAGTCCAAATTTTTATCATTGATAATTACAAATTTGCCACCAAAATTCACTCGGAACTGTTATAATCAGGACTGTCAAAATTTTGACAGTCCTACAAATTGTTAGGACTGTCATAATTTTGACAGTCCCACAAGCTATGTGGACTGTCAAAATTTTGACAGTCCTAATTTTAACCCACTGAAAATTTTATATAAAACTAGGACTGTCAGGATTTTGACAGTCCCACAAACAATGAGGACTGTCAAAATTTTGACAGTCCTCATTTTAATTGTCAGAATAATTTTTTTTTAGTTTTTTTCTATTTAGTTAGTTTTGGATTTTGATTTTTTTTATTTAGTTTAACATCCAAAATAAAATATGTTATCATTGAACCAAAAAAGAAAATCTACCGTACGAATATTACGTCTGCAGTCGATCAGACTTCGAACGGCCATAACTATTTGTTTTCAAATCGTTTTTCGTCACACAATAGGTCGATTTGTATGTTTTCGACGAGAGTAACACAATTCGTGTAGAGAGAATTTTCATCCGAAGTAAGACGTACATATTACAGGCAAAAATATAAAATATAAAACTTTAAAGTATCATAACTTTTGACTGGGAGATCGAAACAAGGTCTAGTTTGTGCCAAAATGACCGTATGGAAAAGTACATCGGGATAAACTATTTCACCGTTTGACGGACTTCCCAAATTTTTAGAATCGCAAAAAAACGATGTTTCGACCTCCAAATTTTACTTTTTGTAATTTTTTTTTACAAAATATTTAATGTACCAATAATAAATTTACTATTTTAAATAATAGAATACTTTAACAAATTTTAAGGATAGAAATTTGGGATATTTTGAAATTTTGATACATATCAACAACTGAGTTAATTTATTTTAATTTTTTGTTAATTTTGAAATTTCGATACAGTAAATTTACTGTTAATTTATTTTAATTTTATTTCGTTAAAATATATTTTCTTAAATAAAACATAAAATTAACAAAATAAATTGCCCCCCCCCCCCCCCACCGATTAACAAAATAAATTAACAGAAAATAAATTTTAGGACTGTCAAAATTTTGACAGTCCTACCAATTGGAAGGACTGTCAAAATTTTGACAGTCCTAAAAATTCAACATATATTTTTAGGACTGTCAAAATTTTGACAGTCCCAAAAATCAACATATATGTCAAATTTTGACAGTTCTTCTTTTTTTTTTTTTTCTTTTTTGGTTTCCTGTGTGCTGTTATTTTTCTTTGTCATTGTGTTATTATTCATATCTTCCGGCGGAGTGGAGGACCTGGTGGTAGCGACGGAGGAAGGAGGGGAGGGAGGAGCGGCGGACGTCGAGGGTGCCAAGGTAGTCGAGCACCAAAAGGGGGTACGAGACGGAGGAACGGGAGAGGAAGGAGGCGGCGGGAGGCGGGGGAGGAGGCAGAGGCGGCGACGGCGACGACGATGGGAGGCGGTGGTGGAGGACGGGGGAGGAGGCGGAGGAGGAGGGCTCCGACAAGAAAGGGAGGAGGGAGGAGAACTCCGGTGGAGATTGGGGGGTTTGGGCTAGTATGAGTAAACTAATGGGCTAGTGTGAGTAAACTTTGTTCATTAATGGACTAGCCCCAATCCTGAGCTAGCCCTTAGTAAAGTTTGTAGTGCCCTTATAAATTTCCGTTCCAAAGGAAGAAAGGAAAGATGATTATGAGCAGGGCCGGTCCTCGGATAAGTCAGATAAGATTTCAGGTTTGGACAAGCCTCTCTACTTAGAACAACCCTTTAGGTCCAGCGTAACCTGCAAGATGTCGGAGTCACGGATAAACCTCTAGGTCATAAAGAAGCTCCTCATAAGAGGCCGGATCAAGGGACAACCAAAATCAGTTTCGGTTAGGACAATCCAACCCTTCGGACTGGCCTTGATGACGACAGTGCTGAGATAAATGATCTATACACGAAGCTTCGATACATACTAGGTAATTGTGTAAGAAGAAAAAGGAACAAGTTCTTGCACGTCAAGACTCCATGGTAGTGTTTGTACCAAAAGATACAGGTACATAGTACGTAGTACTGGTGGTGTATTATTATTTTCTTCATTAGGAAGCAGTTAAGAGTTGCCACTAGCTAGTAACAGTCGAAGATACTACTGTCGAAGAGAGAAGAAGATCCTCCTCTTCCTTGTGCTGCTGCTGCTGCTGCAGCTGTAGAAGGGGAAGGAGTAGAAAGAGAGAAACTATCGCCGAGGCCTCGACGCGGGGTCTCGGCTGGCTCGTCATGCCTAGTATCCGTCTGGATCAGGAGCTTCCTCTGCTTCTGTTGCTGCTACTGCTTCTTCTTCATCTCCTGGAGTTTGTTGACATATTCGTCGGCAATATAGATGTCCATATTGCTCACTCTCCTCTGGTGATGGACTGAACAAAGGAAGATTCTTGATAGTATATGTATATGCATGGAATCAAGACATTCTTATTAGAGACAATAGCTATATTATAAAATAATTTACATATATATTATCAAGAACAGAACAAGAACAAGAAAGATTGATATGAGTGGATTACTTCTAGAGTAGAGAAGGGCGGTGGTGGGGGTAGTTACGCGACGCGGTGAGTTCACCGCAGCACGACAGGGAGAGATGGATCATATATAGATGGTCAGGTGGCGTACATATTTTTCGTTTAGTGACAAAGTTGGCTTCGTTATTATCCACTTTTAGCGTGGGAGGCCAAACAAATTGTCTAGGGATTGTGTCGGATTTCTCGACAGGTGCGCGAGAGCAGATCTAGTGTTCCACTAATTCTGTTCTATATTTTATTTCAATCATATTATGTGTGTTCTTCTTTTATTTTATACCTACTGGGATCCACATGTAATAGGGTGAGAACATAATATAGAACATAATTAGTGGGACAACAGATCAGGTCTGAGTCTTGGAACGGGACTGTTGTCACGTCCCAGAACCAGAATACTGAAAAGCGAGGACGGACAAAGCCAGCTACGTACACCAGAGTACTCTATACCCCGAGATATGGTCACGGCTGTCTAGACATATGAGAATTTACTCTACAATCCAACAGACATTCCTGAGTCAAGAGTCATAGTTGTCTCAATCTCAAGCAAGCAACAAGTTACAAGAAGCGTAATCACCAAACATATAATAGTAAGACGTTCCAAACTATACATACATAGATGATCATAAAGTTAGTTACCCAAAATGAAGAACTAGCAGAGTGCAATATTACATGATCAGTTCTAGCTATAGTCTAGAATATGCTTTACATGTAGCCCCGCAGGATAGAATATCAAGTATCAAAACACGAGCTAAACACGTGCTCGGTGACTAAACGCCTCAAAAGTATAAGTACAAGATCAGATGGGTGATGAAGAAGAAACTCACTCAAATCCTCGGGTGTTCCTGGTGTTCACCATCTGGAGGCGGAAAGTACGAAAGATCCTGCGGTGTTGCTCCAAAATCTGGCCATACAAAACCAGTAGGGTCAGACCCCAAAACAACAAGTACCACAAGGGAGCCAACTTAGGAACTAAAACTAACATGCAAATATTCAATAGCATAAGGAAATATAAATAAGAGCAATATGTAAATAAGCAGGTTAAGCAGTTTCAGAAATCAGTAACGGGTACAGTTCAAGATTAGTAGCTGCATGATCCAAGACAAGACAAGACTATAAAATATGCAATCATGACCTACGGCTTACTACCATTAACTAACTAGGGTTATCACAATCATGATTACTAACAAATGCAGTTGAGATTCCATATAGCCACATGCCCTACAGACTATCCAGGTTATCCAGACGTAAGAATACACAACATAGATTAATTAAATATATAGTATTTTACTGGTAGATTGTAACACTCGACGGTGTGCTGGAAGTGTGTCCCTCTCGACGGAGAGCTGTGGTGCCCCGTTCCCCCTATTCGGGGAGCGCGGCTAAGAAATACAAGTCGGTATTGTTCGATCGGGATAGATTGAAATAAGATCTTATCCTCGTTATGGATTTGCCTCTTTGGAATCGATTCCCATATTCAGTGGACCGTGCCCCGAGGATGGACTTAGCGGCAGAGTCAAGAGGGACATCTCCGCTGCAAGTTTCTTGTCTAGTTTTTGCTGTCGCCTTGTTGCTTCGTGCTTTGAGTTGGTTTTCGGATTTGTTTGCGTTTTCTTGAACAGTTTCGATAGATTTTATTATTTTCGTTCGTTGAACTGCACTTCAATTACGAGCTTGGAAAGAGTAGAAGAGGTATTGATCAACTGTTCATGGCAATGCAGGTGATCGTGCAGTAGACGACGTGCAAGCAGAGTCTTGAAGCACCTCTTTCCTTTCCTTCCTCAACCAACTTGTGAGTGACTTATATTCGATTCAGTTGACCCTTCTTCCAAGTCTTCACATCTAAGAATCTTGCTTTCTTGCTTGCCCCGATCAAACAATACCAAAATAACTAAAAGATGTCAAGATAAAAGGAATAGACTTGGACTACTTTATGCTTGTAAATTAACTTGTGAACGGTTACTCTATTGCATGCTAGTTCGTTTAAATGTTCTGCCTATGCTTCAATTTTAGTTAGAATGTATATTTCTTCTATAAATTGTGCTAAGTATGGAACACACCATGTTATGCAATAAATTGCTCAGGGAGACTATGCAAAATAAATCATGCCATGCTACTTGTCTTGTACCCGTGTTGTCTCAAACTGCATAAATTGATAACTTAGCATAGACGCTGTTTGATCACAGACAACTTGTACACAAGGGTATAGTTGTAACGCCCCGCAACCGCACGGTGCGTTACGCTGAGTCGGATTGAACAAAACAATAGCTGGTTACATTTGATTTGTTGGATTTTGGGAAGAAGTATTGATTGAGTTGGTTTCATGTGCAGATGGCTAGCAGAGTTCGATGGAAATCAGGTGTTCGTTCAGAGCAGTACTGAGATAGCTGGATTGGAACGATTATGCCGTCTTCCTTAGTACGATCGGTCGGATGATTTGGAAAGCACGGCATGCTCGCACGGTCATACCAGTTGAGTAGATCGCGCTTTGCATCAGACCACGGGTTCAAGGCATCGGCCGTATCGGTAGAACATGATGCTTAACGGAATCAAACATAGTGAGTGGGCTCTTTCCCTTCTCCTCTACTCCTTCATGCCTAATAATATGGAACACACGTAAAGGCTTGAAAAACTTGGACTGGAAGTTGGGAATTACTACACTGAGGCGTACATAGAGTGTACGTCATTTGCTTGGATAGGATTGTGGCTTGAATTGGTTTTCGCGTTGGATAGTTAGAACTAGAGTTGGATTATACATTTGGGGCAGTTGGAGAAATGATTGAGATTATGCTTGGACAGTTGGAATGATACATTGAGGCATTGGGAACATCGAGAATTCGGGCGAGCGAGCGTGCATCCGTGCACGAGTATCACTTGGACGCTTTGTCTTGCAAAGCGTGCAGTTGTGGTTCGAAACCGAACAACTGCATCGGCGAGGGCATTGTGCCACTGTTGGGGCATTGTGCCATGGGATTGTTCTGAGCGTGGGGTATTGCACCCAATTTGAAACACTGTGTTGAGAAGCGGCATTGTGCCTTGGAAATAACTTGAGATTTGGTGCCTTGGGCAATATGTTGGATATTTGGTTATGGATGTTTTGGTTGGATAATTGGTTGAACAAGTCTAAGATCGCTTGGTGGGGCGAAAATGTTCGATCCTCTCGTCATACCTACTTGGTGTCTGCATGTCACGGACAACCTGTGTACACAGGGTTTGGTTTCCTCGAACGGGATAGGCTCCGGGGCACCGGGACCGTTCGGCCATGGAGGAGACAATGGGTAACGCGTCTTGGACGCGGTGCCGGTAGTTCGATACCACCAGGCGGGCTAGCTACCCAGTGCTGGATCGGATAGGACTGCCTATTGATTAGTCCGATCAATATCCTTTATGGCTTGGCCAGTGACTTCATATAGATAAGTGTTGGCTTGCTTTTCTTTTGTTGGTTTGGCTTCGTGTAGGCGCGGCCACCTTGCCTCGGCAAGAGTGTGCACTTTGAGATTTGATTGTAAGTTTTGGTTGAGGATGGATATTGAGGCTTGGATTGTTGGTTCGATAGTCGCGTTGCTTGGGCTTTGAGTAGGACGGATTGCATGCTAGTTTCCTTCGGGTTGGTTATGTACTGCTTGTCAATTGGATTGAGTTGAATGCTTGCATTGCTTAAACTGCTTTACAATTTTCCTTAACATGTCATCCCTATGCTATGAAATGAATCTAGGATTCAACTAGAAAGATCACCATTTAACTGTTTGCATTCACTATTTTACTTAGTGTCGGTTTAGACGAGTAGGTTACCCCGCTCACCAGTATGGCTGTGTACTGACCCATGTTTGTGGGCATTATTTCAGGTATGCAGGTGTAGTGGCGCTGCTTGGATGTACGAGACATGATATATAAACTGTAAGTACCTTTGTGGGCTAGAGAAAATAGCAAGAGTATTTCATCGCCTTTGAGGCAATCGCCTTTGTGGCATTTTATTTGGACCCTATCGAGAGCTTCGCTGCGTATTACTCTGATGTGTGCTTGGTACACGATACTTGACTTTTGTTGCAACTTGGTTGTTTCGATGATAACTTTGGCGTTTGACAACATCGCCTTGTACGAGCGCAACTCCAGGCTCGTACGGCATCACGTCCCGATGAGAACGATTGTCCTGCGGGAGAGCTGCAACGTGGTGATTCACGTTCAGCGGGGACTATTGAGCTTGCGGGAGATTGGGACATGACATATCAGTATCAGAGCAACCGGTTCATTTTTTCGGACTTGGTCCTTCGTTTCATCACAAACTCTAAATAGCTTTCGCGTATCGTTTAGCTCTTGGCTCTAGTCGGTGCCGCATTGGATGTTTCATGCAATAAGTCTATATATTGCTGGTTGTGGCTGCATGTTGTGCTTCGTTGCGTTGCTTTTGTTGGTTTTCGGTAGATCGCTTAGCATTGTTAGGCGTTGTTGCATTCGTAAGCAAGTTGGGTGGCGTTGTTGCATTTGTGCAACAAGTTGAGAGCTGTCATTGGGTTGGCTTGGCTTATCGTTCGAGAAATTTCTGGTTGCATCAGTGGTTCAGTTGCTTGGCAGACGAGATTGGTTATGCGGCATATTGTGAGTAGAAGCATTGGATTTGAGAATAGATCGTTGCACGAGTTGCTCGTGTAGCGAAATTGTTGGACGGAGTTTGAAATTTGACTGGGTGTATCACAGAGAGCGTTGTACGAGTTGCTCGTGTGGCGCATCGGTTGAGCAGGTTTGAGTTTGGCTTGGGAACATCAGGATAAGTTTGCATGAGTTGCTCGTACAATAAATGTAAGGAACAATTGGGTATTGGGTTAGATTACTTGGAAGAGAGCTCGATGTACGGGATTGCTCGTATTACGAAAGTATCAGACGATTTGAGAATAGCTGGAAGCATTGAGAATGGAACATAGTCCAAGTTGCATAGCGAGATTGATGGAAAGAGTAAGATGGTTCACTTGTTGGCTGAGTGTTGTGTCAGACTTGAGTTGGACAATGGCAGGATCACGCATAAGGGATGGTTCGAGTGGATATTGGATTAGTGCAAAAGAATTATGATGTGAGTAGCGACTTGATTCGGAGTGGTATATGAGATACCACATAGTGAGCAAGGCATTGGGATATTTTGGATAGACATCGATGAAAATTGTCGCAACGGACGCGAGTAACAGGATTGCAAGTTGGTTGGTGCACATCGGTTGAGTTGGGAAGAATAAAAAATAGAGCAAGTGATTATTGAGTTGAGCAATCGAGAACGGACTAGTGCAAATGAAAGTATCGTTGGACTTAAGAGATGGACGAGATCGGAACGAGCAATGGGAAAGTGTGTTTGGAAATTTGAAGGATTGAGGCGGACAAAGTATTTGAAACAGTTGAGATAGTCAGATGGAAAGCTGAATATCAGAGTTCGCTTGCACGATTTGGAAGTTCGGTAGAGCATTCATTGACGCAAAGAGAGAGAGTTGAGCATAAGGAACAAACAATTGGAATAAGCTTGAGCGGAGCGATGGGTGATTCGAAAGATAGCGAGCACGGACTATGAAATTTGGCAACACATTTGAGTTGTTGGTTGAGTAATAAAACATAATCTGGTTTGGAGGGGCAATGCGATAGATTCGTACGAACTTAAAGGATTTTGGATATTGCTGCTCGAGAAGTCGACTCAGGTTTAGCGAAAGTGGAATTTTGGGCAAAATGGTTCAACGATGGTAGACGGATTCTTCGGGAAGACGTGAATGGATTGAGGTAACAACAGAGGCAAAGATTGTGGCGGACAGACTTTTGAAGATAGCTAAACATGGGAGTAACGTCGGAGCAAATCATTTTACTGTTCGAAAAAGTTGGACGTGCATTGTGGAACGCGGCATACGGATAAGAATTTGAGCAAGTCTTTGGTTTCGGGAATCATTGCAAGTGGTAGTGCGAGAAGTTAAATATGGCAGTTCGAAAAATTTGATGGATTCAGGGCAGAACGACGGATTGATGGAGAACGGTTTCAACGAGCGCAGTTCTCGAATTGTGGCTTGGATAGATAGCAAGACTCTAGGTGGTTAAGCAGCATTGGTTGACAGATCAGCAGACATAGTGTATAAAGTTCTCGGATTTGAAAGTTCGTTCGGATGGAATGATTGGATTATGGCTCGGATTTGCAGATGAGATATAGCATGGTTCATAGTAACTGTCCATCGTGATGACTTACAATTATCGAGCGTAGCTTCGGGACAGCTGGCCCTAGCGACTTGACCGCCAGATCAGAGATGAATATTGTAGACCCATAGAACGACCCTTGCGGCGGCGCATTTGGGAATGCGTCGAGGGCAGATGTGAGTAGTGTGTGTTAGAGATTTGGCTTATTGACTGAGTGTTGGATTTGAGAGACCCTTGGGATAGCCTTCAGCTGAAGAAGCAGCCAGAAGACCGAAGCGATGATAGGATTTGCCTAAGTCAACTGATGAGATTCAGAGTCGCAGATTTTTGTAGATGGCATCGCCTCTGACTCATCGTGCCCTGGAAGAGAATAGCATTCATATGAATTGACGACTGTGAAACTAGCTCGTGAAGTTAAAGCAGCGGCTCGTTCAGATCAAATCTTTGCGAATACTGGAAGGGACAGATGTGCCTCAGATTTACAAGATACATCGAAACTTATTCTGGGAAGCATGCTCGTTCGGAAGGCAAAGGTGATATTCTATACTTCGAGGTAGTGGAAGCAGCGCGAAGAACTATTCCATGCGCAACCTAGGAATTGTGACGAGTGTGTCCACGATAAAATCGTGGCTACACTATCCCTTTGGCGTGGCGGCAAAATCTTCGTGGATCACACGAACCTCAATATAGATGTTCACCTAGTGAGGTATTGAGATTGAAGAAAAGGTGTTGGGCTGAGCTGATCTAAGCAAAGTTTGATATTTGGGTAAGTCGCCTAGTTGGGGTAGTATCAGTTGAGATGATCGTTCGGTGCATGAGATAATATTTGGAGATGTTGCTAGTGCGAATTCAGAAATAGTTGGATGGATTGAGTTGGAACACGAACTGATTAAGTCGGTGGAAAATCATCATATTGAGAATAGTGCTCAAGCGAACATGTTGGAATGAAAATCAGGATTGGTTCAATTGGGAGTAAAGTAAATGGATGCCTCGGACATAAAGATACCCTTGTAACTTGTCCAAATTCGCTATCGCAAAGCTCGGCTAAAATGCATGTATTTTAGGGATGCCTTAAATATGTGTACGATCCAAAACTAAGTGATACGAAGAATTCATATTGAGCTGCAAGGAGGATGTGGGAATATAAAATTTGTACGAGTTTTCAGCAGAGCGAGATGCTGAGTCAAGATCGTGAGTATGAGAGTTGTATAGAGCAAAGTTATGAATTGGACAAGCGGCATATGATAGGAATGAGTACCAACACGGTTCGTGGACGAACCTGATTTTAAGTGGTATATTATGTAATTCCCCGCAATCGCACGGTGCGTTACGCTGAGTCGGATTGAACAAAACAATAGCTGGTTATATTTGATTTGTTGGATTTTGGGAAGAAGTATTGATTGAGTTAGTTTCATGTGCAGATGGCTAGCGGAGTTCGATGAAAATCAGGTGTTCGTTCAGAGCAGTACTGAGATAGCTGGATTGGAACGATTATGCCGTCTTCCTTAGTCCGGTCGGTCGGATGATTTGGAGAGCACGGCCTGCTTGCACGGTCATACCAGTTGAGTAGATCGCACTTTGCATCGGACCACGGGTTTAAGGGATCGGCCGTATCGGCAGGACATGATGCTTAAAAGAATCAAACATAGTGAGTGGGCTCTTTCCCTTCTCCTCTACTCCTTTATGCCTAATAATATGGAACACACGTAAAGGCTTGAAACACTTGGACTGGAACTTGGGAATCACTACACTGAGGCATGCATAGAGTGTACGCCGTTTGCTTGGATAGGATTGTGGCTTGAATTGGTTTTCGCGTTGGATAGTTGAAACTAGAGTTGGATTATACATTTGGGGCAGTTGGAGAAATGATTGGGATTATGCTTGGATAGTTGGAATGATACATTGAGGCATTGGGAACATCGAGAATTCGGACGAGCGAGCGTGCATCCGTGCACGAGTATTACTTGGACGCTTTGTCTTGCAAAGCGTGCAGTTGTGGTTCAAAACCGAACAACTGCATCGGCGAGGACATTGTGCCACTGTTGGGATATTGTGCCATGGGATTGTTCTGAGCGTGGGGTGTTGCACCCAATTTGAAACACTGTGTTGAGAAGCGGCATTATGCCTTGAAAATAACTTGAGATTTGGTGCCTTGGGTAATATGTTGGATATTTGGTTATGGATGTTTTGGTTGGATAATTGGTTGAACGAGTCTAAGATCGCTTGGTGGGGCAAGAATGTTCGATCCTCTCGTCATACCTACTTGGTGTCTGCATGTCACGGACAACCTGTGTACACAGGGTTTGGTTTCCTCGAACGGGATAGGCTCCGGGGCACCGGGACCGTTCGTCCATGGAGGAGACAATGGGTAACGTGTCTTGGGCGCGGTGCCGGTAGTTCGATACCACCAGGCGGGCTAGCTACCCAGTGCTGGATCGGGTAGGACTGCCTATTGATTAGTCCGATCAATGTCCTTTATGGCTTGGCCAGTGACTTCATATAGATAAGTGTTGGCTTGCTTTTCTTTTGTTGGTTTGGCTTCGTGTAGGCGCGGCCACCTTGCCTCGGCAAGAGTGTGCACTTTGAGATTGGATTGTAAGTTTTGGTTGATGATGGATATTGAGGCTTGGATTGTTGGTTCGATAGTCGCGTTGCTTGGGCTTTGAGTAGGACGGATTGCATGCTAGTTTCCTTCGGGTTGGTTATGTATTGCTTGTCGATTGGATTGAGTTGAATGCTTGCATTGCTTAAACTGCTTTACAGTTTTCCTTAACATGTCATCCCTATGCCATGAAATGAATCTAGGATTCAACTAGAAAGATCATCATTTAACTGTTTGCATTCACTATTTTACTTAGTGTCGATTTAGACGAGTGGGTTACCCCGCTCACCAGTACGGTTGTGTACTGACCCACGTTTGTGGGTATTATTTCAGGTACGCAGGTGTAGTGGCGCTGATTGGATATACGAGACATGATGTATAAACTGTAAGTACCTTTGTGGGCTAGAGAAAAGAGCAAGAGTATTTCATTGCCTTTGAGGTAATCGCCTTTGTTGTATTTCATTTGGACCCTATCGAGAGCTTCGCTGCGTATTACTCTGATGTGTGCTTGGTACACGATACTTGACTTTCGTTGCAACTTGGTTGTTTCAATGATAACTTTGGCGTTTGACAATATCGCCTTGTACGAGCGCAACTCTAGGCTCGTACGGCATCACGTCCCGATGAGAACGATTGTCCTACGGGAGAGCTGCAACGTGGTGATTCATGTTCAGCGGGGACTATTGAGCTTGCGGGAGATTGGGGCGTGACAATAGTTCCTGCGGACGGTCGCTAGGGCACTGGCACCGATCCGATCCGGATGAAACTTCTAGTTTAGTCTATTGTTCTGGACGGGATGGCTTGTAGCGCACCATGTTCTTTCGTTGCATACCATCCACGTCATGACTATTGTCCTTTATGGCATAATGCCAGTGATTCCCTCGTATATTTAAACATGTGCAAGCTAACTTGTGTCTTCGTGGCAGGGAAGGACATGGTAAGTATTGTGCAGGTGGTTCAGACGGGCAGGTAAAAGTCACCGAACGGTGACAAGTTTATTTCAGTAAATTTCTATATCAATGCTTGCTTGTAAAATGAACTAAGGCAAGATAGAAAGACCACAAATAACGTGTATGCTTCATATAAACAACGTGTTGATTGGTATAGTTGGGTTAGCTCGACTTCACCAGTGCATTTTGATGTACTGACCCTCGTTAAAATAGGTTCCCCGCACCAAGGAGATCCTGCGAGGAGCTGAAGTCACTTCCCGTTCCAGTCCACCAACCGGCACGCCCAGATCGTGCCTCAGTTGTAGCATTTTGAAGACCCAGGAGCTAGCAAACATAACTATTGCAGCTTAGAGGAAAAGCTATTGTTTCGCCTGGAGGTCTTTAATATTTTGATATTTTAGTAAACGATGTAATGTACAGGACAACTATCTCATTTTGTGTCAACTTTGTAAGCCCGCGTGGCAATTATCTGACTCGTTCAAGAGTTTGTAAAAAGATGTTCATTATCAATAAAGAGAACTTTTTCATGTTTCAACTTTGCGTTTCAATTATCTGTGTACTCTGAATATGTGCTCGTTATACAAAAATACCTTGGCTTTGTGCGATGCTCAACATAGGCACGCACGGTGTCACACCCGGAGGACGATTATAGATTTCACGGAATCGGGACATGACATATTGGTATCATAACACAACTTCAAGTTCCTTTGACCCTCGTGTCGGAAAAGTTCCTTTAACGATTTATCCCCTATGCGAACTCTTGAACTCGTTAGGCCAAAATGAGATACATTTCATACAATAAGTCCATAATACACTATGATCCTGATTTAAGTTACCTTCTTTTGAAGGAATGACTCAAGCGCAAGAATCATCGCTAGCACCGGGTGGAACCCAAGCCCAAGAAAGTAGTTCTGGCACATCGAAAAGTTAACGAAGTCAGCGAGCCATGTCCCGTGTCGATCCCATTCAGCAGATGATGCGGATGCTTGAGGCTTGCCAGCAGAAAGACGAGGCTCACTATGAACGAGCCGAGAAGCGCACGGAAGAGAGGCAGAGCAAGTTTGAAGATAATCTAGAATCCCGATTTATAGTCCAGCAAAAGCAGGTAGATATCCTGTAACAGATCGTGCATACCTTGGCCTCCAACCATTCCGCGGCAACAGCAGCGACACCGGTGGAGCAACCCGTACTTGAACTCGAAACGTCTCAAACTCCAAGGAAGAATGATGTGACTACCTTCAACTTTGCCGACTTCAAGAAGGTCTGTAACACGTCGTTTAAGGGGACTGAAGACCCAATCGTAGCTCTAGATTGGTTGGCAGAACTTGAGGATCACTTTAAACTTCTAGAGGTACCTGAGCATAAGCGTGTCGCATGTGTCCAACTACAGCTTCGCTTGAACGCGCACGATTGGTAGGATGTGCATCGAAGATCTCTTCCAGTTGACGACGAAGAGGAGATGATCGCATGGGCTACCTTCCATGGCGCGTTCGAAGATGAGTTCATACCCCCTCTCGTTCGTCGACAGAAGGAGAATGAATTCTTGCAGCTACGTCAAGGCAGTATGACCGTAAAATAGTACTCCGCCGAGTTCAACTGGCTCGCCAAATTCGTAAGCTCATATTTACCTGATGTGACGAGTCATACTAGAAGATTTGAAGGCGGCATGCGACCTGCCATCCATGTGCACATGGTCGTTTCTCAGTACCAGATGATATGACAAGATCTCAATCATGCCCTTTCTCTTGAACCGCAGTATCCTCCAGTTGCTGCCGGCACTATGCATACTTTCAATCACAAGTGCCATAGCAACGAGAAAGGAAACAACGCTGCAAAGCGTCCAAATAAAGGCGGCAAGCAGAAAGCACATTCAGACCAAATATGTTTCTTCTGTAAGAAATGTGGGCACGTCATCGACGATTGCCGTATAAAACTTGGGTTATGCCTCGCTTGCGGTAAATCAGATCATGATATCAGTAACTGTCCACACCGCACAAATCGTCGCCCTCAACATCCAAATTCTGCCTCAGCACCCCAAACCAACCGAGATGTGCCGCAACAAGAGCGACGTCAAGCTCAGGGCCGGGTGTATACTATGACACCGGAAGAAGCCCTGGCATCGGACATCATTGTGTCAGGTATATTGCTTTTCAATAACATACATGCATGTATGTTATTTGATTCTGGTGCAACGCATAGCTTTATATCCACGAATATTGCCATGGAAAACAATATAGAAATGTCACCATTATGTTTAGATCTTAGCATTAGCACCCCCTCGGGTACAAAAATACATGTTCGTTCAGTATGTCAAGGTGGTTACGTCTGTATTGGAGGAATGAAGCTCTCGCTCGATGTGTTAGTCCTAGATGTTCGGGGTTACGACATCATTTTGGGGATGGATTGGCTCGACGCTTGCTCGGCAACTATAGAATGTGCAGAGAAACGAGTCGTCTTCCGTCTACCTGGAGAAGCCGAATTCTTCTACACGAGTAGTCCAGCAACAGATGCGTCCAGGGCCTGCTTGGTAATTTCGGCGATATTTGCTTGACGGATGCTACACTCTGGCTGCGAGGGATACTTAGCGTCGGTTCGAGACACGCAGCTGGATTACGCAAACGTTGAGTCTTCTTCCGTTGTGACGGAGTTCCCTGATATGTTTTCGAGCAAACTACCCGGCATGCCACCTGACCGAGAGATCGACTTCACCATCGACACATTCCCAAATACTCGGCTGATTTCCAAAGCTCCGTACAGAATGCCCCCTACTGAACTAAAGGAGTTAAAGTGCCAACTTCAAGAACTGCTGGATCGTGGGTTCATCCGTCCTAGCGTGTCTCCTTGGGGCGCGCCTGTACTCTTTGTAAAGAAAAAGGATGGGACGTTGCGACTCTGCATCGATTATCGAGAGGTGAATAAGGTTACTATCAGAAACAAGTATCCCCTGTCCAGGATAGACGACATCTTTGATCAGTTGTAGGGAGCATCGGTGTTCTCGAAAATCGATCTTCGTTCGGGCTACCACCAACTAAAGATCAAACCAGAGGACATGCTAAAGTCTTCATTCCGAACATGTTATGGCCATTATGAGTTTTCTGTTATGTTGTTTGGACTGATGAATGCTCCTGCCGCATTCATGGATTTGATAAATCGTGTGTTCCGACCCTTCCGCGACAAGTTCGTGGTAGTTTTTATAGACGACATCTTAGTGTACTCGAAGAATAAGGATGAACATGCAGGACACCTGCGGATGGTGCTTCAAACTCTTCGAGACAATAAGTTGTACGCGAAGCTCAGTAAGTGCGAGTTTTGGTTGGACAGCATATCCTCCTTGGGCACATTATTTTTGCAGAGGGCATCTCAGTTGACCCAAAGAAAATAGAAGCTATCGTGAGGTGGAGGAGGCCTGAGTCAGCTAGCGACATTCGGAGCTTCCTTGGTCTAGCAGGCTACTACAGAAGATTTATAAAGGATTTTGCAAGAATTGCCTCACCTCTGACCCAGCTCACTCGGAAGGGAGTAACGTTCGCGTGGACGGACGACTGTGAAGCTTCATTTATAGAGTTAAAGCAGCGACTTGTCTCAACACCAATTCTTACCCTTCCAGATGGACCTGATGACTTTAAAATATATAGCGACACCTCAGGAAAGGGATTGGGATATGTCCTAATGCAAAGGGACAAGGTGATAGCCTTTGCGTCGAGGCAGTTGAAGCCTCACGAGAAGAACTATCCAACGCATGACCTAGAGCTCGCAACGGTGGTGTTCGCGCTGAAGTTGTGGCGCCACTACCTCTATGGTATGCCATGTGATATATATACGGACCATAAAAGTTTAAAATATCTCTATACCCAAAAGGATTTAAATCTACGGCAACGGCGTTGGCTTGAACTCCTTAGCGACTTTGACTTAATGATCAGATACACACTGGGCAAGGGTAATGTTGTAGCTGATGCGCTGAGTCGAGTGTTAGTTGAGAGCCTGGCTATTGATGACAAGCTGCATCAGGATCTTGAAGGTTTGGGCATTACACTTAAAATCAGATACAAAAAGGGGACGCAAGTGGCTCAGCTACGCCTCAAACCCGACTTATTAGAAAAGGTCAAGTCCGCTCAGAAGGATGACCTATTCATGCAAAAGATGCAAGATCTTATCTCAGCAGGGAAGGCAACCGACTTTGCCGTAAGCACGGACCGAATGATGCGAGAGAAGGGAAGATTGTGCGTTCCTAACGATGCAACCCTCAGAAAAGAGATACTCACTGAAGCTCACTATGCAAGTTACACTTCACATCCGGGTAGCACAAAGATGTATCAAGATCTCCGTACGATATTTTGGTGGCACGGCATGAAAAGAGATGTGGCATTGTTCGTGTCGCAATGCATGGCTTGTTATAGGGTAAAGGCCGAGCACCAGAAGCCGGGCAGAGTGATGCAGAACCTTGCTATACCGGAGTGGAAATGGGAACATATAACGATGGATTTCATTGTTGGTTTGTCGAAGACGCAACGGGGGAATGATGTCGTCTGGGTTATTGTTGATCGACTCACCAAGTCAGCTCACTTTCTGTCTATCAAAAGTACTTGGAGTGCCGACCGCCTGGCCCAGATCTACCTCAACAAGATCGTTCGACTCCACGACGTGCCCGTATCCATGATCTCCGATAGAGATGGTCGATTCTTATCGTGCTTCTGGGAAAGCCTGCAGTCAGCAATAGGGACGAAGTTGAAGTTCAGCTCCGCCTACCATCCTCAGACAGACGGCCAAACAGAGTGGGTCAACCAAATCCTCGAAGATATGCTACGACTCTGCGCCTTGGACTTGAAGACTAGTTGGGACATGCATCTACCGTTAGCCGAATTTGCATACAATAATAGCTATCAATCCAGCATTCAGATAATGCCGTATGAGGCGTTGTATGGGAGGAAGTGCAGATCCCCGATCTGTTGGGATGAAGTTGAAGAACGGCAAATTCTTGGCCCGGAACTCGTAGAGCAAACCGTCTAGAAGATTCGCTTGATCCGTGAACGGTTAAAGGTAGCACAGAGTCGCCAGAAAAGCTACTCAGACACGCATCGACGACCTATTGAGTTCTTGGAAGGTGGTCGGATATTTCTTAAAGTCTCGTCCATGCGAGGAGTTACCAGATTTGGAGCAAAAGGGAAGCTAAGTCCAAGATTCATCGGTCCGTTCGAAATACTAAAGCGAGTCGCCCCAGTCGCATATCAGATAGCCCTGCCACCGTCACTATCTGAAGTGCACGATATCTTCCATGTTTCACAGCTTAGGAAGTACGTGTACGACCCGATTCATGTGGTGGATCTTGATCAACTGGACCTAAGGGCAGGCTTGACTTATGTTGAACATCCTGTACGGATCCTGGATCGCAAATTGAAGCTTCTTCGAAGTCGTTCGGTTCCTCTCGTGCGCGTGCTTTGGCAAAATTATTCGGTCGAAGAATCAACTTGGGAGCTTGATTCTGAGATGAGAAAAATATTCTCTTTATTATTTCATAGTGGTAGGTTCTATTGCTAAGTTTCGTGGACGAAACTTCCAATTAGTTGGTTAGAATATGGTACCCCGTTCCCCCTATTCGGGGAGCGTGGCTAAGAAATACAAGTCAGTATCGTTTGATCAGGATAGATTGAAATAAGATCTTATCCTCATTATGGATTTGCCTCTTCAGAATCAATTCACATATTCAGTGGATCGTGCCCCGAGGATGGACTTAGCGGCAGAGTCAAGAGGGACATCTCTGCTGCAAGTTTTCTTGCCTGGTTTTTGCTGTCGCCTTATTGCTTTCGTACTTTGAGTTGGTTTTCAGATTTGTTTGCGTTTTCTTGAATGGTTTCGATAGATTTTATTATTTTCGTTCGTTGAACTGTACTTCAATTCCGATATTGGAAAGAGTAAAAGAGGTATTGATCAGCTGTTCGTGGCAATGCAGGTGATCGTGCAGTAGACGACGTACGAGTGGAGTTTTGAAGCACCTCTTTCCTTTTCTTCCTCAACCAACTTGTGAGTGGCTTATATTCGATTCAATTGACCCTTCTTCCAAGTCTTCACATCTAAGAATCTTGCTTTCTTTCTTGCCCCGATCAAACGATACCAAAATAACTAAAAGATGTCAAGATAAAAAGGAATAGACTTGGACTACTTTATGCTTGTAAATCAACTTGTGAATTACCTTATTGCATGCTAGTTCATTTAAATATTCTACCTATGCTTCAATTTTAGTTAGAATATATATTCATTCTATAAATTGTGCTAAGTATGGAACACACCATGTTATGCAATAAATTATTCAGGGAGAATATGTAAAATGAATCATACCATGCTACTTGTCTTGTACTCGTGTTGCCTCAAACTGCATAAATTGATAACTTAGCATAGACGTCGTTTGATCACGGACAACTTATGCATAAGAGTATAGTTCCTGCGGATGGTCGCTGGGGCACTGGCACCGATCCAATCTGGACGGAACTTCTACTTTAGTCTCTTGTTCTGGACGAAATATCTTGTAGTGCACCATGTTCTTTCGTTGCATACCATCCTCGTCATGACTATTGTTCTTTATGGCATCATGCCAGTGATCCCCTCGTATATTTAAACTTGTGCAAGCTAACTTGTGTCTTCGTAGCAGGGAAGGACATGGTAAGTATTGTGCAGATGGTTCAGATGGGCAGGTAAAAGTCACCGAACGGTGGCAAGTTTATTTCAGTAATTTTTTATATCAATGCTTGCTTGTAAAATAAACTAAGGCAAGATAGAAAGACCACAAATAACTTGTATGCTTCATATAAACAACGTGTTGATTGATATAGTTGGGTTAGCTTGCCTTCACCAGTGCATTTCGATATACTGACCTCGTTGAAACATGTTTCCCGCACCAAGGAGATCATGCGAGCAACTGAAGTCACTTTCTGTTTCAGTCCACCAACCGGCACGCCCAGATCGTGCCTCAGTTGCAGCATTTTGAAGACCCGGGAGCTAGCAAACATAACTCATGCAGCTCAGAGGAAAAGTTATTGTCCCGCCTGGAGGTCTTTAACATTTTGAAGTTTTAGTAAATGATGTAATGTACAGGACAACTATCTCATTTTGTGTCAACTTTGTAAGCCCGCGTGGCAATTATCTGACTCGTTCAAGAGTTTATAAAAAGATGTTCATTATCAATAAAGAGAACTTTTTCATGTTTCAACTTTGTGTTTCAATTATCTGCGTACTCTGAATATGTGCTCGTTATGCAAAAATACATTGGCCTTGTGCAATGCTCAACCTAGGCACGCACGGCGTCACGCCCGGGGGACGACTATCGATTCCACGGAATCGGGGAGTGACAAGAGCTCCAAATCCATCAGGTATCGCTGGGATACCGGAATTGCATGTAGCTAGTAAATCTCTCTAGATGCTTCCAGATAATTATTCTAGTTATTAACTTAGGCAAGTTATCACGGATTCCTGGCCGTGGTGCTAAGGAATCTACCTTAGACATGATACAAGACTGGATAATAGCTTGACAAATATAATCAGGATATGGACAAGTAGGCAACCACAAAAATTTATCTTATTAGTACAAGTATTTCAGTTCTGGAGATTATAGCATGTCCGGAGTGAGCTACGTCGAGCCACTATCAGGTTTCTCAATACTTGTCAGGTATCTGGAGTCAAGGATCAGGTTCATTCTGTACAAGTCAGGTGTCGGGAGTTCTCAGTTTAACAATGCCATTACATTCCATGTTCTGGTAAGTGTAGCATCCAGGTTATAAGAAATTTAGAAATAACATGCATTAGCACAACCAAATTTACGCAAATGAGAGATGTTAGGTTGATGGCCTGTCACAAGTTGTGATAGAAAAATTCATGATATGCAGTTGGCCTAACAATGATCAATTTAGCAGCATGTAATATGGCATGTCCCCAAGCTGAAACATGTAAGTTTGATTGCATGAGTAAAGGCCTTACTATGTGATGAAAATGCTTAATCAATGAATCTGCTAAACTATTTTGGGTATGAACATGAGGAACAGAATATCCAACTTCTATTCCTACATAAGCACAATAATCATCAAAAGTACGGAAAGTAAACTCAGCTGCACTGGTGATGTTTTTACTGCTAGATTCGCAGACTTCCATTTTGATGAGACTAAATTCCCGCCGTTAGGGGGAGATAAGAAAGAAAAGAATGTTCTTACAGAACAATGTTCTTACAGAACCATTTGCCATAAATAAACGGCATAAATTATCGTGGGATAATCCCACTATGTCACATCTAGATCCTCATACTAATCAATGTGAAACTGAGGTACGAAGGATATTGCATCTAAATGAGATTGCAAATCAAATATCAGATGTATTTACTGATGCAGATAAAGTGATTAAATCACATGTGCCTGCTGCAAATGCGTCAGCTCGAATTGATATCCCCGTAGAAAAAAATAGCAGAGTGGCTAATAAATCTACTGCACGCCAGAAGCGTGGTAGACCTATATGTTCGAAGGACTTAGTCCCTAGAAAGAGAAAATGCCCAAGTAACGCTCTTAAGTTCATAATTTAAAACCACTCAAAATTGGACTTCTCGTAACCGTTAATAATCAATACTCTAAAAATATCTCATAACCGCTACTCTCACAATTGCCAAGCAGACCCTTCAAATTTTTTGTCGGCCCCTAAGTTATATTGACCACAATATGTATAGCAGAGAGGAGATGAGAAGGGCTGTGAGAGCGAGGGGCAGTTCTGCACGGACCGCGCGGCAAGTCCTGATTGGCCGATTTTTTTTGCATACGTTACCATCAAGATGTGTATTGGGCCAGTCCGGACCGGCCCGCGGCCTGGGTCAACCGGATTTGACCGGATCCGGTTCGGACCGGACTCAACCCGAAGAGAGCGGCGGGCCGGCCCGGTCCGGTCAATAAATTATTCGACCCAGTCCGGACCCATGACCCAGTCAGGGTAGGACCGGGCCGAACCTGTCTAGGTCCGGACCGATCCAAGGTCGGGCCGGTCCGATATATATATATACTGTAGCGAAATAAATTTATATTAAATTCATGCAAACGAAATAAGTTTGCAAAATTTTGAAAAAAAGACAGAGTCCGCCAACAGTGTTGGCGGAAAACACAACTGTTATACACGTACGCAAAAAAATAAAAAAAAATTAATGTGGGCCCCACGGCCAATTTCCGCCAACTGTGTTGGCAGAAATTGGTGGGGGGCCAATTTCAGCCAACACAGTTGGCAGAAATTGGCCGTGGGGCCCACGGTTTATTTTATTGGTTTTGTTTGGTTTGGTTTGGTTTGGTTTGGTTGCTTAGTTTGGTTTGTTTGGTTGATTTATTTTAATTAGTTATGTTTTTGTTTTATTTATTTATTTTTGGTTTGTAATTAGATTTAAGAAAATTTATTTTAACGAAATAAAATTAAAATAAATTAATTGGAAAGAAATATTTAGAAATATTTTTTTTCGGAAATTTGTTTCCAAAGCATAAAAATTTGTATAAATTTCATCTAAAGCATAAAAGTTTAAAAAATTACGAAAAAAATATCAATATCAATTAGACGTTTATATTTATAAATATTATATTTTTATCGTTAATTTTTTCGTCGTTAAATGACGTTAAAAAAATAATAATAATAAAAATCTGTCGTAAGAATATTACGTCTGCCGTCGAGCAGACTTCGAGCGCCCATAACTACTTGTTTTGAAATCGTTTTTCGTTAAATAATAAGTCGATTTGTATGTTTTCGACGAGAGTTACACAAATCGTGTAGAAAAAAAATTATTCGAAGCAAGACGCAAATGTTACAGGCAAAAAAATAAATTTTAAAACTTTAAAGTATCATAACTTTTGACTGAGAGATCGAAACAAGCTCCAGTTTGTGCCAAAATGACCGTATCGAAAAGTACTACGGGATAATAAAAAACGATGTTTCGACCTCCCAAAAAAAATTAGAAAATTTTAAATTAATTATTTTATGTCTACTATGAAAAAAACTAATAAAACAAAATAAATAATCAAACTAAAGCAACCAAAACAAACCAACCCAAACCACCCAACCCAACCCGTGGGCCCCCCACCCAAATTCAGCCAGAATTTGGTTGGGGGGCCCACGGGTTGGGTTGGGTGGTTTGGGTTGGTTTATTTTTGTTTTTTTTTTATTATTTTGTTTTGTTTTGGATTTAGTTTTTTTATTTAGTTTTTTTAGCCAACAATTTCAGCCAACATTTTTTATTTAGTTTTTTTTATGCTTTAGATATAAACGTCCAATTTCAGCATAAAAGTTTTTTTTTATTTAGTTTTTTTTTAACGATAAAAATATAATATTTATAAATATAAACGTCCAATTGATATTGATATTTTTTTCGTAATTTTTTAAACTTTTATGCTTTAGATGGAATTTATACAAATTTTGATGCTTTGGAAACAAATTTCCGAAAAAAATATTTCTAAATATTTCTTTCCAATTAATTTATTTTAATTTTATTTCGTTAAAATAAATTTTCTTAAATCTAATTACAAAATAAAACTAAATAAATAAACAAAAACATAACTAATTAAAATAAACCAACCAAACAAACCTATCAAACCAAACTAAGCAACCAAACAAAACCCATAAAATAAACCGTGGGCCCCACGGCCAATTTCCGTCAACTGTGTTGGCTGAAATAGGTCCCCCACCAATTTCATCCAACACAGTTGGCAAAAATTGGCCGTGGGGCCCACATTAAATTTTTTTTATTTTTTTTTCTGCGTACGTGTACAGCAGTTGTGTTTTCCGCCAACACTGTTGGCGGACTTTGCCTTTTTTTCAAAATTTTACAAACTTGTTTCGTTTGCATGAATTTAATATAATTTTTTTTAACTACAGTAAATTTTCTGATATATATATATATATATATATATATATATATATATATATATATATATAAGTTAAATTTTTATTGTACAATCCGTTCATAAAAAATAATAATTGTAATATATATATAAAAGTTAAAAAAAAAAATTTGCAATAATTTTTATTGTACAATCAAATCATAAAAAATAATAATTGTAATATATATATATATATATATATATATATATATATATATATATATATAAATAAAAAAATAGGACCGTCCGGTCCAATCGACACGCAATGTTGCACATTGGACCCGGCCTGATCGGACTTACGGGCCGATTTTGCCGATCCAGTCTGGACCCGCGGAGGAGGTGGGCCGAGCTGGTCTGGATCATTGATCGGATCCGGATCGGTCCGGACCAAATTTGAACAGGCCGGGTCCGTGACGGATTCCGGAACGGTTTACACACCTTGACGTTAGCAGCCGTCATTCGTTTTGCTCCTACCAATAAGGAGAATGACTGCTCATTTTCAGGCTCGGTCTCCCCCTTCCCCCTCAGTTCATTTGGACTTTTCCGAGAGGGAGAGGCAGCTGTAAGTCTGTCCACGTGCGTTATTGACCGAAAAAGCAGGCAAAATAGAAATGCAGCAGCATGGGGGTGGGGGTGCAGCAGGTCTTACTTCAACTACGACAAACGAGTGGAGGAACATCGATGGCATGGCAGCAACAGCCAGCCAGCCAGCCAGCGAGTCCATGTTTTGCTGCTACTGCTGCTTTTTCTTCCCAATTGAAGTTGCTTTCCTTCCTTCCTTCCTTCCTTCCTTGTACATAATATAGACACCACAGACGTAGAGTAGTACTAGTAGCGTTCGTAGTTCCGCCACTCCTTGTTTGTTTGTACCCAATTCTTAACTTTCCGTGTCCGCTTCCCCAATCTCATTTCATTCCATTCCTGACTTCACTTTTGTTGTTTTCCCTTCCCTACCAACAACAGGGCCGGTATGGAATGGGAGCAGCCGGTGCCGATCGCACAGTGACCTTTCCGACACAAACAAGATCACCAAAAAAAAATTCTACAAAATTTAATATTTATTAATCCAATGAAATATATTTTTATTAATATAATTTCGAAAGTTTTAACAAATATTTCGATTCTAAATATAGAAACTATTATATACCTTTTTTTAAATCTATCAAATGCTTTTTTGTAAAACAATAAAAAAAATTCGTTAAGATAGTGGAGACATATCATAAATTTTTTGGTAAAAAAAATAGAAATATTTATTAGTTTTTTTTAAAGCGAAAGTATTTACTAGTTTATATATTTAAAATCGGATATACAAAATTGTATATTTAGAATAAAAATATTTGCTTTAAATTTTTTATTACAATATTTAAAAATTAGTAAATATACTCGTGCCGATTGCCCGTCCTCACGCGACCCCTCTCTCTCCCTCTGTCTGTCTCTCTGTTTTGCTAATATTTAAGTGGTGGGTTTCCATTCTTGCAACAAGCAAGCTCTTGTTACTTGCATGCCAGCAGCAATTAAATTAATAACAAGGAACTGAAGGAAGAGAAAAGTGGTAGACAAATAGTTCCTACTAATTATGGAAACAGCAGCAATCTGCAGCTCCTCCCCTTCCATCCTCGCCGCGGCCCACCACCACCGCCATCCCACCACACGACCCCCCCTCCTCCTCCTCTCCTCCTCCTCCTCCTCCTCCCTCCCCCGTCCCCTCTCCTCTTCCCTCCACCTAAACCCTAACCCACTCTCAACCACACCAAGACGAAAAAACGGAGGAGGAGGGAGGAGGAGGAGGAAGCAGCTGTCGGTGTCGGCGGTGTTCGAGCGGTTCACGGAGCGGGCGATAAAGGCGGTGGTGTTCTCCCAGAGGGAGGCGAGGGCGCTGGGGAAGGACATGGTCTTCACTCAGCACCTCCTCCTCGGCCTCGTCGCCGAGGAGGAAGGGACCACCACCAGGTCCCCCCACACCGGCTTCCTCTCCTCCGGAATCACCCTGCCCCGCGCCAGGGAGGCCGTCCGCTCCATCGGGTCCGCCGCCGGCGGTCCCTCCCCCGCGCCGGCGTCGGATCCTCCGGCGAGATCCGCCACCGACGTCCCCTTCTCCCTCACCACCAAGCGGGTCTTCGAGGCCGCCGTCGACCTCTCCAGGAACATGGGCTGCAACTTCATCGCACCCGAGCACATCGCCATCGCCCTCTTCACTGCCGACGACGGCAGCGCTGCCCAGGTCCTCAAGAGGTATAATTAAGAGGTATAATTAAGGGCTATTTGATATTACCTCATTTTAGATTAGATTAAATGATATTACCTCCGTTATTAAAAGTTTGAGAATACTTCTAAAAAGTGTCGTTAAAAATCTGAAAGTGTCGATAATCTGAAAGTGTCGTTTTATCGACACTTTCAGTGGGTACTTTTAACTTTTAATCTAACGGAAGTAATATGAATATATCTAATCTAATCTAAGAGGGGATAATATCAAATAATCCTATAATTAATCATACCACCCAACCCCCATAAACTACTATTTTTAATCGAGAAAAGGAAAAAAAAAAAAAATCCTCATAAACAAATAAATTAATTATTTAACAAGAATACGAGAATCTAGCTCGAACTAAACATTTGACAATAGATTTAATTGTCCAAATGGTGCCTCAAGAATGTTTTGGCCGTAGTAGTGAAGATTGATTTTTTTTTTTTTTTGGTTAGTTTGATACCTAAGTTTTTCATTTTGATTTAAAAAGTATCTATTTGGTGCATTCATGCAAAAAAAATTCGAACACCAACATTCTTATGAAAATGATAGTCCGACAACAAAACTTAATAATAGTGAAAAATAAGAAACGTGACCATTACATGTCCATGTTTTAACGATTTTCATCCAAAAGCACTAACTGAACCTAGTTCAGACATTCTGGTACCAAATTAACCAAAAAAAAAAAGTTCAATTATCATATCAGAGCACCGTTTTGACAATTAACTCTTAACAATATAAAGAGTCCGGACAAAAAATATGTAAGATGATACAATAGGGGATTGTATAAAAATCTTGGTAATCCAATGATTATGATAATTGGATCGTATTCGTATACGCGGATGCGGATGGTATTGTAGCTTGGGAGGTGACCTCAACCATTTAGCAACAATAGCACACTCCAGACTCCAAGCGGAGCTTGCTAAGGACGGAAGGGAACCGCTGAGCACGTCCCAGAAGAAGCTGACTGGAAAATCTGCAAATGTGAGGTCTACTGAAAAGACCAAAGGTTAGTTAGTGAGTGAGTCCGCTCTTCTTCTTTTTTCCTTGCACACATAAACCTTAATTGAGGAACTATGTTCCCTAATTTCAGAGAAGAGCATGTTGGCCTTGTTCTGTGTGGATCTCACCGCCAGAGCCGTCGAAGGGATCATCGATCCCGTAATCGGTCGGGATACGGAGGTCCAGAGGATCGTTCAGATCCTGTGTCGAAGGACCAAGAATAACCCCATCCTTCTGGGGGAGCCCGGAGTTGGGAAAACGGCTATTGCTGAAGGCTTGGCCCTTCGAATTGCTACAGGAGATATTCCCATTTTCCTTGCTGTATGTTTGTTTTTTATGCTCCTGCATTTGGTTGACCATTCTTATAGCGAATCCTCATTGTCCTGATCTTTTTTTTGTGTAGGCAAAACGCATAATGTCGCTGGATATTGGTTTGCTTATGGCGGGTGCAAAGGAGAGGGGGGAACTGGAAGCACGCGTTACTGGTTTGATCAGTGAAGTGCAGAAAGCAGGTGACTGAGTGTGGACAGATTGTTTTGCACTTGGTACTCTAAGGACACAATTTCTTTCGGCGACTCTAACTTGTTCAGGTAAATGCAGGCGATGTTATCCTCTTTATTGATGAAGTCCACACACTAATTGGATCGGGCACAATTGGAAAGGGGAGTGGAAACAAGGGATCGGGTCTTGATATTTCCAATTTGTTGAAGCCAGCGCTTGGTAGAGGTGAATTGCAGGTATATCTCAATGTGGGTTACTGCATCAAAAGATTTTCATTTGTGTGAATATATGATAATGTTGACCATAGGGTTTGTATAAATATATGTATTAGGACATTTTCGTGAACGATAACGACAATCCAATCCTGCATTTGATTGATTATTTCCTTTACTATATCCATTCAGGCCACCTCTTCCTCGTCTTCTTAATATAAATATTGGCACCACCATTGAAAGTTTTCTTACGGAATATCTTACCACAGTGCATGCAAAAGAATCAGGGTAGACTAAAAGAATTTATATTTGATCAGTTAATCGACAGAGTTCTCTTTTGTTGTTACTGGACTAATGTTCACACTTGTAGCTTCGCGCCCCACTAAATCTACACACATTATGTGTATATGAGGTGAAGCCAACAAGCAGAACCTGAGAAGAGAGCAAGAATAAACTTGATTTTAGAGGGAAAGGTTGCAAGATAATATTGGATATTCAGGTCACCCTTTAGAATATTTTTTGAAAAGCAAGTTACAGGAGAGGCTCATGACTTGAGCTCACTTTGATGTGATTGTCCAAGTGAACCTTCAATGCATCATATCCTTTACAATCATCATCCTTGTCGTCGTTATCATCTCCCAAAATGGGTTTGGCTAGGGTGCCTGAGCTTAAACTAAGAAGAGAAACAGAGTAATTTAACTAGTTTTCAACATAATTACAAGAAGCTTTTTTTTTTCAAAAGAATATATTAAAAAAATACGACAACCCTTTATGCTGGTTTGGATTTCTTGGCTAGGAAATTACCAGCAAAAGAGTGGGATTGGTAGGAAAATAAAATCCAGTCAGTGGTCAAGAATGGCTACATTGGTCACAAACTTTCAGCTCATGGGACCAAGCACCCTTCTAAATTATACAAACTAACAACAATTCTATAGCCCGATATTCATTTTGTTTTCACCAATCTTCACTGTGGACATCACACATGGAACACCTAATAGGAGTACACATCTTACAATTTACAAACTCATTATGCATATTTTATGATGCATTATCCACTATTGACTATAAGAATCTAATGTGAGCAATGATTTATTCCAGTTCCTCTTGATTAATTTTCCTGCCAATATGATTTTTATTTAGTGTTCTACTTATGCTTGTTCCAAATATTGCCTCAGTTCATGTTAAGGAATTATATTCAGTTCATGTTAAGGAATTTACATATACTCATTTTGGTTTTCTCTAAGAATGCTTGTTTCCTTCAACCCTCCTTCCCCCATTTTTTGATTGTCTAAATCTTTCTTTCTATATCCTACATTAAAAGAGTGCATCAATGCATGTTTCACTTTCATTTGTATTGGCATTTCATAGGCATCTTCAATGTTCTTTGTGATACTGATTGTAAGAAATTTCCAGTGTATTGCATCTACGACTGTAGATGAACACAGGTCACATATTGAAAAGGATAAAGCTTTAGCTCGTCGTTTCCAACCAGTTTTCATAGACGAACCTAGCCAGGTATTGGAAGGTTTGAGGTTATACTTTTTTGTGTGATATATTTTACTAGACCCAATGACACTGTATTCCTTTGATGCTTTAGGATGAGGCTGTCAGGATTTTGATGGGCCTGCGTGAAAGATATGAAAGCTATCATAGGTGCAAATTCACTACGGAAGCCCTAAATGCTGCAGTGTGCCTCTCAGCAAGATATATTCCTGACAGACATCTTCCTGATAAAGCTATAGATCTGATTGATGAAGCTGGAAGCAGAGCTCGTATGGATGCATTCAAGAGGAGAAAGGAACAACAAACTTCCGTACTCTCAAAATCGCCAGATGAATACTGGCAAGAAATTAAGGCTGTTGAGGCAATGCATGAAGTGGTAAAATATCCTTTAAATCAATGCTAATAAAGTACTTGCATCTTTATATCAAACAAGTCCCAAGAATTTTCTTTGATACACAGGTGTCAGTAAATAAGCTGAAGTACTCTCCAGATCAGAGCAGCTCCGACAGTCGTGGTGGTGCTGATGTAGCCAGTGATGGCAAAACCATCTCAAATTCATCTCTCCCTTCAGCACCTCATGATGAGTATGATGTTTGACCTACATGTTATGTAATTAGGAACATGTTTATCAATTTGTACTTTGCTTTAAACCAATCCTTCTTGGAACATTGCTTTTGTGCAGACCTGTTGTCGTTGGAGTAGAAGAAATTGCTACAGTTGCTTCATTATGGTCAGGAATCCCAGTTCAGCAGCTCACTTCAGATGAAAGAAAACTTCTAGTTGGTTTGGATGATGAACTTAGAAAACGTGTAATTGGCCAAGATGATGCTGTTATTGCTATCTCTCGTGCTGTAAAAAGATCGCGTGTTGGACTGAATGACCCTGACAGACCTATCGCAGCAATGCTCTTCTGTGGTCCTACCGGAGTTGGTAAAACTGAGCTGACGAAGGCTTTAGCTGCTTCTTACTTCGGATCAGTAAGGCCGATGACCTCTCTCCTCTATCTCCCTATTCCTTCTCACAACACACACAAGTATATGTTCATATATATATGCAAATTTGCATGCATGCAATTTGATAAATTCAGGTCATACTTATTTTTGACCAAGGGAGGATACCCATTGCCCTCACAAGCTCGAGGGGACTTGAGCCCCATCTACATTTTAAAAACGACAATTTAGTAGAGGCCCCTAAAAAAAAAAAATTTACAAAATATACTCTAGAAATTGATTAGGTCTCTTGCGCTCTTAAACTTTTCAGTTTCATCCACTCTCTCTCTCAAAGTGTTCTTCTTATCTCCTTCTTGACTCTCGAGTCTTCCCTCCTTCCATCGCCTCCTGGCCGATTGCTCGAACCAACCGTTCCTCTTACGAGCACTTTGACAAGGCAGCACGTAACTTTTTCCCCTCCAGCCACCAGACGAGTCTTTAGAAGGTCCCAACCATGATAGCACTCAGTTCCCTACTATAATTCATCCTCCAACTCTCCCGCATCCGTTTTGGATCAGCGGTGACGAAATAAAGATCTCTATGTATTTTGTTTAAGACAATCTCCATAAGTAGTGTCACATGTAACTAATCACAATGCTGTCATATCTCACTGCGTTGTTCACCATATGGTCTACATTGTTGCTATTGCACCACATTACTGCTGTGCCCCGGTAGCTAAAATCCAGGTGTCCCTCTGACCAATTTTTTTGCTTCCTATGTCCTCCCCTTTTTTAAATATAGTTTTGAGCTGAACATATGGACGAACAATCACAAACCAAAAATTAAAACACTGAGACATACTTCGTATAGCACATATGCTTCTGAATCTTGGGTTTTGCGCTTCATGGCTCATGTCTAGGTTTCAAACCATTGCTGAAAATATTTGGCATTTTCACGTTCTTGACAAACACAACAGAGATGTGAGAAAGTATAATTGAATCCATTTGATTACTTATTGAAAACTAGTACTATCTAAAACATATAATATATAGGTATTTGTAAAGATCTAAAATAAATAATACACAAATAAATGTGTTCACATGTATAAATAATTGTGTCCATGCCTTACCAGCATCTTAGATTTTCTAAAAAAATGCCGTATTCGAAATCCATATTATGTTTCTGTCCATCTCTGCATCCATGCAACCCTACCTAACTGTAAATGTTTTAACTTTTGTTTACAATGGACATCTTAATTATGGGTCATCAAATAGGTTGTTTTCACCTTTGGTTACATATTCTTTACACCAAATAAACTTCTTACTATTAAAGAAATATGAGTTATTAAGCCTTAGAAAAATAAGAAAAAGGCTATTACAAGATTCAAGCTAATGCCAGGATTTCATACTTCTTATACAACAGGAGGAAGCAATGATACGCCTGGACATGAGTGAATACATGGAGCGGCACACTGTTAGCAAGTTGATCGGTTCTCCTCCAGGATATGTAGGGTATGGAGAAGGTGGTACCCTGACCGAAGCAGTTAGAAGAAAGCCCTTCACGGTGATTTTACTTGATGAAATAGAGAAAGCTCATCCTGATATTTTTAACATCCTCCTTCAAGTATTCGAAGATGGCCACCTAAGTGACTCTCAGGTGAGTTGCTTAGCCGTCCGATATCCAAATATTTTGTGCATGTAAGAGTTGACTCACATTTTGAACCCAGTTCATATAGAAAAATTGACAATCCAACTCACGTTGGATGGTAGCCATACTTCTTGCATAGGAAAGATGGATACCAGACTACTTAAATGGGATTAAAACATAAAAGAGTCAAATGCAGAGGATAATTGTAGTACCTAAGTCTAAGAAACTTGTACAGACTACAACTATAGGGTACCTACTTGATGATTTAAGTAAGGTACTACTAGGATTCTATAATGAGTTTGTGCTTCAACCTCTCTAATTGCTACCTACAATTTAATATAACATCTCATGTTAGATAGCCTATGATACCGGCTATTAATCAAGCGTTCTAGTCTTACTGAAGTTATCCAACGCCCACTTTGATACTCCGTCAACTACAAACATTTTGGTTAGTCGTTACAAATGTGCAATTTAATTATCATACAGTGTAATAATAGTACATTACACATGGGGTATGTGCTAACCACTAAACTTGGACTTTTATCTTAATTAATTTAGAATAATGATGGTAATGACAAATTTCATAAGAATGTGAAACATCCATCAATATTATGAACCAAAATCTAAAAATCATGTTCCACATATTACACATACATACACATGTATACCCAAACTAAACAATACGCTACCATACCCTTCATCAAGTATCAAATAGCATGTTAGAGAAACGAGAAACAATTGCGTGCATCTATTAGTGTGCATAGTTTGCAACTATGTTGTTATTGGGCCACACGACTAAATATTAGGTAGTTTGCAATCGGTTAAAACAACTCCTAGAATTTAATCCTACATGGACTAATAGGAATGAAGTTACATACTAGGAGATGTATTATGTCATTCTCTATTTTATTTGGAACTATCAAGAAGTTACATGAACAAGATATTGGTGGTTATTGCTTCTTGGGATACCACGGAAAGTGTGGTTCCAGCATCAATTAATCTTTAAACAATTTATGATATTTCAGTAGTTTTCTTCTGCTTCAGTGACGTCATATGTAACCCTTAGATTGCTTCTTTTAAATCCGATATGTTTGACTTGATTAGGGGCGAAGGGTATCATTCAAGAATACTCTGATTGTCATGACATCAAATATTGGTTCTACTGCAATTTCTAAAGGCAGGCGGAGCTTGGGTTTTATTCTTGGAGAAGATGGAGAAACAAGCTCATATGCTGCAATGAAAGCACTTGTAACGGAAGAGTTGAAGGCATATTTTAGGCCTGAGCTACTCAACAGGATAGATGAGGTCGTCGTATTCCGGCCCCTTGAGAAAACACAGGTTTGTATAAGCGTTCAGTTTACTTGAACTTAGTATTTTAAGGCTATATCTCTCCATCAGCTTAAAACTGGACTAATGGTCTTCATGTTTCCTCTCTCAGATGCTGGAAATTCTAAATATTATGATGAAAGAAGTAAAGAGCAGGCTCCTGTCCCTCGGAATTGGCCTTGAAGTGTCGAATGAAGTCATGGATCTAGTGTGCCAAGAGGGCTACGATAGGACCTTCGGTGCTCGACCGCTAAGGAGGGCAGTCACCAATCTCATTGAGGATGTAATAAGCGAAGCAATTCTCACTGGAGAATACAAGCCTGGTGATACTGTGGTGGTTGATCTCGATGCTTCAGGAAGCCCTTTCGTGAGCCATCTACCTGACCAAACCATTCACTTGACAGATGCAACATCAACTCTGTAGTATGTGACAAAGATGTAACATCCGCAGTGTAGTATATATATAGGGTGTATAGCCGAAAGAGTTACTAAATTTTTTTTTGTACAGAAGACGAGGGCACAATTGAAAATACAGCTTTCGACGGAAATAGCTACTAGTCGTGTTACTACAGCTATATGCTGAACTCTCAAAATAAAGCTCCCATGGAAACAGATCAGATTGCTCATTGATGTCTACGAGCTCATCTCTTATGATAAGCTACGAGCTCTGAACTTGTACTGTATATAGTTATAGGTAAAATGAAATTTGAAGCTATGAAGCAAGATGTATATATATAGGTTACTTGGAATGAAACTGAAATTATTCTTTGCCTAGCTAAGAAACCTGCATCTGCATCCCCTTGTCTGACTGATTCACGTTCTTGCACTGCCTGAAACTTGTCATGGATTTGAAACCTTATTATTATTATTATTGTTCTTTTTGAGATGCAGGTTTAAGCCTCAACAGGATCACCTGGTAACTGATGACACTCACTTGAGAAAGGGTTTTTGGTAAGTTTTGGCTTAATTTCAATTTGATACCCTCAACTATTCAAAAAAATTAATTTGATATCCTAAACTTTAATATTATACCAATCAGTACACTTAACTATTGAATATTTTTTAGTCGATACCATCCATTAGTTAGTCAGGGGTTGATTTTTTCGTTTCAACAAAAAATAAATAGTTTTTTTTTACCAAATTATCCTCATCCGGGGGGTATTTGAAGTGATCATTAATGAAAGAAATATTTTTTATATTTTGAATTTTTCGTTAACACTGTTAGAATATTAAGTTGTACAATTATAGTTGATGTATTAAGTTGTCTAATATTAAAGTTTAGGATATCAATTTGAAACTTTGAATAGTTGAGGGTATCAAGTTGAAATTTAGCTTAAAATTTTAGATGTTTGAGAATGATTTTTGGGTGTAAGTTTGGAATTGGAAATTGGGAGGAAATATAGAGTATTTCCGTTTTCCACATATGTGGGAAAATAAAATCCAAGGCTCCACTTGCAAATATTTTTACTTGAAAAAAAAAAATTTTCGGATTACATATTTCCATCAGACCCAGCTCAGGGGGTTGGGTTGTCCTAACTGAAGTTAAATTTGGTTGCCCCTTTCCTTGACTCCCGGTGTAGAACTCGGATTTCAAGTTTCTCTCCTTGGGCTACTTAATGTCTTCCCAGTGGGAACTCAAAATATGGGCATGGTGGATTGCTAGTTCAACTGATAGAGGAGAGTCGAGATGGACTGCGGAGACTCTATTGGCAGAGAAATAGAAACTTAGGGACCTGGGAGGTTGTTCTAATCCGGAGGTTTTTCTAAGTCCGATGGCTTGCCAGGCTTATCCTAGGGCCGGTCCTGATTTCCATCCAAACAAATCATATAGATATGAGAATGTAGAATTCATTTTCCATATAAAAAAAACAGAAAATTACGGATACAACATAAAAAATTAAATTTATTTCAAATAAGCATAAAGTTTGGGAGATTTGTATTCTAAGCATACTATCGCACTAAAATTGGACGTAAGAACCATAATGAGGATTAAATAAATAATATAAAATATTTATGCGGATTAAATAAATGATATAAAATATTTACGTCCTTTCTTAGGGCATTAATTACAAACTTACGTCCTATTTTTGGGCGTAAGTTACCAATAATTATTAAATTATTTTAGAATGTGCGGATTAAAATTTATAACTGTGGATTAAATTTTAGTGGGTAAATTAGGTACTTACGTCCTAATCTAGGGTGTAAGTTAAGAATCTACGTCCAATTATTAGGCGTGCTATTTTTTTTTTTTTACTTCTTTCCTTTTTTGACTAGTTCTTTTTTGACCGGTTGGGGTTTGTTGTTGGTTGACGGTGGGGTTGTTGGATAAGTTTTAATAGGAAAATAAATAAGAAGAAGTTATATATGTAGGTGGTGTGAATTTTTTTTTTTACAGAGAAAGAACAAGAACAAGAACGGGAGGAGGAGGAGGAAAGAAGGAGTAGAGAAAGGCAGTGACAGTAATTTGAGGTAATATTTTTTTAATATATATATATATATATATATATATATATATATATATATACACAGAAATATTAAGAAATGTTGTAAAACTATCCGGGTGGTTTCATATTACAGAACCACCCGATGTATCATTGGTTGGATTTGGTTTGTATGGTTGAGATTAAAAGGTGTAGACCCCATAATTTTTTAATCTCAACCACCCGATCTCAATCCAACATATGTAACATAGGATGGATGCGTTATATGAAACCACCCGTATGGTTTTATATATATATATATATATATATATATATATATATATATAATTGTTAGTAATAGAAAAATCGAAATAAAGAAAACAAACAATTATAGTACGTGAAACTTTGGTAAATATTGGAAGAATGATGAGAGTTGTTGTGGTAAATATTGGAAGAATGAGAGTATATGAGGTTGGATAAAAATCACAACTTACATCATTGTTTAGAACGTAAGTTCTCTTTAGGGCGTTAGAATGTTGTATATATATAGAAAAACCGATATATATATATATATATATATATATTGGGATTAAATTATATATATGGTGATTGGTCCATGTGGCTTAGGCCCAAGTTGATATGTGGATGTATATATATGTAATATCATGATGAATGAAAGACTTAGATTATTCTCTCCTACTACTTCTTCATATGGTGTCAAAGCATGACGGCTATGGCACGATTTCTTTTTCCATAGCGGCGGCAATTTTTTCTCCACGACGGCGGTGGCGAGCTCCCTTTGACCGGCGGTATGACGAGCGGTGGCGGCGGCAATTTTTCTACGTCGGTGGCGGCGGCAACAAGGATTGATCCCACCTTCCCGTATTACCTTGATTCTAATTACAATCCGGGTAATATAATTACGAAAGTGGTATTTCGTGGAGAAAATTATGAGGAATGGTTGAGATCTATTCGGCTTTCTCTACTGGCCCAACGAAAATTTGGGTTTATTGACGGGTCTATCGATAAACCTATGGAGAATGACAAATTGGAGGATCGGTATTGTGCCAATCGATTATTGTGCAATTGATCTTGCACACTATTGACGCTTCGGTGAAGACGATACCCTACTTTGAGGAGTCGAAACCGCTGTAGGATTCGCTCAAGGACCGATTTAGCGTGAGGAATGTCGCTAGAATTCAACAGATTAAACATTTGTTGGCAGAGTATCGCCAAACGAAAGCCATGTCCGTGGTTGACTACTTCGGCCAATTGCAGACTCTTTGGGATGAGTTGGGAACTTATGAACTTATTCCGGCGTGCAGTTGCGACAAATGTACGTGTGATATCTCGAAGAAGCTGCAGAAACGGGTTGATGAGGAGCGCTTTCATCAATTTTTTTATGGGATCAATCAGGAACTCTATGGCAATGTCGGCTCGACTTTATTGGCACAAGATCCGTTCCCTACTTTGACGCGTGTTTATCAATCCATGCTACAGGAAGAACTATTGGGCACGTCTAAACAAGTCTCCTCTTAACGGGACGATGTTATGGCGCTTGCAGTTAAAACTCCTTCTGTTAACCGTGGGCCATCTCGTTTGGATGCTCGGGATAAATCGGTGTTGCTTTACAATTTTTGCAAACTTAATGGATATGAAGAAGCCACTTGCTTCGAGAAACATGGCTTTCCGGATTAGTGGGGGGATAGGCCGCGTGACGACGGACGAGGGGCTAGCCGCGAACGTGGTGGTGGACACACGGCTGGTGGTGGACGTGGACGGGGTGCGGAGGTGCATGCGGTGGTGGCAGGACGTGGCACGACGACTGCGGCACACACGTTTGGCATGTGATGGTGCATACGGTGTTCCGAAAATAACTCCGGACCAATAGCAACAGCTTATTTCTCTGCTTGGTAACTCTTTGGTTAAATCTCCGGAGGACCATATGGTGGGTAAGTCTATTGCACATTGGATTACTGATACATGCGCTTCGAATCATGTTACTGGAAATTTGGATTTATTGTCAAGGGTAACGAAAATGGAGGAATGTCCGGTTGGCTCCCGGACGGATGGACTGCGGTTGCCTCGCGCTGCGGGCGTGTTGCTCTTGCACCGGGTGTTGTTCTCACGAATGTTCTATTCGTAACTCAATTATATTACAATTTAATTTATGTAGCCCATCTTATTGATGATACAAATTGTGTTGTACAATTTACTAAAAAATTGTGCATGATAGATGACCCCAGTTTGAGGACCCTGATTGGCGTCGGTGAACGGTGGGACGGACCCTACTACTTTCGTTTTGTACCAAAGACTCAGGCCTTGGTAGTGACT
This sequence comes from Iris macrosiphon, assembly GCA_036927795.1. Classification (NCBI taxonomy): domain Eukaryota; kingdom Viridiplantae; phylum Streptophyta; class Magnoliopsida; order Asparagales; family Iridaceae; genus Iris; species Iris macrosiphon. Next base: position 108,519,728 of record JAYESA010000017.1, read on the forward strand.
GGGACGACTTCTCTGGATATTTGGCATCAACGACTTGGGCATCCTTCTGATAAAGTAGTAAAGTATATTCCTTTTGTTAGTAGCTCAGTAGTTTAGTGAATAAGGCATGTGAAGTTTGCCATCAGGCAAAGAAAACTCGAGGTATTTTTCCTGTCAGTGACTCTCGGACTGTTGTAATTTTTGATTTGATACATTATGATCTTTGGGGACCGTATCCTACGCCTTCTTCGTGTGAAGCTCGATATTTTTTGACGATTGTGGATGATTTTTCTCGTACTGTTTGGGTATTTTGTTGATTGATACGACTGAAGTATACAAGATGTTCACGTCATTTTTTTTTATGATTGAGCGGCAATTTAATTCCAAAGTTCGAATTGTGCGAAGTGATAATGGTACTAAGTTTAATTTCCTGCGTGACTACTTTGCACAAAATGATATTTTGTTTCAAACATCTTGTATGGGTACACCTCAGCAAAATGGGAGGCTCGAACGAAAACATAGACATACTTTGAATCTGGCACGTGTTTTACATTTTCAGAAAAAATTGCCAATTTTTTTTGGGGAGAATGTATTTTTGCGGCCGGATATTTGATCAATCTAACCCCTTCAAGTCTTCTTGGTTTTAAAATCTGTTATAAAATTTTATTTGGTGCTTCTCTTTCTTATGATGAATTAGGTTTTTTTGGTTGTCTATGTTTTGCCTACAACCAAAAAGCTAAAATGGACAAATTTGTCAGTCGCAGTCGAAAGTGTATTTTTGTGGGATATCTCTATGGCAAAAATGGTTAAAAATTGTATGATCTTTCTACTGGTGATTTTTGTCTCTCGAGATATTAAATTTTATGAGAGTGAGTTTTCTTATTCTGTTGAGGATGATCGTGGTGGTACGACTTCACCTGAGCTTGCGCCTCTTGTCGTGGGTGATAATGATTTGGATTTTGATCCTGTGATTGACAATACTACGGGGTATGATTTACCTCATACGGATGGGACGGTCGTATCCATGGATGGGAACGACGCGGTGGGGGCGGCTGGTGGTGAGGGTGGCGTGGCTGAGGCCGTTGTGGAGGATAAGTCGTCCGAGGGTGAGGCGACGGTGGGGGCGCTAGATGGTGAGGGTGTACTAGGGCGTGGAATGCGTGCCAAAATTTTGTCTGTGAAGCTCCGCAATTTTGTTACAAATACAATAAGAAAGTTGAGTCCCAGTCCTTCCTCCCAATGTTCCACCACGTCCAATCACTCCTCAGGTACTCCTTATCCTATAGCACATTTTTTGAATTGTAACCAATTTTCTCTGGGACACAGAAATTTTCTTGCAGCTGTAACTGCAGGAACCGGCCTCCTTTAAAAAGGCGGTTAAAGATGCAGGGTGGCATGAAGCTATATAGAAGGAGATACGGGCTTTGGAGGATAATGATACCTGGACAATGGAGACGCTTCCGGCTAAAAAATGTGCTCTGGGGAGCCAGTGGGTGTATAAGATAAAGTATAATTTGGATGAGAGTGTTGAGCGGTTTAAAGTCCGTTTGGTGGTTTTCGACAATTATCAAGTTGAAGTGATTGATTACACTAATACTTTTGCTCCGTTTGCAAAAATGGTTATGTTCGTGCTTTTCTAGTTGTAGCTGCAGCAAAGAATTGGGAACTACATCGGATGGATGCTCATATTGCTTTCCTGCATAGAGATCTTACCGAAGAAGTGTATATGAAACTACCACCTGGTTTACGAACCACACGTCTTGATCTGGTATGTCGGCTTCAAAAATCTCTTTATGGGCTTAAACAGGCGCCTCGTTGTTGGTTGCGAAGTTGGTGTCTTCTTTGCGGGAGTATAGAATTTGCCAATCGTACTCTGACTACTCGCTTTTTATTCTTCATAAGGGTGATGTTCAGATGAATGTTCTTGTGTATGTCGATAATTTGATTCTCTCTGGCAATAATTATGTTGATCTTACCGTCTTTAAGAATTATTTGAGTACATGCTTTCATATGAAGGACCATGGGGTATTAAAGTTTATTCTTGGAGTTGAGGTAGCTCGAAGTACGGAGGAATTTTTTTTGTGCCAACAAAAATATACACTTGACATTATCTCTTAGACATGATTGTTGGGGGCAAAACCCGCAAGCTTTCTCATGGAACAAATGTCACGCCCCGATCTTCCGCCGAATAAGCCGTCCCTGCTAGACACGAATCACCGCGCCAACGCTCCCGCAGAAACGATCGTTTCCATCTAGACGTGATGTTGCACGAGCACAAGCTGCGCCCATGCAAGACCATGATCCGAACATGCGGTAAAATGACTAAGCAACAGAGTCAGATAGTCCGAATGCAGCAGAAAAAGAAATGAACATGCGATTAGTAACAAGTTCACAGAGTCGTCATAGCGTAAGCATTGAATAACACAAGTGTGGAAGTAAAACTAGCACTTTATTGATATTGAATTAGTATTACAAGCGGCGTTAGACCGAGATTACAACTCGCTCAAGTACTCTCTCTCAAAACAATAAAAGCATGCCAAGTGGCTACAATTATGGAATAATACATAGGCGATGCTCCAACAGTATGTCATATATATATGCTTCAGCTCCAGACGCAACGCTCCCAGGATCTAGAGTGAACTACACGCCTTAGCATGCACGAAGGAGTTTCTGCATCGAACGAGGTTCTCCCGTACCCTACAAGCAATCTGGTGGGTTATCAGTACATGAATGCGCTAGTGGGGAGGCTTCTCGCCCACTCGATAAATCCAAACATGTTACATAGGTTCTGTAAACCCCCTGATTTTTCAGGATTTTAAAAATCAATTTTCGGAAGTTTTCTGGAATTTTTCTGTAATTTTTCACTAATTTAAATCAAGGTATTTGGAATTAAATAATTTTAAATATTTTAATCAATATTAAAATATTATAAAAATAATATTTTTGGGTGTAAAATAAAATATTAGACATAAGTTAATTTTTCTGGAATTTATTGGACCCCGAAAATATTTTTAAAGACCTAAAAACTAAGTTTTATTAAACCCCAAATAAACCCTAAAATAAAGTCGGTTTATTTCCTAACTGAACCAACCCGAACCGGACCCGGTCTAGCTGAACCGGGCCCAAACCTTAGCGGGTCGAATCCGAGCCTAAACCGCTGACCCGACCCGAAACCCGACCCGTTAACCCTAAACCTAATTCCTAACGTCCGCCGCCCCGACTTCTCCGGCAGCCGCCCGCGCCGCTCCATCTCCTGTAACCGCCGCCCACCCGTTATGCCTCCGTGGCGGTTATGCCCCGACTCCTCCGCTCGTAACCGCCACCGCCCAGCTCCTCCCTCTCTCCCTATAAATCAGTTCAGCCACCGCCTCTCTCCCCGTAACCCTAGCCCCGTCGTCCCCGAGCCTCTCCGCCGAGTCACCCCTCCGCGAGCAGCCGCCGGCCGAGCCACCACCGCCCTCCCCTTTCTCCGCCTCGGCCTCCCCCGCAAATCTTTTCCCTCCGCCAGAGCCACTGCCACCGCTCTCTCCCTTCGCCGCCTCCGCCCTCGCCCTCGGCGGCTGCCACCAGTCCCTGCCTCCGCTGCCTTCGTCCCTTCTCTTCAGGCCGTCTCCAGCAGCAGCAGCAGCGGCCGCCTCGGCCCCCCAGCGAGCTCCTCCGAGCCCCTCCAGCACAGCCACGACGAAGACGAGCAGCTCCGGCCGCCACCAGAGCTGCCTCCTCCTCCGACAAAGCCCCGGCGACTCAGAAGCACGGCACAGTGGCCGGAACCCTAACCCTAGCAGCCTCGCCGCCGTGTCGCGAAGCTTCGCGAAATGCGCGTTTCAGGTATCTGCGAAGCCCTGTTCAGGTAGCCGTTTCTCTCTTCTTGTTGCCCCATTTTATGTTCCGTCTGTTGTGACGCAAATCCTGCGTGACCCTCTCGATACCCGTGCAACCCGCTCGGTGTGTCACGTCTTGTGGCAATCGTGAACTGAGATCCAAAATCAGGAAAAATATTCACCCTGTCTTTCCCCGGAACTGAGTGCGCTCCGCCAAACAGGATGACTTGGTCGTGTGTGGACTTCACCGAAAGGTGCGCACCGTTAATACGGACGTGTAGAATTTCGCGAAAGTTGATTTGGACGTGCGTGCACACCGAAATCAACGCGTATCCGTCGACAACGTCCCGTATCGGTCATGTTCTGGAATTCATTGTAACTTCGTGTACACAGGTCGGATCAAAACGAAACTTACGTCATCGGACTCGTAGCAATACGCTGGTCCTGTGACCCAAGTTTAGTTCGATTCTGAGAACGTTGACAAAATCGTGTATCGTGGGCCCTACGGCTTCACTTGACGGGCGATTTTGTGATCGGCTCATCGAAATCCAGTTCTGGACGTTCCGTTGGGTTCGTATCATCGTTCTGGACTTGTTGACACTAAGTTTGACGAATTTGGAAAATATTGTCTGTGACACATTTTTCGGTGCGAAGCGGCCCACATGTGGATCCCGTTTTGACCAAAACTATCATTTTTGCCCATGTGTCCAAATTGGACTCAAGGACATGCGTTTTTAGCTATTTGATATTTTCTGAACCTGATGGTGATATTTATTTCAGCAACCGGAGGAGTACCTGCAAATCCCACTGATACCAGAGCTACAGTTGGAGTCAGAACCCCAGGCAAGTGTACCTTGCCATACTTGCAGTATATTGATTCATATTATTCTCTTGTTCTATTCCTGTGATCTATATGTTGTACCTAGGACCGTGTGACTTACTTAGCATCCGAATAATATTCGGGTGCCAACACCGTACGCGGAGTTGAGTAACGTCACCTAGAGATGGACATCGAAACCCTATACTTTCTCGTGCTTGCATCATCAAGTACGTCATAACCCAGGACACCTGACACTATTCATGAGACAGAATTTTTCTGAGATATTCATGGTGATTCTGTATAGGTTACATGATTCATGACATAGATATTCCACAAAAACTATGTCACGTTCCAGTCCCAAAATATCGAGGGAATAAACACGTGACAATGGCCAGCAGCACACACACCGATGGGCAAACCCAATTTAATGGGCCCATCAGGGTGTACTTAAGCTGTAATACAACAATAAGGGTCTACTAATCTCATCCACAGAAATGAATACATCAATATCAACAAAGTGAAATATAATCATCATCAAATCACAAGTAAATAATTCGGGGAACAACCCGATAATGAGTCTGGTACAATAGTCAAGAAATAAGATAACAATAGCATATACTGAGTATGGATAAGACATATACTCAGGAGAAATCCTCGGCGATCACCTCGTCTTCTGGATCTGGTACTGCTCTAGTGCCTGCTACTGTTCCTGCTTCTGCTCCTGCTAATGCTCATGTCCCGTATACCTCGGGATAGATCTCGTCTGCTAATCCTGGGGACATAATCCGGATCCAGGTCCTCAGAGGACATAGCAAGGTACAAAAATGGCTAAAAACTTCGAGATTGGAAAAAATTCGTCGGCTAATATTTTCTTCTGACTGATGAGAGTTGTTGTGGTAAATATTGGAAGAATGAGAGTACGTGAGGTTGGATAAAAATTGCAAGAGTAATAGTATGTGAAGCTTTGGTAAATATTGGAAGAGTGAGAATATGTGAGATTTCGGTGGTTCACATATATATAAACCATATGACGGTTAATTATCACCGAAATATTACCGTTTGAAATCTAACCGTTTGAAAATATAAACTACAGTTTATATCAACGTTTCGAATATAGCTGTGTAAATGAATTCCGCCGTAACAGATAATAAAAAAATAAAAAATAACTTACGTCCTACTTTAGTGCGTAAGATACATAGCTATGTCCTTATTTAGTACGTTGGCTTACTAATTAATATATTTAGGATGACATTAATTTACTAATTAATATATTAATTGGAGAAAGACTTACGTCCTATATTAGTACGTAAATTCAACTAATGTCCAAATATAAACGATATTATGTCTCACTTAATATATTTTTAAACTATATATTTTATTTAAAATAAACTTAAACAAAATAGAAGGTCGATTGTTAGAAATACAAAACCTCCCGGCCATACAGTCTAAATTACAGTTGGAGGTGATTCCATTTCCAGCAATATAGTTGAAGCTATCAACAAACCTTTAGTCCAACTAATAACCAATTCGTCTATGCACAACTATGGGAGCCAAGTCTTCCACGCATATTATTTGTGGTTCCCACCACACTTGTTCGGACTTTTCATCTCGACAAGGACAACCAAATAGTCGAGACTGGTAGGGGAAAGGGCACGTCATGTCTTCCTGCCTCCGTTGTTCTGCGAAAAAAAAAAAGAAAAGAAAAGAAATTCTTTCTTTTCTTTTCTTTAAAAATTATAAATTTTATAAATTTTACAACTGCTAAAAAAAAAAAATTTATTGTTTGGGAAGGTCTAAGAGGAAAAGTGAATCAATAGGATGGAAAATTGAATCCTTTGGTGAATTATTGGATTCGATGGATGGGAAACTATTTTTTCTCATATTTATTTTTCCTTTAAGAATCATTTTTTTTCTTTTTTTTAAAATAAATTTTTTTTTTTAAAATGTCATGATTCCACTAACCAAGTGTAAGGACATACATAATACTATATAGCCGACAATTTTATATTCTAGAAAATCAAATTTTCTAAAACAATTATATTCCCTTGAATGCTGAATATATAAATATTTTCAAGAATATACAATTCATATAAGAATTTTTATATAACATTTCTTATTTGATGATTAATTGTTGTTACGACTTTTTATAATGGAGTAGGCTAAGATAATTTCTTAGTATTCAAGAGAACATTGTTTAAATCTTACTAATGTCATCAATTAGTATTGAACCTAACCTGAACTCTTGAAACTGACCCAACCAAAAATTATATTTTTTTTAAAAGAAAAAGAAAAAAAAATGAAAAGAAAAAAAATTAAAGATTGTAAAACAACGTCAATTTAGAAAACAAAAAAAAAAAGTTTAAAAAAAAAAACTTAAAATTAAAAAATTATAAATAAAACAAACAAAAAATACTTTTAAAAAAAAACGAAAAAACAAGGAAAAAAATGAAATTACCAAACAAAACGAGTTTTTTAAAAGGAAAAAGATAAAAGAAAAACAATGAGAAAAAAAAAATTCTTTTAAAAAGTACAGAAAAATAAAACAAATTTTTTTTAAACGAAAAATAATTGAAAAGAAACAAAAATGATAAAAGACAAAAAATAAGGGGAAAAAAACAAAAAAAAATTATAGAAAAAACAAAAAAAATAACTTTACACATTAAAAGAAACGACAAAAAGGAAAAAAAAAATTAAAAGCAAATGAACAAAGATACAAAAAAAAGCGAGGAAAAAAGAACAAAATTTAAAAAAGTGTATAGAAAGAACCCAAAAAAACAAATTTAAAACAAAAAAAAAGATTAAAAGAAATGAAAATAACCAAAAAACCAAACAATTTCTTACAAACAAATTAAAAAAAGGAGTAAAAGAGAAAAAAAAACTCTAAAAAATTTATTTATAAATATAACTTTTGTTTAAAAACGAAAAAAAATAGAAGAAACAAAAAAACAAAAACAAAAAACAAATATAATGGAAAGAAAAAAAAAATTTAAAACAAATTAAAAAATATTAAAAATATAGTATGGAAAAAAAAGGAATCTAAAAGAAGCCAAAAATCAAATAAAAAATACATCTTTTGAAATATTTATTCTCATGGCAAAAATATATACCCACATATTCTTAAAAGAAAGAATTTTCATATTTTATGGTCAAATTATTTACCTAAGTATTCACAATTACCGTAAATAAATTTTTATAAGTCAAACCAAATAAACATGATAATAGATTTTTCATCCTAAATTTGTCAGAAAATAAAAAAATTTACGTGCACCAATTACCCTAAAACAACATTCACATATCTAGTTATAAATAAATGGTTAAAAATGTTAATGGCATGGATATCTATGCAAATGTATACCAATCGCAAGATACTTATCCAGAATTCTACTCTAAAAATCAGCAGAAACAAAGACAAAAAAATATTACAAAAGAAAAGAAAAAGGAAAACACAATAGCAGTACCATCTTTTTTCTTTCTTTTACATAAATAATAATAAATATTAGAAATACTATTTCATTGTCTTACAAATACCAATCGGCAATAATTATAGCTGGTTCTAAACCACACTCAACAAAAACTAAACACATACGACTTAGCAAGCACATGATGGTGGATATCAATATAAAAAAAAAATTGTATACAGGCAATTACGAGTTCTATGAAGAAGAAAAAATGTATACAAATGGCAAACAGTAATAGTTTTTTGTTCATTTGTAACCTTAGTTTTAACATGGACCGTAATGCTACCTTTGACAAATCAGAATAAAAAGTCACAACAAAGGCATAGGACAAATCACAATCACTAGTGTAATGTTACATAAAAATTCTTTTCTTTTCATGTGGACAAAATAAAAACAAAATTAGTGTTACCGGTCTTCAGAAATGAGTCATGTACAAAACAGTACCCTAAAAGAATATTCAAGATCTATGTACATAATCTTTTCGAATTCCTTTTCTACCAGCTTCCCTATGTTGTGGAAGAGTGATCCGAACTTAGTGTTCTTCTAAGCTAAAATTGGTTTTTTTTCAAACCACTGAATACATGTACTGCTACAAGGCTATAATCAGGTCATTTCTTGATTGAGAACTTCAGTTATTATGAATATAATTGCTTCCTTCAAGCGAAAGATAAGGGGACATTATAGTGTTCAAGTTGGCATTGCATCCATTCCAGTAACATGCACAGCTTGCAAAACGTACAAGCATCACCATCTAGTTGTGTTAGACATGTGCAGTGTAAACAGAAATTTAGTGCTTTGAGCAATTGCTTATATGCACATCATCTTCTAAAGCGTACACAACTAAGCAGCAGCAAGTCATAGAAGCCCCCATCATTCAAAATTTACTTGCCAACAGTATAAAAAACGGCACCATGATGGCATCTTACATTCTATAACCCAGCGTATCTATCATTAACAGTTACAGTAAGCCTTCAGGAACCTGGCTAATTTTCTCTTGAGGCCACCAAAAATTCATTGCAAAAAAATTCAATAATAAATAGTACAACAATACTAGGGGCATCATCTAGATCCCTTGTGCAATTTGAAACCAAAGACCCTGGGCACATAATTCTGGACAGGTTTTGCAGGTTTCACGGAAGGGTACGTCATTAAGTACAGATGGGGAAACGTTGTGCCAACATAAGAACCATCCATATCTGAATAAAATGTCAAAGAAACATATCATGGTAAGAAATGCTCAGTCTGCTGTGGCAAAATGTGATGATTCAGCATCTCATTTGAGAACGAAATACAAAATGTGATAACTAAAAGTAATAGCATGCATGATGCATTCCTGCACAGAATGAATCATCATAATAAGGTAAATATATGTCAGTACTTAACTAATTGAAGGACTACTTCGCAAAAGTTTAATAATTTAAATGGCAGTCGTTTTCCGCTAATGTGGTGCCTGACTTTAGATTTTGAGACATGATGTGAACTCTAAAACAAGGTTCGCAAAATGGATATCGGACCCTTCCTATGAATATCGGGATCGGTGGTATCGACAAAAGCAGTTTCGGATCGGAGTGACGGATTTTTGGTATAGAAAAAAAAAATTATTAAAATTTTAGAAAAAAAAATATTTCATACATTTAGACAATTTTAAGTATTTTAAATGTTGTTTCTTAGTACTTTTGAAATTGAATGTCACCCTTGCTAATTGGTTTACATGTGATACATAAGTTTTCTTCTTTTACATGCTTTTACAACTTTACTTGCTTTTACACCATTGCTAATGGGTCTTTTTTGTTCAATTTTCTCTATCGGATTGACTGAGAAAGAGATCTCCAATGTTAGTATCGGATCAAGACATTCCAAACCGTATCAATATCGGCCGATACCGCAAACTATGCTCTAAAAGTGGTGCCCTCAAAGCTTAATGTTCATATAAAAAAACATCGACAATGATACAATAGTATTATCAACACAAAATTCAAGGAAAAAAACAATAAACAAAATATAATATCCATAATAATATATGTCATGATGAAATACTAATAAAACTGATGATATTCCAAACTAAAAAATATAGCTATGTTCCAGACAAATAAATAAAAAAAAACTAGCAATGTTTCGGATAGTTCATAATAATAATAATAATAATAATAATAAATTAGTCTGACTAATTGACTTGTCTCTTGGTATTCTAGTAAACGATGTTTAGATATCCTATAACAAGAAAATATTACGCAGACAAAGGATTATAACGAGTATGCATGGATGTTCAGAATTAGACTTACGTACATTAAATAGTAAAAAAACTGGTGTCCTCTAAAACTTTAGGCTTGAAACAGCCGCCTCATGGGCCTCATATCAAGTTCGGACATGCCCTAATGCCTACTGCTGGTAAATATATAACTGGTACAACGAGACCAGGGCCGGCCCTGGCCCAGGGCTGGCAGGGCGACCGCCCAGGACCCCATGGGCCAGAAGGGCCCAAATTTTTTTTTTTTTAAATATATAAATAATTTTGTATCGAAAATAGAACTAGTATTTACCATTGACCATTCTTATCACAAAGCAATTGTTGTGTAGTGGTTATTACATTAGACTTGCACACAAGAGGTTCCGAGTTCAAATCTTGGTGGAGGCATATTTTTTATTTTACTTTTGTTTTATTTTTTTTACATTATGTATGGGACCTCATTTTGAAAGTTCGCCCCGGACCCCTGTGAGCTCAGGACCGGCCCTGAACGAGACGTAGGACCAGTTTGGCAACACAGTTACGTTTCATTTCAGAGTTGAAACGTTAAGTATAGCTGTTTGGCTAGTTACATGTCCTTCCAGAGAACATTTGGAGCTGAAACTTAATGGACAGCATTACTTTAAATGTCCCCTACATGTTTAGGAGGAAAATGACATCACAAAGTGTCTTTTATCATTTGTCCTTTTGGAATTATATCAGACAAATTATCTATCCAGATTGGGCCGCAATATCGGCCGATATCCAATATAATATATTGTCAACTTTTACGAAAGTCGCCCTAATGAGTTGGGTTCACTAACTGTAAGAAGTCATCATGGTATGTTGTTAGCCCATTACAAAACTTATAAATCCCCAAAGTAGAGATCAGAAGCCCTAGCCTCTATATTTCTCCTCGTCTTAGCTCTCATTTTCTGAAGAAAAGCAACCCAGACTACAACAATAGCATGACACTGTCACTACTTGGGTCTCATCTTCCCAACGAAACTATCTATCTCCACCTCAGTTCTCTCTCTTCTCCTCTTTCACCATTCACATCAATACCCCGATGATTGCAATGGCAGTCACCAAAGACAGTAACAATGCCACCTAAGTCCCCAACGGACATCAAGCACACCAACATTTGGCATCGTTGTAGTTATATATTTCTTGTTATTTTTATTTTTTGGTACTCTTTTCGTTTTTATGAACTTTGACTCCAGAGTTCATAGTTGTTTCTTTATTGCCTTGCGGGGCATGAGTCACGACTCTGCTTTGCATGTTGCTTATGCAAAGAAGAGAATGAGGTTATGATGTTTTTATTATTTTGTATAAAGGTTTCAGAGTTACTTGACATTTTATTTTGTTTTATGGTTTATTTACATGTTTTTGGTTGGCACAATTATACATCTTCCTTTTTAATGTTTCGCTCTAGTTGATGTATGATTGAGAAGCACATCTTATTGAACGAAATGAACTAATGAGTTTTGATTTTTATTATGGTTTCTTAAGTTTTCTTCCTTTACGTTGTAAAGATAATCTTCTACATAAGATAAATCCCATCTTTGTTGAATTTTGAAGTTATTTCGTCCGTTAAGTTCCGGTAGCTTAGGCTTTTGCTTTGTCAATGGAAATTGATCAAACACAAAATGCTAGGAACCATAACTATTCAAAAAGTGATTATAATATCATATTTGTGTTAGTGTAGGATACATATTGGCCACAATGTACACTCAGAAGTACAATAGGATACACCAAAAACAATGTTTTTTCCCTGTCGCCGTTGTCCATATTGTGTTGTATCATATTTGTATACGTGTCACAAAGGTTAAGACCCAAAATAAACGGATCTTGAACAAATACTCATTAACAAATTTTTTTGGTAGGGAAGGGTACTTATCATCGTACATTTTATTTTTGGTAGGGAAGGATAAGATCCTAGCTAAAGTGGCAAGGAGGGAGAGATAAGTCCCCAAGCCAAGTGGGTTCGATCTCGGGAGGAGGCATTATTTACAAGGAATTTCCAAGACAGATTCGTATGGATTCATGTGGAAAGTTGGTGGGTCGTCGGGCGACATGCTCATAAACGTGTGAGTTTGCAACCGATGTTGTTGTGATCCTACCAAGGCTTGAGGCGATGACCAGGCTAGCTGGGCATGGAGGACGGGTATGACGTCGCTGAGTTGATTGATGAAAAGGAGGTTGTAGGGCGTGGATGACGCGTGCGGTAGTAAGAAAGTCCCCTATATATATAAAGTTTTTCCTCCCTTTCTGGAACCTTAGGTATGTGCAGCTGCCGCTTCTTCTGTTCGGGACGGCTCCGCTTTGATCCGACGCGGGTTGCTGCGTAGATCCTCTTGGCTTTCCCATTCTTTTGCCCTTTATTTTCCCGTTTTCTCATGGCCACCCATGACCCCGCTCCTGTCCGTCGTTCGTCGAGGTGGCGGCAGGATCTGCGATCCATGTTGGCGCCTCGATAGTGGCGGGTATTTAGCCCGGGCCTGCTCCAGCGTTGTCCTCTCGCTCTTCGTCTTTTTCTGGAGGAGTTCCCTCCGTCTCCTTCTCGGAAGCCGACATTGTGCTGCTAGTGTTCCCCTTCCGGTTCGTCCTCATCGGAATGTTTTCCCACTCCCGCCCTCCAGTGGCTGTGATTCGTCAGGCTCTAACCGGTTTGATCTTCGATGGTCCCGTGGCTGTCGGTATTCTCGACGCAAAGCATCTCCTCATCCGCCCCACTTTGAAAGTGGATTTTCTTCGCCTTCGTGCTAAGGATTTGTGGTATGTCGTTGGCGTCCCTATGCATCTCTTAAGATGGTCCCCTTTTTTCTCTCTTAGAATCGAATCCCCGATAGCTCCCGTATGGGTCACCCTTCCCAATTTACCACCTTATTTATTCGTTAAGAATGTGTTATTCGACATTATCAGATGTGTTGGTACGCCGCTAAAGATAGACCAAGCTACGAAAATCATCTCCCGTCTGAATCGTGCCCATATATTCGTGGAGATCGATCTCAGCAAACCTCGGCTACCTCACATTCAACTTAATTTGCCTGACGATGGCAGTTACTTGCAATTTCTAAAGTACGAAAACTATCCGGATTATTGCTCGTTATGCTCCCATCAGGGTCATGTCTGTTTCGTATAAGATTCATCTACATTCCAAGGGAAAATGAGTCTGCCATGAGGATAGCTCGCCTGCAGTGAGCATTCCTTCACCAAATCTAGCGGCAGGGAGTGAGCAGATCATGGAGCTAATTAGCACTAGCCCGGAGGATCTTTCCCGGAAGGGCCCTAACCCCCCCCCCCCCCCTCGGCGCCTAGGAAGACTTCGTCTCGGCATCTGGCAGCTCCTCAAGCCGCTGCTCATGCATCTTTGCCTCGCTAAGTTGAGCCAGTTTCGGGAAAGGTTCCCTCACCTTTCCACGAAGTAGCTGCTGAAGTGATTAGTGCCGAGTGCAGGCCCCTTCGGACAATCGGGCCGCTCCCCCATCAATCTTCCACTCCCCCAGCAGTACAGAGGTCCCTATCCCGGGTCGAGAAGTCGATGGCTCTTGTCGATTTTTCCTCGGACAACCCTGGGATGCTCTTGCAAATATCCAGACGGACGAACTAGCTATCCTCCCTTCTCCCCGAGCCCTCGTGAAGGGTAAGCACCCCGCAGGCACACAGCAGTCAGCGCTCGTAATCTCCCCATCCCAATACTCTCCCAATACTCTATGACTCTGCGGTCCGCAAACAAAACCTCTAAAACTCCTCTCCAATCGCCTCAATGATCCGGATCTTGTTCTGGAACGTGCGAAGGATCGCTTGGAAAAGCTCAATCAGCATAATCAAAGTTCTGAAAAAAATGTACAATATATCCTTGCTTATTCTAGTCGAAGCGAAAGTGGAAGCTAACAAAATATCTTCTTTCCGAAGGACACTGGGTTTTGATTCAGCTCAAGCCATTGACAAAGACATCTCTTTTTCAGAAAGGATTTCACTGCTCATGTGGTCGATCATTTTGATCAGGCTTTTTCTGTGATGATAGATCACCCCTTATTAGCCAGCAAGATGCTCCTTACTGCTGTGCACAGAGGAGGCACTAAGCGGAAACGCAGAGTTCCATGGGACCGTCTCCTTAGGTTGCAAGCCGATCATCAGGATACTCCTTGGATTTGCGGGGAAGATTTCAATGCTAGTCTCCGACGCCGAAAAATCAGGAGGTCTTCCTCCTAATTTAGATTCTATGCTAGATTTCAATTAGTTCATTTTTGCTGCCCAGCTCTCCACGGTGGCGTATTCGGGCTCCAATTTCACCTGGAGCAAAATGCAGGTCGGAGAATTCAGCCAACAGTCCCGTCTTGATCGTATCCTCGTCAACCACCACTAGACAGACATGGTCGCCAGCTCGACGGTGGCTCATTTGAGCCGCACCGCTTCTGACCATTCTCCTATGCTATTGGAAATCTTTCCTTCCGCTCCTAGCGGTCGAAAAGGTTTCAATTTTTTATCATTTTGGGGCACTCATGCTGATTTTCTGGAGGTGGTGAGCACATCCTGGCTTTGGTGCAACATTCCAACCCGATTCTGCATGTCGCGCTGCACCTCAAAGCCACCAGGAAGGCTTTGGGAGTCTGGAGTCGATTAGCTTATGGAGATATTTTTCTGAAGCCAGAGCAACAGAAGAACGGATTTCTCGGGCTGAATCGACTTTTGACTCATCGGGTAGTCCTGAAGACCGTTCGGCTCTAAACTCGGCAAGGGCAAGGTTGAAGCAATGAATCGCCATCGAAGACGATTTTTGGAGACAAAAAGCGAGGTGGAATTTGGAGAGTGATAAGAATTTGAAGTTCTTTCACGCTTGCGTTCGTCAGCGTCGAAGTCAGTTATTCATTCATCATATAAGAGATAATAGTGGCAACATCCTCCATCGGCAGAAATCATCCAGACTGAAGCCTCTCGGTTTTTCCACTCCCTCCTATCCAAGGACAAGGTTAGAGTTGATGAAAGTTTTCTTGATAATATCCCTCTGCTTATCTCAATTGAGGAAAATGAGAGGCTGCTTCAGGCGGTCACGGAGCTAGAAGTTTACTCGGCAATTTTGGCTTTGAAAAAGAAAGTGTCCCGGGACCTGATGGGTTCACGAGAGAATTCTTTCAATTATGTTAGGACTTCATCAAACAAGACTTGGTGGAGGCTATGTCGGATTTTTTGGAGGGCCTCAGCTATCTGAAAGCCATCTCTAGTCCGCTCGTGGTTCTGATTCCAAAAGTCCCTAATGCAGTATCATTCTCGGATTTTAGAATGATTAGACTGTGCACTTTTGTTAACAAAATTTTCTCCATAGTTATTGCTATCAGGATGTCGACTCTCCTTTCGAAAATTATATCCAAAAAGCAAAGTGGATTTGTTCGCGGACGAAAAATCGCTGACCACAATTTGCTTGCTCAGGAGATGATTAGCGGCATGGGGGCTAACAATCGGGGAAGTAATGTAGCGATCAAGGTGGACATGAAGAAAGCCTACGATCACCTGGACTGGCAAGCTCTAATATGGGTTCTGCGTCGGTTTGGTTTCTCCGAAGCGTGGAGTGATGTCATGTGGCGATCGGTGGCCAATCGCTTCTGGTTTCTTCAAATCTCAACGTGGGATTAGGCAGGGTGACCCCCTCTCGCCTGCGCTCTTCATCATTGCTGCGGAGTTGCTCAGTCGCAACCTAATTGCCATGGAAAATCAACCCAGTTTTAAGAGGTTCCGCATCACCAGTGGATGCACATTGATTACTCACTCTCATACCGGACGACGTCATCATCTTCGCGGCAGGGGACAAGCGTTCTCTGCGCTATATTGGTCAGGTGCTTTCCAAGTACGAGGGGATGTCGGGACAGAAGGTCAACAAGCAGAAAAGCTCCTTATATGTTCATGATTCCGTGACGGTGGCTCGTAAGGAGGAACTCGCCTCTTTGATCGGTTTCCAAGTGAAATCTCCTCCTATCATTTATCTAGGCTGCCCTTTGGTTTATGGTCGTCGTAATGCAGTCATGTACGAAACGCTCATTCTGAAAGTTAATAAGAGGATCAAAGGTTAGCATAACAACCTTCTCTCGCTTGGAGGGAATCTCACACTTCTCAAGCATGTCCTCTCATCCATTCTGGTGTACACTTTGGCTGCGTGTAGCCCTCCAAAGAAGGTGATTACGACTCTTGAGAATCTCCTCTTGCTTTTTTTGGGGGTCAAAAACTGGGAGAACAGCACAAGAGATAGGCTAGTTGGGGGTCAATGGCTAGACCAACGGACGAAGGTGTGCTGGGAGTTAGGTGCCTGTTGGAGGTCATTGATGCATTCTCAGTTAAACTCTGGTGGAAGGTTCAGACTCAGTCGTCCCTTTGGTCCAGCTACAGTCGTCCCTTTGGTTCAGCTACATGCGCGCTAAATACGGGAGATTTGGGCGAGTCGCACATTAGGCTCGTGGTTGGGACTGGCTCTTCAGATATTCTTTGGGAAAACTGGACAGGGTACAGCCTGTTGCAGCCGGTTTCCCTGCCGTGCCCCATTTCCCGTATCGATCAACTTCTGTTGGCGGACGGTTCGTGGGATTATCAGTCCATCCATAGCCTGTTCGGTGCAGAGGCCGAGCGTCAGGTGCGGGAGGCCAGGATATCTCTCAAGAAGGAGCCGGACAGTGGGTTTGGGTGCCAGGTTCTTCTGGCCAATTCTCCACTTCGTCGGCCTGTAGGTCGACTCGCATCCCCTTCCCCATCAGTACGGTTTACATTCGTCTTTGGAGCAACTGCTTTCCTACCAAATGGTCGGCTCTTTTGTTGCGCATTCTCAAAGGAAAGGTCAATTCTGATGACATTCTCAGGCGTAATTGTTTCTCCCTCGCTTCGCGTTGTCATTGTTGTTCCTCTCCGTTGGAGGAAACTGTTGATCATATCCTCTCATAAGGCAGTCTAGCGGAGGTTATTTGGGCTCATTTCCATCACCTCTGTGTTATCTCCAGATCCATCGGTTCTTTGAGGGGGCGATTGGGCCGCTGGTGGGATGCTCGTGATCACACCTCATGGATCTTGTCCCTGCTTCCATCATCTGGGTACTGTGGAAGAATAGGAACAAAGCGCGATATGAAGGTCACTGTTTTACTTCCGTTCAGCTCATTACAGAAGTGTAGAAACAGATCAGGAAGGCCCTTTGTGGGTGTGTTCACACCCAGGGTCCTTCTAGTTCCTTGTTATGCTGCCTATCTGGTGTTGGGGGTGCTTGATGGCGGGGATTAGTTTGTTGTGTTTGTACAGGCTGGAGGATTGGTATACTTTTGTTTTGCTGCAGGGGCCTTTGGTCTCTTTTTATTTTGTGCGGCGTCTCCTTGAGTTGGCAGGTTTTGTCCTTTTTTGCGCTAGAGTGCCTCCGCCTGTGTGCGGTTTGGTGTCTGCGTTGTACTTCCGGTGACTCTTTCCCCTCTGAGGTGATGTAATATTCGTGCTTTTTGAATATATATATATATATATATATATATATATATATATATATATATATATATATATATTAGGTGCTGCAGGAAAATCCTAATATATATATATTAGGATTTTCCTGCAGCACCTATTTCAATTGGCTCTTCCCTAATATAGCAACTGCTATCTATCAGATCAAATGTAAACCTAAGTCCAGTTATTAAATGATATGCCAATAGAAGTTAAGAATGTCTATCTTCAAAATAGTTCAGTGACCATGTAGGACGCTTCAAGTACCAGTATCTTCACAAAGGTAGCAAAAAAAAAAAAAATCTTAAATTTGATTTTCATGCATGAACTTATTAAAACGTGAAATAATACACATATAAAAGATATTCACACTATAAACTTGGCAGGATGCAGATGAGAGTAAGAAATAAAAGGATACTGTTTTGGTATTTGCATCTTGGGAAATAAAGATCCTCGCACTTCGGGCAGTAAATCTTCACGGAACCATTTTGGGGAACATCGGATGTACCCACAGGCAAACATTGCTGACCTCCACAAAAGACTCGAGGGCAGCGCCCAAAATCTGCTTTCTTGTACTTCTCATGCTATATCATAGCCAAAACATGCACTTTTTACTATATACATAAACATAAATATAACATAACAAGAATCCCAGTGACAAGCTTTACCATTGCATTTAACCCTTTACTGGTTACAATATAGCGTGCATGAATAAGACCATACAATAACTCTGCAGCAGACTCAATTTCATTGTGTTCTTCACCATCCACCTCACCTAAACGAATGTTGAATCACATTGGTAAATATGACTTCCAAACTCAACTATAACAACTCTAAGTTCAATGCATAGCCAGTTGTGAAATTAGTTTACCATATTAGAGATAATAATTAGTAGCCTAGCCCGATGTCTAGTATCAGATATGAAAGGCTTCGACAGAAAATAAAATTTCAAAACTAGAAATGCGTTACAAAATATGTTGACATAAATCAGAACTTGCAGACATACCGCTCAATGAATCATTGTCCAAAATCATGTCCAGTGCATAATCATAAAAGGGAACCTGCCCCTGAAGCCCGCATAAATTGAAGTCATCTTGTATATAGTCCTCATCTACTTCACAGAGGAGCTCATTTCCTCGCAACCCACAAAACCAAGAAATCCATGATGAATCATCTCCTTCTGACGTGCTTATATCTGTTTCCTCACTTCCTGTCTCAGAGATATCAATATAGATGCAGAAGTGATGTATAAAATCAAGTCAGTTTCAGGAGTGGATAAGCATCTGATACATAGGAGCAGAACTGTGATATAGTACAATGCTAAATTGCAATCAGATATTACTGTTGTAAGGGTAAGCATATATTGCAATGCTAATTATATAACAGTTATGTAACTTGTAGTTTCTGAACTATGAAAGAGCTTCTTTGATGCACAGAACATTTGTAAATCAACTTTGGAACCAACAAAAACCAATATGTTTTGTATGCAACATAGTAAGACAAAAGGTGATGTGTGCAAACTGGAAAAGATGTTTAGGGTTCTGTAGCAGCTCGTAAATGAAACATCTGTTTTGTATGCTCGAAGACAGCAACCCATGATATAAATCAGTTTGGTTGCCTAATTTTTTTTATATAATTCGAAGTGCTCCTGGAAGGCCAAATCATGCTTATAATAAAACCTAGCTTGATCATAGTATATTAATTCAAATTCTCAGAATTCCAAAGCCCGACACTTAACCTTTTGATCTATAATGGATAACCATCCTCACAAGCTCTTTTTTAAGTTCACCCTACTTTCCTGCCCCAATTGAGCATTCTCACCTTAACAATAGCTGATCGCACTATAACATCTATTATCAAGTTGAACACTCAGGAAACCTTATTTCATAATTCAAAATCTACTTGCTGACTTAACAAGTGGGACCATCTGGGAGTGTGGAGGGACTGGTAGGTGTGCGGATAGTTACAAAATAATAGATGAGATATTTGTTATCAAGAAGTAAAAATATGGCATAGATTGTAAGCTGATGTATTGTAACCTCCACTTTTCAATTTTTTTAAATTATAATTATTTATTTATTATTGTCATGATTAATTAATTTCTAGTTAGTGATTAGTTAATTAATCATAATTAGTATTTAGGTTAGGGTTAACCTTGGTTTAGGTTAATGGAAGATTAGTGTTTAGGTTGGTGTTAATCTTGGATTAGAAAATATCTCGATAATTTTTTCTTCCCACCTCTTTATGACTAATATCTAGGCGTAAAATGGTAATTTTCTTTTTCCACCTCTTCAAAACAAATATCAAGAGAAGCTTATGGGAGAAGCTAACCTACACCTCCCCCCACCACACACACACCCATCAAGTGGCCTGCCATATAAACCCCTCCACCCCTTCACTTCATTTTCTTCTCCACTTTTCCTTTCCCAAATTCCCACAACCCTAAACAAATCTCATTCTTCTCCAAACTCCTCCAAAAGAAGAGCAAAAGCTTGGAAACTCAAGGAGGATTGCTAGAGAAATCTTGAGTCTGGAAGTAAAGTTTGGACTTAGCTCTTGAGTCCAAAACTCATAGGTTGTACTTGGAAGCTCTTCCCAAGAGGTAAACCTTAATTTCCTTTAGATTTTATTGTGTAGAATTAATCTAAAACCTATAGGAAATTCACTAATAACTAGACCTAACTTCTAATGTTAATAATAGGCTCTAATAGACTCCTAGGTAATAGATCTAGGTGTTTTAATTAATGATTTAGAACACTAGTGGATTGGTATCCACCAAGTGCTTGTGTTGTGTCCCCAAAGAAATTTTTGTGTCTTGATGTGAGTTGTGCATGTGTTTACGTGTCCTAAATAGGATGCCTAGTGTAGTGTCAAGATACTACGTGGTATGCATGATTAGATTTTGAGATATAATAGAAAAGGTAATTAAATGGTTAAGTTCATGCTTAAAAGATTTTAGATTATTGTATATAAATATATGTCATGGTTATGATTATCTTATATATTGTTGGGTTGAGTATTCTGGATACCAAAATGGTATCATGGGAAGATAATTTTATTTGAGTATCATAGGGTGATACTTGGTGTCAAGGATAACAATTAGGATTGTGTGTTTGTATATGTTTTAGTATCCAGAGGAAGTGTATTATAGTGTCTACCTATATACATATATAGTGGGAGTGTTGTGAGTTTTAGAGTGTATGTATATATACATCTGTGTATATATGGGAGTGTGTGTATATATATATATATATATATATATATATATATATATATATATAGGGAGGTGTATATATATATATATATCAAGGTGAGTGTGTTAGAGGGGGGAGTGCAGGAAGCATAGCAGCAGCAGCAGTAGTGGCAGTAGTAGTAGTAGTAGTAGCAACGGCAGTAGGTGGCATCATCACCACATTTTTATCTTGATCAAGGGTGAGAGTGTGTGTATGTGTGAGTGTAAGTGTGTGTGTTTAAGTGAATGAGATGTGTAATGAGTTTAGTGTAAAGTATAGTTAGTGTGTTATGTATAAGATACAAGTGAGTATCCTAGAGTGGATGAGTTGTGTATATTTGGGTATGATTCATGACAAGGTAAGTGTCAAGGTACGTTGGGTATTGGTTAGATTAGTGTTATGATAAATACCAAGGTATTGAATTAGGAAACTGGAACTGTTATACAAGGTATAATCAGTTTTATAATAACCTACAAGCCAATCCAATCGAGTAGTCATACCGAAAGAGCACATTCTCATATGTGAAAAAAGTATATATATGAGTTATATATGCTATTTTGAACTACATAAACTATATTTTAGTATAAAATACTTATTATATAAGTATCACAAGTAGATAATACTAAACCTATTATAAACCTACATAGATAAGTTACCACTAGAGTAGGTAATTGAACTTAGAAACCTAATAACTCATGAGATAAAATAGACTTTGTTTCATTTCACCTATTGATACAATTTATTCATAAATAGGTTTCTTGGACCCGAATTTGATACCGGACACGTATCACCAGCTCAGGACGGCAGGCGAGTACATTCTCTGATTGTTTTCATTACTTGATAGCTTCAATACTTCATGTTCTAGCTATGTCTTACTCTCACACTTGATACACGGATTTGTATTGTATGGATTCTTAGTTTGAATGATGATTCTCATGTTGGTCATGTTTCAAGTAGGTCATGTGGTACAGGTTGGTCATGTTGTTGTTCATGATCACGTATCTCATGTCTATCTCGCTTAGTGATTTTCATGTTTCTAGAATCATTGTATGACACCTTGAATCCACAAGTATTAGTCGGGGAAGGGAGAATACTAAGTATATGTGTGGTCAAAGCCCGTCTTTCATGTTACTTTCATGTGAATAGCAAATCATGCAATTCACGTATGATTATGCCAGATCCATTTCATGTAAATAGCCATCGACGGATGTGCCAGATTACCTTAGCCGATCACATGTTGAAAGTAGCATTTTAAATTCACTTTTACAGTCTTTTCTTTTGTCATTACAATACTTTATTATCACATATCGTGGTTTCTCATTGTTGACTTACGAGGGACTTATTTAGTCCCACATCGGATAGAAAATAAGGAGGCTAGCCTTCTCCTATATATATGTACCCCTTCTCTTGGAAATAAATCAATCAAGTCTTTTATACATGGTATCAGAGCCAAATCTCTGAATTTTTTCTCCAAAAAATAAAATAATATCCCTCTCACCCTCGTCTCTCACCCGACCCCCCCCCCTCCCACCTCCCTCTATGAGTGGACGTCCCCCCCCCCTCCTACGCCTAGGGGTGCAACTCGGGCGGGTTGGGTCGGGCTTGAGCTCAACCCGAGCCCAACCCGATGAATCATAAGTCTAGCCCGAGCTCAAGCCCGACCTAGAGTTCAACATATGTAGCCCAAGACAAGCCCGGAGGATCCGGTTGGGCCTCGGGTTCGGTCAGATTTATCGGGCTCTAATATGATATTTAAAATAATTTTAAACAAGAGTAATATTAAATATATAATCAAATAGCAATCAAGTATCAATCATTACAAAATACAAACTAAAATGAGATTTAGGATAAAGAGTTGAAGAATTTGGGTGAAAAAATTTATGATTTAAACTTTTATTTAAGAAATATGAAACCATATGTCGGGTTTCGGGTTCTTCGGGTAACTCGACACATTAACCCAAGCCCAACCAAATTTTTTATTGGGTTCAAATATTTTAACTCGAGCCGGAGCCTGAACTCGGGCCTCTTCAACCCTAATCCAACCCATTAACGGGTTTATCCGATCGGGCTCGGGTTTAGCCCGCCCGAGTTGCACCCCTCCTACGCCTCCCTTTGTGAATGGAAGCCCCCCCCCTAAGCCTCCCTCTGTGAGTGGCAACCCCCACCCCCACCCTCGAGTGTCGTCAACGTCCCCTGCAGGTGTCGTCAAACCCGTCGGAAGGAAGGGTACGATGCTCGTCATACGCTGGCATAGGCGAGTTCTACCCATCGTGCACATCTCCTGTCGCATGAACTTGGAGGTGTATAGATATATGGAGAAAGTCGTGATCACGTGTAGGCGCACAGCCTGTGTTTAAGTTGCGTTTGATCTCATTCTTGTGCAACTGTGAAGATGGGAACACCTGTGACTAGTCAGGAGCTGAAGGAGATACTGGAAGGAATGACCAGGATGTTTCAGGCCAAATTAGAGGAAACCTCATCTAGTAGGGCAGTCGTGTCCGTACCAGAACCGTTACAGGTGATGAAGAAGATAGAGTTACTATCCAATGACATCAAACTTGAGGGAACGAGAAACTACCTGAGTTGGTCTAGGAGGGCGCTCTTGAACCTTCGGACCAAGGGACTTGAAAAATATGTGAATGGAGAGTGCACTGAGCCGGAGGATAAGACAAGTGCTGAGTGGAGCACATGGAGTCACATTAATTCTCTAGTGGTTTCTTGGTTGCTAACTTCTGTGTCTCCATCCATAGCTGGGATGGTTGAGTTATTCTGCAGTGCAGCTGATGTCTGGAAGACATTCTGGGATGTACTCTGGAGCTGGGAGCGTCATGCTGATGATGGAAGTTGAGAAAAAGATTAATGATACCACACAGGGGGAGAAGACAGTACTCCAGTATGCAGCGGAGTTACGTCGCTTATGGGCACGAATTTGGACCACTATGATCCGCTATCAATGCAAAATCCGGCAGCTGTTTTCCTTGGAAAACAGTACTTGCTCAGCCAACTTCAGCCTCATGGACCTCGTCTCAGATATGGTCAAATATTACGTCCAATGCAGCTTGAGCACGCCTAATAAGCACCTCCCCTAACGGTACCACGGGTAAAGTTACTGCAAAGATCGGAAGACAGAACCATCAATATAACATATGCACCGAGAGGCAACTCGGACATATAAAGGTTTACATGCGGCCAAGGCATGTCAGACGCATATGATGCCTTATATGCAGCCAAGGCATGTCAAGCGCATGACAGGACACCCATGCGAACGAGTGAGACGCATGCGACCAAGTCATGTCAGGACCTCCATGCGGCCGAATGAGACGCATGTGAGGCCAACTATGCGGCCAAGTCAAGACCGGAGCATGCGGCCAAAGTGAGACCCGCGCATAAAACATGTGACTGGGTCCTATGGAAAGTCTGCACATGTTCTAATCCATGCGGCGGACTGTGTGCAAAGTGTCCTCATGTCCATACTACTTCTCCTTACCTTGGATGGGCACGTGAAAGTCTGGGTGGGAAGTCGGGACAACATCCTTGGCTTTAGACGAGGACGCGGGACACTTCCTCTTGTTGTCGGCTTTCTTGGCCTTTGACAAAGATGACGGAGCTTTGGGGGCCATGGCGATCGAGCAGAGAGTCAGAGACAGAGGAAAGGTCGAAGACTAAAGAGAAAACTCGAGCAGAGAGAAAAAATTCTCTCGTTGACAAAAACCCTTATTTATAGGGCAAAGAAGATAGTGGCGACTCCTTGAAACTTCCGCTGCGCTGTCAGTACTAATGATGACGACAACGTTTGCGTTTTCCACTCAACCTTATCCTTTGAGAAAACCGTCACTTCGAGATCCTTACTGAGAGATGGTGCAAAATCCCAAGAAGATCCTCAAGGATCGAGCCAAATCGTGCATTAAATGGAGATTTGACAGCCTGGCAAAGACTTGTCCATGTGACCAGCCCTCCATGCAGCCCAAAATCATCTCTTCCATGCTTCTTATTCAAAGTATTTCAAACTTATCAGTTTGAAAACTTTGAAGGGGGCCTTGTAGAAGCATGAAAAATCTAGATCCATCCTCTCAACAAACATGTGCCCCAAAGTCGACTCAGAAGAAACCAAGTCGCAGGATGACCATGCGGCCAAGAAAAAACAGCATCCATACGCATCCAAATATTGACCGCATAAAGGCTTGACACCAAGATTACATCTGACAGAGAATCTGACAAAAAAAAAATTGAACGCCTCGAAAGATGTGAGCACACTAAACGACAAGAAGCTCTCGTCAGACTAATAATGACTTCTGACAAGCGTGCAACGCCACGTGTACGGGGCCTCATGCGTCCCAGACTTCATGCGCTCCATGCGTCTCTGGCCCCATGCAACCCAGACTCCATGCGCTCCATGCGATTCTGGCCCTATGCGTTGCAGACTCCATGCATTCCGTGCGTCTCTGGCCCCATGTGTTCTAGATTCCACGCGTCCCATGTGCCTCTGGCCCCATGTGTTCCAAACGCCATGCGTCATATTCGTCTCAGACTCCAAACATCTAACATAGCAAGGCTCCTTGAGACGAAATCTTTCTGTTGCGATTCTCTCCAAATAAATGCGGACCACGGGTCAAGCTGACCAAGTCACGCAAACGGAAGATGAGAACCGCCAGAATCTCCAGCAAACAACAAATTTCAACAAAACGTCCACGTGGCAGCGTGCCCTGGACTCAACCCATACTATGCGTCCACAGTTGCAACCGCATTCTGTTGAAGGAGTCCCCTGCAGCCACCAAACAGAAGCACATGCGGCACCTATAACCCATCAATATGATGGCTATAAATAGAGACAACTTAGACGTCCCGAAGGTCGACTTTTTCTGCTTCAGAGAGACCATACCCCTCCAGGCGAGCTACGTACGTGCACACAAGCTCAAGAGAGAAGAGAAGAGAGCATCCCTCATTCACTCGTCGGACCGTCAACGGAGTAAAAGAGTCGTTGCAGTATTCGATCTTCATCGTCACACTACCCAGATAAAAAAATATTGTACTTAGATTGTCTGACTAGGACTTTTTTGTACTCTTTTTGTTTGTTATTAAACGAAGGTTTCCCAAACCAAACGTAATGGCGAACAATTATTAAAGACTCTTAATAGCCGACATTATATTATCTATTTATCATTCTAATCTCATTTGTAATTCCAAGTCCTCTTTTTTGGGGGAAATTCTAATGTCTTTCAAAGATTTCTTTTGGCATTGATATTACTTGTAAGCTTGGTAATTGTCAATATGATTGCATTTGCTTAGATAGATGGTTAGGTAATGGTGATACTGTTGCTAAAGCTTGGATATAAGGTTAAAGTTTATTTCCAACGTAGACTTATCTCTAGTAAGTAACAACTTGGTTTGGAGGCTTATATTCAGGTTCATTCTTTCTACTTCAGACACAGACCTACTTTCCTCTCTAAAGTAACATATCCATATCTAATACGCATCTCATATGTATTTGTCATGATACTTCCTAGATACTCATATCAAATATGACCCTCCAAGTCTATATGTTCCAAAGGGGAACCAAACATGGTCATCAAAGTGATTTGGAATGAAAGTGGCTAAGTACAATATAATGGAGATAATAGGAAGTAACATTTCATTTCAAACATATCCTTTTATAAAACCCTTGGAACCTAGACTATCCAAAACATGCAAAAATATAGATATTATTAATATCTAATATACATACATATGTATTCATGTGTATGTACAATCATATCCACGCAGTACCCCTGAATGTCTTATTCTGAAACATATAATGTCCACATCCATGTCTACGGACCCAAAGGTGGCCTGTCTTTGAATGTGTAGAAGGATACATGCCTGTCTACGGAGAATAAGTGATTGACCACCTAAAAGATTTGAGGTCTCGCCCACTAGGACATCTAACTGTCCTTGCATTTTGCTCCCTCTTGATCATCTCTGAAGTATATTCTAATTAGAAGGTCCCGCGAGTAGTGACCAATGGTGAATGATCCACTAGGTCATTAATACAGAATATCCAAATACTTCAAATACCAAATATGTTCTTTAAGTGATCCATAAAAGTACTAAGTGAACCATAAAAGTACCAAGGAATTTTCTTTGGTAGTTCTTCTTCTGTAAATAATTCTTCTAAAAATCCACAAGCTAGTCTTGGAAAAATGTGCCTAATGCATTTTTATTTTTACAAGCCAAAGTTCTAGCAGATAAAATCATAAAAGTCAATAATACTTTATCTGATACACCCCTATTCTATTAGGATCCATTATGACAAAGATCTCTACAACAAATCTTGAAAATTCTCACGATATGATAAATCAGCCCAGATCGGCTTTCCAATTGGATGTCACGATAATGTACAAAATTGAGATTTAGACAAGGAAGCGATAAGAAACATAACTGGGACTATGGTTTCATATTTATTACTATTAGTATCTACTAGAAATGAATTATCTAACTTATGATTCCTTACTGTCGAAGAATATGTTAGTAAACGTGAAAGACAACCAATAAAATGGAAAAAAAAAGTAGTTTTGTTCAAAGCATAAAATTCCTTGGTTAATCACACCTTGAACTGAAGTGTCGATCAAAGCAGTAGGACTTCACTCTCATTCTCAAACCGGTAAGAATACCTAAGACTCTATCAATGTCATTAGCTATATTTCATCGTCCATTTTTTGTTATAAAAATCGAGTCTGCCATGTAGCCCACTCTGAACTCCCATAGAATTTCTCAAACCTTCCGTTGGCAAACAACTCCCAAGTCCTAAGTCCTAACCAAACTAAAGCGATGGAATCCCTTGTTATTCAGTATACTATTTGACTATCCCAAAAAATAGATTGACTCCTTTCAATTCCCTCTTTCTTCTTGGTTCCCAAGAGCTCATATTATGTAAGAGCGAAGAGACTGAATTAGTAGATTAATTTCCATTTTTCAGAAACATCATAATAAAAAAAGAGGAATAGTGTGGTTTGACACATCAGCAAAAGATTTATTTTCCCATTTATATGGATCAAATATTTTTCTTATGTTGACAAGATAAATTTCTAAACTTTCTAATTTGTATGTTATGGAATATATAAAAGTCCCGCTCTAAGAGTAAAAACTCAAGCGGGACCTTTTAGCCTTGCAGGGTAGGAAAAACCTGTTACTAATTGGCGGGTGCAAGTGATGCTGTTTTATCCTCTCTACCAGGTGATTTGAGGTCCGACATGGTGAGATGTCACCATCAATGAAATATGGACACAATAAAAATGCAATAAACTTATGACGAGTGAATCTGTGTTTTAATGTCAACTAGGAAAAAAAATCAGCAAGTAATATATGTAGGAGCTGAGAAACCTCTTGCCAATTGGCGAGGCACATTGATGGTTGCAATCCTACAACATCTATAATCTAGGCCATTACACAAAAGGTTGGCAATCCCTCAATGTTTAACATTGAAGAAACCTCTTGCCAATTGGCGAGGCACATTGATGGTTGCAATCCTACAACATCTATAATCTAGGCCATTACACAAAATGTTGGCAGTCCCTCGTGTTTAACATTGAAGAAACCACAACAAAAGAAGAGCTTCTAACAAGTTATTAACACACAATCACTAACCAACGGTAATACTGTTAATAGAACACCAGAAAAGCACAATCTTTTCTAGTTTATTTAACAAGTTATTAACACACAAACATTGACCAACTTAAACAACTAATATCGATTGTAACAATTACTAGTGCTAAAAATTTCTATATACATTGATACCTTAACACTGTTAATAGAATACAAGAAAAGTACTATCTCCTCCTCGACTAATAAAATGGGAATAATAAATCAACTTTGTGAGTAGATTCTTGTTTTCTCTCCCACCATACCGAACTCTCAAGTTTTTACAAAGAAAGAAGAACAAGTTTTAGGAAAAAAAAAAAAAACTTATCAATGACCTTCATGTTTTCCTCTTCTTTCTCTGTCATATCTCCTCTTTTCCTCGTCCTACCTCCCCCCCCCCCCCCCCCCCCCCCCCACACCCCCACCCCGCATAGGCATAACCATATAGGGGCTGGGCACCCAAGCTTGTTAAGGTATGTGGTTGTACAACAATGTAACTAAAAAACCTATAAGCGTCACACGCGAGTCGTGAATCTTGTTGCGCATACTGAATACACAAGTTCGACGAAGTGTCGAATCAAGAAACTGCTGCTGCTAAGATGTATGGAACATTCGAGGACCAAACAAAATCAGAGTAGAGGTGTTTGAGAACCCGTGCGTGCGTGCGTGCGTGCATAGTAGTATGTGCTAGATCTCAACCAAAAT
The DNA here is from genome assembly GCA_036927795.1 of Iris macrosiphon. Lineage (NCBI taxonomy): Eukaryota > Viridiplantae > Streptophyta > Magnoliopsida > Asparagales > Iridaceae > Iris > Iris macrosiphon. The sequence continues at coordinate 108,549,046 of JAYESA010000017.1, forward strand.
TAGAGGAAAGGCAAATAATAAGAATAAATGCATATATAACTGGGAGTTAGCTACCTTGAGCCGGGGACTGGGCGGAGGTCGTCTCTTTGCCCGTCGTCGATTCGGGCAACGTCTTTGTCTCGAACCTCCTCTTCCCCTCTGCTGCGTTGCGGGACGACGACGAAGGAACCCCCGCCGGAGGGTCGGATCTGACCGTCCCCGTGCGGGAAGTAGACCCTCCCTTCAACATTTCTTCTTATTCCCACTGCTGCTGCTACCGCTGCTCAGTGTATGCATTAAATAATAAATTTTAGGAGGCTACGGAGGAGGAGGAGGACGATGGTAAGCATCCATCGAGCTAGCTCCCCCGACTCCGATCCTAACCCTAACCCTAACCAGAAGAGAGTGCAGCAGCAGCAGCAGCACTATATTAGAAAAATAAACTGAGAGAGAGGGGGTTGAAATAAAAAGAGAGCAGGAAAGGAAAGTGGTGGGTGGATGTTAGAAGAATCGACGGCGGAGATGGCAAGGGCTCGTCCGTCGCCACTCACTCTTTGTAGCTCAACGATATATTATTTTATGATTTGGTCGGTAAAAGAGCGAGCGAGCGAGCACGGAGACATGAGAGAAAAGAAGGGGGATCTCAATTATTGTTTGTTTTGCTTTGCCGGGTGGGATTTGATTTGACAGTCACAATCGCAATTATTAGTTGTCAAGCCTTGGGCTTTCTAAGTTTATCATCACCTCAAGCCCCAGTGGCCGTACCAGTAAGTCGGATGGAAACCTTTTTTTTTTCGGCTTGGGATGAAGACACTACAAAGATTCAGAACAGTCTATATTTTAATTTTTAAAATTTATAAGTTTGTCGTTCCTAAAATTTATTTAGGACTGTACATACCAACATATATAAATTAAAACTATTTTTCTTCTTTCTTTTTTACCTTCAAATGAAGAATCAATCATTCTCACAAAGTCCTAAAATCTAAACATAATTTTGAAATTTGATTGTTGTGGTCCCAAGTGGAAGAAATTTCTGATTTTGTGATTCTCCAACGAATATTCTTTTGTTAAATTCGGTATTTTTCGATAACATACGATGAATAAGTTTTTCAAGCATTCGATTGTCACCAAATTATTGAGTTTTATTCGACTATTATAGGAGACATGCACGAAATTCTCTTCGATGAAGAAGTCGGATCATGCAATCCATTAAATGTGCACTCCGCTCCTTCCGAAGAACATGTCGGTTGTTCCGAAGCACCTACGGTACGCAAAATGACAACCCTATTTCGATAGTCAACAGTTATCGTGTAAGGACTGTATAAATTACTACAGTCATACATAAATTCGACAGTCCTATATAAATATAGGACTGTCATAATTTCGACAGTCCTATATATTATGTAGACTGTCAAAATACTGACAGTCCTGAAGATAAAATGTTGAACAACATATTTTCTTCAAGATTGTAAAAAAAAATGACTGTCTACTCAATACATTAGTCTGTACAAATTGTGACAGTCCTAATTTGGACTGCCAATTATTTGAAGTTAATTTTTAGATTATTTTATATTGGTTATAGGACCTACCTTGTACAGATGATGTGGTACATCCTGCTATTGGGGTTGATGTGGAGAATGTATTCTTAACGGATATTCGATTTGCATCCCATGAAGAAGCATTAGATTGGTGCAGAGAAGTTGGAAGACGACATAACATAGTCATTGTCATTGCAAGATCGATCAGATCTCGGCCGGGCCGAAAATATTTAGAGCTGGGTTGCGAAAGAGGAGGTGTGTTCCGGCACCATCGAAAAAAAAAATTGTCGTTGAAAAAAAGTCCCTAAGAAAAACGTTGGGACGAGAAAATATCGTTGTCCATTTAAGGTGTTAATTGTAAAAGTAGAAGATGTGAAGTGGATAGTCGAAGTTAAGAATAGAATACACAATCATCCTATTCCAGAGACACTTACAGGTCATGCCTACGTGGCACGATTGAACAAGGATGAGAAAAAGTTGCTTGAAGAATTGTCCCTTTCCGGAGTTGCACCCAAACAAATTTATTTTGCCGTGCGACAAAAAGAAGATGAGAACAAGTCAACCATAAGGACGATCTATAATACTTTAACGAGAGCAAAATGTAATAGTATGAAAGGAAGAATGACGATGCAGCAAGTATTGAAGTTGCTTGGCGAGCATCACTATGTGGAGTACCATAGAAGACATCCACAAAATGATGAACTCCTTTCATTATTTTGGGCTCATCCTGATTGCACACACTTGGCTAGGTCCTTCGCAGACGTATTGGCCCTTGATTGTACATATAAGACTAACAAGTTTAATATGCCTCTTTTTCACATTATTGGGTTTACGTCTACGGAAAAAATATTTTCAGTCGCTTTTTGTTTTATGAAGAGTGAGACAGTTGAGGATTACACTTGGGCGTTGAGAAAACTACAATTCCTTTACACATGATACAAAGAGCCCTCTGTTTTTGTTACCGACAGAGAATATGTCCTGATAAGTGCTATAGATATTATATTTTCTCATGTGCATAGACTACTATGCACATGGATAAATCGAAATATCCAAGCTCAATGCAAGAGCAAATTTGAAAATGTGGATGGTAAAATCGATATGCTTCGCTTCGAAGAATTCTACAGTGATTGGAGTCTTGTATGGCGAGCAAGTACTAAAGACAGCTACGACACAGCATGGTACATGTTCAAACAAAAGTGGGAGACGAGTAATCGGACATGCATTTCTTATATCAAAGATACTTGGCTAGAACCACATAAAGAATAATTCGTCTTAGCATGGACGAACATGGTAAAGCATTATGGCACAATCACTACGAACCAGGTCGAAGGATCACACTCAAGTTTAAAAAGATATCTACGGTCATCGGTCGATAATTTTGTCTCCGTTTGGCAATCGATTCATTTGATGATTATTTTCTCGGTGAACAAGATTGTAGCATCATTTGAGACGAGCCTCAATATTACAAAGCATAAATACAAGCATGAACACCTCTTGGATGCTTTAATCCATGTAATATCTCACAAGGCATTGGGCTAATTATTTGAGGAGATTGGTAGGTCAAAGTTCGTTGGTTTTGATCATGAGGTTTGCAGTTGTTCATATCGACATTCACTCGGCCTTCCTTATGCACATGAGATTAACGAATATCGTCGTCAATCTATACCTATTCCAATATATGTTGTTGATCAACGTTGGAGACAGTTGTCGATCATGCCGACGATGAAAGTTCACGATGATTTCTTTTCTTTGCCACAAGTGAAACTCCTTCACGCAAGGTGGTGTGTCACATCGGAACCGGAGAGAAAATCCATTGAGGTTAAAATCTAAGAAATTACAGTCCTGACAATAACTCGATTGCAAGAGCCATCTGTTGTTCGAGCTCTTAAGGGAAGACCACACTCAAGAATCAGTAGAGCACAAAAAAAAGAGGTGGAGTCAACTAAAAGAAATACATCCTTGTTTGAACATAGTGAACGCAATTTAGAGCAAGTTGAGTCAAAGTCGGTTATCGAAAGTGTGGTAATTTCGAAGAGAAAGAGTGTCACGCCCCAGTCCCAAAATACCGAGGGACCGGACGCGTGGCTATGGCCAGCAGCACACACCGATGGACAAACCCAATTTAATGGATCCATCGGGGCATGCTTAAGCTGTAATATAAGAATATGTAGGTTCAATGATACAAGTCACAGTCTAAGCTAATCTCATCCACAACAGATAATCACATATCAAATGCAAGAATAATGCAAATAGGAATAACTAACAAATCTCAATAAAAGTGTCTCGGAGAACAATCCGAGAACAAGTCTGATACATCAATGCAATAGACTGGAAATAAAGGAACTGGAAATAGAAATAAATGAGTATCACAAGGCAATACCCAGGAGAAGTCCTCTAGCACAATCCCGTCCTCAGGTGTCGGTACAGCTCCTGTATCAGCTCCTGCTAATGCTCCTGTACTGTATAACTCTGGGTGGATCTCCTCTACTAATCCTGGGGACATAATCCGGATCCAGGTCCTCAGGGGACAGCAAGGTACAGAAAATACAAGCCAAAATAAATGCAGTGCAGCAGAGAATGAAATAATAGGGTAAGCTATAACCATCTATGTGGATTGCAAGAGAGAACATCAAAAGTTCTCAGGTTGAAACAACTACAAGCTCTGTGTAGGGGAGCCGGTAGCAGTGATATCATGAGGTGGTCTAGCTCAGCGGGAGACTGAGTAGCCGGCATAATATAGTCAACCTGTAGCCTGCGGGTCTCTCCAGCAATAGATGGAACAATAAGGGAATACTAAAATAACCAGCTAAGTGATATGCAAGATGAGAGCAGCACTAGAACTCAGGCTGAAGCATACTACAAGCTCTGTGTAGGGGAGCCGGTAGCAGCAGTAATAATGAGTAATGGGCCAAGCTCGGGCTTCAGAGTCTTGTGCCTCACGATAATAGGGGTGTATATATATATGATCAGCCTGTAGTCTGTGTGTCTCTCCCCACCCAATGTAATCACACGTCTCATGTCCATGACACGCACAATCATATCTAATGCACAAGTCATCTAATGTCTAGGGATATAATATCAATGTCAGGTCCTGTATCCTATACAGAATCACCACAAATATCTCGGGAAGATCCTGTCTCATGAACAGTGTCAAGTGTCCTGGGTCAAGTGTACTTGGTATGACAAGTACGGGAATATAAAGGGTCACGAATGTCCATCTCTAGATGACAATACACAACACCGCGTACGGTGTTGGCACCCGACTGATAATCGGACGCTAAGTACGTCACACGGTCCTAGGTTAAGCATGCACAGCACTATAAAGAAGCAAGAAAAATATGTAACAATACTGCAGAGTTTGGCAAGGTACACTTGCCTGGGGTCCTGGCTCCACTGTAGCTCTGGTCTCAGTGTGATCTGCAGGTACTACTCCGGTTGCTGAAATAAACATCACCATTAGATTCAGAAAATATCAAATAGCTAGAAACGCCTGTCCTTACGTCCAATTTGGACACAGGGGCAAAAATGACAATTCCGGGCCAAAGCGGGGTCCACATGTGGGCCACTTTGCACCGAAAAGCGTGTCAGGGTCAAAGGTCTCCAAATCGGTCAAACTTAGTGTCAACAGGTCAGGAACGATGATACGAACCCAACGGAACTTCCAGAATTGGATTCCGATGAGCCGGTCACAAAATCGCCCGTCGGATGGAACCTGTGGGGCCCACGACACACGATTTTGTCAACGTTCTCAGAATCGAACCAAACTTGGCTCACAGGACCAGCGTATTGCTACGAGTCCGATGGCGCAAGTTTCGTCTCGATCCGACGTGTGTACACAAAGTTACAGCGTGTTCCAGAATCGACGGATACGGGGCGGTGTCGGCGGATACGCGTTGATTCCGGTGTGCACGCACATCCGAATCGACTTCTGCGAAATCTCACACGTCCGTATCAACGTCACGTACAATTCGGTAAAGACCGCGTGCGACCAAGTCGTCCCGTTTGGCGGGGCGTACTCAGTTCCGGGGTGAAACGGGGTGTTGGTTTTCCTGTTTTTGGATCGCGGTGTGCGATCACCACAGGACGCGATGCCCCGAACGGTTTGTCCGGGCACCGAGAAGGTCATACAGGCTACGCATAGCAATTTACGGAATCGAAATCGGAGTTGCGATGAGGGAGAAAACGGTACCTGAACAGGGCTCCGTGAACGCTGAATTTCAAGTGTCCGAGCGTGTCGACACGAGGCACTGTGTCCTGTGTCCAATCCGTGTCCTCTCTAGGGTTGGGGTTTTGCCGTGTCTGAACTCGCCGGAGGCTGGAGGGTGTCGGAGACGGCTGGGGCGGCGACGCACGGGGAGCAGCGGCGAGATCAGACGGACGGCAGCGGCGGGGCGGAGCGCTGGCTGAACGGCCGGATCTGTTGCTACTGGCTGCTGTGTCTGGGAGTCGCCGGAGGAGACGGGCAGAGCCGGCGAGGGCGGTGCGGCGCTGGCAAGGTCTCGGCGATGCTGTCCGGCGGCGCAGCGACGCGGGAGCGGGCGGGGGACGGGCCGCTCGGGGCTGAGCGGGGCGGGCGGCGCTCGCTGCTGCGGGGGAGTGAAGGAGAGGGTGGTCGGGGGTTGTCCGGGCGGCAGAGGGAGCGCTGCGTGGGCCGGGCGAGGCGGTGGGACGCCGGAGGAGAGGGCTGGGCGGCTCGAGGGCAGTCGCTCGGCTGGGTGGTGGTGATGATCGGGGATGGGCTGGAGGAAGAAGACGACGGGGTTGGTGATGGTCGGGGACTCTGCGGGGGAGAGAGGGAGAGGGCGGAGTCGTCGGCGAGCGGAGGGTCGGCGGGCAAAGGGAGGTCGGCTGCTCCGGCGGTGGGGTAGCCGACGGCTAGATTAGGGTTAGGGTTAGGGTTAGGGTTAGGGTTAGGTCAGGGATTTAGAAATTAGGGATTTCTATTTCTTTTATTTTCTTTCTATTTTTCCTTGTGGAGAAAAACTAGAACAACATGTATTTATACATGCAGAAATTGGAATAGGGTTTGACCTAGGATTCGGGCTGGGTCAACGGGTCAACGCTCCTCGGGCTGGGCTTCGGCTCTCATGGGGATTTCGGGCGTTGGCACGAATTTAAATTCGGTTTAATTCTAAATTGGTTTCTAGGGCTTTAAAAATCATTCCGGAGTCCAATAAACTCACCGAAAAATGCCATGCGTCCGGTTTTCCGTTTTACACCATAAAATATTATTTCCATAATATTTTGGTAGGAATTAACCGCAATTAAAAATCATTAAATGACCAAATACCTAGGGTTTAATTAAGGAAAAATCCAGGAAAATTGGAAAAAATCCAAATCGGAAATTCATGAAAATCAGGGGGCTTACAATCTACCCAACTTATAAAAATTTCGTCCTCGAAATAAAAATAGAGTAGGGTTCAAAGAATTCCTCTCAAGTAACCATTGCGGTCTCTACCCAACTTAGATTTTACCCATCTATCATCTAAGACTATCTAAGAAAACTATGGCCCAAATCATGTTATTGAATCCTCAAGGCTTTAACACCAAACATATCACCTATGATATTCCCTTAATCATATATAAAAGGGTCGTCACAATGCGACTGGCCTGTGGGGTATATCTAGTACTGTCTATATATCAACTTATACTAGGCACGAGGTTTCGTCTTTCCGAAGTAAGGGAAGACGAAGATCAATAATAAAGAGTTCATGGGCGAGGTAATAGAATAGAAGTATCAGGGTCAAGGCGTTTAACGAATTCAAATAGGATTTGTCAAGACAATTGTGGATTGAAATCCTATTCTAGTAATCCTTTGTTCGCATGCTCGTATTAGTACAGTTATGTAACAGATACGATATGCTCAGACATATCTAGAGGGCAAGTATACTAGTCAACTATATATCCCAATCCACGTAAAGTAGTCGTGCGAAGAGGCGAACCAAAATGCACTAAGGTTGATCAGACCGTAATACACTGATTCTGAATAGACAACTGTATTAGTGTACGCGTCCAATAATACAGATGTCATGATCAAGCTCGATAAAAGGATAAGCTTGCAAAACTAGGCTATATTAGCAGCATAAGTCAAGGTAGTACAACAAATATGAGTACGCTAGATGATGAGGGAAGGAGGTACAACTTAATTCAAGTTCACAAAACAATCACAAGATAAGCACAATCACACAAGACTCTATGATCTCTACTGTTATCAATTATAAGCAAGTTCAAAAAAATTACATAGGTTAGGGCTGGGGTCACGAACCAATAGGCACGAGATAAAACAAATCGATAAACAGATAACTACGACAAATTATGCGCATTAGCTACTCCATGGGTCTGCGCGTCTTCCAAAGTCATCGCTGGAGCTTGTTCACGTTCTTGCAGTTGATTCCTCTGCTGCTGTTGAGCCTGCTGGAAGAGTGTTGCTTGTGGTGCCAGGGGTGGCCTCGGCTGATTCCCTCCTGGGACTGGTGGTCTGACTCCTTCAACTCTCGTTTGCAGTGCTTCCAATGCTGGAGAGGCTGGCGTTGGTGCTGGTGACATTAGCGCTTTTTCTCGACATTCGGGGCATTCCTTCAGTGAATGCTGACTGGATCCGCAAGCTAAACATACTTTCCTTTTTCGTCTGCACTCGTCCTCAGTATGGCCTCGCTTGCGACAATATGGACAGACAGGTATTGTCTGTGGAGTTGCTTCTGGTGGCTGGTGTACTTGAGGTCTTTGTGTAGCTTCTTCTTGTGGTGCTCCGGCTGGTGCTGATGTGGCTGGTTGTTGAATCATCAAGGCTTTCTCTCGATGCTGAAGACAATCCTTGGCTAAGTGTTGACTGTTTCCGCAAATCAAGCATAATCCTAACTTGCGTCTGCATTCTTTTTGAATATGGCCTATCTTGCCACAGTAGTGACAAGTTGGAAGAACTAAGGCTCTTGGTGCTGCTCTCGGTGGTGGATTCATCTGTGGTCGCTTTGCAGCTCTTTCCTGTTGTGCTTGGTCCGGTGCTGATGCATACGGCCGCTTCTGGCTGGACTCTATCCTTGTGTTGCACTCCATGGGTCGTGCTGTAGCAAGAACATTCTCGTCTAAGGTAGTTGTAGTGGGGCTGATTAATCTCCGTAGCTCCGAGCTAAATCTGTCGATGAACTTCTCCGCTTGGATTTGTTGGGCTTCTTCCTGAACCTTCTGTTGGGCTTGCATCATCGCATAGAACATGCGAAACATCTGTTGTTCGTCCATAGCCTGCCCTTGTGGAATGGTAGGCGTCGGTGGAGCCAACTGCGTCGATGGTGGAACGTCATCTTCCGGGATTCTCGAGGCATGCTGACTTGCTTGCTGTGATGATGGACCTTCACTAACTGGTGTCACTTCATCTCCGTTGGTTACCACATCATCTCGTGGTGACCTGGCAGGAGTCTCGTTGTTTGTTCGTGAATCCATAACTCTGCAACCAAAATAAACAATAAGAGGCGCACAAGAATCGGCAGGATGCGAGTCAAGAATTTAAATTCGAATCTGATATAGATATCAAGAACGTTTCAAGCAAGTGGATGAGATCCTAGAAACTTATCCTATTCTTATTGCAGGCTTGCTCGGTCTCTAAGTTGAAACCGAACAATTTAGTCGTTGACCTGCATGGGCCACCACAAAAACCTTGTCACGCCCCAGTCCCAAAATACCGAGGGACCGGACGCGTGGCTATGGCCAGCAGCACACACCGATGGACAAACCCAATTTAATGGATCCATCGGGGCATGCTTAAGCTGTAATATAAGAATATGTAGGTTCAATGATACAAGTCACAGTCTAAGCTAATCTCATCCACAACAGATAATCACATATCAAATGCAAGAATAATGCAAATAGGAATAACTAACAAATCTCAATAAAAGTGTCTCGGAGAACAATCCGAGAACAAGTCTGATACATCAATGCAATAGACTGGAAATAAAGGAACTGGAAATAGAAATAAATGAGTATCACAAGGCAATACCCAGGAGAAGTCCTCTAGCACAATCCCGTCCTCAGGTGTCGGTACAGCTCCTGTATCAGCTCCTGCTAATGCTCCTGTACTGTATAACTCTGGGTGGATCTCCTCTACTAATCCTGGGGACATAATCCGGATCCAGGTCCTCAGGGGACAGCAAGGTACAGAAAATACAAGCCAAAATAAATGCAGTGCAGCAGAGAATGAAATAATAGGGTAAGCTATAACCATCTATGTGGATTGCAAGAGAGAACATCAAAAGTTCTCAGGTTGAAACAACTACAAGCTCTGTGTAGGGGAGCCGGTAGCAGTGATATCATGAGGTGGTCTAGCTCAGCGGGAGACTGAGTAGCCGGCATAATATAGTCAACCTGTAGCCTGCGGGTCTCTCCAGCAATAGATGGAACAATAAGGGAATACTAAAATAACCAGCTAAGTGATATGCAAGATGAGAGCAGCACTAGAACTCAGGCTGAAGCATACTACAAGCTCTGTGTAGGGGAGCCGGTAGCAGCAGTAATAATGAGTAATGGGCCAAGCTCGGGCTTCAGAGTCTTGTGCCTCACGATAATAGGGGTGTATATATATATGATCAGCCTGTAGTCTGTGTGTCTCTCCCCACCCAATGTAATCACACGTCTCATGTCCATGACACGCACAATCATATCTAATGCACAAGTCATCTAATGTCTAGGGATATAATATCAATGTCAGGTCCTGTATCCTATACAGAATCACCACAAATATCTCGGGAAGATCCTGTCTCATGAACAGTGTCAAGTGTCCTGGGTCAAGTGTACTTGGTATGACAAGTACGGGAATATAAAGGGTCACGAATGTCCATCTCTAGATGACAATACACAACACCGCGTACGGTGTTGGCACCCGACTGATAATCGGACGCTAAGTACGTCACACGGTCCTAGGTTAAGCATGCACAGCACTATAAAGAAGCAAGAAAAATATGTAACAATACTGCAGAGTTTGGCAAGGTACACTTGCCTGGGGTCCTGGCTCCACTGTAGCTCTGGTCTCAGTGTGATCTGCAGGTACTACTCCGGTTGCTGAAATAAACATCACCATTAGATTCAGAAAATATCAAATAGCTAGAAACGCCTGTCCTTACGTCCAATTTGGACACAGGGGCAAAAATGACAATTCCGGGCCAAAGCGGGGTCCACATGTGGGCCACTTTGCACCGAAAAGCGTGTCAGGGTCAAAGGTCTCCAAATCGGTCAAACTTAGTGTCAACAGGTCAGGAACGATGATACGAACCCAACGGAACTTCCAGAATTGGATTCCGATGAGCCGGTCACAAAATCGCCCGTCGGGTGGAACCTGTGGGGCCCACGACACACGATTTTGTCAACGTTCTCAGAATCGAACCAAACTTGGCTCACAGGACCAGCGTATTGCTACGAGTCCGATGGCGCAAGTTTCGTCTCGATCCGACGTGTGTACACAAAGTTACAGCATGTTCCAGAATCGACGGATACGGGGCGGTGTCGGCGGATACGCGTTGATTCCGGTGTGCACGCACATCCGAATCGACTTCTGCGAAATCCCACACGTCCGTATCAACGTCACGCACGATTCGGTAAAGACCGCGTGCGACCAAGTCGTCCCGTTTGGCGGGGCGTACTCAGTTCCGGGGTGAAACGGGGTGTTGGTTTTCCTGTTTTTGGATCGCGGTGTGCGATCACCACAGGACGCGATGCCCCGAACGGTTTGTCCGGGCACCGAGAAGGTCATACAGGCTACGCATAGCAATTTACGGAATCGAAATCGGAGTTGCGATGAGGGAGAAAACGGTACCTGAACAGGGCTCCGTGAACGCTGAATTTCAAGTGTCCGAGCGTGTCGACACGAGGCACTGTGTCCTGTGTCCAATCCGTGTCCTCTCTAGGGTTGGGGTTTTGCCGTGTCTGAACTCGCCGGAGGCTGGAGGGTGTCGGAGACGGCTGGGGCGGCGACGCACGGGGAGCAGCGGCGAGATCAGACGGACGGCAGCGGCGGGGCGGAGCGCTGGCTGAACGGCCGGATCTGTTGCTACTGGCTGCTGTGTCTGGGAGTCGCCGGAGGAGGCGGGCAGAGCCGGCGAGGGCGGTGCGGCGCTGGCGAGGTCTCGGCGATGCTGTCCGGCGGCGCAGCGACGCGGGAGCGGGCGGGGGACGGGCCGCTCGGGGCTGAGCGGGGCGGGCGGCGCTCGCTGCTGCGGGGGAGTGAAGGAGAGGGTGGTCGGGGGTTGTCCGGGCGGCAGAGGGAGCGCTGCGTGGGCCGGGCGAGGCGGTGGGACGCCGGAGGAGAGGGCTGGGCGGCTCGAGGGGAGTCGCTCGGCTGGGTGGTGGTGATGATCGGGGATGGGCTGGAGGAAGAAGACGACGGGGTTGGTGATGGTCGGGGACTCTGCGGGGGAGAGAGGGAGAGGGCGGAGTCGTCGGCGAGCGGAGGGTCGGCGGGCAGAGGGAGGTCGGCTGCTCCGGCGGTGGGGTAGCCGACGGCTAGATTAGGGTTAGGGTTAGGGTTAGGGTTAGGGTTAGGTCAGGGATTTAGAAATTAGGGATTTCTATTTCTTTTATTTTCTTTCTATTTTTCCTTGTGGAGAAAAACTAGAACAACATGTATTTATACATGCAGAAATTGGAATAGGGTTTGACCTAGGATTCGGGCTGGGTCAACGGGTCAACGCTCCTCGGGCTGGGCTTCGGCTCTCATGGGGATTTCGGGCGTTGGCACGAATTTAAATTCGGTTTAATTCTAAATTGGTTTCTAGGGCTTTAAAAATCATTCCGGAGTCCAATAAACTCACCGAAAAATGCCATGCGTCCGGTTTTCCGTTTTACACCATAAAATATTATTTCCATAATATTTTGGTAGGAATTAACCGCAATTAAAAATCATTAAATGACCAAATACCTAGGGTTTAATTAAGGAAAAATCCAGGAAAATTGGAAAAAATCCAAATCGGAAATTCATGAAAATCAGGGGGCTTACAATCTACCCAACTTATAAAAATTTCGTCCTCGAAATTAAAATAGAGTAGGGTTCAAAGAATTCCTCTCAAGTAACCATTGCGGTCTCTACCCAACTTAGATTTTACCCATCTATCATCTAAGACTATCTAAGAAAACTATGGCCCAAATCATGTTATTGAATCCTCAAGGCTTTAACACCAAACATATCACCTATGATATTCCCTTAATCATATATAAAAGGGTCGTCACAATGCGACTGGCCTGTGGGGTATATCTAGTACTGTCTATATATCAACTTATACTAGGCACGAGGTTTCGTCTTTCCGAAGTAAGGGAAGACGAAGATCAATAATAAAGAGTTCATGGGCGAGGTAATAGAATAGAAGTATCAGGGTCAAGGCGTTTAACGAATTCAAATAGGATTTGTCAAGACAATTGTGGATTGAAATCCTATTCTAGTAATCCTTTGTTCGCATGCTCGTATTAGTACAGTTATGTAACAGATACGATATGCTCAGACATATCTAGAGGGCAAGTATACTAGTCAACTATATATCCCAATCCACGTAAAGTAGTCGTGCGAAGAGGCGAACCAAAATGCACTAAGGTTGATCAGACCGTAATACACTGATTCTGAATAGACAACTGTATTAGTGTACGCGTCCAATAATACAGATGTCATGATCAAGCTCGATAAAAGGATAAGCTTGCAAAACTAGGCTATATTAGCAGCATAAGTCAAGGTAGTACAACAAATATGAGTACGCTAGATGATGAGGGAAGGAGGTACAACTTAATTCAAGTTCACAAAACAATCACAAGATAAGCACAATCACACAAGACTCTATGATCTCTACTGTTATCAATTATAAGCAAGTTCAAAAAAATTACATAGGTTAGGGCTGGGGTCACGAACCAATAGGCACGAGATAAAACAAATCGATAAACAGATAACTACGACAAATTATGCGCATTAGCTACTCCATGGGTCTGCGCGTCTTCCAAAGTCATCGCTGGAGCTTGTTCACGTTCTTGCAGTTGATTCCTCTGCTGCTGTTGAGCCTGCTGGAAGAGTGTTGCTTGTGGTGCCAGGGGTGGCCTCGGCTGATTCCCTCCTGGGACTGGTGGTCTGACTCCTTCAACTCTCGTTTGCAGTGCTTCCAATGCTGGAGAGGCTGGCGTTGGTGCTGGTGACATTAGCGCTTTTTCTCGACATTCGGGGCATTCCTTCAGTGAATGCTGACTGGATCCGCAAGCTAAACATACTTTCCTTTTTCGTCTGCACTCGTCCTCAGTATGGCCTCGCTTGCGACAATATGGACAGACAGGTATTGTCTGTGGAGTTGCTTCTGGTGGCTGGTGTACTTGAGGTCTTTGTGTAGCTTCTTCTTGTGGTGCTCCGGCTGGTGCTGATGTGGCTGGTTGTTGAATCATCAAGGCTTTCTCTCGATGCTGAAGACAATCCTTGGCTAAGTGTTGACTGTTTCCGCAAATCAAGCATAATCCTAACTTGCGTCTGCATTCTTTTTGAATATGGCCTATCTTGCCACAGTAGTGACAAGTTGGAAGAACTAAGGCTCTTGGTGCTGCTCTCGGTGGTGGATTCATCTGTGGTCGCTTTGCAGCTCTTTCCTGTTGTGCTTGGTCCGGTGCTGATGCATACGGCCGCTTCTGGCTGGACTCTATCCTTGTGTTGCACTCCATGGGTCGTGCTGTAGCAAGAACATTCTCGTCTAAGGTAGTTGTAGTGGGGCTGATTAATCTCCGTAGCTCCGAGCTAAATCTGTCGATGAACTTCTCCGCTTGGATTTGTTGGGCTTCTTCCTGAACCTTCTGTTGGGCTTGCATCATCGCATAGAACATGCGAAACATCTGTTGTTCGTCCATAGCCTGCCCTTGTGGAATGGTAGGCGTCGGTGGAGCCAACTGCGTCGATGGTGGAACGTCATCTTCCGGGATTCTCGAGGCATGCTGACTTGCTTGCTGTGATGATGGACCTTCACTAACTGGTGTCACTTCATCTCCGTTGGTTACCACATCATCTCGTGGTGACCTGGCAGGAGTCTCGTTGTTTGTTCGTGAATCCATAACTCTGCAACCAAAATAAACAATAAGAGGCGCACAAGAATCGGCAGGATGCGAGTCAAGAATTTAAATTCGAATCTGATATAGATATCAAGAACGTTTCAAGCAAGTGGATGAGATCCTAGAAACTTATCCTATTCTTATTGCAGGCTTGCTCGGTCTCTAAGTTGAAACCGAACAATTTAGTCGTTGACCTGCATGGGCCACCACAAAAACCTTGTCACGCCCCAGTCCCAAAATACCGAGGGACCGGACGCGTGGCTATGGCCAGCAGCACACACCGATGGACAAACCCAATTTAATGGATCCATCGGGGCATGCTTAAGCTGTAATATAAGAATATGTAGGTTCAATGATACAAGTCACAGTCTAAGCTAATCTCATCCACAACAGATAATCACATATCAAATGCAAGAATAATGCAAATAGGAATAACTAACAAATCTCAATAAAAGTGTCTCGGAGAACAATCCGAGAACAAGTCTGATACATCAATGCAATAGACTGGAAATAAAGGAACTGGAAATAGAAATAAATGAGTATCACAAGACAATACCCAGGAGAAGTCCTCTAGCACAATCCCGTCCTCAGGTGTCGGTACAGCTCCTGTATCAGCTCCTGCTAATGCTCCTGTACTGTATAACTCTGGGTGGATCTCCTCTACTAATCCTGGGGACATAATCCGGATCCAGGTCCTCAGGGGACAGCAAGGTACAGAAAATACAAGCCAAAATAAATGCAGTGCAGCAGAGAATGAAATAATAGGGTAAGCTATAACCATCTATGTGGATTGCAAGAGAGAACATCAAAAGTTCTCAGGTTGAAACAACTACAAGCTCTGTGTAGGGGAGCCGGTAGCAGTGATATCATGAGGTGGTCTAGCTCAGCGGGAGACTGAGTAGCCGGCATAATATAGTCAACCTGTAGCCTGCGGGTCTCTCCAGCAATAGATGGAACAATAAGGGAATACTAAAATAACCAGCTAAGTGATATGCAAGATGAGAGCAGCACTAGAACTCAGGCTGAAGCATACTACAAGCTCTGTGTAGGGGAGCCGGTAGCAGCAGTAATAATGAGTAATGGGCCAAGCTCGGGCTTCAGAGTCTTGTGCCTCACGATAATAGGGGTGTATATATATATGATCAGCCTGTAGTCTGTGTGTCTCTCCCCACCCAATGTAATCACACGTCTCATGTCCATGACACGCACAATCATATCTAATGCACAAGTCATCTAATGTCTAGGGATATAATATCAATGTCAGGTCCTGTATCCTATACAGAATCACCACAAATATCTCGGGAAGATCCTGTCTCATGAACAGTGTCAAGTGTCCTGGGTCAAGTGTACTTGGTATGACAAGTACGGGAATATAAAGGGTCACGAATGTCCATCTCTAGATGACAATACACAACACCGCGTACGGTGTTGGCACCCGACTGATAATCGGACGCTAAGTACGTCACACGGTCCTAGGTTAAGCATGCACAGCACTATAAAGAAGCAAGAAAAATATGTAACAATACTGCAGAGTTTGGCAAGGTACACTTGCCTGGGGTCCTGGCTCCACTGTAGCTCTGGTCTCAGTGTGATCTGCAGGTACTACTCCGGTTGCTGAAATAAACATCACCATTAGATTCAGAAAATATCAAATAGCTAGAAACGCCTGTCCTTACGTCCAATTTGGACACAGGGGCAAAAATGACAATTCCGGGCCAAAGCGGGGTCCACATGTGGGCCACTTTGCACCGAAAAGCGTGTCAGGGTCAAAGGTCTCCAAATCGGTCAAACTTAGTGTCAACAGGTCAGGAACGATGATACGAACCCAACGGAACTTCCAGAATTGGATTCCGATGAGCCGGTCACAAAATCGCCCGTCGGGTGGAACCTGTGGGGCCCACGACACACGATTTTGTCAACGTTCTCAGAATCGAACCAAACTTGGCTCACAGGACCAGCGTATTGCTACGAGTCCGATGGCGCAAGTTTCGTCTCGATCCGACGTGTGTACACAAAGTTACAGCATGTTCCAGAATCGACGGATACGGGACGGTGTCGGCGGATACGCGTTGATTCCGGTGTGCACGCACATCCGAATCGACTTCTGCGAAATCCCACACGTCCGTATCAACGTCACGCACGATTCGGTAAAGACCGCGTGCGACCAAGTCGTCCCGTTTGGCGGGGCGTACTCAGTTCCGGGGTGAAACGGGGTGTTGGTTTTCCTGTTTTTGGATCGCGGTGTGCGATCACCACAGGACGCGATGCCCCGAACGGTTTGTCCGGGCACCGAGAAGGTCATACAGGCTACGCATAGCAATTTACGGAATCGAAATCGGAGTTGCGATGAGGGAGAAAACGGTACCTGAACAGGGCTCCGTGAACGCTGAATTTCAAGTGTCCGAGCGTGTCGACACGAGGCACTGTGTCCTGTGTCCAATCCGTGTCCTCTCTAGGGTTGGGGTTTTGCCGTGTCTGAACTCGCCGGAGGCTGGAGGGTGTCGGAGACGGCTGGGGCGGCGACGCACGGGGAGCAGCGGCGAGATCAGACGGACGGCAGCGGCGGGGCGGAGCGCTGGCTGAACGGCCGGATCTGTTGCTACTGGCTGCTGTGTCTGGGAGTCGCCGGAGGAGGCGGGCAGAGCCGGCGAGGGCGGTGCGGCGCTGGCGAGGTCTCGGCGATGCTGTCCGGCGGCGCAGCGACGCGGGAGCGGGCGGGGGACGGGCCGCTCGGGGCTGAGCGGGGCGGGCGGCGCTCGCTGCTGCGGGGGAGTGAAGGAGAGGGTGGTCGGGGGTTGTCTGGGCGGCAGAGGGAGCGCTGCGTGGGCCGGGCGAGGCGGTGGGACGCCGGAGGAGAGGGCTGGGGGGCTCGAGGGGAGTCGCTCGGCTGGGTGGTGGTGATGATCGGGGATGGGCTGGAGGAAGAAGACGACGGGGTTGGTGATGGTCGGGGACTCTGCGGGGGAGAGAGGGAGAGGGCGGAGTCGTCGGCGAGCGGAGGGTCGGCGGGCAGAGGGAGGTCGGCTGCTCCGGCGGTGGGGTAGCCGACGGCTAGATTAGGGTTAGGGTTAGGGTTAGGGTTAGGTCAGGGATTTAGAAATTAGGGATTTCTATTTCTTTTATTTTCTTTCTATTTTTCCTTGTGGAGAAAAACTAGAACAACATGTATTTATACATGCAGAAATTGGAATAGGGTTTGACCTAGGATTCGGGCTGGGTCAACGGGTCAACGCTCCTCGGGCTGGGCTTCGGCTCTCATGGGGATTTCGGGCGTTGGCACGAATTTAAATTCGGTTTAATTCCAAATTGGTTTCTAGGGCTTTAAAAATCATTCCGGAGTCCAATAAACTCACCGAAAAATACCATGCGTCCGGTTTTCCGTTTTACACCATAAAATATTATTTCCATAATATTTTGGTAGGAATTAACCGCAATTAAAAATCATTAAATGACCAAATACCTAGGGTTTAATTAAGGAAAAATCCAGGAAAATTGGGAAAAATCCAAATCGGAAATTCATGAAAATCAGGGGGCTTACAAAGAGTAAGCTGACTATTCGAAGGGGGAAAGAAACAGAAAATGAACGATGCAGTCACGGTCGAGTGTTTAGATAACTTCTCTGATTCATACAGTCTATACATTCAAAATTTTCTACCTGAGATACGAGATTTCATTTAGTCTATTGTTGATGTTCCTAAGGATGGCCATTGTGGATTTCATGTACTCGCAAGACATCTTGGCTATTCAGTTGAAGCATGATGGAGACAGGTTAGGGAAGAGTTGTACGAGGAGTTGGAGTCTCGTCTTCCCTTCTATAGGCAAATACTCGGCGAAGAAATTATTGGAGATTTGTTGGCAAGCATACCTTGTACTGACACAGTTACCGGACCAGACCATTACATGGATGTCCCGCCTGCTGCATACGTATTCTCTAAGAGGTATAAGATACCTATTTTAATTATCTCAGAAGGCATTAACAATACTTTCTTTCCAATGTGCGCTCTACCGGCCGAACACAGACTATCCAATCTATGTTCAATAGGGCTTGTCGGACAACACTTTGTCATCCCGAGGTCGATCGATCATTCTCCTATTCCTCCACCTTTTACGCTTTGGTATAAACACGTACCAGAGGAAGCGATCGCATGGACGACACCCTACATGGATGCAATTGCTGGCTATAAGAAGATGATGAAGATGGAGGATCCCAAAATCTTGGCTAAGGACTACTTTGATCTTCTAATCGATTGATACATCTTATACTTTTGTATCATTTTGTACTTTTGAGTCCATAATTGTGTTTCCATCAATATCATTAACCTCATTTTTAATCACAAAATATATATAAGCAATGCAATTTTGGACATAACTCAAAAATATACCATCTACGGTCTTGGATTCCAATTTTATTTTCTTAGTAGGTGGAACAGAGACTTTAGCAAACCCCCACACTTTGAACACTTTGAAATAATTCAAAGATGATTTCCTTTCCTTCCATAACAAGGATCTTATCGGTCTTTTAAAAGGAACTTTATTAAGAATATGAAAGTAAAGCTCCCAACCCCCCCCCCCCCCCCCCCCCCCCACCCCACCCCACCCACACAAATTCTGAGATAAACCAGAGCTACCCAACATAGCATTAATCATATTAAGAAAAGTCATTTTTTTTCCTTTCTACCACATTCTGTTGAAAAGCATAAAGAGCAGTTACTTCATGTATAATACATACATTTCACAAAAGGATTGAGATATATTCATCCTCATGATCAGATCTAAGAACTTTAATTTTTTTTTAGTTGATTTTCAACTTCAGCTTTAAAAGATACAATTTTTTAAAAGTTTCATATTTTCTTCTAAGTAAGTAAACATAATACTAATCATATATAAAGAAAATAAAATAATGTTTACCGTACGAGTGAGAATACTATTCAGTTCACAAATATCGATGTGATAAGCTCCAAAAGCTGAAAACTTCTTTCAACTGAATAAAAGAGTTTTCTAAGTTGTTTGTCTTGTACATATCTCACTTTTTATTTTTGCTCATGTCAATCTTAGAAATTAATTGCAAAGAAGACATTCTCTTTAATGAATTAAAGTTAACATATCTCAAACGACCATGCCAAACATCACAATTATCAACATTATAGAATATTACATTTGAAACAGAAGTAGATGCAGAATAAATATTATTTAAACATAAATTGAAAGTACTACAAGATAATGTCAACAGAAAGTTCTATACAATGTATGTAATCTAATGTTGCAGTGATTTAGGCAGATCCTTAAGACTAGAGGTCTCACAATGGTTTTGTACACTTTGCAATAGTGAAGACATCCCTTCTACCCGCAGAACCAGCCTTGTTCTACTCGAGCAATTTACTCCCTTCTGACAAAGAACCGGAAGTACTTTAATGGTAATCAAATCATGAATGTATTTTGATATAGTTCTAGTTATTTGTGACAACTAGTTGAATATTAAGTCTAGCCATTTGCAGAATACATACATTACCATACGACTTCAACACCAGGATCACAAAGCTATTTTACGGCAGGTTTATGATTTTGGATGCATCACAGCAGGCCCGTCAGGCAATCTGTTCTGGGTATCTTGTTCAACCTTTCTGTTGCTTGGCTCATCTATTGACATGTTACCGTTATCCTAACAAGTAAAAATAAAGTCATTAGAAGTGATATATGGCCAACATTATTCTTCATGATCCGATACATATATGTCAATAGGTAATATCAGTCTTGAATCATGTAATGTATACTTAAGAATATGTATATGGAATTAGATAGACATGTAAAGATGAAAAAAAATAAAAAGTTTTGAGAAAGTTATATTATACGAATTAAGAAGTATAGAAACTCCTAGAGTTATTGTAATATACGTGATAATACATATACGCAAGCAAATCGATACACAATACGTATCGCAAGTTGACAACCTAAAACCTAATCAAAGAGTTTTGTTGATTTCATCCATCAAATCAACGTTCAGCACCGTTCCCAAATCACAATTCACGTCTCCTTGACTGGATATATTACTCAAAAATCAAGGGGTTTGGATACGTCCCATGGATCAAGTGAAATGTGAAAATGCTACAATTATTCAACTCGCCCTGAACACACCAATAAAAATTGTCACCTTCACTTGATGCAGGGGTTCGGACTACGTAACCACTTCATTTTTTTTGTTTGTCTACAGTCAAGGCAATTGGCGACTGTGATTTGGATTGACCTTGATTGAGTCTGTATTTTCCTCAACAAAACTCCTTCCTTGACTAGTTACCTTAGAGAATGTTTCCTCAGCCATTGGCTCAGCATCTTTGACATGCTCTGCAGCTGTCCTGTGAGCTTCCTGGACAATATAAAAGCAAACTATAAGATAATAATATAAAATAAAATAAAAATTAGTTAAACAAATAATGTAAGAACAGTAATAATATTCAAATTTCATTCAAGATCCATGAAATGGATGAAAACAGATGCTTTCTAGTAGTAAGATGTTCGTAAGTAGCAATTCTCTAGTTGGAATTTCAGTGACAACTAATTTGAAGCCCTCATCATCCCAAAGGACCCAAACTTTTCGGGTATTTTTACTCTTAAGATAATATTGGCTTGTAAATTATCAACCCAAATGCAACTCCTAAGAATGTAGGTCAGGCAATCAGATTTACAAGTTCAACGCATAAAGCCTAATAACTGCACAGCTGAAATAACCAGGTCATTTCACAGTTACTCTCCTCTTGTTAACCTGTCACCTAAACTATAAAGTGAGCATATTCAGGTGAATATTATAATACACTTATGTTAACTACCATTTATATTTGTAAGCATATAGTTAGTCTATTCAAAACTGGGGTTAGCCAAACATGGGGAAGAAATAGTAAATGACAATGCATTTACATGAACTACCATCTATAAATATGCTACTGCATAAGAATTGAAAGAAGAGCTCTCAACAATCTTTTCCATCAGATGCTACATAGTAACATAGATATCATTTAATTACAAAAGATACATCTTAGCATCCACCGGGACAGGTCTATAAAGTAACTATGAAACACATTTCCTCTCCAGTTCCCCACAAAAGCCGCCGCTGAACAGCGACTAATATGCTTCAGAATCTGTGTAAGCTAGACTGCTGGAGAACAATCAAGTTATATACAGTAAGGCATCTGTGAACACATAATTTACTGATTTCGAAGGTTATTCTGTGGAGTTCATTTGCATGTATCCTAATACAATAAATTATTACACATAATATCTTGGCAGAAATCACATCAATACAACTCTACAAAATATGATGCAGCAATAGTGTCTATGTCATGAAGGGAAGGTAACTCAGTAATTCTTTATACATGGGACCCGTACAAAGATGTTGTGATTTTAAAGTATCACTTTGTAGAATTGGAATAATGGGATTAACTTTATTGATCAGGAGACTACATATATATGAGAGGCTAACCCCTCTCTCTACCATTCTATCCGATGTGGGACTAAAGTCCATTACTAATACTTAATACTTAACACCCTCCCTCAAGCTGGAGCATATATGTCAATCATGTCCAACTTGTTACACAGAAATTGAACCCAAGAACTCAAAAGAGACTTCGTGAAGATATCAGCTATCTGATCACCGGTCGTCACGTGATGAAACTTTATTATTCCCTTTTGATACTCATCACGGACGAAGTGGATGTCAATTTCAATATGCTTCTTCCTTTCATGGAACACATGATTGGTAGCAATATGAATAGCGGACTGGTTATCACACCACATATCTACTGCTTTAGATCTTGCTTCTTCTCTCAGTTCTTGTAGTAGATGCTTCAGATATAGCACATTTGTTGTGCCATGTTCAATAGCTCGATATTTCGCTTCGGAACTTGATCGAGCGATCACACTTTGCTTCTTGCTCTTCAATGATATCAAGTTTCCGCTAATAAATACCGAGTAACCAGATGTAGATTGTCTATCCATCAGGTTGCACCCCAGGCAGCATCGGTAAAGCACTCAACATTCATATGTGCCTAATTTTCCATACGAATTCATTTTCCAGAATTCTGGACTAGATAGCGTAGAATTCTGAGAACTGCCTGCCAATGTGGAACTCCTGGAGAAGTCATAAATCTACTCGCGATACTGACGACAAATAAAATATTTGGACGAGTCATAACTGCCAAGTAGTTGAGTTTTCTAACAACTCGACGATATTGATCTAGATTAATCATCAGTACCCCCTCGTTGGGGAGTAACTTTTCTCATGGATCCATTGGGGATGTTGCTCCCTTAGCTTGCATCATTCCTGCATCATGTAGTATGTCTAGAACATACTTCCTCTGAGACATAACAATGTGGCACTTTCCCTGTAGGACTTCAACATCCAAGAAGTAGTTCAACGATCACATATTCTTGGTCTAAAACTGTTCTCCCATAAACTTCTTCAGTCATGCAATGCCTGACTGTCGTCTCATGTGATCACAATCTCATCAACATAGACACCAAGCAGTATCCTTCCAGCTGATGTCTGTCGGTAAAATATTGAATGATCCTTCTTCGATTGACACATGCCAAACTGAGTAACAGCATGTGTAAATCGATCAAACCAGGCACGGGACGATTATTTGAGACCATAGAGGGCATTCCTCAAATGACACACTTTACCCTCCCTTGCAACGAACCCGGGAGGTTGCACCACATACACTTCTTCTTCAAGATCCCCATGGAGAAATGCATTCTTGATATCCAGCTGAAGTAATGGTCAGTCATAGCGAATATCTAAGACCAAGAATACACGTACAGAGGTCATCCTGACAACTGGAGAGAATGTCTCAAAATAATCCTCACCATAGGTCTGCGAATATCCTTTAGCCACCAGACGAGCCATTAGTCGATCAAGAGTGTCATCCGGTTTCACTTTGATCGTAAACACCCATTTACCTTTTGCCCGAATCAGCTCTCGAATCTATCCCCTTTCTTACCGGAAGTGACATGAAAGAAGATCTCCATTAAAGGAAGATTGGACAATGGAAATATTTTTATAAAGGTACGGAGCGAAGTCTGCATTTCTTGCTAGTTTTTCTCCCAGTCTCGGAATAAGCCTTTTAAACAGTCGATTCGCACCTTTACTCTCTGTCTCAATCGAGCCCTTTTGAGGGTCAGATCAATAGAGAAGTCAGGCACGAAGAGTTTCCATGATGTGGCGATGTTTTCGTTCAGCACGCCCATTCAAAAGGCAATTGGGCCAATTAGACTGAAGGGAAGGTGCGAGCAGAGAAGGAACTGTTGAAAGGCAACTAGTGAAGATGCCGATATACCTCTTCCTCGAACAATTGAATCTGAATCGGTTCTTGCTAGGCTCTTTATAGAAAGGCCGATGAAACTCTTTCAAATAGGGGAATGGGAATAGATGCCAACCGCAGCACATGCGATTCACTAGTGGCTTTATCAAAGATACTGCTTGTTTACCAGGCGACAAATCGACCAAGTCCCAAGTATGGTTCTCCCGAAGCGCTTTCATCTCCTCTTCCATAGCAGCACGCCAAACGGGATATTTGAGACCCTCCTCGGCAGAATTGGGAATCTGAATTTCATCAATAGTAGCTATCAAGAACTGAGTGTGGTTCACAAGCCTTTTGTAGTTTTCAACATACAAGGGATGATCACAACAGGCACGACGAGGTCGAGCTGGAGGAACAGGCGGAGGCAAATCAGTGGAGCTAGATGAGGATGATGGCTCTGAAACCGTAGGCGGAGGCACCATCTGCGACACTCGTTCGGACGACGGCGGTGCTGACTGAACCGATGTCTGCGGACCGTCGTACAAGGATACTGGCTCGATAGGGGAGGGCACCCTTACGGAGGGCTGTTGAGTTTGAACAGAAAACAACAAGAAATCCTCTTCTGGATAAACTTGGGGCATTGCACCGTAGTTTGTGGAAGTAGTGGAAACTCGGTTTCAACGAAGGTAACATCCCGAGAGAAAAAATACCTCTTCAAGGTAGGAGAAAAACAACTGTACCATTTATGATCTTTAAGATACCCAAGGAAAACACATTGGATTGCCTTAGGATCTAATTTAGAAAGGGTTGGTCGGGTATCCCAAACATAACACAAGCAACCAAATATTTTGAGAGGTTGAGGAAACGGCTCTCGTTTGGGATATAGTCGAAAAAAGGGAATAGCACCATTGCAAACCGACGATGGCATGCGACGAGAGGGGAGGGGGGAGCTGCTGGAGGCGGGGCCGAGAGAGAGAGAGAGAGAGAGAGAGGGAGGCGGGGAGGTGGGGGGATGAGGGGTTGATCTAGGGTTAGGGTTTTCTTTTCTTTTGTGGACAGATGGGTAGATGGGTTATAGCTCTGATACCATGTAGAATTGGAATAATGAAATTTTTATTGATCAGGAGACTACATATATATAGGAGAGGCTAACCCTTCTCTCTACCATTCTACCCGATGTGGGACTAAAGCCCATTACTAATACTTAATACTTAACACACTTCAAATAATGGAACATCCTGCGGTGAAGTGAAAGCTCTTCGAGGCTAAAAATATGTTTGCTAAGAAAATTGTAGAACACGGTTGATGTCAAGTTGACAACCGATCATAAGACTATACATTATTTTGTGGAGTTTTCTTATGCTCCATGGAGGACTCTATTCTAATAGAAGGCTTGGATGATGATGACCATTATCATCATTTGGAGACCATTTATGAGGATGTCACAACATCCCCTATTCTCCTATTGGAGTAATTTCATGCAAGCCCCAAGTCACAGCTTCTACCTGACAAATAGTAAATACCTTTCATTTGCTATACTATAAACAGGAATAAGGTTACCTCATTGTTATGTAAAGCTATTGAACAATGAATTGCAATTGTAACTGAGGCCAAGTTGGTTACTGTGGACTGGAAGTCAAAGATTATTGCAATTCGCACTGCTTGGCTCATAAGAATCGTGAATTCCTAATTCACTTGGGAATCCAAATCGAATTTTTGAACAAAAAAAATGAGGAATTCGAAATAAATTAAATAACTACCATTTGTAATGATGTTAGTGTCACCTCTCAAAGTCAAAGTTGATATACCAAAAGAGTTGTGTTTATTCATTAATGTTAGGGAGGTGGCTTCACCTCTCAAAAGTAAAAAGGTAATTGTACCCTCACAGTTCAAGCTGAACAAAACATATTGAAATGACTGAAATGTTGAATTGATAAATCCCAACCAAACACGGAACTTGAAACGTGATTTCATGATTCTCAATTTCATGAATTCTATCAATTCATGGAATTTGAACCTGTAGCAACCTAAGAAGACCTTGCAGTGAAATGCATTGTGTTACTTGATAATGCTAACTGCATCAGTAAACTAAATAGCACCTTTGTAATAACTTAGGTACTTGTGTGTTCGCTGCATAAAAATCTTGCAAGTAAATGTGGACAATAATGTGCCAATTGTGCCATACCAGCAAAGCAGACTGCTATGAATTAGCCACCTGGCCTTTTGGTTCAATGTGCCGGAATGAACACTTTCAAGTGTCTTATCTACAGTGTTGAATCAAGTGAGAATGCTAAATAATTTTTTAGTAGCTCTAAAATTTGACTCCTACTCATCTACCAATTCAAAATTTGGTGCAATCTATTAAACAGCCTACAAGTTATAATCTTCCCTGTTTCTTCTGTCTTTTCTTTGGCATGTATGAGTGAGAATTGCGACTGAAGTCGTCTTAGAAAGGATCATTCTGATAAAATTAAATGACATAGCAAGTCAATAATATTATAAAGTTTAATGGCTTCTCTACTAGTTAGTTATTCAAGTAATGCATGTTAATGTCAGTTGTCAACCATGAAAATATATCATAACCTTCTGAGTGATCCAGCAGGATCTTATAATCCATAATTTGATTCACAATCTCATTCAATCAGATCCCATGACGATTTATGATAAGACCGAATTTTGACAAGCATTGATGAAACATAAGGGCTGTACTACTGACAAACCAAGTATGGGATGAAGAATTTGAAAAGGTTGGCTTTATTCTTTTTTTAGATATGCTTTAAATTTAAATTTGTATTTACATCAAATATAAATTTAAATTTAGATTCATATTTGAATTTAAACTTAGATTCAAATTTAAATTTAGGATTTATCTTTATTTGTTTTATATTAAAATTAGTTGTCTTATTTGAAATTTGAATTCTTGGTTGTAAGCCAACAAAAGGTCATCGATATTGTAGTTTTTACAATGAAAATTTTATGAATGAAATTGAGGTTTCTCTTAAATTTGGATGTAATGTCCTTCTCCTTGGTGTGGTTCCAAGATATTTATCTAGCCTCGATGTGATTATGTTGCTACAGACGGTACCATATCATCTAAAAGCTCAAGTCATACTGTTACGGGTCGGTTCGGACGAACCTATACCCGTTACTGACATGGACCGGCCAAAGGAAAAGACACACAAGATCCGGCTAGGGTTGTCCATACCTAGCCGGCGGCATTACTTGACAATATTATTAGTAAAATTAGCAATAGTTAGTTTCCTTTCAAGGAAGATATTATTAGCAATATTGCTAATAATGTCTTTCCTTGAAAGAAAAGATATTACTGGACAATATTATTAATAATATTATTAACAATAATTAGTTTCCTTTCAAAGAAGATATTATTAGCAATATTGCTAATAATATCTTTTCTTTCAAGGAAAGAAATTACTAGTAATATTATTAGCAATAATTAGTATGATTTAGTTTCATTTTCAACAAATTATGGTTAGCAATTGTAGCCATCATCTATCTATATATTGAGGTGAAAATTCTCTTGAGAAGATTATCAAAGAAAAGTTTAATCAAAAACATAGGCGGTACTTCTCCCGATCTGAGAAGCGCCCGCGCCTGCGACAAGGCGCAACACCAAGGCCGGTCGGTCACAAGACCAGACGGCTTCTTCATCGTCTTCGTCCCATTGTACAGTTACACGTGCCTTCGCTAAGCAAGAAGAAGTGCGTAACAAGTTGGTATCAGAGCAGTTTGATCCTCCCGACCTCATGGCGCCTACACCACCAACCAACGACGAACGCCTCCTTCGACTCGAGGCTACCGTCAACGGCATCCGCAAGCGTCTCGACGCCCAGACCGAGAGTACCGCTGCGACCCACACCTCCATCGCCGACATCGTCGCAAAAATCAACGCGTTGCTCGCGAACTCGACAACCACCACAACCGGCCGCGGCACCTCACCCCCTCGTAGTACCAGCCCCCCTGCAGGGGCCACACGGCAGCGGCAACCCACAGAGGGGACACCCGCACGCCGACGACAGGCCCCCCTGCGAGGCTGACAGACCCCCGCGGGTCCTCCCCCGCTTCGACAGACCCCCCCCCCCGGTCCTCCCTCCACCCCACCACGACCCTCCCCCCCACGAGGAGTTCATTACAGCGAACCCCTGCGCGGGGCTCCTCTCCGCAACGACTACTACCGCAACCCACCTCGCCACTACCCCCCTTGCGGCGACTACTGCAACCCCTTCCGCGACAACGACAGATACCGCCGCCCGCCCGACCTTCGCCACTTCTACGAGGGGGCCTAACGTCGTAGAGGCCGAGGCGACGTCGGCTAGGAACGCTGGCTACCGCGCTTTCCACGTCTCGACTTGCAACCTTACGACGACACCGACGATCCGTTACTTTGGGTGCGTCATTGCGAACGGTTCTGCGAACTCCACCGCATTTCAGAGCAGGAGCGAGTCCAGATGGCGGGACTCAAACTTGAAGGCGAGGCTCAGTCTTGGCTCGACGGGTGGCAACGACGGGTAGGCTTGATCGACTGGGGGCACTTCTATGACGAGCTTCTCATCCGATTCAGCATTCCCACGCATCGCGGGGCGTTGGGGGATCTCATATCCCTCAAGCAGACGAGCACGGGCGTGGACTTTAACCGAGAATTTCAATCCCTGCTGTCTCGAGTTTCGCGCATGTCCAGCGACGAGGAGATCGACATGTACATCTCTGGCTTGACGACAACCATGGGCCAAGATGTGCACCGCGACCGGCCATTGACCCTCGCACAGGCCATGCGGTGCGCACGCGAGGCGGAGCATTGGTGGACGGATGGCGGCACCCTAGCAGAGACCGGCCATCCCGAGCCCCTCTTTTAGCAAACCGGCCTCTGGCGGCGGGTCCCACGCTCCAGGGCTCTCCGCGGCAGGGCCGGCCGGCACCTCAGGGACGGCAGTCCAGGCCACTTCCGCTGGCTCGTCGGCGCCCAGACATGTTCCCCATCGACTCAACGCAGCTGAGATGGCCGAGCACAAAGCAAAGGGCCTCTGCTTCAACTGCGACAAGCCTACTCCCCCGGACACCGCTGTAAGTACCTCTTATCTAGAGGTACCGGAAGACGAAGAGGCCGATTTCTTAGGGGAAGAGTTCGACGAGGACGACCGACCGTCAATCTCCGCCTTAGCCATCCATAGCCATAAAGGGGGAACAATGTAGCTTCTCATTCAGATCCACGGGGTGCTACTTCTTTGCTTAGTTGATTCGGGGAGCACTCACAACTTTGTTAGTTGCTATGCTGCGCAACGACTCGGCTTGCGCACGACACCAGGAGCAGCAAGAATGGTCCGAATTACAAACGAAAAGTAGCTGCCTTACTTCGGGAAGCTCGACATATTAACCTTTACAGTGGCGGACCATACCTTCGCAGTCCCCTTCATGGTCATCCCTCTCGATCGTTTTGACGTCGTTTTAGGCGTCGAATGGCTCGAAACACTGGACGAGATCGGGTGGGACTTCCGGCACCTCACCATGCGCTTCACCTTCCAAGACCGCAATATCCTGCTCTCAGGCCTCTCCAGTCACGATGATCAGCCCCTCACGGTCGCGGCCATCCATGCCAGCGACGAACCACCTCTCCAGATCCTCATCCACAAGTTTGCCTTCATCTTTGAGCTGCCTCCACTCTACCGCCTCATCGTTCCTATGATCACCGCATCCGGCTCAGGGAAGGCACTGAGTCGGTCGTGGTTCAACCATACCGTTACCCATTCCGCCAGAAGGACGAGATAGAGAGGCAATGCGACGAGATGCTAGCGCAGGGTCTCATTCCCGCCAGCCGATCACCCTTCTCCTCCCTTGTGTTGCTCGTCAGGAAGGCCGACGGCACTTGGCGCTTCTGCGTGGACTACCGCCAACTCAATGACAAGACCGTCAAAGACAAGTTCCCAATCCCAATAGCGGAGGAGTTATTCGATGAGCTCCATGGCACAGCTTTCTTCTCCAAGCTCGACCTCCGCTCGGGCTACCATCAGGTTCAAATAGCGGACGAGGACATCGAGAAGACAGCCTTCCACACGCACCACGGGCACTTCGAGTTCCTCGTAATGCCGTTTGACCTCACCAACGCCCCTTCGACCTTCCAGACCCTAATGAACTAGGTATTCCAACCTTTCCTACGAAAGTTTGTACTTGTTTTCTTCAACGATATTCTTGTGTACAGCCCCTCCATGGAAGAGCACCTTCGCCACCTCAAGACACTGTTCGAGACACTACACCACCACCAGTTGCACCTGAAGATGACCAAGTATACATTCGCAGAGCGACAGGTGTCCTACTTGGGCACATCATTTCCAGCAACGGGGTGGCGGCTGACCCAGCCAAACTAGCCGCCGTGGCCGAATGGCCGCGTCCGACCAGCGTGCGGGCTCTTCGGAACTTTCTCGGCCTCATCGGCTACTATCGGCGATTCGTCAGGGGCTATGCCGAGATAGCGACACCACTCAGCAACCTGCTCAAGCGGAACACCTTCATTTGGACGGACCTCGCCGACACCGCCTTCAACAACCTCAAATCCGTCCTCACGTCGCCCCCCATCTTGCGTCTTCCCGACTTCTCCACCAACTTCGTCATCGAGTGCGACGCATCGGGACAGGACATCGGCGCAGTCTTATATCAGGAGGGCCATCCAGTAGCATTCTTTAGTCAGAAGCTTGCGGCACATTATGCCAAGTTGGCAGCTTACGAGAGGGAGCTCATCGGCCTCTCCAAGGCCATACGACATTGGCGTCCGTACTTATAGGACAGGGATTTATGCGTTCGCACAGATCATTACAGTCTCAAGTTCATGGTCGAGCAGGCCCTTGTCACACCCCAGCAGCAACATTGGTTGAGTAAACTCATAGGCTTCTCGTTTCACGTGGAGCACAAGCCAGGCAAACTCAACCAAGCGGCCGATGTACTCTCCCGTATTGACACCGATATTCCCAAATGCGCCGCACTTTTCCGGCTGGTGCTCGCACTTGAGCAGGAGTGGCTCTCCGCGCTTGCTGCCGACGAGGCGGTCGTCACGCGGCAGACAACCATCTCGGCCTCTCAGTCCGAGGCCGGCTGGAAGGAGACCGACGGCCTCATCTACTAACACGGACGTCTCTTCATTCCGGAGTCCTCGCCACTGGTCCCCCGCATCATCCGTCACTTCCACGACAGCACACATAAGGGCAGTACCAAGACGCTGGAGCGAGTGCGTAAAAAAATTTTCTGGTCCGGTCTACGCCGTATTATTGAGGAGTACGTGGTCGCATGTCCCACCTGCCAACGCAACAAGACATCGACTCTCAGCCCTGCAGGCCTGCTACAGCCCCTGCCAATTCCACAAATGTGTATGCCGATATTTTCATGGACTTTGTGAATCAGTTGTCCCGTTCCAAAGGCAAATCCGTCGTCTTGGTAGTAGTTGACCGGTTATCCAAGTATGCACATTTCATGGCGATGAGTCACCATTTTTCGGCATCATCAGTCGCACAGGTTTTCTTTGATACGGTGGTGCGTCTACATGGTATTCCCGAGACCATCGTCAGCGATCGCGACCCCGTGTTTACCAGCGTCTTCTGGCAGGACACTTTCCGGCGGTGCGGTACTAAGTTGCTCTTGTCCTCAGCATATCACCCCCAGTCAGATGGCCAGACGGAAGTGGTCAATCGGACAATGGAGATGTACCTCCGTTGTTTCGTAGCTGACAAACCCAAAACGTGGACTTACTGGCTTCCGTAGGCTGAATTCTGCTACAACACCTACTTTCACTCGGCTCACCGCACCACCCCTTTTGAGCTCGTATACGGCTGAGTTCTGCTACAACACCTCCTTTCACTCGGCTCACTGCACCACCCCTTTTGAGCTCATATACGGCAGGCCTCCCCCGCCATGCTCCCCTATAAGACCGGCGCCTCCGTGATTGATGTTGTCGACCGCCACCTCAATGATCGTGCCACGATTCTCGAACAAACAAGACAGCGCCTTCACCATGCTCAGAATCGGATGCGGCAAGTATATAATGCTCGCCACTGAAAGGTCATCTTCAGCTGGGGCGATTGGGTGTGGGTGCGCCTCCAACGACATCGACAATCCACTTTGAGGCACACAACTGATCACAAGCTCGCTCCTCGCTTCTTCGGACCCTTCCGAGTCTCTGCTCGGGTTGGCACGATGGCCTATCAACTCGAGCTTCCAACCGACGCCCGCCTCCACAACGTCTTCCATGTATCCTTGCTGAAGCCATTCCGTGATCCACCATCGACGGTAGTACCAGCCTTACCCGTCGACCTCACACCAAGCGAACACCCGGTCCCGGCGGAGATACTTGATACTCGGATGGTTGCTGACACCCGCGAGTACTTGGTTCGATGGGCGGAAGAAACCGCTGACGATGCTACATGGGTCCAACACGACACCCTCGAGCGCCTTCATCTCGGCTTCCAGCACGAGGACGCACTGGGTTTGAAGGGAGGGAGTATTGTTACGGGTCGGTTCGGACGAACCTATACCCGTTACTCACATGGACCGGCCAAAGGAAAAGACACACAAGATCCGACTAGGGTTGTCCATACCTAGCCGGCGACATTACTTGGCAATATTATTAGTAATATTAGCAATAGTTAGTTTCCTTTCAAGGAAGACATTATTAGCAATATTGCTAATAATGTCTTTCCTTGAAAGGAAAGATATTACTTGGCAATATTATTAGTAATATTATTAGCAATAATTAGTTTCCTCAAAGAAAATATTATTATCAATATTGCTAATAATATATTTTCTTTCAAGGAAAGAAATTACTAGTAATATTATTAGCAATAATTAGTATGATTTAGTTTTCTTTCCAACAAATTATGGTTAGCAATTGTAGTCATCCTCTATCTATATATAGAGGTGAAAATTCTCTTGAGAAGATATCAAAGAAAAGTTTAATAAAAAATAGGCGGTACTTCTCCCGATCTGAGAAGCGCCCGCGCCTGCGACAAGGCGCAACACCAAGGTCGGCCGGTCACAAGACCAAACGGCTTCTTCATCGTCTTCGTCCCATCGTCCAGTTACGCGTGCCTTCGCTAAGCAAAAAGAAACGCGTAACACATACCCCCCATTAAGTGGGTAACAACTTCTACCAATAACTAACAAGAGTTCTCGATGCTAAGGTCAAGACTCCTAGCTAAACAAATTTATAAGAGCGTTCAAAAAAAGGAAGAGCAGTGACTTCTGATCCAATTTCGATTGCTCATCCTTATTCTGGTGGGCGAAACTTATCCAGCCACTAATGATGTATATGTTGGACTAACATCAGTTTCTCCGAATTGGGAAAAGGGGGAGGGTGTATTATGGGGTTGGCGCCTTGGCGGGGAGGGAAGACAGGTTCGGATGCACCAGATCACTGAATTTATAGCTTTTACATATTCACTGAGCTGCAGCATTAAAAACCTTGTAGGTTCCATTCCTCAACTGTAAAGATAGTGCAAGTTCCAAACCTTCTACCAATCAACATGTACCACATGAACAAAATATAATGTTTCCAAGACTTTGGAAGTCCCAGAAAACAACATAACATAACCTTTAAATTTCCCTATGAAACCAAAAAGCTACTGACCTAATAGGATGGGTCTACGAGTACTAGCTGAAGGTTTAACAGCAAAAAAAAAAATACATGTCACCAGCTAGAGAATATCAATATCTCACATCAATGCTACTTATACTGTGATACATATCTTAATGAACTTTGAAAGACAAGATTATTGTGGACGTTCATGGTTTATAAGTCATGTTCATGTGACACTCGAAGCAAGAAATTTTGATCAATTGAAAAAATGGATAGAATGTAAAGACCAAACAATCATACGATTACATGGGTTAGTGCGAAAATTAAGAATACATGTAAGCTTAAGACTTGCAATGGCAATCAAAGAACAAAAAAGGCTTCAAAGCATTTGGAAATTGGCATCAATGGCAATTAGCAGCTTATTTTTTCAGGTATATTTATCTTCGTCAAGTTTAGATTATAGATGTGATCCACAAAATTGGTAAAAAAAAAAATTATATATTACCTGTTCTTGTATTTCATTTTCTACATTCTCTCTCTTGATTCTCATGTTCTGGATGTTGTTTGAGGCGGATTTGCTGCAAAACAAGCATGATAAGTTAGCAGAACATATCTAACATGCAAAGATGAAAATAAAACAAAGAATGACTACCGTGGTGTCTCATCTGGAAGCTTCTGGTCGTCCATTTCCACATCAGAATCGGGATCATGTCTTTCATCAACATCTTCTAGATCTTCATCCGGCTAGGGGAAAAAAAAACAGAACAAAAGTGTTAAATATAGATCTACTACTTTATCTGCTGTTGATATTATGTTCTTTATATTGCCAGCTTTCCTGATCAAATATTTGATCTGCTGTTGACCTCACATTCTTCATGTCACCAGTCATCCTTATTAAATAGTGCATTATAGTATAATACTTTGTTTAATGATCTCAAGTAAATGGAAAGGTTATGTGACTTATTTCATTTGACCACTAACTCATGCTTGAATTCTTGATAATAATGTGTTTGCTGTCATATTGAATGGAAAATACCTCTGCAAATTCAGTATCAGGTGGTCGTTCTTGAAATTGGACACTGGGAGCATGTTGAAGCTTTGAAAGATTATCTAAGAGCTTTGTCCTTATATCATCCAAAAGCTGTCGGGAATTTTTATTTTCCATATTACTTGGTGCTACATGAAGAGTGTAATCTGGACCAAAATACTCGTAATACTCATGTTGAGGCATCTTGTCATCAACTTCAACACCAAGTGCTACGCCTGTCTGTCGAAAAGATAAAACATGATAGTGAATATATTAAAATGGTAGGAGTTAACAAAGGTCAAAAAATGTACACTGCTAACCTACTGGAACTGACAGCATAAAACCTGTACTAGTGCTTTTTGACTTCTTCCCTTCTGGACAAAATGTGTAACTAGATCTTTGACCAAAGAGAGGCCAAACAGATGGGCATCTCATATGAGTTACACATTTGTAACTAATATGGAAAGACATATGCTTCATTTTAAAAATGAATTTAAACCTCAAGATTTTTGTGGAATAGTAGCATGTGAAGCGAAGTCTCTGGCAACCCCATATATCCAAAATAAGACTTACACAGCAGAGGACAAATAACATATTTCTCTAGCTAGTTAATTTTATGAATAGGAACAACTGACGTTCTATGGTAGAATGTACAAGGTGGTAAGAAACTTTACCAAGAAAAAAGTTTGGCTATGTAAAATACCTCATAGCACCAACAGCGGGCGACATTCCGGATTGTATATCCACCACCTCCTAGCAGCAGCAGTGGGACATTGAAAGATCTCATGTATTTAACACACTCTGCATGACCTTTGATGGAAAGGTTAAAACATCCGAGTCGGTCCCCAGATAACGAATCCGCACCACATTGAAGAACAACAGCACCAGGCCGAAATACTTCCATAACTTTTCCCATGATAGGCTTGAATAAAGAATGATAACTCTCATCATCAATTCCATCATCTAACGGAACATTCAGTGAATAATATTTCCCTTTCCCATAACCAACATCACGTATGTCTCCTGTTCCAGGAAAATAATCTCCAAATTTATGGAATGAAACCGTCATCACCCTATCAGTCGTGTAGAAGGCCTCCTCAACACCATCTCCATGATGAATATCGATGTCCACATACAGTACACGCTGCAAGCAGACGTTAGACAAAACGCATATTATCAAGATGACGTGCCAAAATGCATATTGTATTGATCTAGTATAATTGTACAGGTAACTAAGAGCAAATCCAAAAACTAAGAATGATGTAATGAAAACTGTACATGAACCACATAATACTTATAGCGGAGAAATGGTATGTCGTACCACTTTCTACCCACTAAAGCAAATGTTTGTTTGTTCAGACTAATACTCATTTATTTATTAAAATAATGCCTTTAAGAAAATACTGGTTAATGAATTTAAATGTTTGCGTAAAAATCATCAACAGATTTACCAGTGGAGCTATAATTAAATGTTGCATTACACTTTGATAAACTAGAGAGGTTTGGATTAAACTATAATTCTCTAACTCCTCTTCTATGAAAAGACTCGTCGCTACTTGTGCAATCTAGGGTTTTAGGTTAAAATTGTGATTAGAGTGTTACGTGCCCATTCCACAGGGGGCTGAAAGGAGCAGTAGTAGAGTGGCCATGGCTCAGTGGAGGGGACTGTAAGGCTCAGTTACAGACCAAAGCAGATGTATCCAGGAAGCAAACCAGATCATCATGGCCATATCAATCCCCCCCCCCCCCCCCCCTTTCTTTTCCATTTCATCATTGCCAGGTCATCATGCCATCTCAGCAAGGCAGTTACAAGCTTGCCTAACAAGCCACAATCAGGAGATTAGTGATCCCCCAGTATCTCCAATAGTATATAAGAGGAGTAGGAGTAAGAGAGAGGGGCATGAAAAAGATTGCAATGTATTTTCTTCTTGCATTTTAGAATTGTCATAGGTTTACTTTCCCGCCTTTTCCTTTAATTCAAAATTAGGTTAATGTTCTTCCCCAAAATTCTCTAGATCTCCTTCGATTCTTTATCAATTTTTCAGCAATGGAGTATCAGTTAGGACTGGATCCTAACAATTGGTATCAGTGCAGCCATGATCCGGTTCTTAAACGTCGGAATTGGCAGAGCCACAACGTCTATGGCAGATCGAGAGCTTCACAAGGATCTCCTCATGAGTTGCAGCCATGGAAAGGCTACAGCGGACATGGAGGATCAAGTTCTTGGCAAGATTCTCCAATGGAGCTGTCGCCATCACCTCCACCGACACAGCCACCAATTGCAAGTTTGAGCTCACAATTAGGATTCCCGGAGGATCCTCCCAAGTGGATCATAGAGGAGAGTCTTCGATCGGTCGAAGGTATGTTACTGAACTTAGATAAACAATTTGAGACGTTGGATTGGTGGATGGAGTATCGAAAGGAGGTCTATCCCTCCTATTTCCCAGTCGAGTTACCACCTTCGCCACCACCGACACCGCAGCAGCAGTACGAAGCTCCATTGTCCCTTCCTCAATTGCCGCAGCAACAATGTCGGAGTCTGCAGCAGCAGGAAGAGACTGAACCGAAGGTGTTTGATGAAATGCCCGTGAGGAAGCTTGGAAGTACAAGTTGGTGTCGTAGGTGCAAAATTGAGTGTGAATCTATGGAGGGATTAGTCATCCACTCACTGACAACGGAGCATTAAAACAGGACCTTAGCCTTGGTAATAAACATTAAGCAAACCAACCTTCCTTTGTGTCTGCATCACCAGTACATGTTTCCTATGTTTGCATCATTTGAAAAATCTGTAAGTTCAAATAGTGTAGCTACACCCATGGCAACCCACACACAAAAAGATTAACAGATAGGTGGCAGTGATCTAGTTGCTGAGGTGGAATCCAATGAAGTGTTGACTGACAACATTGGCAAGGTCAAAGAGGATGAGGCTCTTCTAGTGCAGGAACTACAGTCATCCTTGGGGCAGACATCTCCAGCTTTTCAGGAAGATAATTCTATGATCATTGAAGAAAACATGGTGGAACCACATACCTCATTACCCCTAGACTCTGCAGTTCCAAGAATTCCTGCAAATGACACTCTGGTACTTTCCAGGTTACTGGAAACCATCCCTCGAAGCCTTAGCACCAAAACATTGCCAAGTCTACAGTCACTTCCTTTGAGCAGCAAATGGATATATTTGCAAGATACGTTTTTATGTGATGGTGCCAATTCCCATGTTTTTGTGTGGAATCCTGGAATCAAAATTCTTCCTTCCCTTATCCACAGGGCATTGAAGAAGGAAGAATGTGTCGGTGAATTTGAAGCCGTATGTTTTTATGTGATGGTGCCAATTCCCATGTTTTTGTGTGGAATCCTGGAATCAAAATTCTTCCTTCCCTTATCCACAGGGCATTGAAGAAGGAAGAATGTGTCGGTGAATGTGAAGCCGTCTCCCTTGAAGCTGCAATTAGCCAGAGTGCCAAGGTTCGAGCTCAGAAGTGCCAGTGTCAGAGTTCAAGCTCAGCTACTCCTGGCTCTCTTTTCTTTTGCTGCAAAGTTCTAGAGTTCAGTATCAGTCATGTGGGAAGCCGGAAGAGTGAAGCAATGGCCTTATCAGAACCAATTTCAAATTCAGCCATACATGGAGGAGGATGCAGCTTCAATATGTTCAATAGAGAAGAACTGCAGACGGCATGGGATCCAGGTATACCTATCCTTTTGGTTCTTCACACATCATATGGTCGAGAGCAACAAAAGACATCATTATTCAGTATAGAGTGTCAAACTCAACAAAAGCTATCAAAATAGAAGACAGTTCCCGGTTTCAACATACGCAAAGAACTGTCATCAAAAGAGTGTGTTAGAAGGATTCATGATAGCCATCTGGGATCCAGGTACCTATATTCAACTTACGGCAGTACTGAATATTTTAGCTCCAGTATCCAGTAAGTCAATGACTGCATGCACACTCAGTGAAGCAATGGCATTATCAGAGCCAATTTCAAGTAAGTGTGCAACTGCTAACCCATTCCTTGATGAATCAGATGCACACAAGGTAATCACTGAACTGAGGATGGTATGGGATCCAGGGATCATACTAAAATCCGTCAGTGGGCCAGTGACCACATATCCTAAGGATTCAAGTTCCAGCTCAATCAGTTGTAGCCTATAGCAATGTAGTTGAGATCGTATCAGTGCCGAATAACCAGAGGTTACCAGTGTGCTACCAGAGACAACCTTCAGTGTCATTTCAATCATTTACAACTGTTATCCAGTGTTCTATTCAGTATCAGGGGCAGTGTCAGAGTTGGGAGTCACTCTTCACTCACTAATAATAGCAGCAATTCAGCCCCCCCCCCCCCCCCCCCCCTTTTCCATTTCATCATTGCCAGGTCATCATGCCAGCTCAGCAAGGCAGTTACAAGCTTGCCTAACAAGCCACAATCAGGAGATTAGTGATCCCCCAGTATCTCCAATAGTATATAAGAGGAGTAGGAGTAAGAGAGAGGGGCATGAAAAAGATTGCAATGTATTTTCTTCTTGCATTTTAGAATTGTCATAGGTTTACTTTCCCGCCTTTTCCTTTAATTCGAAATTAGGTTAATGTTCTTCCCCAAAATTCTCCAGATCTCCTTCGATTCTTTATCAATTTTTCAGCAATGGAGTATCAGTTAGGATTGGATCCTAACATAGAGGTCTTGTCACTGGTTTCCATGGTATTAAGAACATATAATCCCTAAGTTGCACACGTACAAAGAAATTAAGATTACACTTTAGAGGTCGTGTCACTGGTTTCCAAGACAATAAAGACCAATTCCATATAATGACTACCAAGGCAGCAATAGCACTACAACTATTATCAGGAAATACAAATTTGAAGCAATGAAATGAAACCATAGTATAGACATCAATTACATCCTCGGTGTATCCGTGAAGTGCGCTCAGTATGGAGAAAATATGCTAGGAATAGGATCCTCCATGGCTCTACTTCCTCCCTAGAACAAGATACACAGCAGGGAACACAAGAAAAATGAGCATGCACAATCAATATTCAATTAATAAGCATTGAACCTAACCTGGGAAGCAAGAAAAATTGGTGTCATATCTAGGTATACAGGGTTACAGACAGAATAGGCAAGGAACACAAATCAGACACACCAAAGTAGGTACATGTCCGCACCTATCCTGTATGCTTTGTTGCATTGGAATCCTAAACCAGGAAGTATGAAAACTGTGTCATATCCATGTACACGGACAAGGAACAAATGGACAAGCCAAAACTGGCGACATGTCAATAACTCATGTTGAATCTGTGTAAAATAGACCCTAACCTTCTATTGAGCCAAACTTTCACATGTCAAGTTCTGCCTAAGCTAGAGTCAAGTCCTACTTAGCTGTGTCTCTCAACTAAACCACTTGTCTAAAGCCAGCTAAAAATATAAACAAGTCCTACATTACAATTAACCTAGTTTGCAGTTTCAGGATGACATGCATTGCCAAATTATAATTGAATTCCCCAAATTTTTCCTTCATTTAATACAGTGTAGTCAAAGGAGCGCCTTGCTCCTAGGCGCAGGGGCAGCGCCTCAGAGCACTCCAGGCGGGACGCAATTCTTAAGGCGCACCTAAGGCGCGTATTTTTCGAGCGTCTTGGAATAGCTAAGGCGCGTCTTGAAAATCTTGTGAAAAAAATAACATGTTTAGACTATTTTTTGAACTGTTGTACTGTTTTTAGACTATTTTTTGAACTGTTGGAAGAATTTGAAGCACACGTTTATCAATATAGAAATCTGATATATATATATATATATATATATATATATATATATATATATATATATATATATAATTTTTGCGCCTCGTGTAGCTCAGGTGCGCGCCTTAAGTGTGCCTTACGCCTCGGGCAATTTGGACCATTTGCGCATCGAGTGCGCCTTGCGCCTTTGACTACCTTGATTTAATTTGTGGTTGCAATCAGGGGCGGATCCACTTGCAGAGGAGTGGGTGCTCAAGCCCCCCCCCCCCCCTCCCGGATTTTTCCAGAAAACATATATATATATATATATATATATATATATATATATATATATATATATATTGAAGCTTATCTTTGTTATTGTCAAAGGCTAGGTAATTTGGTAAAGTAGTTATAGAATGTATTTTGAAAGTTTTGAGTTTGGATCCTCTCAAATACATGTGAATTGGATTTTTTATTTTATTTCCCAAGCCCCCACTCATTTTTTTTCTAAGCCCCCCACTCACTAAATTCCTTGGATCCGTCCCTTGTTGCAATATCAACAAATGATAGCTATAGGGATATTTTGCACATCCAGTACTCATAGCCGAGTTCTTATACCATTAATTAAAACTCCTTAATGGGATGAACTTGACACTCGTTTGTCATTGTCGTCTCTCTTCTTCGAACTTCTCTTCCAACAAATAAAAAAGAACCAAACCTATGACGATCGAAAAAGCCTTTCCTTTTAATCACAGACTCCAAAACTCTCCCTCGTTTCTTCTTCATTCTTCTTCGCCCTAAGCAGATCCTCCACCGCTAATAACGCCACCTAGGTATGATAAGGAGTAAAGATGAGTATATGTTGTATGTAGTAGGAAAAAACCACTTTAGGACTATAGTCCCACATCGGCTAGAGTTTCTCATTTCTTGGTCCATATAATACTTTCCTTCCTATGCTCACTTGTGAGTTGTTGTGGGCTAGTCATGTAGGCCACGCGCGCGCGCCGCCGCTGCTCGGTTTGGTTCGGTGCACGTAACGTGTTCAGGTACTTGCCCACATTTGCGGGCGCTAAATGCCATCTGAATTCCACTACCGGGTTCGGGTTGAGACCCAAAATATTTTTATTTGCACTTTAATTTTTTCTAAACGTTTTCAACAGTTAATAATATATACGTTGGCCTATTTATTGACTCCTAACGACTAAATTATTAGTCCGTTAATTCCTATTAAATGGCTATTTATTTGTTGGTTGTCGGGTTGAGGGTCAATATATACTAAGTTTGTTTCTATGAGGGTACACACAAAAAACTGAAAAAACAACTAAACTTTGTCCGTCCCTTCACAAAAAAATTGTCCTCCCTTCTTTTCCATTCCCATTCCAATCTCTCCTACTCTAGGAAAGAGCTAAGTTCAGGTTGCTTCTTCCGGAGCTGTGTG
This sequence comes from Iris macrosiphon, assembly GCA_036927795.1. Lineage (NCBI taxonomy): Eukaryota > Viridiplantae > Streptophyta > Magnoliopsida > Asparagales > Iridaceae > Iris > Iris macrosiphon. Next base: position 108,590,649 of record JAYESA010000017.1, read on the forward strand.
TAGTGACGGGAAGCCGGTAGAAAGAAAATTTTTACCTCTAGGAGAAATTCGAGAGAAATCTGAACATAGACCTCGAATTTGTATACAACTCACCCATAGACCGGTAACACTAATCATTTTATTGTTTTGTTGTTCTATTTTTTTAGGAAACTAAACGGAATTTATACAACAGTTTCATGGTATATAATTCGTGTACTTGATATGGTTTTATGTTCAGGCATTTCTTCTGAGGAGGAAATTTTAAAGGTTTTGCTAGCCAGCTAGATACCTCATGCCTCCTCGAGGATGGCGAGGACGATATCAATTCTTTATGGTATATAATTCGGAAATTATATATAATATGTTTGTTTCTATGAGGGCACACACGGAAAAAAACTGAAAAAACAACTAAACGATGTCCGTCCCTTCACAAAATTCTGTCTTCCTTTCTTTTCCATTCCAATTTCCCCTACTTTGGGCAAAGCTAAGTTTGAATCGTTTCTTCTGTGTTGTGTGTCAGTGACGGAAGCCAATAGCAATGTTTTTTTTTTGTGTTTTTTTTTACCTCTAGGAGGAATTCGAGAGAACTCTGCACATAGACCTCGAATAATCTCTTAGGACAATGTTTCGTAGACGACTCAACCCCCCCCCCCCCCCTCCCCCACCCCCCACCGGTAACACTGATCATAGAAAACTAAACGGAATTTATACAACAGTTTCATGGTATATAATTCGGAAATTTGAAGGTTTCTAGCCAGCTAGGTAATACCTCATGCCTCTTGAGCAGCTCGAGGATGGCGAGGACGATATCGTTGACGTAGCAGAAGCCGGAGGCCTCGCACTTCTTGGCGTGGTGCAGGCCGCCGGCCCAGTTGATGGCGATGTCGTGGCCGTGGTTGAGCTTGACCGCCCCGCCGACGGAGCCCCCGGCGTAGGTCTGGCAGAAGCTGTAGAGGCCGTCGAAGACGGGGCAGTCCTCGCCGACGTTGAACCTCTTGAGGTGCCTGGCGAGGTCCTGCTGGGTCTCCGGGGTGACGGAGCGGAGGAAGGCCACGTAGTCGTCGGCGTGGAAGCGGCAGAGGTCGCGGTCGCGGGCCGGGTTGGGCTTGTAGACCTGGAGGGAGTGAAGGAGGCCGTAGTGGGCGAGGAGGGAGTGGGTCATGCGGATGCGGTGGGGCTTCATGGCGTGTCCCTGACCGTAGTAGTAGTTGCCGACCTCCGGGTCGTAGAAGTAACAAACCTTCCGCTTCGTGGCGTCGGGGCCGGACGGGAGGGAGTTGCCACCTCCAATCTCCATTCTATTCTTCTTCTTCTTCTTCTTCTTCCTCTCTCTCTCTCTCTCTCTGGAAATGGAATGAGAAGGAACGAACTTGGGATTTTTTTACGAAATGTCACCGAGTATATTAGGGCTTTTGATAAGGGCACTGCACATTTTACTCGGGACTAGCCCATTAGAAATTTACAAAAAATTACAAGTTTGTCATCCTAAAAGTTACTTGGGGCTAGCCCAAATTGTTATAATCAGGACTGTCAAAATTTTGACAGTCCTACCACTTGGAAGGACTGTCAAAATTTTGACAGTCCTACAAACAATGAGGACTGTCATTTTATATAAAACTAGGACTGTCAGGATTTTGACAGTCCCACAAAAAATGAGGACTGTCAAAATTTTGACAGTCCTACAAATTGTTAGGACTGTCATAATTTTGACAGTCCCACAAGCTATGTGGACTGTCATAATTTTGACAGTCCCACAAGCTATGTGGACTGTCAAAATTTTGACAGTCCTAATTTTAACCCACTGAAAATTTTATATAAAACTAGGACTGTCAGGATTTTGACAGTCCCACAAACAATGAGTACTGTCAAAATTTTGACAGTCCTCATTTTAATTGTCAGAATTTTTTTTTAAGTTTATTTCTATTTAGTTAGTTTTGGATTTTTATTTTTTTTATTTAGTTTAACATCCAAAATAAAATATGTTATCATTGAACCCAAAAAAAAAAAAAATCTACCGTACGATTATTACGTCTGCCGTCGATCAAACTTCAAACGGCCATAACTATTTGTTTTCAAATCGTTTTTCGTCACACAATAGGTAGATTTGTATGTTTTCGACGAGAGTAACACAATTCGTGTAGAGAGAATTTTCATCCAAAGTAAGACGTACATATTACAGGCAAAAATATAAAATATAAAAATTTAAAGTATCATAACTTTTGACTGGGAGATCGAAACAAGCTCCAGTTTGAGCCAAAATGACCGTATGGAAAAGTACTTCGGGATAAACAGTTTTACCTTTTGACGGACTTCCCAAATTTTTAGAATCGCAAAAAAACGATGTTTTGACCTCCAAATTTTACTTTTGGTAAAAAAAAAAATTTACAAAATATTTAATGTACCAATAATAAATTTACTATTTTAAATAACAGAATACTTTAACAAATTTTAAGGATAGAAATTTTAAGGATATTTTGAAATTGGCCCCCCCAACAATTAACAAAAATAAATTAACAGAAAAAAAAATTTAGGACTGTCAAAATTATGACAGTCCTACCAATGGGAAGGACTGTCAAAATTTTGACAGTCCTACCAATGGGAAGGACTGTCAAAATTTTGACAGTCCTAAAAATTCAACATATATTTTTAGGACTGTCAAAATTTTGACAGTCCTACCAATTGGAAGGACTGTCAAAAGTTTGACAGTCCTAAAAATATATGTTGAATTTTTAGGACTGTCAAAATTTTGACAGTACTTCCAATTGGTAGGACTGTCAAAATTTTGACAGTCCTAAAAATCAACATATATGTCAAATTTTGACAGTTCTTTTATTTTTTTTATTTTCTTTTTTGGTTTTAACGGCGACGACGACGGGAGGCGCGGCGACGGGAGGGCGACGGGAGGCTGCGGTGGAGGACGGGGGAGGAGGCGGAGGAGGACGGCGGGAGGGGGGAGGGCTCCGGTGGGGTGGGGAGGGTTTGGGAGTGTTTGGGAAGAAGGGTTTCAAAGTGGGCTAGTATGAGTAAAATGTTGGGTTAGTATAAGTAAAAGTTCCTATTTAGTGGGCTAGTCCCAATCCTGGGCTAGCCCCAAGTAAATATGGTAGTGCCCTTATCAAAAGCCTATATTAGATTGGATTTGTTAGGGTTTTCTTAAATGCGAGCTTACTGCACCAAATTTTGTGGGCCATGTCATTGGCATAGTTTTTTTTATATTTTTACAAACTTTTGCTTTTGTGTTGTCATGGCCCGTTCGTTACGTTGGGGGCTCTTGTGGGGATGGACACTGTTTGAATCTTCACTTAAAATTTTAGTTCATAATTCGATAGAAATGACATATCGAAAATATATATATATATATATATATTAGACACAAAATATCCAAATTTCTGAGTAGATGTTCTTCGATAATAATCATGTTTCTAAAGTTTGAAGATATTATAAGAGGGATATCAACTTTAAAATAAAATTAAGCACGAATATATAATACCAAAAGTAATAACGGTATGAATTTTACTCCTATACTACTAAAACGTTTAACACTTTGGAGACGATACCGCCAGTTACTTTGACGGAATACAGACGAGACAATATATATATATATATATATATATATATATATATATATATATATATATATATATATATATATATATATATAATACCAAAAGTAATAACGGTATGAATTTTACTCCTAGACTACTAAAAGGTTTAACACTTTGGAGACGATACCGCCAGTTACTTTGACGGAATACAGACGAGACAATTTATATATATATATATATATATATATATATATATATATATATATATATATATATATAATACCAAAAGTAATAACAGTATGAATTTTACTCTTATACTACTAAAAGGTTTAACACTTTGGAGACGATACCGCCAGTTACTTCGACGGAATAGAGGCGAGACAATATATATATATATATATATATATATGCATTCTTTGTCAACTAAAAATATTAAGAAAAAAATGCATGCCATTAGCTCTGACGATTTAGACTCCAAACTGTCATGACTTTCAATATATACTATATATGAGTTTGTTACAAGAGACATATTTATAAACATTGGCACATTTATTGTGAGACATGTCTCACAGTATCTGTATTGGTATATGGATATGTATTTTATACTATATGTACTGTGTTTTATTGGATCTCGTGGATACTCAAAATTTTCTCATAATTGGAATTTTACTACCTGACCGGCATACCGGCAGTATACTCCGGCATACCGTTCGGTAGATATTTGGTTTGCTTTTGAGATATTTTTGAGATATTTTCGTGAATAGTGGTCGATACTTTCTATTATCCATTAGTTTCTTGATTTTATTTTGAGTGGTAGAGATTGATTTAACTCGTGACGTGGATCGCTGACGAGGCAGATCGGACAATCACGATTAAATTACCTCTTTTATATATATGAATTGATTTTCTCTCTCATATCTCTTTTCTTTCTTTCTTCACTTCTTCATTTCCTCTCCTTTTCTCGTAAGATCTAGGAGCTTGGTCTTGAGGCATAAGAGTGTGGTTTTCTGAACCCCTCTGGGTGGTAAAATTGAAGGTTAAGCCTGGGAGCTTGATTAGAGGCAAGTACATCTTACCAAAATCTTGAACGACTTTACCTTATTGCAGTTTTTGATTTCCATGGTAGTTTATACTTACAATTTCATGATAATGGTTTTGTTAAATATGTTTCTCTGCTGATTTCCTGTCATGGGCTAGTTTAATAAATTGGTTTGGGCTTCGTTTAGACTTTTTCTGTAGAAACCCTAATATTTACTGGTTAGAAAACTCGGTGTCGAAAACGATAACCGGAGTGCTTGTCATGAGACTTAATATGCTATATGAGACTTACCATTAGACTTGACATCTTGCTAGTCTAGTTTCTGTTAAGTTTCGAAACGTGATTTCGGTTCCGAAATATCCGTCTTGATTTGACTTTCGTAGAATTGCCTATGGGAACCGGCATACCGACGGTATACTGGTGTATACCGACGGTATATCGTATTGACCCGACTTGAAATTCTAGAACTTGATGTGACTTGAACCGGTATACCGACGGTATACCGATTTGTTGGAATCGAAAATCGGTTGTATACCGATGGTATACTAGAGTATACCGACGGTATACCGATTACCCGGACTTGTTTTTCCTGCCTTTCTAGTTTGGTCTTGGACGGCGTACCGACGGTATACTATAGTATACTGACAATATGCCGGTTTTGTTATCTTTTGCATATGTTTTGTTTTTCATTGTATTTTTTTTGGTTTTTCTTTGCTTGGCACTTATGCGCATATTGTATGAATATGTTCTTGCTGTATTACTTCTCGGCTCTACTCGTTCCTTGTCATGTACTCATCTTTGTTTCATGTATAGTTTGGGACACCTACCCATTATAACCAGTTCTGACTTCATGTATAGTTTGGGACACCTACCAATTATACCCAGTCCCGACTTCATGTATAGTTTGGGACACATATCCATTATACCCAGTCCCGGCTTCATGTATAGTTTGGGACACCTACACATTGTATCCAGTCCCAGCTTTATGTATAGTTTGGGACACCTACCCATTATACCCAGTCCTGACTACATTCTTGATAGTGACCCTTCGTGGTGCACTCTTGTCCATTGCCTTGTATCAGCCTCGTCCTGACATGGCCACCTACCCATTATACACCTAGCGTGTATAGCTTTAGGGACGCCTACCCATTACACATCTGTCTAGACCTATCCCGGTATAGTTTAGGCCATCTACCTATTATACACTTGACTTGTATATTACTTGTTGTGGCTTGTTATAGTGCACACTCGTCATGCCTATAACCGTTTGGTTGTATTAACGTATAGTCTTGTGCTTGTCAAATTATTGTCTTGTCTAGTTCATCCCTTCGGGGAGCAACATGTCTAGGATGGATTTTACATAATTCCACACCCGAAATCCTCAAAAAAAAATGTTAAGGATTAATGACTAGTTTTAAATGATTAGAGCATCGGGAGGCAAGAATCTCTAGGTTGCATGTAGTCATGTTATCTTAACGTCAGCCTAAATGGATTTGTAGCATGTCGTCGAGTATGGCACATTTCTAGCACGCCGTCGAGTGGGACACTAGTACATCTTTGATTATTTTGTGGTCTGTATAGCTTGGATAGACTGCAGGGCATGCAACCATAGAAATTATCAGTTATTGCATCTTGTTAGTAATTAGGACTTATGATAACCCCAGTTAGCTAACATAGCAAGACGTACTTCTTGCTTGGCCGTGATTGTTGGATGGAGTCCATTTATTGCTATGCTCTTGTACTAGATCTTGTCTCGTTTTATTTATATTTTTTTGCTCTTGCCATGATTCTGACACTGTACTATTTCTTTTCTCGTTTACTTTTCTTGCCCAGTTGTTGTATATGCTACATGTACCTATTTACTTACATCCTAATGTAAGTCTTGCATGATCTCGTATATGTTCACTTGATCCCGTACATGTCACCCGTCCATTTTTTTACAGATTTCTCATTTTTATTTTCTTGTTCTGTCACGCCTCAGTCCCAAAATACGTAGGACCATGTATACGTACACATGCCATCTGTAGGAACAAGTGTAGGAACCCAATTTAATGGACCTAACCAGTCGTAGTACGCAATATAACTAAGTCACAACATCACAGGCAGGTAAAATCTAGTCTCGTCCACAAATATCACAGAGTAAGAAACTGAATGAATAGATAAGTCTCAGAATCCACTACAAAATAAAATCTAGTGGAGAATAATCCACGAAAAATAAGTACAAAAGAATACTGAAAGAATACAACTAAGCAAGACGTCAGCTAACTAGGTAAAGACACCCAAGATATTAAGAAACTATCATCCACAGCTTAAGTAAACTCATGTGGCTCCACCTCAAGATCCTCATCAACAAAGTCTCAAACTCTATAGTTCATCGGGTACAAGTGCTCGTCTGGATCTAAAAAATGTTTCAGGTCCTCAGAGGGACATATAAGTACACAAGAAATCGATATGCATAAAAGTAAAGCAGTAAACAATAAATAGGGTAACTAAATCATCTATGTGATATGCACTCGAGACATCTCTAGTGGCACATGAGGGGGAAGAAATAGAAGAATCAATCATTCCACCAGGCGTTCGAAAGAACTCGGGGGTACACCAGTTACACCATTTACACAGTAAGAAATAGAAATCACATACGCTTACTAGTAGATTCTTCTTTCCCAATGTACTGTCTGAACCATATACGCAGTGCAACCATAATACAACAACGTCAATAAAATTTAGAAAACTAGTCCAAACACTAACTACTAACACCAGACGTGAACTCACGTATCGATGTACGGTCGATACGCTAGTCCATGCACTCACTCACTCAGTAAACGTGTTGAACAAGTGTCGGAGAAGAAGATACCATGTACCTTCACAATATACCAAGTAAGTCTGCTACTTTAAGACGCGTGCACACAACTAGCAAATAAAACTAGACATAATATAAACTGAACAATACAATTAAGCAAGGTGTACTTAATTTTTAAGCCAAGCTGCGAGCACAACGTGTCACGACCCGCACCCGGTATAGGGGCATGAGTACGTGGGTACGTCCAGCCTACACCGCAGAATTGACGATAAAACGCTGTCTTGGTCTAATATACTATCTAATATCTCACACAATGCATATAAAGTACTGCCATGCCATCTCAATACCAAATAATACTCAATCACATATAAAACATAAGAAAGATGTACGCACGATATGGAATAGAAAGAATAAGAAGTGCAAGTCTCAATACATCACATAACCATCTCCAAACTAAACACAACTCCATATCTCCAACAATAATACAAACCAATGTATAAAATAGAAATAACTACTACAAGGTATAGAAATAAAAAAGGCCTCAGTCTCTAGCACTATCCTCGGGTGACACTCCATCTGTCAGTCCATAGTGAGTGGGACACATCCTTTCTAATCATTCATCTGGAAAAAAAATTCAGTCAGGAATGGAGCAAAGTACAACCCAATAGCAGTTCCAATTAATTAATAATGACTATAAACAGAAATAGAGAATATAATACAAGACGCGAAACAATGAACAATATCAACTATAGTGGAAGAACAGGTAAACAATGAACAATGTGGTGAAGAACTGTAACTATGCTAAGTGATTAAAATACTAGATAGATATGTGATCGACTTGGGTGAACATTGTCTACTTTAACGTTAGATAAACATTGTCTAAGTTAACATAAAATATTGTCTAGGATTTGATCACATACCTAGCTAACATTTCCCCTTTCCCCAACTAGTACAATAGATCCAACCATGACACGTTGTGTACAAGATACTCAAGGCCATGTAAACAATAAACCTTTAACACAAAATATTGAACATTGAATATTGAACACGAAATATTGTCTAAGTTAAACATGAATGTTGAACACAAAACATTGTCTAAGTTAAACATTGAGAACACGAGAAACAATGAACAATATATATATAACATCCCAAGACTGATCCATGTGTATACTAGTCCGTGTACCAATGTGTCAAGAATCATATAAGATATTTCTAAATTCTTGTATTATAGTAATTAGCAATTAATGGAAACTATCAGAGAATGTACTCGCCTGTCGTCCAAGCAATGAATGCCAAACTGTGTCCCAACTGGTGTCACACAAACCTATATATGGAATACCACATTAATACACGGTGTTGGAATTAATTTAAGTTAAACTAGTCAACATCTAGGTCATAAAGCCATTTCTAAGTTAAACCGATGAAATCTAGGTTGCAAGAGTCTAATGCTAAGTCACTAAGTCAAAACATTGTGAAACTAGTCTATACTAGCTAAGCTACGAAACTATTAAACACACAAAAGGTCGTATCCTAAGATACGCAAGTTTCTAATATAAAAATAATGGTTTATGTATATATGCAAGTCAATATATATATATAGTACTATATCAAAACGATGAAATACGATACCTTGGCCTTGCACCAATGCGTATCACACTTACCTCGATACCCAAACTCAATACCTTGGTATCGGTCCAAAACCTTGGCGATACCAAAGTAACCAAAACCTATTTCATATAGCTAATATATGACAAAACCTTAATACTAACTATATTAATATAACTAATTTATATGCTTAACCACATACTAACTATATAATATTACTACTAACAATAATTATATACCATAATCCATATAACTAACTACTATAAATAACAACTAATACAAAATATGTATATATCTACATATGGTTAACTATATAGCTAATTTCCCAAATACTAACCTACACTAAACATAACTAACTATCAAAACTATTTAACTACTAACATACATAATACGCTAATATACATATCTAGCTACCAATAGCTATATGCACTAACTATTTCTAAACCACTAACTAACCTTAACACTAACTACTAGCTAATGCTAAACCACTACCAACTCAACTAGTTAACCATTATCTCAATACCTGGTGACTGAAACTGAGCTTACTGACTTCACTAATACTTATACCTTGCTGAAATACTGAAGTTGAACTTCCTGTAGATGGCTACAGTGTTGATATCCTGCTGATACTGCGTTATGTGCATACTGATTTGGTCACAGCACATTTTGCTGAACTGATGAAGGCTTGTTGTGCTCGAGATGCATGCTGAATGTTGTGCCACTGAACTAAAATTGCACACTAAATTTCAGCTAGCTGCTGAACTTGTGTTTGCTGATATTATACACAACTGCATCCTTGTTGACTGCACCCTATCATGATGATACTGCAGTTGATCTTCAATGCAGTGTTCTCTAGTTAACTCACCTCAGTTGGAGTATGCTGCTACTGCAGGTCCACTGCAACATGCTTGCTGGATTTTCTGCTGTAGATGATATGGTGCTGTAGTGAATGTCTCGAGCTGCATACTGAGTTTCAGCTGCACATTGCTCTGATGAACTGAATGCTCTCTGATTTCCAGTGTGTTACCTACATCATGCTGCTCAGCAGTTGCTCCTTGGTGTCCAGTGCTCTGCACTTGAGCTCCACTGCTGAACTGCTGCAGTGTTGCAGTATCCGATACGGGCACTACTCAACCTTACCCCTTTTCCAAGCTGAGACCGTTGCTGTGGGGTATCTGCTCATAGCCTTGTTGTACATGCTGAAACTGTACTTGCTCTTGCATTGCTCCATGCTAAACTGCCTTGGCTTGAGTTGATGCACATTGCTTGCGGGTTGCTGCCTGCACACGCTACTTTGTCCTTGACTTGCTGCACCTATAGCTGAAACTCGAATCTGTTGTTCAGTGTGTCTCAGTTGAGGCACACTGTGCTGAACTGCTAGTGGCCTTCAACATACTGTTCTCTAGTGCCCATGACTTCATTTTGCTGCCGACGTATTTACTTGCTGCTGCTATTACTGTTTTCAGTGCACACTTGCTGTGGACACAAGGCAATACTAGATGCTCCTCTCTGATACTGCTATGCCCGATACCTACTCTTGACTGAACTCCCTTGCCTCGAGTTGTTGATGGTTTCTCGAGCTCCCCTTTGCTAATTGTTGAACCTAACTGATGTGTATAGCTCTTCTTCATGCTTGAGCTGCACCTCAGTTGGCTGCCTGCCCGGTGCTCCTTTCCCTTGCTGTGAATGCTGTGCACTACCATATCAACTTGCTGTTTGCATAGCTGCACAATGTGTTTGATGCACACTGCCTCGCTCAGTGTAAAACTGTCACTGGTACTCAATGTTGCTGTGCAAGACGGCTGCAATCCATGCTACTGCAGTTAGCTTCCTGGGTTTACAGTGCTAGCAGTCAATGCACTTGCTCAATTGATGGCTGAACATGTTGTTCTACTGCAGGTTGCTGTACAATGCAACTTGTTGTGTATCCCTGCACGAATTGTTGGTTGCTACTGTTGTGGTGTGCATTCAGAGCAACATTTACCCCGTGCACAGGAACTGCTCCAAGCATTGCTGTCCTTTCCTTCAGTGAGCTCTCTGGTGCCACTGAACTTGGGACTACACAGTGGAATAAAGGCTGCTAATGTTTTGTTGTTCAGTTGATTGCACGAGCGGCTGCACAGTGTGGTGAACTACTTGTTGTATAATGTTGCAACTGTTACTTGCTTCAGTGCATCTGTTGATGCACTGTGCTGAACTTGTTGTTTGCTTCTCTCATCTGTAGTGGATGCTCGATGCCCCCTCTCACTAGCTCACACACTCACAAACACAACCAACTCACAACACAATGCATAAACACTAAAAACACCACACACGACACTAAAACAAACACCTACACAACATTCTAATACTACTAGGTACATATATATACATATATATATATATATATATATATATATATATATATATATATATATATATATATATATATATATATATATATATATAACCTATTATATTCATACATAGACACACACACATATACAATAATCACTAAATACACTATTATATACATATGTATACACTTAATAATCATAAATATATATAATTACACATGCATGTATAACAAAAAGGGCAAAGCCACAAACGCATGGAGTGCACCTCACCCGTATCACACTTCTCTATGATACGCTTGCGATACGGCTCCAACACACAACCAAACGCATCCCGGAGGACACGAGCAAGTCTAGAACACCATTTATGAACAATACATATAGTAATTAGAGTGTCTACGTATCCGTGTCACAAAGTGATATGCACAAAGCCCCGTGTCAGAGGAAAACCCCCAAAATCAACCATTTCGTCAAATTGACGAGATACGGCCTACACGTATCCAATTATGGACACGACACTAGTCACAAACAAGCAATCATATGTCAATTTGGTCCAATTGACCAATTGACAAACACAATATGTACCAATCTCGGAATTCTTCCAAAATTGGCACCAAAATGTACGTAACTTCCACCGTAGGTCTCCGATTGACCCAAAACCAAAAGCTATGGGTAGCCTATGCATGTGGGTTGGTTTCTCATGATAAAATCTCAGATCTAGAGTCTAATAGAAGGGGAAAACTAAAATATACCTATTGGGAGATGGATTCCCAATGAAAATTCTCCAAATGCAAAGTAGCTCCTCTCCTTATAGATCTTGGCCTCCTCTTCCTTGCTCCTTACTTCCTTCTTGTAGATCCTTGGTGTAGAAGCCTTAATGATGAATTTAGAAAGAGATTTGTGAAGAATTGGTGGAGAATTGATGGGGGAATGGAGGAAAATTGGAAGAGGGAAAGTAGATCTAGAAATTTAGGAAAGAAATGAAATGAGAGCACTCTCTCTCCTCCTATTATGGCTGGTCATAAATCCCTCTCCAAGCAATGTATAATGTCCTAAATACCCCTTGGGGCCTCTCATGAAGAAATTAATTAAGGGGGAAGGTTCTAGTCTAAAGGTTTCACTAATTAATCCAACCTCCTAATCCATGGGCCTAATTCATGGACTCAACTAAACTCATCCAAATATTGGGTTCATGCATCTAATAAAATAGGTTAGGTCCACTACACAAGTCTAAAATAAATACTATGTCTAAACAAACACTAAACACTAGAACAAATAATTAATTACTCATGCACAAAATTAAATACAACCCTCCTAAAATAAAATTACCCGTGTCAATTACCAAACTACCCTTGATTGAAAAAGTGAGGGTGACAAAACAAATCTGGTCCGGAGCTCTCCACAGGAACATCTCGAACACCTACCAATTAATTATTACACTAATTAGACTCTAACTTCTAGTTTAATTAGGTTATTATCTAGTTTTCATTTCTGCGTTTGTTGCACATGCAAGTAAGTACACACCAAAATATTACTAGTCATTAAATATTACCAAAATTTATTTTTAAATCATTAATTAATGAAACTATTAATTCTGGAATTTTATTGAAAAAATAGAGTTTTTAGTAATAGGGTCATCTCCTATAGATTTTATGAGTAAAACACCAAGTATAAACTAAAACTAGGTCATAACGGTTTACCTACTAGTTACAAAATCCAAATTTTTGACAAATAAGTTGCTAAAAATCAAAATCAAAATATAATAGTATAGTTTTAGATGCTAAAAATATGGGTTTTTAGTCGGGGTTTAAGTCTGAAATTGTCGGGGTCAAGTTTTGTCAAAACTAGGTCAGCTAGTTACGTAAAACACCTAGAATTCTAATTTTTTCAGAATATATTTTGTAAAATCAGTATTAATCTTAATAAATATCTTTTTCTTTATAGAAATAAAATTAATTAGGATTTATCATCTACAAGTTGATCCTATTAGTATTGGCAATCATCCTCGCTAGTATGCATGTCAAGGGATGGTACATGGATGTTGTGACATGATAGACATTAAAATACTAATTATTTAATATAATTTTAGAATAATAAATTATGGAAAAATAGTAATCCATCTAGAAAAATTAGGTTTTTCATCTACTATTAAGTCCTTAACAAAGTCCTAGGGTTTCCAACATGCATACACCAAAAGTAGGTCAAATTTTCACACAAAACATGCTAAAACCCTAATTTAATAACCATTAATAATTCTAAAATTAATAATAATAATTGTATTTAATCCATATTAATAATATCTTTATAAGGTCATTAACAAGAATTAAAGAAGATTTTACATGCATGCATGCAAAAACTTATGGATTATGCATCAAAACTAGGTTTCATGGATTGAATGTGTTCTTCAAGTTAAAGCAATGGTGTTTGATCATTCAACACACACACACACACACACACACACACACACATATATATATATATAAGAGATTGGAGGAAGAATGAGAGAAGGTTAAAAGAAAAACTTACTAGAAGTAGAAGGATGATGTACTAGGATTCTTGGATGGGGGAGGTGTGTAGCGCCCCGTTCCCCCGGTGCGGGGAGCGCGGCTAAGAAACACAAGACGGTATCGTTCGATCGGGATAGATTGAATTAAGAACTCGTCCTCGTTATGGATTTGTTTCTTCGGAATCGATTCCCATATTCAGTGGACCGCGCCCCAAGGATCGGCTTAGCGGCAGAGTCAGGAGGGACCTCTCCGCTGCTATCTTTTATTGCCTCGGTTTTCGATGTCGCTTGTTGCTTTCGTGCTTTGAGTTGGTTTTGGGATTTACTTGTTTTCCTTGAACGGTTTCGATGATTTTCATTATTTTCGTTCATTGACTTGCACTTCTATTCCGAGATTGGAAAGAGAGGAAGAAGTATTAATCGAGCTGTTCGTGTGCAGGTGAACGAGCAGTAGGCGGCTTGCGAGCGGAGTCGTGAAGCGCCTCTTTCCTTCTCCTTTCCTTCCAACCAAGTGAGTGGCTACCAACCCGATTAGCTAGCCATGCTTCCAAGCTTCACTCCTTTGCCCCGATCAAACGATACCAAGTAATAATAAAAGAAACCAAGATAAAAAGAGAATAGACTTGGTTATATGCTTGTCAATAAACTTCACGAACGGATACTTAATAAACTGCATGCTTGTTCATATGAATGTTCTTTACATGCTTCAAGTCTGCTAGAATGCATCTTCTTCCATAAATTGTGCTAAGTATGGAATACACTTGTTATGAAATAAACTGTCAGGAAGACTATGCAAAACGAATCATGCAATGTTGCTTATCTCATGTTCACGTGCCTCAACTGCATCAACGTTAACGTGCCACGAACGATTGATCACGGACAACTTGTGCACAAGGTAACGGGTTCCTGCGGACGGTCGCTGGGGCACTGGCACCGATCCGGTCCGGGCGGAACTTCACGATAGTCTCACGTGCGAACGGGATGGCGTGCAGTGCCTCACGTGCTTCGTTGTACACCATCCTCGTTCAAAGACTAAACGGTCCATTATGGCTTCTAGCCAGTGATCCCAACGTGTATATTTAAACCTGTTGTAAACTAACTTGTGTCTTCGTGGCAGGGAAGGCAAGGTAAGTATTGTGCAAGTAATTCAGACGGTCAGGTAAAATCCACCGAACGGTGGCACGTTCATTTCAGTAAATTCTATATGCTGCTTACTTGTAAATGAACTAAGGCAAGATAGAAACCCACAAATATGCATACTTCATTAAAACAACGTGTTGATTGGTATAGTCAGGCTAGCTCGCCTTCACCAAAATGTTTCGATATGCTGACCCTCGTTGAAACAGGTTCTCCGCACCAAGGCGAACCGAGCGAGGAGCCGAAGTCGTCTTCCCGATCCAGTCCAGCTGTTGGCGCATCTTCACCGCGCCCTCGAAGCATTTTGGAGTCAGGAGCCTGCAACTCTTCATACACAAATGCAGCTCCGTGGCAAAGCTGTCCAACAGCCTGGAGGCCTTCATCATTTTGAGTTTATAAAGGGATGTAATGTAAATGACTGCTATCTCATTTTGAGTCAACACTTTTGTAAGCCGTTCGGCATATTAGCTGACTCGTTCAGGAGTTTGTAATAGATGTTCATTATCAATAAAGAGAACTTTTCTATGTTTCAAATCTGTGTTTTAATTTATCTGCGTACTCTGAATATGTGCTTGCTATGCAAATCATTAAAGCCTTGTGCGGGCGCAACCCCAGGCCTGCACGGCGGTCACGACTCGGGGGACGCCTCGGGGCGTGACATAGTGGTATCAGAGCACAGATTCAAGTTCCTTAGACTCTGTGCTGGAAAAGTTCCTTTAACGATCAAATTTTTGTGCGAACTCTTGAACTCGCTAGGCCAAAATGAGACACGTTCATGCAATAAGTCCATAATACATTATGATTCTAATATAATTTACCTTCTTTTGAAGGAATGGTACCAGCGCAATCTGTAGCGCAAGTACCGAACGAAACACAAGAGAGTAGTTCGGGCACTTCGGGAAGCTCGCGGAGCCAGCGTGGCATATCTCAAGTCGATCCGCTTGAGCGGGTAATGCAAATGTTAGAATCGCAACGACAAAGAGATGATGCTCGCCAAGCCAAGTTCGAAAGCAATTTAGAGACCCGATTCTCAGTCCAACAGAAGCAGGTAGATACCCTGCAACAAATCGTTCAGACTTTGGCTGCCAACCATTCCGCTGCAACAGCAACGACTCCGGTGGAACAGCCCGTGCTTGAAGTGGAGATGCCTCAAATCCCAAGGCCGAGGGACGAGACTGCCTTCAACTTGGGCCACTTCAAGAAAGTCTGCAATACCCCATTCAACGGGACTGAGGACCCAGTGGTAGTTCTAGATTGGCTAGCCGAGCTTGAAGATCATTTTGCTCTGCTAGAGGTACCCGAAGAGAAGCGCATCGCCTGCGCGCAACTTCAGCTTCGCCTCAACGAGCACGATTGGTGGAACGTGCATCGACGATCTCTCCAATTTGATCACGGAGAGGAAGCGATCTCGTGGACAACTTTTTGTGCCGCGTTTGAAGAGGATTTTATACCCCCTCCAGTGCAACGTAAGATGAAAAACGATTTCGTGTAGCTGCGGCAGGGCAGTATGACAGTGAAGTAATACTCCGTCGAATTCAACCGATTCTCTAAGTTCGCTAGGGCCTATTTACTTGATGCAGCGAGTCGAGCCAGAAGGTTTGAAGGTGGACTACGCCCTGCCATCTATTCGCACATGGTCAATAATCAATATGGAACAATGCGTGAAGTCATGAATCACGCCCTATCTCTCGAACCGCAGTATCCTCACGTTTCCACCGGCGCTGTGCATACCTACATTCACAAACGCCAAGGCAACGATAAAGGAAACACTGCTGCAAAGCGCCCTAACCACGGCGGTCCACAACGAGCAAACCCAGGGCCTTCGTGCAATTTCTGTAAGAAACAAGGGCACACGTCCGATAAGTGCCGCAAGAAACTCGGGCAATGTCTCATCTGCGGTGACTCAACCCACCGAATTCGTGATTGCCCAAACTATTCTGTTCATCACCCTTAACGGTAAGCATGGTTCTTAAGTTTCGGGACGAAACTTCCAATTGGTTGGGTAGGATGTAGCGCCCCGTTCCCCGGTGCGGGGAGCGCGGCTAAGAAACACAAGACGATATCGTTCGATCGGGATAGATTGAATTAAGAACTCGTCCTCGTTATGGATTTGTTTCTTCGGAATCGATTCCCATATTCAGTGGACCGCGCCCCAAGGATCGGCTTAGCGGCAGAGTCAGGAGGGACCTCTCCGCTGCTATCTTTTATTGCCTCGGTTTTCGATGTCGCTTATTGCTTTCGTGCTTTGAGTTGGTTTTGGGATTTGCTTGTTTTCCTTGAACGGTTTCGATGGTTTTCATTGTTTTCGTTCATTGACTTGCACTTCTATTCCGAGATTGGAAAGAGAGGAAGAAGTATTAATCGAGCTGTTCGTGTGCAGGTGAACGAGCAGTAGGCGGCTTACGAGCGGAGTCGTGAAGCGCCTCTTTCCTTCTCCTTTCCTTCCAACCAAGTGAGTGGCTACCAACCCGATTAGCTAGCCCTGCTTCCAAGCTTCACTCCTTTGCCCCGATCAAACGATACCAAGTAATAATAAAAGAAACCAAGATAAAAAGAGAATAGACTTGGTTATATGCTTGTCAATAAACTTCACGAACGGATACTTAATAAACTGCATGCTTGTTCATATGAATGTTCTTTACATGCTTCAAGTCTGCTAGAATGCATCTTCTTCCATAAATTGTGCTAAGTATGGAATACACTTGTTATGAAATAAACTGTCAGGAAGACTATGCAAAACGAATCATGCAATGTTGCTTATCTCATGTTCACGTGCCTCAACTGCATCAACGTTAACGTGCCACGAACGATTGATCACGGACAACTTGTGTACAAGGTAACGGGTTCCTGCGGACGATCGCTGGGGCACTGGCACCGATCCGGTCCGGGCGGAACTTCACGATAGTCTCACGTGCGAACGGGATGGCGTGCAGTGCCTCACGTGCTTCGTTGCACACCATCCTCGTTCAAAGACTAAACGGTCCATTATGGTTTCTAGCCAGTGATCCCAACGTGTATATTTAAACCTGTTGCAAACTAACTTGTGTCTTCGTGGCAGGAAAGGCAAGGTAAGTATTGTGCAGGTAATTCAGACGGTCAGGTAAAATCCACCGAACGGTGGCACGTTCATTTCAGTAAATTCTATATGCTGCTTACTTGTAAATGAACTAAGGCAAGATAGAAACCCACAAATATGCATGCTTCATTAAAACAACGTGTTGATTGGTATAGTCAGGCTAGCTCGCCTTCACCAGCATGTTTCGATATGCTGACCCTCGTTGAAACAGGTTTTCCGCACCAAGGCGAACCGACCGAGGAGCCGAAGTCGTCTTCCCGATCCAGTCCAGCTGTTGGCGCATCTTCACCGCGCCCTCGAAGCATTTTGGAGTCAGGAGCCTGCAACTCTTCATACACAAATGCAGCTCCGTGGCAAAGCTGTCCTCCAGCCTGGAGGTCTTCATCATTTTGAGTTTATAAAGGGATGTAATGTAAAGGGCTGCTATCTCATTTTGAGTCAACACTTTTTTAAGCCGTTCGACATATTAGCTGACTTGTTCAGGAGTTTGTAATAGATGTTCATTAATAATAAAGAGAACTTTTCCATGTTTCAAATCTGTTTTTCAATTTATCTACGTACTCTAAATATGTGCTTGCTATGCAAATCATTAAAGCCTTGTGCGGGCGCAACCCCAGGCCCGCACGGCGGTCACGACTCGGGGGACGCCTCGGGGCGTGAGAAGGTGACCTTGGGTGGCTGACATCAGCGTGGGGGCGGCTATTGTCACGCCCCGATCCCGAAAGGGTCAATCGTCCTCGCTGGATCCTTTACGGAACCGATCGTCCTCGCTGGGGCATGATGCCGTACGAACCTGGAGTTGCACTCACACAAGGTAAGAACGTTCAGTGATAGGAACCCATTTGAAAACACAAGTTAGAAAACACATTCACAGATAGTTGAACACAAGTATAGGAAAGAAACATACTTTTTATTGATAATTCAGAGTAATTTACATAGAGTTTATATTTGATGCGCCTCTCGGCTACTTATTTTGCATTACAAAAAGAAAACTCAAAAGGCAGGGCGCGCTCCATCAGATAGTCCCCGTCGTTCATACATTACGCCCTTGTATAGATCGAAAGTCCACGCCTCCAAAATAAACTGACTTCAACTATACTTCAAAATAGAAGGGCTTCTAACGCCTTCTCGTCTATCCACTAGCGTTGCACCGCCTGAGTGCCTGAAATAGTTGCCCACAACGTGGGTCATTACTCAGCTGTACTAGTGAGCGGGACGAACCCACTCGACTAAATCAACACTAGCGTATTAGGGGCGAGCATGCATTAAGATAATCTTTCTATAGAGAACTAAGTGAATTCAGTTCATATCAGTTGCATGTTTTGATTGGAATAAAAAATAACATTGAATCCATCAAGTACATCGGTTGCTTACTCAATCGATGCACGCCTTTCCTGCAACGAAACACAAGTATACTTACCATCTACACAAGATAATAAATTAGCATGTGTTTTACTCTATGCGGTCATTGGTGTGATTGACACCATAGGGAAGTATCCAAAGCATTGTAGCGCACCCTGTCAGCCCGGGTAGCAAGCCCTGCTGAAGGTCCCTCAATGCATCACGACTAGCACGATCAAATATCCCCCCCGGGTCGATACGGTTCTAGTGCCCCGGAATACCGTTTCGAAGAAATGCCAAACCTTGTGTACAAGTTGTCCTAGACCATGCAAATGCATGAACGGTTCATATATCATACAATGCATGAAATAAAACAGAAGAAATAAACCAGCAATATATATACTTATGTAACCGTTCATATTTTCTCAAGCCGTGTTTCGATTTTGGTATCCCGTGGGTCCAAACTCTATCCGAGGCACCAGGCCGCAACCAATAACCAAATTCCTTTATAAAGAAGCTCATGTTTATAAGGTGTGCAAGCATATTATAAGTTAGTCTACAATCCCATGTTCCTTTCTTAGTGGCTGGCAAGCATTGTAGCTAAGGATTTACTAGGCGCTCAGCCGGACATCATCGATTGAACGTTTGAAACATTAGAGATATGGACATGAAGAATTAGGAAAGAAGGGTCTGAACCACTCACTGGTTAAAGGAAAGTGCTGAAAGAAGGAGTCCCGCCTAGCGATGATCAAACGTCAGTTACGCGGACCTGCAACAGCACGGGCACCGAGATAGAAACCTTTGCCTATCCTTCCTCCCAAACTCTCCAAGAATCAAAGCTCCAAACGAGAAAGCCAACAGCGAAAACTAAGCAAATCGAAAGTAACACCAAATCAAAATCCCAAAGCGACATCAAGAAAACCAAGCAACAAAGTACGAAAACTATTGGACTTGTTTAAATAGAGGCCTATCTATGAGTTGGAAAGGATCGTCGAATTTTGTCCGTGGCAAGAGGATGCCGAAGATCTAAACTCCAAACTATGACTCAGACAGACTAGCCACAAGCCCAATTATATAGTGCGCATCCCGGTCGGATTGAGATTTGAGGCACTACATAATATACCATTAAGAAAAAGTTTCGTCCCGAAACTTAAGAACAAGGCCTTACCTCCGACTGAACGAACAATGAAGGATACTTCTCCTTTATCTCCGACTCCATCTCCCAAGTTGATTCTCCAACTGAATGGTTTTGCCATATCACGCGAACCAAGGACATCGTACGGTTCCGAAGTACTTTCTCCTTACGATCCAAAATCTGTACGGGCTCTTCTGAGTACGATAAGTCCGTGCGCAGTTCCAATTGCTCGAAGCTAACCACATAACTCGGGTCATGCACATACTTTTGAAGTTGAGAGACATGGAAGACATCGTGCACTTCAGCCAAGGAGGGAGGTGTGCAATTTGGTATGCCACAACTGTCACTCCTTCTAGTATCTCAAAGGGGCCAACAAACCTGGGACTCAATTTACCCTTAACACCGAAGCGAATCACCGCACGCATTGGTGTCACTTTCAAGAAGACATGATCCCCGATCATAAACTCCAAAGGTCTTCGATAATCATAGGCATAGCTCTTCTGTCGGCTCTGTGCAGTGCAGAGTCTTTCTCGAATCAAGCGAACTTTCTCAATTGCCTGCTCCACCAGCTCGGGCTCGAGTACCTGCCGCTCGCCAACTTCGTCCCAACAGATTGGAGATCGACACTTGCGTCCATAGAGCGCTTCGTATGGTGCCATCTGGATGCTCGATTGGTAATTATTGTTGTACGTGAACTCCGCCAACGGAAGGTGCGTGTTCCAACTAGTCTTCAAATCGATCGCACACAATCGCAACATATCTTCAAGTATCTGATTTGACATTTCTGTCTGCCCATCAGTCTGGGGTGGTATGCTGTACTGAACTTTAGCTTGGTTCCCATAGCAGACTGTAGGCTAGTCCAAAAATGAGATAAGAAATGTCCGATACGATCCGAGATGATTGCGACAGGTACTCCGTGTAGTAGGACAATTTTGTCAATGTAAATCTGTGCTAACCCGATCGACGCTCCAAGTAACTGTAAACACCCTAAATTTTGAGAATAATTTTTAAAATAAGTTATTTCATTTTTGGAATTTTCTGGAAATTAAAACCAAGATGAGTGTGATTTAAAGAATTTTTAGTGTGGCCAAAGGGTGTTAAAATATTCTGGAAGTAAAAATTTATTGTGTATAACGGAGAACCGGACGCATGGCATTTTTCGGTGAATTTATTGGACACCGGAGCAACGAATCGAGGACCAAAAGCTATAGAATTGTGACCCGAACCAAACGAAGCCCGAACCAAACCAACCCGAAACCCGCAGGGGAAACCCTAGCCGCCGGATTGTACCGTGCAAGGCCTATAAATCCACCCCCTCGGCGTTCGTGCCAAGCCCTAGCCGCCGCGCCGTTGTCTTCTTCCAAACTGCCCCTGCCGAAACCCTAGATCCCCGACGCCCCAAGCCCAGCCGACTTCATCCACCCCGACCCTCGCTGTGCTCCCCACTGGACGAGCAGCCCCTCGACCCTTCGACGACGCCCCCTCCGGCTCCGCTGTCGCCCCGAGCGACGTCGCCCAGCAGTCCCCCTCCGGCATCGTCGCCCAGCAGTCCCCCTCCGGCCCCGCTGTCGCCCCGAGCGACGTCGCCCAGCAGTCCCCTTCGATCCGCTGTCGCCCAGAGCGACGTCGACACCCCGAGCACCCCATTGTCGACCCGACCCCGACGTCTCCCAAGCGACTCTCCACTGACCGGAGACAGAACCTGGGACTCGACTCCGAGATCCAGCGGACACGAGTGAGGACGAATCGGACACCAACAGCGTGCGAGGACACGACCAGGACACAGATTGGCTTTCGGACACGTGAATTTCAGAACTCACGTGGCCCTGTTCAGGTACCAATTTCTCCCTCATCGCAACTCCGATTTCATTTCTGTCAGCTGCTATGCGTAGACTGTATAACCCTTTCGGTGCCCGTACAACCCGCTCGGTGCATCGCGTCCTGTGGTGATCGCACACCGCGATCCAAAAACAGGAAAAACAACGCGCTATTTTACCCCGGAACTGAGTTTGCCCCGCCAATCGGGACGACTTGGTCGCACGCGGTCTTTACCGAACCGTGCGCGACGTTGATACGGTCGTGTGGGATTTCGCAGAAGTCGTTTCGGAGGTGCGTGCACCCCGGAATCAACGCGTATCCGCCGACGACACCCCGTATCCGTCCTTTCTAGAACGTGCTGTAACTTCGTGTACATACGTCAGATCGAGACGAAACTTGCGCCATCGGACTCGTAGCGATGTGCTGGTCCTATGACCCAAGTTTGGTCCGATTCCGAGAACGTTGACAAAATCACGTATCGTGGGCCCCATAGGCTCCACTTGACGGGTGATTTTGAGATCGGCTCATCGGAATCCAATTCTGGAAGTTCCGTTGGGTTCGTATCATCGTTTCTGACTTATAGACACTGAGTTTGCAGAATTTGGAGACCTTT
The DNA here is from genome assembly GCA_036927795.1 of Iris macrosiphon. Classification (NCBI taxonomy): domain Eukaryota; kingdom Viridiplantae; phylum Streptophyta; class Magnoliopsida; order Asparagales; family Iridaceae; genus Iris; species Iris macrosiphon. Next base: position 108,613,576 of record JAYESA010000017.1, read on the forward strand.
GACCCTGACACGCTTTTCGGTGCAAAGTGGCCCACATATGGAACCCGCTTTAATCCGAAAATGACCTTTTTGCCCCTGTGTCCAAATTGGACGTAAGGACAGGCATTTCTAGCAGTTTGATATCTTCTGAGACTGTTGGTGATATTTATTACAGCTTTCGGAGTAGTACCTACCGGATCCACCGATACCAGGACGACAGTGGATATTCAAACATCAGGCAAGTGTACCTTGCCAAACTCTACAGTATTGTTATATATTTCCCTTGCTTTATTATAGTGATGTGCATGCTCAACCTAGGACCGTGTGACGTACTTAGCGTCCGATTATCAGTCGGGTGCCGACACTGTACGCAGTGTTGGGTACGGTCATCTAGAGATGGACATTCGTGACACCTTATTTTCGTACTTGTCTTATCAAGTACCATATGACCCAGGACACTTGACACTATTCATGAGACAGGATTTTCCCGAGATAATCGTGGTGATTCTGTATAGGATACAGGACATGGACATTATACTCTTAGATACTTTAAGACTTGATGCATTAGTTATGATCGCGCTTGACATGGACATGAGACGTTATGGTCATGATATGCGTGGTTACATTGGGTGGGGAGAGACACACAGGCTACAGGCTGTTTCATATATCTATCTACTACTATTGTGAGGCCTCAGACTCTCGTAGCAGAGCTAGGCACATTACGTGTTTATTACCGCTACCGGCTCCCCGACACAGAGCTTGTAGTGGCTTCAGCCTGAGTTTTAGTGCTGCTCTCATCTTGCATTTTCACATAGATGGTTACTTACTTGCCCTATTTATTCATTATTTGCTGCACTGTATTTATTTTGGCATGAGCTTTCTTGTACCTTGCTATGTCCCCTGAGGACCTGGATCCGGATATTTGTCCCCAGATTTTACAGACGAGGCTTATCCCGAGGTTTACGGGACCGGAGCAGGAGCTGATCCAGGAGCTGTACCACCACCCGAGGACGAGGTCTTAGCTGAAGATTTCTCTTGAGCATCCATGTTCATGCTCGATTTTTATTATTTATTTCAGTCATTTACTTTCTGGTCTGTTGAACCATTGTACTAGATATTTATCGGGTTGTTCCCCGAAGTACTTTGTGAGACTTGCTGATGATTTACATTCCTTATTTATTCTGTGGATCATATTTTATATCTTGTGTGGATGAGATTAGTTGTGCCGTGATTGTCGTAGACTTGTTTTACAGCTTAAGTATGCCCTGATGGATCCATTATATTGAGTTGGTCCATCGGTGCGTACTGCTGGCCATTGCCACGTGTCTAGTCCCACGGTATTTTGGGACTGGGGCGTGACAGTAACTTTCATAGGGAGAAAGTGGGCAGATTTGGTCAAACGATCAACTATGACCCAAATCGCATCATGCCCCCGCGGCGTCTTCGAAAATCCCATAATGAAATCCATAGCGATGTTATCCCATTTCTACTCGGGAATAGCGAGGTTCTGCAGCTCCCCACCGGGCCTCTGATGTTCAGCTTTCATATGTTGACAGGCCATACACTGTGACACAAAGGTCTCCATATCCCATTTTATACCATTCCACCAAAAGGTCTTGCGTAAGTACATTTACATCTTGGTGCTCCCCGGATGCAAGGTATACTTCGCATAGTGTGCCTCTGTCATAATTTTTCTTTGGAGTACTAGGTCGCTAGGAACACATAATCTTCCTTTCATCTGTAAAGCCCCATCTTCCCCTACCACAAAGTCGGATGTCTTCCCTGCCGAGATCAGCCCACGTACCTTCATTAGGAACTGATCGTCCGTCTGAGCAGATTTGATTCTATCACGCAAACTCGGTTCAAGATGGAGTGGTGCCAGCTGCACTCCTTGATACCGAACTCGAAACTCGATGCCCATCGCCTCTAGATCCTGAAGTAAACGATTGTTTATGGATAGCTATCCCATGTGCTTCCGACTCAGAGCATCAGCAATGATGTTTCCCTTGCCTGGCGTATATGCGATTGTCAGGTCATAGTCCTTTATCAGTTCTAGCCAGCGTCGCTGCCAGAGGTTCAGTTCCCGTTGGGTGAATAGATACTTGAGGCTATTATGTTCTGTATAGATTTTGCAAGCAACACCATAAAGATAATGTCGCCACAACTTCAGTGCAAACATAATTGCCGCCAATTCCAAGTTATGTGTCGGGTAGTTTTTCTCGTGCGACTTCAGTTGGCTGGAGGCGTACGATATTACCTTATCCCTTTGCATGAGAACACACCCTAAGCCAAGTCCCGAAACATCGCTGTATATCTGAAACTCTTCTACCCCATCCGGAAGTGCAAGAATTAGAGCTGAAACGAGTCGTTGCTTAAGTTCCTGAAAGCTAGCTTCGCAGTCATCACCCCACTTGTATACAATCCCTTTCTGAGTAAGGCGAGTCAAAGGCGAGGCCAATTTAGAAAAATCTTTCACGAACCTACGGTAGTATCCCGCTAGGCCCAGAAAATTTTGAACTTCACTGGCTGACGTAGGATGCTTCCAGTCCACCACCGCCTCTATCTTCTTTGGGTCTACGGTGATGCCTTCTGCCGAGACGATATGTCCAAGGAATGTCACGTTGTTCAACCAGAACTCACACTTGCTGAGCTTTGCGAACAACTGATGCTCTCCTAATGTTTGCATCACAATCTTCAGGTGTTCCTTGTGCTCCGCCTCGTTCTTGGAATAGATTAATATGTCGTCAATAAACACAACTACAAACTTGTCCACAAACGGCCAAAATACGCGATTCATCAGATCTATAAAAGCTGCAGGGGCGTTCGTCAAGCCGAACGACATTACAAGAAATTCATAGTGTCCATATCGGGTTCGAAATACTGACTTGGGGACATCATCGAATTTAATTTTTAATTGATGATAGCCTGATCTGAGATCAATTTTAGAGAAAACTGTTGCACCTTGCAGTTGATCAAACAGGTCATCTATCCTTGGCAATGGGTACTAGTTTCGCACGGTAGCCTTATTTAGTTCTCGGTAGTCAATGCACAGCCGTATGGATCCGTCCTTTTTCTTCACGAACAGCACCGGAGCTCCCCATGGAAAAATGCTTGGGCGAATGTATCCTCGGTCCAACAGATCTTGCAACTATACCTTCAGTTCCTTTAGCTCTGTTGGGGCCATTCGATAGGTGCCTTCGATATCGGTTGCAAATCCGAAAAGGTAACAATAGAGAATTCAATCTCTCAATCAGGAGGCATTCCAGGCAGCTCGTCCGGGAACACGTCGAGAAAATCAGCTATGACATCAGCCTGGGATGTATCTGCACCTTCCTGTCGGGTGTCTCGAACAGAGGCTAAGTACCCTTCACAGCCCGAATACAACATACGTCTAGCCAAAATTGCTGATATCACCATCGCCGTCTTCGGTGCAGCGCTGCACGAATAGTAGAAGTCTGCCTCGTCGGGTAGACGAAATACGACTCGCTTCTCCGCGCACTCGATTGTTGCATGGCAAGCACCCAACCAGTCCATCCCGAGAATAATATCATAATCCTTAATGTCTAGCATAATGACATCTAAGGAAAGCTTGCTTCCTCTGATGTAAATATAACTGTCCCTACAGATCGCATTGGCGGGCATGTCGACTCCCGAAGGGGCACTCACGCAAAGGTTCATATTTAATGGAGTAGAAGCTAATTTATTTTTAACAATAAAATTAACAGATATAAAACTATGCGTAACACCTGAATCGAATAAGACTCTAGCGGGCAATTCTTGAAAAAGTAAGGTACCTGCCACAACAGTGTCGGAGATGATGCCTCATCCCGAGTCAATGCATAGACTCGGCCTTGGGCACCCTGGCGTTGTGGGTTCACTAGTACAACATTGGCGCCGTGTGCTGGAGGCCCCTTATTCTGATTTCTGTTGTTCTGATTCGGCTGCTGTCTGACGATTGGCCTGGGGTCTCTACATTCAAAAGCTTTATAGTCCAAATGACCATAATTGAAGCATCCAACAATTCAGCACTCATTCACCCGATGCCCCATCTTGCCCACCTATGGCAATACGGTCCCTGAGGCAGATCCCTGTGCTCGGATGTGTTCGGACGCTTTGGCGCTCCAGACCCTCCCGTTTCATGAGGCCGCTTATTGAAATTTGGTACGGGGAGTATGCACATTAACCTTTTGTGAATTGCGCCCAAAGATTCGTTCGCTATTCAGGGCAGCTTCGTAACATTCCCTGTAGGTTTGACACTTCTGATTTATAATGTCCCTATGCAGATCGTCATTCAAACCTTTCTAAAAATGGTAGCACCACGCCTGCTGGTTAGGCAAGAAGTTTCCGGCAAATTTGGCGAGTCTAGCGAACACTGAATCATAATCATCAACAGACATACTTTCTTGCACCAGATTGCTGAAGTCGTCATCTTTTTGTTGTCGCACAGCCCGTGGGATATATTGTTCAATAAAGGCAGATTTGAACATCTCCCAGGTGATCTTGCAGTTGGTATTGGCATCATAAATCCCTTGCTTGGTGGCTTCCCACCAATCATGCGCCCGTAGTTCCAGTTGTACCGATGCACAAGCCACTCGTTTGGACCCCTTAATGCCAACCAAGTTAAAGAGTTCCTCTAGTTTTTCAATCCATCCCATCACCACGTATGGTTCTGCTCGCGCGTTGAACGTTGGTGGATGCATTTTGGTGAACTCCTCCGCTCTGCAGGTATTCCTAGCGGGTGGCTGCGTTTCTTTGGATTCGTCTTCCACCGCCACAGCCGGCGGCGTGACAGGCGTCACCGTGGCTCCATCGTTGCTGGGTACCAAGGATGCGATCAACTATATCATGGTATCCATATGCTTCTGCTGCGCAGTGAACTACGCATGAATTTGCTCCCGAATTTGCGCCTGTTGAGTGGCGGCTTGTTGTGTCGCAAAAGTTGTGAGACTAAAACAAGGCATGGGATTACGAATTTTTGAGGCACAGTCATGGCAGGAGCCTAATTTGACTCGTCTAAGTCGTGCATGCTAGGTTGGTTGGAAGAGAAAGGCTAGTGTTGCACTCAAGATCTTAAAACCATGATGGTTGATTTTCAAAGTTTAATTAAATTATCGAATAAATATTTAAAATAAACAAAATAAATATTAATTACCGAACTTACCCTATGTAAAAAATTAGGGTGCTCACACATTGCCTCAGGGTGTTTCGGATAGCCTCTCCCAGGCCGAACGGTCCTAGTGCCCCAAGATACCGCCCGAGAGACCCGATACTTGTGCACAAGTTATCCCGACCGATGCGATGAATGCTCTTCTATCAATTAAGAACATTTCAATACGATGCACATGTTCATAACAGGCAGACTATTCAATCATTTATCTTCTATTCAATCGATCGATAGATTCAATCTTCTATTTACATATTAATAGCCACACCCCCAAGATCCCGTAGGACCGATCCTCAGGGTGCACTACTAGTCATATCATTCATAGCAATCCATTTAACATATAATGAGTTATTCATAACAGTTCTATCTATCAAGCATCAATGACAAGCAAAACATGGCACGATTTTTCTATCTCTTTTAGCTAAGCATGCAGTTCTACTCTTATTTAGCATACGATGGAAACATATGAACATTCTTTTACTCTTGTTTATTAGCATGGCAGCGGTTCGTTCGATAGTGGTATCCGTGTAACTAAGCATGCAATATTTCTTTCTTGACTTAGCAATCCAATGGTTCTATCTCTTTTAGACAAACATACAAGTTCTCTATTAAGCATGCAGGTTCTCATTTTATCATTCTCATGTTAACAATAATCTTCTTAGCAAACAAGCAATACAAAAAACTCAGATTCATTATTAAGGCGTACAAGAATCAGGGAATAAAGTTCTGCCCACTCACCTAGATTAGCCGTCTTCTGGTTCAACAAGGAGCTCTTCAATAATGTTTCCTTTTGAGTCAGCAAACCGATATATCTGGTATATTGTGCCAACGCGGAGCAGGGCACTACATAGAGTGACAATCAATATCTATAGTAATAATCTGTGAGTGACAATATGGTACAATAGGGTCATGATCAAGAGTAACAATAAGGAACAATAGGGTCATGTAGTAACAATATGTGATAATAGGGGTCGAGAAGTAACAATAGGTAACATGTACTGGGTGGGTGTATTGTCACGTCCCATAACCAGAATACTGGAGAGCGGGGGCGGACAAAGCCATCTACGTACACCAGAGTACTCAATACTCCGAGATACGGTCACGGCTGTCTATACTTGTGAGGGTTTACTCTACAATCCAGCAGTCATCACTGGGTCAAGGTCCTAGGTGTATCAATCTCAAGCAAGCAACAAGTTACAAGAGGTATGTTCACCAAACATATCATAATAAGGCATCCCGAACTATACATACACAGATGATCATGAAGCTAGTTAAAAAATAAAGAACTAGCAAGAGTACAATATTACATGATCAGCTCTAACTATAGTCTAGAATATGCTTTATATGTAGGCCCGTATGCAAGATATCAAGTTCCAAGACACGAGATAAATACGTGCTCGATGGCTAAACGTCTCAAAAGTATAAGTACAAGATCAAGTGGGTGATGGAGAAGAAATCCACTCATGGCCTATGGTACTCCGTGTTCACCATCTTGAGACAGAAAATACGAAAGATCCTGGAGTCCTGCTCCAAAATTAGGCCATACAAAACCAGTGGGATCAAACCCCAAAATAGCAAGTACCATAAGGGAGCCAACTTAGAAACTAAAAACCAGCATGCAGACAAATTAGTAAGAAATAACATATGGAAAGAGTAAATAGATGCATCAGGTAAAATAACAATTAAACAGTTCTGGAGTATTTAAACAAGGATATCTGGAATCAGTATTCAGGTTACAGTTCAGTACTAGTAGCTGAATGAATCAGGACAATACTAGACTAAAAATCAAGCAATCACGACCAATCATGCCCTATGGCTTATTATCATTAACTAACTAAGATTATCACAGTCCCAGTTACTAACACATGCAATTGAGATTCCATACAACCACATGCCCTGCAGACTATCCGGGTTATCCAGGCGCAATGATATATATAATAGATTATATCAGGTATAGTAATTTACAGGTAAATGCAACACTCGATGGCGTGCTGGAAGTGTGCCCCTCACGATGGAGAGCTCCAAATCTGTCAAGTGTCGCTGGGATACCGGGATTACATGTAGCCAAAAAATCTCTCTAGATGCTTCTAATTCATTATTCTAGTTGTTATCCTAGGCAAGTTATCAAGAATTTCTGACCGTGGTATACATGAATTTGCCTTAGACATGATGCAGGGCAGGACATGACAGTAGCTTGACATGCACATTTAGGACATGAACAAGCAAATCAACCACATGAATTTATCTTAACAGATCAAGCAATTCAGTTCTGAAATTTCTAGCATGTTAGGAGTGCGCTACGTCAAGCCACTATCAGGGATATTGGTAGTACATGTCAGATTATCTCGATATGATGAGCCATTATCAGGATTATCAGTACAAGTCTGGTATCGGGAGTTCAAGATTATCAGTGCCAATATAATTCATGTTCAGGGAATTCCATATTCTGGTAAGTGCCACAATTAAGTTATAAGCATTTTAAAGAAAACTTGCATTCACAAGAATTAAGCAGAATATGCTACACAGTTAAACCACAAAAAAATATCATAAGAAGTAAAACTACTACAAGTATCATAGGCGCATGGGGTAAGATAGCCACAGGGAACAAGTTGGCCGCATGTAGCAAGCTGGTCCGCATGCAGCAAGATGGCTGCATGGAACACTCAGGCCGTATGTAAGAAGCTGGCTGCATGGAAGAGCCGTCCGCATGCAAGAAGCAAAGTCCACTTCTCGGTTAAAGTGCCGAGTGACAGATCATTAACGCATGTCAGGGACGTGCCTAAAGTAACTGATGTGACTGGTCGCGTCAGAGAAGTGACTGATGTGACTAGCCAATAAATGAGTGCCAGAAGAAAAGACAAAGCTATGAAAAGGAGTGCAAGGTCGTTGCTAATTCATGCACCTAGAAAAAGAGAACATTTTTTCCCAGTCGCATGCTCGGCATGTCGCATGCTTGTTTGGCCGCATGTATACTTCAGCCGCATGCACAAGAGTTACGTTACTTAGAATTTTTCAAGCACTTAGTTTTCAAAACTCCAGTGAAACAGTCACGTGCCTAACAAGATAGGCACATGCTGCAAAGGAATGCGGCGGAGAGTGCAGGCCGTATATGAAAAGCTAGCCGCATAGATCTCTCGGTCGCATATTGTCCTGGCTGCATGGAGTCTTCATCGTCCCAACAGCAAGTCCCTGCCATGGAAGCTCCAATATTTATGAAAACTTATTTTCTTTGTAAAACCCTCATTTCAAGTCCTAATTCAGCAAAGTAAAGTTCTAAAATACTTCAAATTAAATGCTCAACAACATATAACTACTAAATTTTGAAAACAACAAGTTTTAAGAGATCAAAACCATGTAAATCTCAAGAACACCCAAAAACTTAGAACTCATATCTACTCCAATCAAGACCTCAAACCCACAATACCAAGAAGTAAACATGTAGAGAACTCCATAGAGCACAATATAAGCAAATAAAATACAAGAAAACCAAAGACATACAAATGTGAAAGTTCTTCCTCATTGGCAAGATGTACTTGCCTAAACCCACTACTAAACTACTACCACTACTACCACCAAGGGGAGGGTCCACGGCTAAGGGAGGGTGCTCGGGTTCGGCCAAGGAAGGATAGGGAAGAGGGAAGAGAAAAGAAAAGGAGAATAAAAAAAGTGAAAGAATGAGGAAGATAAAGAAAAAGAGGGGTATATATATCAAGGGTTGGCTAACACTATTCACCATTCTAGAAATTGCACAAAAGCAGTTAGAAAAATTCAAAAAATATACGAAAAGTAATTATACAGCAATAACACACATATACCATATTACAAATACAAAAATACGAAAATAGTGAGACGGGTCTCACATGTATAAAGGGTGGAATGCCCATAACTATACAAAATGCGTTGTGTCCAGATAGTAAGCAAAAATGAACATGCAAAGCAATATGCACAAAGGCTCCAGGTAAAAGCAATAAACAACATGCGAAAAGAAAGTACATGAAAAAGAGAGCATCACTCGTATACCGCCGGTACACACCAGTACTATACTGTCGGTATGCCGGTCTAGAGACAAGAAAAGACAACAGCTTTTGATTCCAACAAATCGGTATATCGTCAGTATACACCAGTATACCGTTGGTATACCGGTTCACATCACAACAGGTTCTCGATTCAAAGTCGGGTCAATACCGGTATACCATCGGTATACACCATTTGTAGAAGCATGAAAAATACGCCGGATGGCTATACGCAGCATATTGGTGCAGAGCAGCGTAAGCAGAGGCCTTCAAAGCCATCAAGCGTGCAACAGAGCTTTTTCCGCTAAACACAGCGTGAAATATTAAAAGCTCAAAAGGGCATCCGCGTAAGGCAGTACGTCCAAACCACTTCAGCGTAAACGGGGTGCTTCATCGCCTCCAGGGCGTAAAACTCATCCTCTTTCAGACGCAGCATTGAGGTGTACAAGAGATGCTTCGTATTCTCCGAAGTGAACCTGTCAGACCCTGCAATGAAGATCCTGCAATGAACCTGACGTCTGGACTTCTGACAAAGGGATACGGCTCGACTACCCAGACGACGGCTATAATGATGGCACAGCACTGCGACCCAGGCTGTCATTTACCGCCATCCCCTTTGCGTAAACTGCTTTTACAAGCATGAAGGGATACGCTGTCTTAATTTACACAGGCAGACACGAGCTGTTTACGTTCTGCAGTAGACAAACCGCCTGCCACATCAAAAGCTGCACTCCGTACGGGGTTCGAGGCACGTCACTGCGTCCAATGCACAGAGCGATGACAGTTGCTCGAGGCACGTCCCTACGTCTAATGCACAGAGTGGTGACAGTTTCTCAAGGCACGTCTCTGCGACTGATGCGCAGAAGGGGTTGCAGACCTTCAAAAACACGCCTCCACATTTAATGCACAGGATGGTAGCAAATCTCGGCATTTAATGCAAGAGATTTGATTATATCTTCAAAAGCCGTAATTTTGGCTAAGACGTCCACATCAGCACTCTGGCACGGTACGCAGCGGCTTCTACGCCCATCCAGCTCCTGTGCACACTCGGCCTCTATGACCGCTCGGCTTCAACGCCCATTCGGCTTCTACGCCTACTCGGCCTCTATGACCACTCTGTCACGCCCCGAGGCGTCCCCCGAACCGTGACCGCCGTGCGGGCCTGGAGTTGCGCCCGCACAAGGCTTTAATGATTTGCATAGCAAGCACATACTCAGAGTACGCAGATAAATTGAAACACAGATTTGAAACATAGAAAAGTTCTCTTTATTGATAATGAACATCTATTACAAACTCCTGAACGAGTCAGCTAATATGCCGAACGGCTTACAAAAGGGTTGACTCAAAATGAGATAGCAGTCCTGTACATTACATCCTTTTATAAACTCAAAACGATAAAGACCTCCTGGCTGGAGGATCGCTTTGCCACGGAGCTGCATTTGTGTATGAAGAGTTGCAGCTTCGGACTTCAAAAGGCTTCGAGGCGCGGTGAAGATGCGCCAACAGCTGGACTGGATCGGGAAGACGACTTCGGCTCCTCGCTCGGTTCGCCTTAGTGCGGAGAACCTGTTTCAACGAGGGTCAGCATATCGAAACATGCTGGTAAAGGCGAGCTAGCCTGACTATACCAATCAACACGTTGTTTTAATGAAGCATGCATATTTGTGGGTTTCTATCTTGCCTTAGTTCATTTACAGTTAAGCAGCATATTGAATTTACTGAAATGAACGTGCCACCGTTAGGTGGATTTTACCTGACCGTCTGAATTACCTGCACAATACTTACCATGCCTTCCCTGCCACGGAGACACAAGTTAGTATGCAACAGGTTTAAATATACAGGGGATCACTGGCTGGATGCCATATTGGACCAATTTTAGTCGCTGACGAGGATGGTATGCAGCGAGAGCACGGGAGTGCTGCACGCCATTCCGTCCTTGCACAGGATGACTAAACAGGAGAGTTCCCGCCCGGATCGGATCGGTGCCAGTGCCCCAGCGACCGTCCGCAGGAACTAAGGGCCTTGTGCACAAGTTGTCCGTGATCAACATATACACTAAGTTAGCAGTTGAGGCAAATCAGGGCAATAACGGGCACGGGACAGTAACAGGAGGAGAGCTACTTTGGCATAGTCTCCCTATCAGATTATTGCATTCAGGATGAGTATGTTCATAGCATAATTTAAAGAAGAGCATACATTCTAACTTGTATTATGCATATGATAAATATTTCCGAGCGAACACGCATGCAAGTAGTAACCGTTCACAGTTTTGATTGACAAGCAGTATTAACCAAGTCTATTCTCTTTTATCTTGGTTTCTTTTATTATTACTTGGTATCGTTTGATCGGGGCAAGGAGTGAAGCTGGAAGCAGGGCTAGCTAATCGGGTTGGTAGCCACTCACTTAGATTTAGGAAGGGAGAAAGAAAGAGGCGCTTCACGACTCCGCTCGCAAGCCGCCTACTGCTCGTTCACCTGCACACGAACAGCTCGATTAATACTTCTTCCTCTCTTTCCAATCTCGGAATAGAAGTGCAAGTCAATGAACGAAAACAATGAAAACCATCGAAACCGTTCAAGGAAAACAAGCAAATCCCAAAACCAACTCAAAGCACGAAAGCAACAAGCGACATCGAAAACCGAGGCAATAAAAGATAGCAGCGGAGAGGTCCCTCCTGACTCTGCCGCTAAGCCGATCCCGGGGGCGCAGTCCACTGAATATGGGAATCGATTCCGAAGAAACAAATCCATAACGAGGACGAGTTCTTAATTCAATCTATCCCGATCGAACGATACCGTCTTGTGTTTCTTAGCCGCGCTCTCCGCACCGGGAGAACGGGGCGCTACACACTCGACTTCTACGCCTATTCGGCTTCTACGCCTATTCGGCTTCTATGCCGATTTGATAACTATTTGGCTTCTATGCCACGGTGACAGACATTTGGCTTCTATGCCAACCTCTTCTACACAATGGATACCTACCTACGTGGCTTCTACACCATGATCTTCGTAGCGATTATACGCGTTTTATCCCTTAGTTGGACCCGCGTCACACGCTCATTCAAAGGATCATCTATACGCAGGCATTGGTTACTTTAACCGTTGTGTAAAAGGGTGCTGTACTTTCTACTCTTCGGTTTCTACACCGACAGAGTGGTCACTGTCACTAAAACTCTATAAATAGAGACCTCTATCAATGAGGAACAAGGTCGACAAATTGGAAGGTCGGGGAAAATTGGTCAAGAATACCAATATCAGATCCGAGGTCGAACTTCCAAGAAAGATCGAACCAGAGGTCAAGAGAGAGAGAGAGAGAGAGAGAGAGAGAAGAATCCGGAGCTCAGGCAAAGAGTAGGGATCGACGACTTTGGCATCGTGCATCCACCCTCTTCTGCAACCTTCGAAGCTGCTTCCTGTCTTCTACGGCACTTCTCCAACATCGTGTGGTCCAAGGGCTAAAGTGATCGACTGCAGATCAGACACCTATAGCAATATTTATCCAGATTAAATAAATTGTACTCTCATATCTTTGTATAGGATCAAATTGTACAAGTTTGTTTGTAAACCAAAGAAGGCGGGTTTCGTATAAACCCCATCCTGAATACATTTTTCATTCTTTCGTTTAATACCACAAACAAGATGGCGACTCTGCTGGGGACATCTTTCTCTTCTGATGAGGAAGTAATTGCTCAACACGATGCAGGATCTATAGGAACCGTGAAGAAGACACTGGTCATCCAATTCGACTAGTCTGCCTATGAAGACATGCTTCGAACCGGGGGTAGCTCTCACCCTCTCTCCGTCCAAGACAACAGGAAGCTGCACAAGGTCTGGATGCCCAAGACATCCTCTACCATTCCTGTGGACTCTCTGATCTCTCCGACCTCTCCGACCAATGAGGTTATAGCATTGCTCCTTCCGTGCCCTGCACGTAAAATTCAGTCTCCCGCTACGCGCGGTACAGACAAAACTTCGGACAAAGCCTCAGCGCTAACCCAGAAGTATCCACTGCGCTCTACGCGTAGAAACCAGTTTCCCGCTACGCGCGGTACAGACAAAACTTCGGGCAAAGCCTCAGCGCTAACCCAGAAGTATCCACTGTGCTCTACGCGTAGAAACCAGTCTCCCGCTATGCGCGGTACAGACAAAACTTCGGGCAAAGCCTCAGTGCTAACCCAGAAGTATCCACTGTGCTCTACGCGTAAAAACCAGTCTCCCGCTACGCGCGGTACAGACCAAACTTCTGATGATGCCTCAGCGCCAAATCAGAAGTACAAATCACGCTCCGTGCGCAAGACAATATCTGACCTCTACGGGGAACCAGATGAGTGCTGTAATTTCTGCAAGGGAAAGCAAGCGGCAGAGTACTCAACTTCTCGGCCTTTACGCCAGCGAGGGAGCAATCTGCCTACCCTCCGGATTACGCGGGAAGCCGACGGCCGACTGAGGACCTCTTCAGCTTTACGTCAGTCTGAGCAAATCTCCAAACTACACCAGGCGAAGTCCCACGGCGTAAAGCAAGCTCAGGTTGCGGAAAGACACCCTCCCCGGGGATTATTCGCCACCAGATGGCCAATCTGTTGTACACAGGTGGCATAGGAAAAACCATGGTGTCCAATCTCCGCATGCCCACTGATGGGAACAGAAGAAACGAGCAGTCTCCTTCGTCTTCTTCTGTAAATTCTCCTGACCTGCGGGATTATCTAATCCAGAAATGCAAAAACAAGAGTCATAAACGGACTTCAGTTCCCCTAACAGTCAAACGCAGGGAGATCGTATGGGAAGATACGTCAACGTCTAATGTCGTCATAACAGGTGGACTACAGGAAGACTCCATCTTTATTATTCCACCAACCCATGACGATCAGCGTCCGATAATCTTCGGTAGCAGGCGGAACAACCCAATCGTACAGGAGGAATCGCGCGAGTCTGAAACTGGCAGGATACAAACCCACAGATATAGCCCACAAGCATTAAATATTATGCAAAGCATGGGTTACGACTTGAAACTGAAACAAGGTCTCAACTATGGGAAAGGTAGACGAACGCCGGTGCGTAGTAATTATCACCATCAAAAAGCTCGTTTCGGGTTGGGATATACTGCGTCTCTCACGAGACCCAAAATTCCGAAATCCAATCCTGTACAACCAGAGGCAGTTCCTGATAAATCAGTTTCTGTGGCCAGAGGCCACGGCATGTCTAGGAGTAACTTACCTCGACAGAACAAAGTGACGTCCAGGGCCAGGGGTAGAATCCCCTCAAGATCCGAAGATGATGCAACGACGACGATCTCCCCGCAAGACCGTAAAATTCAGGCATCAAGAGCCCGAAGACCAAAAGGAACTTTCTCCTTCAATGAAGACGACATCATTGAAGTCTTCGATATGTTAATGAAAGAGCGCAAGCTTCAGCTACCTAACATCAGACATCCTGAGAGGGCTGGCAAAGTGGATGACCCAGATTATTGTCTCTTCCATCGGTACACTCATCACCCCACAAAGGCGTGCTATGTGCTAAAAAGGAAAATTCAGGAGTTGATCGAGGCCAAGGTCATCACTTTGAATCTGTAAACAAGGGGACGGTCCTTACCAATTGGATTTCCATTCTTTTCTTACATAACAATTTGCTCTTTTAAAAAAAAAAAAGTGTACTCGAGGAAGAGTCCCTAAAAAGTCTCTCTAGTGGATTCTTCAGAACTATCCTCACTCAAGAAAAATACTCCACAAAGACTGCCATGTCCATATTACCTCTGAGCAGATATGCACTTCCATCCCCGATAGAATTGTATCCCAGAAGTTTGTCATGTTCATATTACCTCTGAACAAACCTTCTTAGTTTTGGCTATCGATTATCACATCGGCTATCATCTCAACTTAGCGCCCGTACTTAACTCTAAGTACGCCAGTGGTGTTAGGTCCACAAAGACTGCCATGTCCATATTACCTCTGAGCAGATATGCACTTCCATCCCCGATAGAATTGTATCCCAGAAGTTTGTCATGTTCATATTACCTCTGAACAAACCTTCTTGGTTTTGGCTATCGATTATCACATCGGTTGTCATCTCAACTTAGCGCCCGTACTTAACTCTAAGTACGCCAGTGGTGTTAGGTCCATAAAGACTGCCATGTCCATATTACCTCTGAGCAGATATGACTTCCATCCCCGATAGAATTGCATCCCAGAAGTTTGTCATGTTCATATTACCTCTGAACAAACCTTCTTGGTTTTGGCTATCGATTATCACATCGGTTGTCATCTCAACTTAGCGCCCATACTTAACTCTAAGTACGCCAGTGGTGTTAGGTCCACAAAGACTGCCATGTCCATATTACCTCTGGGCAGATATGCACTTCCATCCCCGATAGAATTGTATCCCAGAAGTCTGTCATGTTCATATTACCTCTGAACAAACCTTCTTGGTTTTGGCTATCGATTATCACATCGGTTGTCATCTCAAACTCGTTGCCCTCTGACTCACCTGACGCTCTCGAGCAAGCATTATCAGCAAATATGGTGGTGGCAGATCCCTTTGAAGTAGACGAACAGGATTCTGAGCCATTTGAGAATGACTCTTGGGCTCAACAAATGGATACACAGTGGGAATTCTACTTCGAGCAGAGGGAACCTCCCACCAAAGATGAAGTTATCCAGGTTGATGTTGGGGGTGAACTTTCGCCAAAGCCGATATTCATCAGTAACAATCTTTCCCCAGCTGAAAGGGAAGAAGTTATCCAGCTGATAAAAGAATATATCGACGTCTTTGCATAGAATTATGAGGACATGCTGGGCCTCGACCCGAAGGTGGCTACTCATAAACTCAATATATTGACCGACTCGAAGCCTATGAAGCAGCACCAACGCCGGTTCCGCCGGGATATGATGGACGCCATCGAAGCTGAAGTCAAGAAGTTGATAGCCTGCGGTTTCATCCGGGAAGAACAAAATCCCGACTGGGTCGCCAACGTTGTCCCAGTCATGAAGAAAAATAGGAAAATACGTATCTGCATTGATTACCGAGATCTGAATGCAGCCTGCCCCAAGGATGAGTTCCCTCTTCCCATCACGGACATCATGATCGACAACACCTACGATTTTGAACGCATGTCTTTCATGGACGGATTCTCAGGATACAATCAAATCAAGATGCATCCTGAAGACGAAAAGCACACTGCCTTTCGGACCCCGTTGGGAGTATATTGCTATACGGTCATGCCCTTCGGATTGAAGAACGCTGGGCTACATACCAACGGGCTATGAGTAACATATTCCATGAGCATTTACGTAAAACAGTAGAATGTTACGTGGACGACATAGCCGTCAAGAGCCGCCTCAAAGATGATCACATTCGAGACTTGAGGACGGTATTCGGGTTAATGCGCCAACATCAACTCAAGATGAACCCTACGAAGTCCTTTCTGGGTGTATCTAGTGGCAAATTCCTGGGATTTGTCATCACCGCCAAAAGCATCCAAGTGGACCCTGACAAAGTCCAGGCCATCGTAGAAATGCGACCGCCCCGTAATCTGAGGGAACTCCGGGGATTTCAAGGTCGTCTGTCTTATATCCGGAGGTTCATATCCAACCTCTCGGGAAGATGTCAGCCCTTTTCGTATCTCATAAAGAAAGATGTATCCTTCGTATGGGACGAAACCTGTCAGCAAGCGTTCGGAGATATCAAGCGCTATCTCACCAGTCCGCCGGTTATGGTGCCTCCCGTCATGGGAAGACCATTCTTGCTGTACGTTCGAGTAATGGATCATTCGCTAGGAGCTCTTCTCGCACAGAAGAACGATATGGGTCATGAACATGCTATCTACTACCTCAGCAGGATGATGGTCGGAGCCGAACACCGGTACAACCCAGTGGAGAAAGAATGCTTGGCTCTGATGTTCGCTATCCAGAAGATGCGGCACTATGTCACCGGCCAGACTATTCATATCATCTCCAGGATCAACCCTCTTCGAGTACTGATGAGCAAGCCAAGTGCTCTTAATTCTCGACTCGCGACTTGGG
The DNA here is from genome assembly GCA_036927795.1 of Iris macrosiphon. Lineage (NCBI taxonomy): Eukaryota > Viridiplantae > Streptophyta > Magnoliopsida > Asparagales > Iridaceae > Iris > Iris macrosiphon. The sequence goes on from JAYESA010000017.1 coordinate 108,630,746, forward strand.
CGATGCTGTTAACACCATATGACATGGTATACGTCCCGCAGAAGTCCATCAAAGGCCAAGCGCTGGCTGATTTCCTAGCTGCTCATCCGATCCCGGAGGCCTCCAAATTATACGAGGACATTCCCGACAAAGTTGCAGAATATAATTCCGCAATGGAAAGTGACGCATGGCAACTGTTCTTCGACGGCGCCTCCAGGACTGGTCCCCAGGGAAACGTGGTTTCAGGGGTAGGAATCGTCCTGGTCACTCCTGATAAACTCGTCATCTACCGAGCATATTCTCTTAGCGAGCCATGCTCCAACAATGTGGTAGAGTACAACGCTCTGCTAATCGAGCTCCAAGTCGCCAAAGAGCTGGGGGTCGTCTCCCTGGAAGCTTTCGGTGATTCTCTGCTTATCGTCAATCAAGTCAGAGGAATATATGAAGTCCGGAATCCAGACCTCATCCCCTATCACCAAGCAACGGTCGAGATAGCCATAACATTTAAAGGGTTCTTCCTAGAGCATGTACCTCGATCTCAGAATCTGGAAGCTGATGCCCTAGCCAGTCTAGCTGCGGATTTAGCCACTCCTATAAGAAGGCAGGATTCGGTAATCCTTCTTAACATAGATTTATTCTGTGTGAAGAACAACTTTCACATAGAACGCAGCTACGCTGTGAACACAGATCCCCCTAGAAGAGACTGGAGAAGTCCCTTCATAGATTTTGTCGCATACAAAATCTTGCCGGAGGACCCCAAAGAAGCAGTATCCGTCAAAAGACGATCATTACGCTTCTACTTCGATGCATCTTCACAATGCCTATATCGCCGGACCTACGACGGACTGCTATTAAGATGTCTCTCTAATGACGAAGCATGGCAGATTATCCGGGAAGCTCACGACGGCGTATACGGAGCGCACCAGCCCGGTCCTAAGCTACAGGATCGTATCAGAAGAATGGGCTATTACTGGCCCACTATGATCACGGACGCGATCAACTATGCAAGACAATGCAGAGTCTGTCAGGTTCATGCAGACTTCATACATCAACCGTCTGAATATCTACATCCTACGGTTGCGTCCTGGCCTTTCGAAGCATGGGGTATGGATATCATTGGTCCTATTCACCCGTCTTCTTCCAGAGGTCACCGGTTCATACTGGCCATCACGATTACTTCTCCAAATGGGCAGAGGAAATCCCTCTTGCTGAGGTAAAGGCATCTAATATAATCAGCTTCATCAAGCATCACATCATTTGTGGCTTTGGGATTCCCCGAAGGATAATCCATGACAATGGACCTCAGTTCATCAGCCAAGGGTTTCATCAATTTTGCGATAAAAATCGGATACATAATATTACCTCTACGACATATTATCCAGCTGCTAATGGTTTGGCAGAAGCTTTCAACAAAACCATTATCAAACTCTTGAAGAAGTTCGTCTCTTCAAACAAAATAGATTGGGATGAGAAGCTGGGCGAATGTCTCTGGGCGTACCGCACAACGGTACGAACACCAACAGGTTGTACCCCATTTTTACTGGTCTACGGGAGCAAAGCAGTTCTCCCCATTGAAATCCAGATCCCGTCACTCAGGATAGCTGTGACTAATGAGCTGACTCAAGAAAAGAATGACCTGTTAAGGCTTCAAGAGCTAGAAGGATTAGACGAGAAACGCCTCCAAGCTCAACAGCGTATCGCGCTCTACCAAGCACGTATTTCCAGAGATTTCAATCATAAAGTAAAGGAAAGAGTGTTCAAAGTCGACGAGCTAGTTTTAGCCGTAAGAAGGCCGAAGATTCTTACTCACAAGAGTAAAGGAAAATTTCAGCCCAAGTGGGAAGGCCCTTATGTGATCGAGACCACGTTCTCGAACGGCGCTTACAGGTTAGCCCAGCCTAATGGAGACCTGTTCATGGCTCCTATCAACGGTAAATTCCTGAAGAGGTACTATGCTTAAACCTCCTCTACTCAAGTGGAATATAGCGAGAATCTCAATTCTGACAAAACTACTTCCAAAACGAAACTAGTTAGGTCATATTCTATCATGTCCGTATGACCTCTGAATAGGTATGTCCTGCTAGAAGTTTATCGAGAGTCTATCACGTCCATACTACCTATGATATCACTCTCACCCAAACCTGTCATTTACATTCCGAAATGATGGATCCACAAAGTCAGAAAATATTCGCTTTATTTATTCCCGAAAAGAGCAGAATTACATTGGGGAAGCAAAAAGAAGAAAGGGTACATCATTGTGGGGGAGTGGTCAGATCGCGAATCAGCTTTGCCAGTGCAGCTACCCTCTCGTCCCTGGAAACCAAGGCATCAGCGCGGGCCTGTTTCAGCCGTGCCTCGGGATTGTTCATAAAGGACAGTTCGGCCCTTGCCCGTAGAGAGCCAGCTCGGGCAGCTTCTGCACGCTCCAGATCCCGTCGTGCTGTGCTCAGTCGACCAGTCGCTACATCTAGACCTGCCAACGACTGAGAAGCCCACTCCTCTGCCAGAGCGAGTTTTTCCTTCAACTTGCGGGCCCTCGCTACATTCCCTTCATGCTCGGATTGGCACTTCGTCTGAAGAGCAAGAGCCTCCTCCACGACAGCTTTTCTTTTATCCATCTTTAGCTTATGTGCTTTAATGGAGTTATCTAGTCTCTCCAGCTGTTTGGTAAGTCGCGCAGTCATGAAGTCATATCTGGCCTGGACCTCAGCTTCAAAACTGCCCCGAGTCAGCTGCAAGTATTCGTTAATAGGTTGCTCCAACCCATTAACCATCGCCTCCAGGGCGTCAGCTACCCCAGAATCGCCGAACTCCCTGACCGCCCCAATCAAAAACTGGGAAGCCTTCTTCAGACGCTCAAAATCCAGATTCTTCGCCAACACCATTGATATCAGCGTTTTCAAACTAGTATAAAAGAGGCTGGTATACAGCTCGGTCAGCGCAACCAGATCTGGTTGAACGTCAGGAGTGACCGCGATATTGGCGAGTTCCCCTCCAGGAATGATTACAGACGAGGTGGCCACAGCCACCGCCTCGACGGGTAGTGCGACCGAAGAAGGTGCGACAAAGACGGTCGAAGTCATCGGCATACTCACAAGAGGCGAGGTCACGATAACGGGTTCGTCCTCCTCTTGAGGTGACGAAACTACTCCGGGCGAGCTGCCCCCCAAAGGTATTTCCTCCTCGAAGTCGAACGTCTCTGTATCATCGCCAGGAGCCCGAGCAGAGCCAGAAGGCGCTTCAACGCTATACTCCCTGTGGACGTCATCCCCTGAGAAGAGGACAAGAAAGTTGATATCAATATGATAGTAATCTTTCTAAGAGGAGACATAAAGATGACCTTTACCCGTAGCCAACGGTATATATGCCGCATCTGCAGCCGATGTAGCTATATCACGCCTTAATGACGCAATACGAACTGTCATACCTGGAGAAGGAGGTGGGCCAACCAACATCGCCAGGAGCTCTACCAAGCCTTCACCAAGACGTAGTCGAGGTTCGTCAGCTGGAATCTCGCTAGTCATGCTCACGGACGCGACAGGAGTTTCATCCGTTGCTGGTCTAGGGAAAGATTCTCCCATTTGCCTCGGCCACGCAGGCGATTTCATTCCACTACCGGAGGCAGTGGCAGCAACGGCAGCCTCAAGCAGGAGTTCTCCGGCACCACCAGCCAAAACTGAGGGTCCCTCTCCAAAAGGTGGGGAACCTCCAATCAAAGAGACATCCCCAATATGAGAGACAACAGGTTCCTCTCTAGGAGCCTCAATGCCAGGAATCCGGAGAGAACGATTAACCGTCTTCTTCTTCCTCTTGCGAGGGGAAGTCTGCTTCGAGGCAGGAACCCTTCGCTTCCCAGGGACTACCAAAGCCCCCACAGGCGGGGGCACTTCACACCTCGCCACCGACACCAGAGGCTCATCCGGAGTGACGGACTCCTCACCCTCGTCAGACGAAACCGAGGGAACTTCGACTCTTCCCCCAGGCTTGGGAGAAGGCACCCTAAAGCTTCCACGCATGTCAAAATCGTGATGGAAGGTGTTGATCGCCACGTAGAACTGGGCATACAAATGGAGGATACGCAGCTCCGTGGAGAGTGTGACGACCGGCATGATAAAGATTGCTCCCGTGCAACCCATGATAAAATACCGCCATCCTCTGGCTCCATCAATGAGTCCGCCCCTGGACCTGAAGCTGGTGACGGCATTGCCCACGTGCAGCTGATCGTACCCAAACTGCCTGGCGAACCGACTGGGCAAGTAAGGCTCGAAGAAGCAATGATCTTCGCTTCTGTACAGCAAATGGGAGGGTCTGATACAGACCAACCAATTAAAAGCTTCCGGAGAAAGATTGGTCTTCTTTCCACCTAAATCCTCAAGCCTAATCCCCGACTGATTGCGATGCACAGAGGGGACAGTGCAGAGGAGCTTCCAGCAATGACTGAGGCTCAGCACCAGCCGACAGTCTAAGACTGTGTTCACGTTCCAGAGGGAGTCCTTGTAGTTCAGCAAGAAACTACCCCCCGTGCTACTACCAGGGCCGGGAGACATCACCCGGGGGTTGTGGAGAATTAACCATCCCATCAAGTACAAGTATGGTAACTCTACCCGGGGAAAGCTATCACGCCGAGCTTCATCAACGAGCAGTCCGTCAGTCATGGCTCTCAGGCCAGCCTGTATACGGCACACCATGGCAGGGAGCAAGCCCAATCTTGCCCCGAACACCAGAAGAACGGCGGGCCACAGGATGTTCCGGTGAATGCGGTCCGCGGACGCGATACCGGGCACCACTACTCGACGCAGCCATATGGAGAGGAAACCAGCCAGCCGGGCTTCCTCAGACAAAGGCCTGCGACAGCGCCTCAAGTAACTATAGGCCTTAGTGCCTTCAGGATACTTTCCTACCCCGTCAGTGAGAAACTGATCGGGAGCTTTAGCATCCTCCATAAGATCCTCGATGACCTGGGCACTGAGCACGCCCAAACAGTTCACGGGCTCATTCTTGCCCCCCGAAACTTTCTCCGACTTGACGGCCCTGGCCCGATGGAAGAAGAGATAGGACATCCACTTAGTGGTGTGAGCCAAATCAGAAGGCTCATCATAAAAAGCGGTGCACGCGAAGTAGTGGCACATCAGCTCCTGATACACCTCCACAACCCGAGGGTCCGAGTCCTCCAACTCCCGGTTGGTGGGAACATACTCTTCATACGGGGTATCCCCCATCAGCAGTCTCGAGATCACTGCCATTTCGTGGAGGGCCAAACCCAACTCCCCCAGTGGAGTGGCGAAGGTCCCGGTGAGCGAAATGTATCGCTCCATCAGTGCCAGAAATAGGTTAGGGTTGGGAGGCAACCCAACACTCGTCGCGCTCACAGCAGCGTACAGTCCAATAACCTCCAACTCTCTCCGAAAATGCTTCAAAGCCCAGTCAACTAGGCAAGCCCATCGGAGGTTTGTTGGGGTGATCCACCCATTACACCGAGGATTCTCCTTGGGGTATACCCCCCTCGCACCATGAAGTCGTTGCAGAAAGTCGACAATTGGACCGGCTGGATCACTGAACTATCTTCACTCGGGACGCTGCCCGGGCACAGTCCCCTGAACAACGTCATGACGCCAGAAGGACGGCTGACAAACGACCCCTGGTCAGCTCCTTTCAGATGAAAGATCTTCCCCAGCTTGCCGTGAAGATCGGGAGTCAGCGTCCACGACATCCTCCTGGAATGTGTGGCATGAAAGAAAGCCGAGATGGGATAATCTCTCGGCATCGTGGGCAGATACAAGACCACACTCTCGGCGGGAAAAACCCAGGGTTCTCTCTTGGCCTTCGTCTGGGACTGTTTGTCAATCATGTCCCCAAAGAGAAAGGCCGGCTTGATGTACTGGTCTCCGTCTATGTACGTCAGGGGCTCTACGTTAATCATGTTCAGCAATGTCCGCTCGCCCTGAGCCGATATCAAGATCTCCCTTCCTTCAGGATACTGGGGTCCGGAGATAGGAAATGTCACGTGCGACAGATCCTCCAAATAGTTCGAGTGCAGCATCCCGGCAGCGGAACCCATCACCTCGGCCAGTGGAGACTCATGCAAGTTAACTGCGAAAGTACAAGAAAAATACGTCATTACAAATCTTGCAACATAAAGACCAAGAAACGACAGTCTGTGCTTTACGCCAAGACTGTACAAAATTTGGTCATTTTATGCCGGAAGTCACATCCTGAAGCGTAATTGGCGGTATACTGTCCGTGCTTTACGCCAGACTGCCAAAATTCTAGTTACTACGTCGGAGGTCCCATCCACAAGCGTAAAACTAAAATTTTATAGTATACACCAAGTTTTTGACAGTCAGAGCTTTTACGCTCAAAACTGCGAAAACATGGAGTTTTTACGCTGGCACATTAGAAATGTGGACATAAAAGATGAAAACGTCTCCGTGCATCATCTTTTTCAAAGAGGCTATCAGCACAGAAGACGACCTAGCGTGGTCACGTTCAACGTGTGCGAATGATTTTTTGTCGTTCTTTGTCATCCCAAAGGCTATACCTCTAAGGCCGGGTGCGCTACTCGTCGGCAGGATGCTTCGCTCAGAAGGAAGTTCACCTTGCCCGACCGAAGACTCTCTCGTCGGGACAGAAGAACGAGAAGAAGAGCCTGTGCTCTTTCCCTTAGTGGAGGGGGTTTGTTTCGGCGCCATTTCTGAAAACTCAGAGTGCTCGGAGAAAGAACGAGGGAAAAAACTCAAACAATCGAAGGCTCTCTTTCGCAGAAGACGTGTAATGCCCCGCAACCGTACGGTGCGTTACGCTGAGTCGGATTGAATGAAACAAATGCTGGTTCCATTTGATTTGTTGGATTTTGGAAATAAGTATTGATTGAGTTGTTTCATGTGCAGATGGCTAGCGGGTTCGATGGAAATCAGGTGTTCGTTCAGAGCAGTACTGAGATAGCTGAGTTGGAATGATAATGCCATCTTCCTTAGTCCGATCGGTCGGATGATTTGTAGAGCACGGCCTGCTCGCACGGTCATACCAGTTGAGTAGATCGTGCTTACATCGGACCACGGGTTCAAGAGATTGGCCGTATCGACAGGACATGATGTCTAACGGGATCAATCATTGTGAGTGGGCTCTTTCCCTTCTCCTCTACTCCTTCATGCCTAATAATATGGAAAATACGTAATGGCTTGAACACTTGGGCTGAAACATTGGGAATCACTACACTGAGGCGTGCATAGAGTGTACGCCATTGGCTTGGTAGGATTGTGGCTTGATTTGGTTTGTGCGTTGGATAGTTGGAGCTAGAGTTGGAATATTACATTTGAGGCAGTTGGTTGGATAATTGGGATTATGCTTGGACAGTTGGAATGATGCATTGAGAGATTGAGAACATTGAGATTTGGGCGAGCGAGCGTGCATCCGTGCACGGGTATCACTTGGTCGCTTTGTCTTGCAAAGCGAGCAGTTATGGTTCAAAACCGAACAACTGCATCGGCGAGGGTGTTGTGCCGCTTGATGGGGCATCGTGCCACGAATGGGGCATTGTGCCACTGAAACGGCATTGTGCCATGGGTTAGCTTTGAGCATGGGTGTTGCACCATTGGAAATACTGTGTTGAGAAGAGGCATTGTGCCTATGGGAATAACTTGTGAATGGTGCCTTGGGCTATATGTTGGAAGAATGGTTATGGATGTGTTGGTTGGATTATTGGCGGAACGAGTCTAGGATCGCTTGGTGGGGCGAGAATGTTCGATCCTCTCGTCATACCTACTTGGTGTCTGCATGTCACGGACAACCTGTATTGCACAGGATTTGGTCTCCTCGAACGGGTACTCCGGGGCACCGGGATCGTTCTGCCATGGAGGAGACAATTGGGTAACGCGTCTTGGGCGCGGTACCAGCGGTTGGAATCGATCCAGGTGGGTTAGCTACTTAGCGCTGTTTCGAGGAGAACCGCATTTGATCAGTCCGATCAAAGTCCTTTATGGCTTGGCCAGTGACTTCATATAGTATAGTGTTGGCTTGCTTTTCTTTTGTTGGTTTGGCTTTCGTGTAGGCGCGGCCACCTTGCCTCGGCAAGAGTGTGCACTGTGAGATTTGGATTGTAAGTGTTGGTTGAGGATGGATATTGAGGCTTGGTTAATGGTTCGACATGTTATCGTGTTGCTTGGACTTGAGCAGGACGGTTTGCATGCTAGTTTCCCTCGAGTTGCTTATATATTTGCTTGTCGTTTGGTTTGAGTTGAGTACTTGCATGCTTAAACTGCTTTACAGCTTTCCTTAACATGTCATCCCTATGCCATAAAATAAATCTAGGATTCAACTAGAAAGATCACCATATAACTGTTTGCATTCACTATTTTTTACTTAGTGTCGGCTTAGGCGAGTGGGTTACCCCGCTCACCAGTACGGTTGTGTACTGACCCACGTTTGTGGGCATTATTTCAGGTACGCAGGCGTAGTGGCGCTGCTTGGATATACGGGACATGATGTATGAACTGTAAGTACCTTTGTGGGCTAGAGAAAAGAGCAAGAGTATTTCATCGCCTTCGTGACATCGCCTTCGTGGCCTTGTCTTCGATGAGGCATTTCATTTGACCCTATCGTGAGCTTCACTGCGTATTACTCTGATTGTGTGCTTGGTACACAATTGTCACTACCACATTTTAGGAAAAAGGGTATTTTAGTAATTTCCTATTTAAATAAATATTGTGCATGGTAAATAATTAATTGTTGTATTATTTAATTATTGTTAGATATTATTAAATTATTTTTGACTTATTTCTAGTGGACCCAACTAGTTTAGTTTGGACCCATGGACCAACATGAATTAATTAGTTAGACTTGGCCCATTTAGAAAGCCCATAGTTAAGGAGATGGATTAAATTAATTAAATGATTAGACTAGAAGCTTCCTTCCTTAATTATTTCTTCATGAGAGGCCCCAAGGGGTACATTGGACATTTTACAATTGCTTGGGGGAGGGGCTATGGCCGGCCTATTAAAGAGGGGGGGAATTTTTCTCTCATCTCATCTCATTCCAAATCTAGATCTAGAATTCTCCCACTACCAAATTCTCTCCATTCCCAATCCAATTTCCTACCAAATTTATTCCAAATTCTTTCCAATTCACCATTAGAGAAGAAGGAAGCAAGGATCTAGAAGAAGGAAGCAAGGATCTACAAAGAGGAGCAAGGATCTACAATTTGGAAGCAAGTTCATCTCAATTGGAGGTTTCATTGGGAATCCATCTCCCAATAGGTATAATTCAGATTTTCCCATTTAAATAGCTTCTAAATCTGAGATTTAATCATGTAAAATCAACCTATATGTATGTACTACCCATAGGACTTTGTTTTGTGTTCATAGGAGACCCATGGAGAAAGTTATGGTGCTTTTTGTGTCAATTTTGTTGGAATTCCGAATTTACATTTTTTGTGTGTGTCAATTGATCCTATAGATCAATTGGACATGAAATTTGTGTTTGAGGCTAGTGTCGTGTCCATATTGGGATACTTGTGGTTCGTATCCCAACTATTTGGTGATACGTGTCATTTGGGGGTTTTCCTCCGACACGGGGCTTTGAACATGTCGTATTTTGACACGGACACATAGATATACTTTTGACGCTTTGATTTGTTCATAAATATTATTTGTGATCTGTTTGTGTCCTTCGGGGTGCATTTAGTTGTGTGTTGGACTCGTGTCGCATGCGTATCCTAGATCTAGTGGGATACGGTGAGATACTCTCCAATTGTGTGTATTTTTGTATAGATCTAATTAATTGTGGTTCAATTCTTCATTTATAATTAGTATATATATATGGATATTAAATATTTATTTTGTGTATTTATTATAGTAATTATTGTAGCATAGATCTATATTTTGGGTGTGCTAATATAATGTACAATATAATATGTAGCTTTCTTGCATGCAAATATATATGTACTACTTGTTAATAATATAAACTGTAAAATATATTGTATGTTTAATTGTGTAATTATATTATTTATAATTATTATGTAATTATTTGGATATTAATGTAAATATTTTAATTGTGTTTCTAGCCATGTTAATTATGTACATTAATATGTGCATTGTGTTTTGTAATTATTAATAATTTTAATGTGCAAATTTATGTGTATATATATATAAGTATATATATATATATCTATTTAATTGTTTTATATATGTATATATATATATATATATATATATATATTTATATTGATTTATATAGATTTATATATATATATTTATATATATTTCCTATGTTTTAGTGACAGTAGGTTTTAATGACAGTTGAACTGTCATTATTTTGATCGGGTCAGCAGCAGCCGCTGTAGCAGTGGCGGCGGGTATTAATGACAGAGCCGCCACTGTCATTAATACCCATGCAGCGGCGGGAAAACACAGCGAGTTTTCGCGACGGCTTTTCTGCGTCAGTTTCTAACTGTCAGAAATCCGATCAGCAGTGTGTTATTTATTCAGTTTTCTGCGACAGTTTTCAGTGACAGTCAAGACTGTCACTATAAGCTATTTTATTTAAATCTTTGTTTTAACTCCCTGTTTTCAGTGACGCTTTGGCAGTTTTTATTTATATTATATATATTATTGTTATATATATATATGTATATATATATATATATGTGTTTTGTGAGGTATTATAATTATTATAATATAGTATTTTAATTGTATGAATATTGGTTTGCATATATATTATTTATGATATATATATTATTTGTATTACTAATATACTTTGTGTAAGATTCTTTTGGAATCTATTTGATTCCTAAATTGTTGTAGTTTATCCTATATTATTTTTATAGATGATTTGTAAGGTTGACCTAGGTTTGACCATGTTTGACTTTAGTTAACTTTAGAGTTGACCATAGTTGACTTTCAACTTAGAATTGACTTATTGACCTAGAAATTGCCTAGTTTGACTTATTCTCTTTCCGGGACCTTGTATTAATGTGGTATTCCATGTCTAGGTCTTCGAGGCACCGAGTCAGACATTTGTGAGACTGTTCTTTGGACTTCAGGCGAGTACATTCTCTGATAGTTTCTCATTTATGATATCCTCTATGTTCGTTGTATCTAGTGTAGATTTACATATTTCTCTCGACACTATGGTTACACGGATTGGTATATCCGGATCTCGTCATGAGATGTTATTCCTTGGTATATGGTGTATATGGTGCAAGTATTGTTTCATTGGTTATCTTGTACATGTACAGACACCGATTTCCGGGGAGACTAGCTATCTTCTTGGGGAATCTCGTGCCATAACGTACCGTGGTTGGATCTATTATACCAGTCGGGGGTGAGGAGTATTTTAGTGTAGATATATGATCATACCCTCCTTGTGCATGTCTTATTTCTTGTGAGTGTTGATCATACACCGCACGTATGATTAACCAGGCCATTATACTCTTGTGCAAGTTCCCAAGCCGATCACATGTTAAAGCTAGTACTCACACACTTAGTCATTAGTATTCTTGTTCCATCAGCATGTTGTTCATTATTGTATTTCTTTCCAGTATTTCCTTATTGTCTCTACATTCTTGTCTCTATTTATGCATCTTGTTTATCCACATCTATTTACTGTTACATAGTTTTTATCATTGTTTGAGAACCGCTGTTAGGGTTGTACTCTGCTCCTTTCCTGACTGGATATATTTTTCCAGATGACACTGAGGAGTACCCTACCTATTATGGACCCCAGGATGTTGTGGGTTTAGATTCTGAGACCCTGGCTCAAGAGGGACTTATCCCAACTGAGACAGTTGACCCTGGAGTTGTAGCTTTATAGTTTTGTAGTATTCTTTTGTACTGGATTTGTCTCCAGCATATTTCTGTATTTTTCTTCAGACTCATTGATGTATTATTTTAGACTCATGAGTTGTATTGTGACTATTCTATTCTTTATCTGATTCGTGCTCATTCTATCTTAGTTCTGTGATTGAGTACACTATCTTTTGGTGGTTCATTATATTGTTAGATAGATTATCTAGACAGCGTTCTACCGCCGATTCTGCGGCGTAGGCTGGGCGTTATTTTCGACTAGTGCCCTTACACCGGGTGCGGGTCGTGACACGTTTTTGGTGGTGGCCCATGCAGGTCTAGCTTCACAAGTATGTGATATCGTGGTAGTGCGACAACTTAGTTGTACTACTGCGAGCCTGCGATAGGATATAGGATATAGGCTGAGATACTCAATCACATCTAGGAAAATTCTTTTGATTCAACTATTCTCCTTTGATATTGATACTTGATCTCTTAAACTGTCCTTTCCTTGATGTCTTACATCTTGTGCCATATTGATTCTTTCTTTCGCTTTGTCTCAGGATGCCGCCTAAAACTAGATCACAGCAGGGGAGAGCAGCTTCTGAGAGGTCTGCGACATCCCGAGGGCCTGCACCAGTCACTTCTCCGGTGATTGGAGTGTCAGCTGCTTTCGGAGGTCCACCACCCACTCAGAGGACTGTGCCAGCTGTATCTGAGGGGCTTCCACCTCCACCTCCTGTGCCAGCAGAGGCGTCACAGATGTTTGCTCTGTTTCGTGAGATGCTCGAGGCACAGAGGGCTCAGTCGGAGGCACATCAGAGGCAGACCGACGTTCTACGGCAGGGCATCGAGAGTGCTCATCAGCTTGCTCGTGCTGTAGTTGAGAGAGGAGTTCCGGTCCAGCAGCAGGTTGTTCCTCAGGTTGCTTAGCTTCGGCCAGGCAACATTCAGGACTTCAAGAAACTGGAGCCTAGGGTTTTCAAAGGGACGGAGGGCATCGTCTATGCTGATGATTGGCTCGAGGACATTGAGCGTCTTATGAGGGTGTCCCGTCTTTCTGAAGATCTGAAGGTTGAGGCGGTAGGACTTCAACTGTTCGACGTCGCTCGTACCTGGTTCAGGAATGAGCCGGTTCTAGTTGACGCAGGACAATCTTGGGAGGTATTCAGGGACCTTTTCAAGAAGAAGTTTTTCGCCCGGATAGACAGGCTTGATTTGGGGAGACAATTTGAGAGTCTCATTCAGGAAAGCATGTCTGTGGAGGAATACGCTGCAGAGTTCGGTAGGCTGAGCCGATTTGCAGAGTACTTGGTGAGGGAGCCGGAGGTTCGAGCTATTCGTTTCCGTGAGGGTCTAAACTGGGAAGTGAAGATTCTTATTCCGTCTTTTTATGAGACATACTCGGAGATACTTGCGGAGGCACGCAAGGTTGAGCGGGATCTGGGTTTGAAGACCAAGAGAGACCGTGATTCTTTCTGGGGGGCAACGGCAGTGCAGTATCTGCCAAACGTCCTCATTTCCAGTCCAGACCTTTCCAGCAGCCACAACAGAACCAGACTCCAGCTAGAGCGCCTTTTCACCAGGCACCTCAGCAGCAGAGACAGTTACAGCAAGCTCCATGCAACTTCTGCAAGAAGCCCGGCCACATCTGGGAAGTTTGCAGAAAGAGGCTAGGAGTTTGTTTGTATTGTGGTACTGAAGGGCATCAATTGAGGGAGTGTCCTCGTCGTGCAGTTCAGGGAGCAGCTCCAGCTCCGAGGGCACAGATAAGACCACCTGCAGCACAACCGAGGGGACCGCTTCCAACACAGCAGCAGCGTTTTGTCCAGCATCAGCAGCAGGGAGGTGCTCGGCAGGGACGAGCGTTTGCTATGACAGTCGAAGAGGAGGAACCCACAGGAGATGTCATCGCAGGTTCTATTCTTCTTGATTCTATTCCAGCTTTAGCTTTGTTTGATAGTGGTGCTTCCCATAGTTTTGTATCTGTTTCTTTTGCTCTAAAGCATGGTTTGGTAGCTGAGTCTTTGCTTAGGACTTGCAAGATCATGACCGGGGGAGGCATTATCCTGGTTAATGATATTTGCAAGGATCGGAGAGTTACTCTGGGAGGCCGGGAGTTGAGTGCGTGTCTACTTGTAATGCCACTTCCGAGCTACGACATTGTACTCAGGATGGATTGGTTGAGTAGGCACCGTGCTAGCATAGATTGTAGAGGAGGTAGAGTTTTGTTTGGTCCGCCAGGAGAGCCAGAGTTTGAGTTTGTTAGAGGAGCTGCAGAGCAGGGAGAAGGCATTATTTGTGGAGCTATGGTGGAAGACAAGGAGTTGCCGCATCCGTTGATAGCAGAATTCTTGGATGTGTTTCCTGAGGAATTGCCAGGATTGCCGCCAGATCGAGATGTTGAATTTTCTATAGACTTGGTGCCAGGTGCAGAACCAATTTCGCAGCATGTCTATAGAGTAAACAACAGCGAGCTGGTCGAGTTGAAGAAGCAGGTGGACGAATTGCAGGATAAGGGGTTTATCAGATCGAGTTCTTCACCATGGGGAGCCCCGGTATTGTTTGTACCGAAGAAGGATGGATCGGTGCGTATGTGCATTGATTACAGGGCTTTGAATAATCTCACTATCAAGAATAAGTATCCTTTGCCACGGATTGATGATCTGTTTGATCAGTTGAGTGGTGCGAAGGTGTTTTCTAAGATAGATTTGAGATCAGGCTACCATCAGGTGAAGGTGAAGCCGGAGGACATACCGAAGACTACTTTTAGAACTCGGTATGGTCAGTTCGAGTTTATGGTGATGCCGTTTGGTTTGACTAATGTACCGGCGGTATTTATGAACTTGATGAACAAGGTGTTCCACCAGTACCTTGACAAGTTCGTGGTGGTGTTCATCGACGACATACTCATATACTCGAGGACACCGGAGGAGCATGAGGAGCATTTGAGGATTGTGTTGGATGTGCTGAGGAAGGAGAAGCTGTATGGAAAGTTGTCCAAATGTGAGTTTTTCTTGGACAAGGTAGAATTCTTGGGGCATGTTGTGACTGGTGATGGTATTTCAGTGGATCCGAAGAAGATTTCAGCAGTGGAATCTTGGAAGACTCCGAGTTCGGTAGCAGAGATCAGGAGTTTCTTGGGATTGGCAGGCTACTACAGAAAGTTTGTGCAAGATTTTTCGAGGATTGCCGAGCCGATGACCAGACTCACAAGGAAGGATGTGGAGTTTGTTTGGACGGAAGATTGCCAGGCTGCTTTTGAGGAGTTGAAGAAGAGGTTGACGTCTGCTCCTATTTTGACATTGCCATCAGGGTCCGGAGGTTTCACTATTTATAGTGATGCATCGGGAAAGGGTTTAGGTTGTGTTCTTCAGCAGCATGGGAAAGTGATTGCCTATGCATCCAGGCAATTGCGTCCTCATGAAAAGAACTATCCTACCCATGATTTGGAGTTGGCAGCTGTCATATTCGCCCTGAAGTTGTGGAAACATTATTTGTACGGAGAGCGTGTGGAGATCTTCACAGACCACAAAAGCTTGAAGTACGTTTTCACGCAGAAGGAGTTGAACATGAGGCAGCGTCGGTGGTTGGAATTGATGAAGGATTTTGATATCTCTTTGCAATATCATCCTGGGAAAGCCAATGTAGTTGCCGATGCTTTGAGCAGGTATCCGGTAACTATGTTCTTGACGCAGGATCGATATCTGTTGGAGGACTTGGAGAGCTTGGGCATTGAGGTGATTGTTCCTGGGTGTGCTATGCAGATGTGGGGATTGCAGATACACTCAGATTTGATGGACAGGATCAAGGCAGCACAGTATAATGATGTATCTTTGAGGAGTATCAGAGCTCAGGTGAGAGCAGGATTGGAGGATGATTTCACTATTGCAGAGGATGGATCCTTGAGGCATGGAGTTAGATTGTGTGTGCCTAGTGGGGAGTTGCGCGAGGAGGTGTTGCAGGAAGCGCATCGCTCTCAGTATTCCATACATCCAGGTGCTAACAAGATGTATCGGGATATGCGAGAGAGTGTGTGGTGGTATGGCATGAAGAGGGAAGTGGCACAGTTTGTATCCAGATGCTTAGTGTGCCAGCAGGTGAAAGCCGAGAGGCAGAGGCCAGGAGGTTTACTTCAGCCATTACCCATTCCAGAGTGGAAGTGGGAACACATTACTATGGATTTTGTGTCCGGACTACCACGATCTCCAGGAGGGAAAGACGCGATTTGGGTCATTGTTGATAGATTGACCAAGTCGGCCCACTTTTTGCCTTTCAAGGTGGGTTTGTCTACGGAGAAGCTGGCAGAGATGTATGTGAGGCAGATCGTTAGGATACATGGAGTTTCCGTCAGCATAGTCTCAGATCGAGATAGTCGTTTCACTTCTCATTTCTGGAGGAGTTTGCAGGAGAGTTTGGGCACTCAGCTCAAGTTCAGTACTGCATATCATCCCCAGACAGATGGGCAGTCAGAGAGGACTATTCAGACTCTCGAGGATATGTTGCGCACTTGTGTACTAGATTTTGGGGGTTCTTGGGAGGACCATCTCCATTTGGTAGAGTTTGCTTACAACAACAGTTACCAGGCCAGTATAGAGATGTCACCTTTTGAAGCTCTATATGGTCGGAGGTGTCGTACTCCTTTGTCTTGGGACGATATTGGAGAGAGAGTTTTGCTTGGGCCAGAGATGGTTGTGGATGCAGCAGAGAAGGTTCAGTTGATCAGAGACAGACTTCGAGTGGCACAGGACAGACAACGACATTGGGCCGATAGCCATCGGAGACCCTTGGAGTTTGAGGTATAGTTTAGATTTTATTTTGTGTGCTTGTTCTTGGTTGTTTGTTATAGATAAGTTCTTAAGGTGGTGTTTTGTTCTAGGTGGGTGGTTTGGTGTTTCTGAGGATTTCTCCGACACGAGGCACGATTCGCTTCGGTGGAGGCGGAAAGCTTAGTCCGCGATTCATTGGACCTTTCACTATTCTAGAGAGGGTCGGTGCAGTTGCTTATAGACTAGACTTGCCACCTGCATTGGAGGGAGTGCACAACGTGTTTCATGTGTCGCAGTTGAGACGATACGTGGCAGATCCTAGTCATGTATTGGATCACTCAGAGATAGAGGTGGGCCCTACTCTTAGCTATCCAGAGCAGCCAGTTGGGATTCTGGATCGGAGAGAGAAGGTGCTGAGGAACCAGACTATTCCTTTGGTGCGCGTCGCATGGAGGCATCACTCTCCGGGGGAGTCTACCTGGGAGAGAGAGGATGAAATGCGAGAGCGTTATCCATATTTGTTTGTACCTTGAGGTATGTTATTTCTAGTTATGTTCTGTTCATTGTTATGTTCTGTTCATTAGTTAGTTGTGATTCCTTAGTTCTGTTCTGTGATTTTCTGGGGGTAGTTTTCGTCTTTGAATTTCGAGGACGAAATTATTTTAAGGAGGGTAGACTTGTCACTACCACATTTTAGGAAAAAAGGTATTTTAGTAATTTTCTATTTAAATAAATATTGTGCATGGTAAATAATTAATTGTTGTATTATTTAATTATTGTTAGATATTATTAAATTATTTTGGACTTATTTCTAGTGGACCCAACTAGTTTAGTTTGGACCCATGGACCAACATGAATTAATTAGTTAGACTTGGCCCATTTAGAAAGCCCATAGTTAAGGAGATGGATTAAATTAATTAAATGATTAGACTAGAAGCTTCCTTCCTTAATTATTTCTTCATGAGAGGCCCCAAGGGGTACATTGGACATTTTACAATTGCTTGGGGGAGGGGCTATGGCCGGCCTATTAAAGAGGGGGGGGAATTTCTCTCTCCTCTCATCTCATTCCAAATCTAGATCTAGAATTCTCCCACTACCAAATTCTCTCCATTCCCAATCCAATTCCCTACCAAATTTATTCCAAATTCTTTCCAATTCACCATTAGAGAAGAAGGAAGCAAGGATCTAGAAGAAGGAAGCAAGGATCTACAAAGAGGAGCAAGGATCTACAATTTGGAAGCAAGTTCATCTCAATTGGAGGTTTCATTGGGAATCCATCTCCTAATAGGTATAATTTAGATTTTCCCATTTAAATAGCTTCTAAATCTGAGATTTAATCATGTAAAATCAACCTATATGTATGTACTACCCATAGGACTTTGTTTTGTGTTCATAGGAGACCCATGGAGAAAGTTATGGTGCTTTTTGTGTCAATTTTGTTGGAATTCCGAATTTATATTTTTTGTGTGTGTCAATTGATCCTATAGATCAATTGGACATGAGATTTGTGTTTGAGGCTAGTGTCGTGTCCATATTGGGATACTTGTGGTTCGTATCCCAACTATTTGGTGATACGTGTCATTTGGGGGTTTTCCTCCGACACGGGGCTTTGAACATGTCGTATTTTGACACGGACACATAGATATACTTTTGACGCTTTGATTTGTTCATAAATATTATTTGTGATCTGTTTGTATCCTTCGGGGTGCATTTAGTTGTGTGTTGGACTCGTGTCGCATGCGTATCCTAGATCTAGTGGGATACGGTGAGATACTCTCCAATTGTGTGTATTTTTGTATAGATCTAATTAATTGTGGTTCAATTCTTCATTTATAATTAGTATATATATATGGATATTAAATATTTATTTTGTGTATTTATTATAGTAATTATTGTAGCATAGATCTATATTTTGGGTGTGCTAATATAATGTACAATATAATATGTAGCTTTCTTGCATGCAAATATATATGTACTACTTGTTAATAATATAAACTGTAAAATATATTGTATGTTTAATTGTGTAATTATATTATTTATAATTATTATGTAATTATTTGGATATTAATGTAAATATTTTAATTGTGTTTCTAGCCATGTTAATTATGTACATTAATATGTGCATTGTGTTTTGTAATTATTAATAATTTTAATGTGCAAATTTATGTGTATATATATATATAAGTATATATATATCTATTTAATTGTTTTATATATGTATATATATATATATATATTTATTTTGATTTATATAGATTTATATATATATATTTATATATATTTCCTATGTTTTAGTGACAGTAGGTTTTAATGACAGTATGAACTGTCATTATTTTGATCGGGTCAGCAGCAGCCGCTGTAGCAGTGGCGGCGGGTATTAATGACAGAGCCGCCACTGTCATTAATACCCATGCAGCGGCGGGAAAACACAGCGAGTTTTCGCGATGGTTTTTCTGCGTCAGTTTCTAACTGTCAGAAATCCGATCAGCAGTGTGTTATTTATTCAGTTTTCTGCGACAGTTTTCAGTGACAGTCAAGACTGTCACTATAAGCTATTTTATTTAAATCTTTATTTTAACTCCCTGTTTTCAGTGACGCTTTGGCAGTTTTTATTTATATTATATATATTATTGTTATATATATATATGTATATATATATATGTGTTTTGTGAGGTATTATAATTATTATAATATAGTATTTTAATTGTATGAATATTGGTTTGCATATATATTATTTATGATATATATATTATTTGTATTACTAATATACTTTGTGTAAGATTCTTTTGGAATCTATTTGATTCCTAAATTGTTGTAGTTTATCCTATATTATTTTTATAGATGATTTGTAAGGTTGACCTAGGTTTGACCATGTTTGACTTTAGTTAACTTTAGAGTTGACCATAGTTGACTTTCAACTTAGAATTGACTTATTGACCTAGAAATTGCCTAGTTTGACTTGTTCTCTTTCCGGGACCTTGTATTAATGTGGTATTCCATGTCTAGGTCTTCGAGGCACCGAGTCAGACATTTATGAGACTGTTCTTTGGACTTCAGGCGAGTACATTCTCTGATAGTTTCTCATTTATGATATCCTCTATGTTCGTTGTATCTAGTGTAGATTTACATGTTTCTCTCGACACTATGGTTACACGGATTGGTATATCCGGATCTCGTCATGAGATGTTATTCCTTGGTATATGGTGTATATGGTGCAAGTATTGTTTCATTGGTTATCTTGTACATGTACAGACACCGATTTCCGGAGAGACTAGCTATCTTCTTGGGGAATCTCGTGCCATAACGTACCGTGGTTGGATCTATTATACCAGTCGGGGGTGGGGAGTATTTTAGTGTAGATATGTGATCATACCCTCCTTGTGCATGTCTTGTTTCTTGTGAGTGTTGATCATACACCACACGTATGATTAACCAGGCCATTATACTCTTGTGCAAGTTCCCAAGCCGATCACATGTTAAAGCTAGTACTCACACACTTAGTCATTAGTATTCTTGTTCCATCAGCATGTTGTTCATTATTGTATTTCTTTCCAGTATTTCCTTATTGTCTCTACATTCTTGTCTCTATTTATGCATCTTGTTTATCCACAGCTATTTACTGTTACATAGTTTTTATCATTGTTTGAGAACCGCTGTTAGGGTTGTACTCTGCTCCTTTCCTGACTGGATATATTTTTCCAGATGACACTGAGGAGTACCCTACCTATTATGGACCCCAGGATGTTGTGGGTTTAGATTCTGAGACCCTGGCTCAAGAGGGACTTATCCCAACTGAGACAGTTGACCCTGGAGTTGTAGCTTTATAGTTTTGTAGTATTCTTTTGTACTGGATTTGTCTCCAGCATATTTCTGTATTTTTCTTCAGACTCATTGATGTATTATTTTAGACTCATGAGTTGTATTGTGACTATTCTATTCTTTATCTGATTCGTGCTCATTCTATCTTAGTTCTGTGATTGAGTACACTATCTTTTGGTGGTTCATTATATTGTTAGATAGATTATCTAGACAGCGTTCTACCGCCGATTCTGCGGCGTAGGCTGGGCGTTGTTTCCGACTAGTGCCCTTACACCGGGTGCGGGTCGTGACACAATACTTGACTTCCGTTACAACTTGGTTGTTTCAATAATAACATTTGGTGTTTGACAACATCGCCTTGTACGAGCGCAACTCCAGGCTCGTACGGCATCACGTCTCGATGAGAACGATGGTCCTGCGGAAGAGCTGTAAACGTGGTGATTCACGTTCAGCGGGGACTATCGAGCTTGCGGGAGATTGGGGCGTGACAAGACGGATAAAAAGTTTTTCTCTCAAAAGTTTGGGATATATATAGAGTTCGGGTCGACTCCTCAAAATCCTCGGACGGGCTCCTCGAAACCCCAACCAAATCTCATAATTAAATATTTGGTTATGATTGGGTACTACGTCAGCCCACTACTCTCGAAAGACGGACAGTCAGCAAATTCGAAGAGTTTTTCGTGCAAAAGCAGGTCAGCGGTTCCTATGCTAAGGAGCTTTCTACGCTCGACAGCAACAGATCTACGGTTTTACGCTCGCAAGCTATAAGTCTATGGTTTTTATGCCCGGATGCCTTTGTGCTCGGTAGCTTTTATGCTCGAGAGGCTACAAACCTACGACTTTACGCTCAGCAGATACCAAATCGATGATCTCACGCTCGATGGCGTTTAGTTTACGTTCGGAGGCAACAGATCCGCAACCTTACGCTCAGAAGATTTCTTTTTTTTCACAGGCTACAAATCTACAGTTCTACGCTAAGGAGCTTTCTACGCCCGACAGCAACAGATCTACGGTTTCACGCTCGCAAGCTATCAGTCTATGGTTTTATGCCCGGATGCCTTTGTGCTCGGTAGCTTTTACGCTCGAGAGGCTACAAACCTACGACTTCACGCTCAACAGCTACGAATCTACGATCTCACGCTCGGTGGCTTTCTACGCTCAATAGACTACGAACTCAGGATTTTCAGCTCATCTACACTACGGATCTCTGACTTTCCGCATATCCGAACAGTTCTCAAGACAGCCGATTACAGGAGTTCACACAGAAGATACTCCTTCTTGACCTCAAAATATCCCAAGTACCCGAAGCATACAGAGTTCAAACATTGAGAAATTACTCTTCTCGGGTCAATTGAAGATTCATCCAGACTCCAGTCTGAATATCTCGTCTATCAAGATGGCAAACTCAGTTTGACAGCCATTCCTCGACCCTGTTCCAAGGGATTTTTCGAGAAGTCATTCTTGAAGACGAAGTCTGAACAAAAATTTTGTTCATCAGAAGTAAAAACTCTACGCGGTTCCTCAGTCTTAGCAGCAGGACAGTTCTAAATGTTCAAAATGCTCAACAGCGTTTTATGGACTATTCGCTATGCATAAATGACAGGACCTAGCACTCTTTCTAAACAGAGTCAGCGTAAAGAATCAGACGTGTCGAAGCTACACATATTCAGACTTCACAGCAACGTATGGCAAAACGATCATATGTAGAGAAGAAAGACGATTTTGTTAAAGATTAAAGTCATGATTACATATGAGGGAAATCCTGTCTACAAGGGTTTTTTTTCTTCATTTTCATGATTACATCTGAGGGAAACCCCGTCTACAAAGGGCTTCCTTATTATCGTCTGAAGACCGCACCGAGGAGCTGTTCTGACAGGGGCTCGCGTGGGTGATGGTCTTCCTCTTCTTCCAAGAAGATGATCAGTGGCAGGAGGATACAAAACTGGGCATATGACCCATCCTCCAACAGAAGGAAAGCAGGGTAATTATGCTTTCCTACAGACCACCGCCACTCTAGCCGGTCTGTCTGCCTCTCGTCACCAGAGGTAACTGGAGAAGGCGCCACTTGCAAGCAGCATGGTGAAATACGATTCTTCGTCTCTCCCGAAGAACCACCATAAAAAGTTGCTGATTATCCCGAGCAAGGGAGGCTAAGATATCCTTCCATGATCCATCGTTGCAGTGGACACTTGCTCGAAGACGCCGTCTTTTTTGGCTCCTTACACGCTGGAAGAACATGATCTCCTTCTTCCTCAGGTCGATCCGACGAACTCCGGCGATCATCTCTGCGTGGTGATGGAAATGTAGGGAGAACAGGTTAACTCCCCCAGCCTTTTTATAGGCAAAAGAGGTCACACCGGTCCCCAATAAATCCGCCATAAAGTCAGCATCGGCCGTTTCAACGCCCCATTCAGAAATGTTTCAAGTTACGAGGAGCGGTTCATGCTTCATTCAAAGTGTTCCAAATTCCGAGGAATTTGAAAGCTTTGAAGGGGGTCTTGTAGAAGCATGAAAAATACGCCGGATGACTATACACAGCATATTGGTGCAGAGCAGCGTAAGCAGAGGCCTTCAAAGCCATCAAGCGTGCAACAAAGCTTTTTTTGCTAAACACAGCGTGAAATATTAAAAGCTCAAAAGGGCATCCGCGTAAGGCAGTACGTCCAAACCACTTCAGCGTAAACGGGGTGCTTCATCGCCTCCAGGGCGTAAAACTCATCCTCTTTCAGACGCAGCATTGAGGTGTACAAGAGACGCTTCGTATTCTTCGAAGTGAACCTGTCAAACCCTGCAATGAAGATCCTGCAATGAACCTGACGTCTGGACTTCTGACAAAGGGATACGGCTCGACTACCCAGACGACGGCTATAATGATGGCACAGCACTGCGACCCAGGCTGTCATTTACCGCCATCCCCTTTGCGTAAACTGCTTTTACAAGCACGAAGGGATATGCTGCCTTGTTTTACACAGGCAGACACGAGCTATTTACGTTCTGCAGTAGACAAATCGCCTGCCACATCAAAAGCTGCACTCCGTACGGGATTCGAGGCACGCCTCTGTGTCCAGTGCACAGAGCGATGACAGTTGCTCGAGGCACGTCCCTACGTCTAATGCACAGAGCGGTGACAGTTTCTCAAGGCACGTCTCTGCGACTGATGCGCAGAAGGGGTTACAGACCTTCAAAAATACGCCTCCACATTTAATGGACAGGATGGTGGCAAATCTCGGCATTTAATGCAAGAAATTTGATTATATCTTCAAAAGTCGCAATTCCGGCTAAGACGTCCACATCAGCACTCTGGCACGGTACGCAGCGGCTTCTACGCCCATCCAGCTCCTGTGCACACTCGGCCTCTATGACCGCTCGGCTTCAACGCCCATTCGGCTTCTACGCCTACTCGGCCTCTATGACCACTCGGCTTCTACGCCTGCTCGGCCTCTATGACCACTCGGCTTCTACGCCTATTCGGCTTCTATGCCGATTTGATAACTATTTGGCTTCTATGCCACGGTGACAGACATTTGGCTTCTATGCCAACCTCTTCTACACAATGGATACCTACCTACGTGGCTTCTACGCCATGATCTTCGTAGCGATTATACGCGTTTTGTCCCTTAGTTGGACCCGCGTCACACGCTCATTCAAAGGATCATCTATACGTAGGCATTGGTTACTTTAACCGTTGTGTAAAAGGGTGCTGTACTTTCCACTCCTCAATTTCTACACCGACGGAGTGGTCACTGTCACTAAAACTCTATAAATAGAGACCTCTATCAATGAGGAACAAGGTCGACAAATTGGAAGGTCGGGGAAAATTGGTCAAGAATACCAATATCAGATCCGAGGTCGAACTTCCAAGAAAGATCGAACCAGAGGTCAAGAGAGAGAGAGAGAGAGAGAGAGAGAGAGAGAGAGAGAGAGAGAATTCGGAGCTCAGGCAAAGAGTAGGGATCGACGACTTTGGCATCGTGCATCCACCCTCTTCTGTAACCTTCGAAGCTGCTTCCTGTCTTCTACGGCACTTCTCCAACATCGTGTGGTCCAAGGGCTAAAGTGATCGACTACAAATCAGACACCTATAGCAATATTTATCCAGATTAAATAAATTGTACTCCCATATCCTCGTATAGGATCAAATTGTACAAGTTTGTTTGTAAACCAAAGAAGGCGGGTTTCGTATAAACCCCATCCTGAATACATTTTTCATTCTTTCGTTTAATACCACAAACACCAGTATACCGTCGGTATGCCGGTTCTCCTTGGCAATTCTAAGAAAAGTCTCAATAAGACGGGTATTCTGGAGCCGAAATCATATTCCGAAACTTAACAGAAATTGGTCCAGCAAGAGGTCAAGACTAAGGGTAAGTCTCACATAACATGTACACTAAGTCTCATGGCAATCAATCCGGTAATCGTTTCCGACACCGAGTTTTCTAACTAGTAAATATCAGGGTTTCACAGGAAAAGTCAAAATTAAGCTCAAAATAATTTCTGAAAGATGCACATATTTAAAAATTATGAGAAAAATATTATTAACAAAGCAAGTACCATAAAATTCTAAGCTTATTAAATAAAGGGAAGCAAAACGACAATAAATAAAGTCGTTCATAGTTTTCGGCAAGAGGTACTTGCCTAAGGTCGAGCTCTCAGCCTAACTCTTCAACTCTACCGCTAAGAGGGGTTCAGAAACCACACTCCTAGGCCTCAAGACCAAGCTCCAAGCTTTCGCAGAAAATTTGGAGAGGAAATGAAGAAGGAAGAATGAAAGAAAAGATAGAGGAGAGAGAAAATCAAGTCGTATATATAGAGGGTGGGAATTAATCGTGACCATTGGATTTGCTACGTCAGCGATCCACATAACGATTCAAATCAATCCTAGTCACTCAAAAGAAAATCATATATCCAATGGGTAATAGGGTGAGTCAACACTATTTACGAAAATATCTAAATACTATTCACCAAAATATCTCACGAAAATATCTCAAATATCTCAGAAGTAAAAGTAATATCTGTCGATCGGTATACCGTTGGTATGTCGTAGTATACCATCGGTATACCGGTCAATTTTTTTTTTAAATTGCTAAGTTTTAAAATCTCACGAAATCCAGAAAAATAAAACATGTAGTATAAAATACGTATCCATATACCGATATAGATACTGTGAGACATAGTCTCACATAACCACTCATGTCTATTCACAGGCGTGACCGTATCTCGGGGTACTGGTTCTGGTTTACGTAGCTGGCTTTGTCGGCCCATGTTCTCCAGTATTATAGTTCTGGGGCCTGGTAATTATCTAGATAATTATAACTAACTACAACAAGTTTTTATTTTTTTGTATCTCTATTTTTTATAAAGAGATTTAAAAATGGTTCAAAATGAACCGTCTAAGCCGTATGTATATCCTCACATAATTAAAATTAATTATTAAATAAATTTAACTAATTGTTTAACTATCTAATATTATCTAATTATAGCTAAACACCTCTAACTCATGTGGTAAATATGTGAGACATTCTCCTTGGCTTAGTGGGTTTGATTCCACGGGACATCGTTATCTATAAAAATTTATAATTTAATTATTTTTCAATATTATTTTTACGCAAATCTAAAAAGTTTGAATTATTTAGTTGCAAATTAATAAAAAAAGGAATAATAAACTAAAAGTTAATCAAGCTAATCCGTTATCATCCCTTGTCTATCTTCTTCTTATAAATGTCAAGCGAACCAATCCTGACCGGACGATCCGAATTTGGATGGGTCGGATCGGGCCTTACAAGCCCACACAATATAGCAGGTCGGACCGGATCAGACCTTAGAGTGAAAATTAGAGCCCAACACTGCACATGACCTACAATATGGTGAACTTCGGATCAGGCCGAGCCGGGTCGGACATGGACCATCATAAAGAAAAAGAAAACTACTTATAATATTCACAAATTTCTAACCATGTACATTTGTACATGCACACATATATACATAAAAAAACACATATACACAGCCCTCGTCTAGACATCTGGACTTTACAGAATCTGACATCGGAACTGATGTTTGACGTTGACATCAACCATGTACCCATATAAGCCGATGCTTCTACTATTACCCTAGAAACATTGTTTTTTATTTTCTGAAACATATTATCCTTTGAACCATGATAAATGACATGAATAGAATTATTAATGAATGTTTCACAAAAATGTCAAATGATAAACAACTCAACTTATTCCTTATAAGAGTTCACTACTCTAAACATCTGATCCCTACAAGGAAGAATTAATGAATGTTTAACAAAAATGTCAAATGATAAACAACTCAACTTATTCCTTATAAGAGTTCACTATTCTAAACATCTGATCCTATACTGAAAGCAAATTAAATTTCGGACCTGGACTTCGAACCGAGCCAAGTCTATCTTAGGCTGTCGACAAAGGGCACTACCAAAATTATTCGGATCTGATCCAAATATTTATCATTGATAATTACAAGTTTGCCACTTCCAAACATTACTCGGGGCTGTCCACTCCTGATTTTTTTATAATCAGGACAGTCAAAATTTTGACAGTTCTATCCATTTTTAGGACTGTCAAAATTTTGACAGTCCTTCCAATTGGTAGGACTGTCAAAATTTTGACAGTCTTAAAAATATATGTTGAATTTTTAGGACTGTCAAAATTTTGACAGTCCTTCCAATTGGTAGGACTGTCAAAAGTTTGACAGTCCTAAAAATATATGTTGAATTTTTAGGACTGTCAAAATTTTGACAGTCCTAAAAAATTAACATATATGTCAAATTTTGACAGTCCTTCCATTTTCTTTTTCTTCTTTTTTGATTTCATGTGTGCTGTTATTTTTCTTTGTCATTGTGTTATTATTCATGTCATCTGACCAATGTCTATGTGACTATACAGTATTCAGTTAGTAAAAGGATCAGGTATGGTTTGTTGAAATTAACTTATTCATTACTGGTTTTAGGTTGCATTTAAATGCATTTTACTGGCTGTCTAAAAAATTAGGACTGTCAACAGTCCTCCACGACGCTGGAGTGGGGGATCTGGTGGTAGCGGCGGAGGAAGGAGGGGAGGGAGGAGCGACAGACGCCGAGGGTGCCGAGGGGGAGGGGAAGGAGGCGGCGGGAGGCGGGGGAGGAGGCGGAGGCGGCGACGGGAGGCGGCGACGGAGGAAGGGAGAGGAGGCGGAGTCGGAGCCCAAATCCTGGGCTATTATGAGTAAACTTTTGGGCTAGTATGAGTAAACTTCATTCATTAATGGGCTAGCCCCAATCCTCGGCTAGCCCTAAGTAAACTTTGTAGTGCCCTTATCAACAGCCCTATCTTATGGACAGATATATATGATCCAGTATAATGGGCCGAACCAGTCTAGATCCACGATTAAAAGAGTTAGGCCGACACATGGACCCTTGTTTCGGACCGGAATCGTGTCGGACTGTGGATGCTCTAATTTAGCCTAAAAATTACAATAAACTAAAAGTTATTCAGGCCGGCCCATTATCATCTCTGGTCCGTCTTCTTCAGACCCACTACGAGTCTTCTGCCGTCCTCAGCTCCTCTTGCCCCCCTCCTCTCTCCACAGGGGAATGAATTTTTCCTGAATCTCCATCACTTCCTTCACTCCAAAGAGCCATGTCTTCACCCCGCCGCCTCCTCCTCTTCCTCTTCCTCTTCGCATCCCTCTCCCTCCTCCCCTCCTCCTCGTCCCTCCCAACCATCGGCCTCGACGCCTTCCTCTCCGAGCAGTCCCGCCTCGACCCCGCTGCCACCAAGGACACCTACACCCTCCTCCCCCCCAACCTCAAGCGCTCCCCCTCCCTCTCCTCCCCTCTCCCTCCCTACCCCTCCCTCGTCTCCTCCCTCCTCTCCTCCCTCCAGATCCCCTTCCCCCTCCACGTCCGCCTCGTCGGCCCCTCCTTCCCCTCCTCCGCCCCCTCCCTCCTCTCCACCTTCGTCTCCGCCGCCGCCCCCTCCTCCTCCCACTTCCAGTCCATCGCCTCCTCCTCCGGCTCCCACTCCCTCTCCGTCTCCCACTCCCTCCACCTCCACCCCTCCCTCTCCCCCCTCTCCCTCTCCAACCAAATCTCCTCCGCCATCAAGTCCCACCTCGACTCCTCCCCCTCCCCCCTCCACCGCTCCTCCCTCCACCCCGTCCCCTACTCCCTCGTCGACCGCATCGTCCGCTCCGACTTCCTCTCCCTCTCCCCCTCCGCCTCCCCTCCCGGCGCCCTCTTCCTCTACCTCCTCTACCCCGACCTCCCCCGCCCCAAACCCTACGCCTACTCCTACGACCTAACTGACTCCTCCCGCGACCCCTCCCCCGCCTTCTCCAAGTGCCTCGGCTCCATCTGGGCCGGCACGGACCGCTACGTCTGGATCGACCTCGCCGCGGGCCCCGTCGACTACGGTCCCGCCCTCTCAGGCGACGGACTCCTCCCCCGCGGCGAATTCCACCCCCTCGCCTCCCTCCACAAGAAGATCCCCGCCTCCGATCGCGCCCTCCTCGCCGACCTCGCCTCCCTCGTCCTCTCCGCCTACCGCACCCTCCTCGTCCCGTCCCTCCGCATTCCCGTCTTCTTCCAGAATTCCCTGCTCGTCCAGTTCGTCCACGTCCGCGGCGGATCCGACGCCCCCGATCCCGCCGGCCTCGACCTCTTTTCCATCGAGCGGTCCATAAGGGACGGCGATCTCCCGTTCCAGGGCCATCAGGAGCTGAAGTTCAAGTCCTACAGCGTTAAGCTCGACGACTGTCCCGTCTGCTCCTTCGCCGTGTCGAGGTCGATGAGCTCGTTCACCTCCCGCTTCCTGTTCGAGAACTACACCCTGATCGTCAGCGAGTATCTCGACTCGAAGCGGCTGCACCAGGTGCTGACGGACTCCGCCGACGAGATCCGCAGGGCGGCGGGGGTCGGGGACGAGGAGTTTGGGAAGGTTCTTCCGGTGTACGTCTTCGATCTGGACTACGATAAGGTCCTCCTGCTGGACAGGTTCCACCAGGCTGTGGCGTTCCGGGACATGGTGGTCGCCGTGAGGACGAGGGCCTCGCAGACGGTGAGCGACTACACCTGCAACGGGCGCCACGTTATCACGCAGGCCCGGACGCTCGACCGGGCGATCGTCGGCTCCGTGCTCCAGAGCATGTGGGGCGTGTCCCCGACCCACCTCTCGTGGAGCCCGCAGCACAACAGCACCCTGGTGGACTACACTTGGAGCGTCGGACAGACTCCGTTCGGACCCTTCTCGGACTCTTCGTCCTTGTCCTTTGCTCAGAGGGATGCAGCTAAGCGAAACGTTCTTCTTACTACCCTGAACTACACAGTTTCAAGCGTTATCGATATATTGGAATCTATGGCCGCACATGGAGGGGACAGGAAGCTTATTAAGAACAACAAACACCTTGAATTTGTTCAGAGGTGGAATCTGTTGAAATACAAGTTGGATAAGGTGGTATCGGCGATGTCTCATCTGGACTTCGACAAAGCTATGCATTTCCTGAGGTCGTCGGAGCATGATCTCTATGCCATACACACTGTAGTTTATCAGGCCTCTCAGGAGCTGGAGGCTTCCCTTGAATGTTTCAAGGACCCGCCGTTCCCTTGGGCTCCGGTTTCTGCATCTGGAGTCTTTGTGTTTGGTTTCTTCTATGCTTATGCGAAGAGGGACAAGTTATTCCGAAGCAAAAGGAAACAGTTTTGATCTCTTTTCCTCAGATTTTGGAAGTTCCAAGGAGGTATGTACTACCATTTGGCTTTTGTGTGTGCGTGAGAGTGATCAACTTCCATTAGCAAATGTGAGATTTAAGCTTAAAACAGGTACATGGACAATAAGTATTTAGCTTTATCCTTAGATACATTTTGCTTGCTCCTGATATCTTGTAGACTATCCAAGAGAATGCCATGCTTCTTCTAGTGTTCGACAGTAACTATTAACTATATCTGCCCGTTCAGTAGTTTAAATGATTCTGCCTTTACTAAATGTTCTTACTCTGTTGGCATATTTGTCGATTGCATGGAATAAATTGTAGAAGTGAAATGCTAGCTCAAACCATTATTTCTCTTTTGATCTTCAGAAACGGACTTTGCCCTGCTTCCTTCAGCATAACTATAGAATTTTCTCGAAGTAGTATAGTACAGTGTGCTTACATGTTCTCGCATTTTCTTCTGGCTAATTTCCTCTGCTGTTACTACTGTTTATTATTTATTTTTTGCTTATAATTATGGATGATTCATGATTAAGATTCATTCGGGTACTATTCTCTTTTATCCTTCTATTTGCCTAGCTGCTGGCCGCACTGGCAATATAGGATTGCGACAGTTATTCAGATTATTAGTTATCATAAGTTCATAGTCCTTGATACTTTTGACAACAGATAGTTTGACAATGTGAATCCATTCCTTGCATGTGAAATTGATAAACTTCTTGTCAGAATTGAAGGAGTGTAGATCTCAACTCTTGAGAATCAAGTTTGAATGAAGACGTCTCTCTAATTTTTTCTGTAAAATGAGTGACAAATTGTCACTATTGGTTAGTATGAGCACTTAGCTAATCTTGACACAGTACATTGCAGGCTTTTGTCCTATCTCAGGTGATTCTCTTACTGTCAAAAGTTTCTAACTAGGTCTGCCAGCTGAACTATCATCTTTGACTGAGGCATACTCCTAAGCGTTGCCTTGACAAAGAGGTTATTAAGGTAAATCTGGATGACAATTGGCAAGAAAATCGAGGATATAGGCATATGGTGTTGAAAGTCAGGATAACTCCAATCCTAATTATAGCTTATTTTTCTTCTATACAAGTCCATAGAACCCCAGATTTTGGTTGATTGGAGTTATGAGCCCCCTGGTTAACTCGTTTGAAAATTGGAATATTTCGTCAATGTTGACAGTTTTATTTTTTGTGACCTTTATGCCCTAATCTTATACTTCTGTCCTCCCTCCTCCTTGCCCCAGCATGTTCCTATTGAGTTTATTGGGAGGAGGGGAAGGGTCGAGGGAGTAGGGGGAGGAGGAGAAGTGACATAGGACAAATTTGAATGACCTTATGTATATGTACTCACAATCACTAAATGAAAGTCAGGGTACAAAGCTTAACATGAACAAGTAATATTACGTTAAGTTAACAAATACCCTAACAAGTTGCAATATATAACAAATGAACTGCAAGAGATTACTAAACAGGGATGCAAAGCGACGACAGGTAGAACTGGATATGTCTTCTGGAATAGGTTTGAATATCATATCGAATAGACATTCGGATATCCTGTCTGGCGACAGGTGGGTTATGCAGAACACTGTCTGACTGCTACAGGCAGTAGTCGACGATGACTTTGGCATAGTCGAAGATTCTGTTGTCAACGAGGTCAAATGTCTGGTGATGAAGATGATATTGGATTCAAACTGATGCGGGGCAAAGACCTAGGGAAATAAGTTTAGTATGGAAGTTAGGAGTTTAGGGGAAAAAATGGTGCGCGAAAGCTTTATGAAATTTGTGAATAATTAACTACTATCAATTTATTATAGATATTTTTTAATAGAAATACGAAATAATAATTAGAATTATCCGATTTTGGGAATGTGCGCTTGGCGTCGGATCTCGATGCTTGCTTTTGTTCTCGAGACCCAACTAGTGGGAATGTGCGGGTGGCGTCGGATTTCGATGCTGGCTTTTGTTCTCGAGACCCAACTAGGCGACGACGTCGGGGGTAGAGAAGAAGATACAAATATATCAACTCTAGGGTTTTGGCATCGTACCATACAAAATCAAAAATATATTTATTTTAATTCTTTCTTTGATTCTTTAATATCTAATATCCGAATTTACACACTATTTATAAACTACAAAACAATTGAAAGAAGATAAAAGAAATCTCCAAATACCTATTCATAAGATAAGTCAAATCTTTAACCAACTCAAAGAGATCAAATTCTCCTTATTTAGATTAATCCTAAAACAATCTGAAATATCCAAAAAGATAACCGAAAATTCAATCTAGTTCTCATCACAAACACTCCTTGAGCTTTCGAGCACTCAGATCAACAACACACTCGATCTACAACACGATCTAGGGACGACAATGAAGGTTGTTATATTTGATGTCTTGGGTTTCTTGTGGCACCAAAAACAATGATCTTTCGAGCACTCGATCAACAACACGACCTAGGGACGACAATGAAGGCTGTTGTTTTGATGTATTGGGTTTCTTGTGGCACCAAAAACAACAGTCCAAAGGTGAAGGTGTTGTGTGTTGTTTCCTTGATCAAACAATGAGGGGAATGTGTGACCGTTTCCTTGATAAAAAAAAACATACGATTAGGTTTTTGATTGATAAATTGAAGATTTGACAAGGCTATCACACAAGCAATCCTAACTCAATTTATTCATCAATTTTGATCCCCAATTCATGATTACATGCATATATTTATAGCCACCATAGGCTAAACTAAAAGATGACAACGAATAAAATGAAGCTTATCTACCAACAACACCAAGTAAGGTTAGCAACAAATCCTAACTAAAAATAAAACCTGACTGACTTAATTCAATCCAAGTCTATTTGGATGGTCCCGCATCATTCTCCCCGGTTTGGAGACTTCACCACCTGGTGAATCATGTAAACTGAAAGTCCAAAGAGAAGTGCTCCTGCTGCAATACTCCAAATCGACCACAGCGGTGGTCACTGCAACGATGGGAAGCACTGACTCTGGGTAGTGAACACATTGCAAGGTCAATTCCTATAGCAATGTTACGTCCGTCATGTGTAGAACCCTGCGTTCAGTTTCTTCAACCTTATTTTAAATATTTTTAGTATTTATGATAACGACAAAATAATATTTATTCACAACAGCTGAAAAGAAGGAACAATTTCAAACTTCTCAAAAGCTGCACAAGGAACCTATTTGTACAGCGGACGATTTTCTAGAACTAGTAGACTCAAGAGGCTCAGTAGGTTCACGAAGTGACATATTAAGATCCTTCAAGAGATGATACAGAATAGTCAAAAGTTCACTTGTGGTTTAGAACAAAACATATGTTGCAGAACAGACTCAACTTGCAGGCCAAGTGTTATAGGTTCAATAGACTAAACTATTTGAGGTCCTATGCATATGGGATCAGCATCAACAAGTACATGCTCGTCATCGGTTTTTTTTGTCTTAGTCCTCCCTAGTCTTTGTCCTTATGTTTACACATATGTCAGCACATATTTCTGTAATAAAATTATCGAACTTAGTGATCTATTTGCCAAATTTGGCATCCAACATATCAAATCTAGTATTTATTGGGGGTGGTGATTTCTTACAAGCATTGATGTTAAAGATGCCCAAAATGCGAGAGATGATATTTCACCGCCTAATCCAAAGGCATACCATGTCTTCTCTAGGTGATGCCTAGGCGAGAAAGGCATACAAGATTAGACGAATGTGTAATTAGGCGAGCCTAGGTGTACACCTAGGTGTGTTGGGTATTTTATGCAACCTTTTTGGACTTTATTTGGATTTTTTTTATAAGTTTTCTGAGCTTATTTGATTTTATTGGTTTTTAAAGTTGCGGGCCTAAGTTTTAAAGGCCCTAATAGTCTTTTTTTTTTTTAAGTTTTAACACTATAAGTTACTAACTAAATAGACATAAACCAAAAAAGAAAAAAAAAGAGAATTTTGAATGTAGAACATTGACTCGTTGATCATCTTTTTTTCTTTTCTTTTTTTCATTTGAATAATTTGTCTTCTACTGTAAGGAATTATGTGTGATGCTATTTTTTATAAACTTAATGTTGTGTTTCATCGAATATTTTGTGATCTTGTTAAGTTACTTTGTTATTTTTTATTTGTAATTTGGTATTGTTTTTGACTTTTTTTTTAGTTTATTTTCTAAAAAACTCAAGTTTGATGAGTTTTTAGGGATATATGGTACATTTGGATAACCTATCATGAGTGACAAAAGTTACAAACTATGTTATGAAAAGGAAATTTGAGAAGTTGCCAATGTGGCACTTTTCTCCTAAGAGCGAGGCTAGGCATGTCTAAGCGCTTTTAGCGATGAGGTGAGGCAACTTGCTTAGGAGCGCCTAGAGCTTTTTAAAACACTGATTTAGTCATCTTGTTAAGTTACTTTGTCGTTTTTATTGGTAATTTTTGTGTGTGTGACCATTTTCTTTAGTTTATTGTCTTAAAACTCAAGTTTGATGAGTTTTGGAATATATGGTAGATTTGGATAACTTGACACGGGCTACAAAGTGACAATGTGTTATGATTTTTTTTTTGAAAAGCTGTCTAGGTGATGTTTTTCTTCTTCGGACGAGACTAGGCGCTCTCAAGCGATGAGACAACTCGTCTAGGAGCGCCAAGAATCTTGGGTCAACATCTTTTAGTATATATCTTACCTACGTATCAAAAATAAAATACCTACCTAGGGCTTTGATACCATTTTGAAGCAGGAAAAGACTGAAGGCACCTATGTATATGGATTCGTGGTTCACTAGAATGAAAGTCAGGGGTAAGGAAGCTTAATGTGAATAAATAATATTTATGTTAAATTCACAAAAGAGTTGGGGTTGTGGAAGCTTAATGTGAATTAGTAATATTATCTTAAATTCACAAATACCCTAACAAGGTTGCAAAATTTAACAAATGAACTGCAGGAGGTTACCAAACTGGAATGCGAAGTGACAAACATGTACAACTCAAATGTTCGAGATGGGATATCGGGTTCATATCAGTTTGGGTTTTGAGATGTCGAATATCGGATGTCGGAGATACATCCGAGATATTGAACTATTGGATATCAATAAATATAAATATATTATATACTAAATATACTAATCGTCCTACCAAATTCAAATTTCTAGATGTACTAAATGTTCTAATTAAGATCTTTAATATCTTTGAAGACTATAAGCAATTAAGAAAATTAGCATGTTAAAATTTCATTACTTTTCTTCCAATAACCTCGTAATAACCATATTAGTGCATAGAAAAAAGAATCAACCCGCACAAGAACATATCATCATAGTAGACCAGACCCCAAGTCTTGGACTCAGGCCCAACCATATTTGTCAAGCTTGTTCCGAAGGAACCAATGTTGCATTGTGCAGTCCCGACTTCTAGCTGGTTTTCGAAACCCGGACGTTGTTGCTGTCCATGACAAGCTTCTGTGGCCAGTTATCCAGCCTCTGGACAATCCAGAGATTGTGTGCTCTGGTGACCACATGGGACTCAAGTGACTGCTTGACTGCCTCTGGTCAAACCAGAGCGTATGTCTCCAGCAAAGACTACTATTGTGAGACCCGACAACGACTGCGACAACCTCTGGGAGAGGCTTCCTGCGCCTTGAGAGAGAGGTTCATAGCTTTTTTGGTCTAAGTAGTCAAAAACGGTTATATATCGGTTATGGTCTAAGTAGTCAAAAACGGTTATATATCGGTTATATAACCGATATATAATGGTATCGGTCCTGGACCGATATTTTTTTTCCAGAAATATCGGTAAAATATCGGAACCGATATTATCGGCCGATTTGGCCGATATTGTTCGAAATATCGGTTTACAAAAAAATCGATTTATCACGGTTTTGGTTTTGCTATAAAAAATTCTTATGGGCCTGGGCCTGCAGACGATATTCTATGAAAAAATCTGTTGTTAAGTCAAGATACAATACAATACAAGCTTCTGCCATCAATGGAGATTACATCTTATGCCATCAAACGATATAACATTCACATCAATGGAGATTACATCTGCTGCTGAATGATATGACATTCACATCAATGAAGAATGGAGATTACATCTTATGCCATCAAAATCTTCATGCATCATACTTATTCAGAGATGTAGTTCCTCAAGTGATCTCCTTTATCTTGGATCTCTTGGTTTTCTCGACGATATGTATACTTTCTGCATATTTTATAATAGAAAACTATTAAGTGTATTGTTCATATATAAAAATTGTGTTAAAAATGCAAACCGATATTTACCGTTATAAAACCGATATATCGGTGATATATCTATAACTCTTCTGGACCGTTATCATAAAAAATCCGTTATTAACTACATAGTTTTTGGTTTAAGTTTGGTTAACTGGTAGGGATATGACCCTGGCCCAACCTGACCCGAAAATACTAAATTCACCTCTAATATCCGATATTTTCATATGTCGGGAGATATTGACGGATATATCGGATTTCGACCGATGTATTGGCCGATTTTTCTCAAAACAATGTATACGATATATATGATCGATATATGTTGGTTTATGTCAAACTGACATATTGACCGATATCACCGATATAAGTAACACTGGTACAACTAGATGTCTTTTGGAACAAGAGTGAATAATCAATTAAATATTTGGCTATGTGGCAGCTGGGCGGGTTATGGAGGACAATATTTGACCGTTGCACGCACTGGTCGACGATGAGTTTGGTGTTGTCGAAGGCTCTGTTGTCGTTGAGGTCAAATGACAGGTGGCGATTTCAATGTTGATTTCAGATTCAAACTGATGGGTCTTTTGAGTACTCCATCGATAACAAGATACACGAACACAGTTGAGGTTTTTTTATTTGATGTCTTAGGTTTCTTGTAGCACCAAAACAACAATCCAAATTCAAAGGTGCTATGTTGTTTTCCTAGGTTAAACCATGAAGAGGGATTCGGTGATTGTTTTCTTGATCAAACAACACAAATAGTAATAAGTGTTGCAAATGTCGGCCGACACAAATAGTAAACAGTGTTTCATGTCGGCCTGGGCCACGTCTTATTCTCGAAGGAAAATGGCGTATATCAGACCATAATGTCTTTGTGGCGTTTC
The DNA here is from genome assembly GCA_036927795.1 of Iris macrosiphon. Taxonomy (NCBI): domain Eukaryota; kingdom Viridiplantae; phylum Streptophyta; class Magnoliopsida; order Asparagales; family Iridaceae; genus Iris; species Iris macrosiphon. The sequence continues at coordinate 108,667,901 of JAYESA010000017.1, forward strand.
GTAAAAATTCGGCAGATTGTAGGATTTTTTTCGACATTGCAGGATTTTTTTTCGACATTTTGACCAATATGTTATTTACAGAAGTCGGACGACATTTGAAGAATTGGATTTTTTTTTTTGTGAATGTGGATCTGGTTTTATTTTCAAATCTGGTTAAACCTGTAAGTGATAACTAACCCTAACGGATCCCTAGCCCCTCTCTCTCTCTCTCCTCTCTTAATCTATTGTAGTTGGCGCATGTCTCTCCTCTTGATCTGTTGGTGTTGCTCAAACACTAGCCAGTGGGGCTCCATTCCGATTAGATATACCCCATTTTAAAATTACTTACTCTTAAATTATTCGATATTTGTATTAGAAATTAGATTTAAATAGGACATTTATGTAATATAATTTATAAAATATTACATGTTTATTGATACCCAACATTTTAAAATGTCCCTTACATGTCCCCGACATCCGAAACCCACCATCAACAATCACAATCCAACCAACGTGAACCCGACATACGGCATATACAACTTCGATTTGGATTAAAATTGAAGATTTGGCAAAGCTATCACACAAGAAATCCAAACTCAATTTATTCATTAGTTTTCATCATTTATTTCATGATTACATGCATATACTTGTACCATCATAGACTGAACTAAAAGATGTTCATCTAATCTAAATAAGATCAACTAACAAACTCAATAGTAAAACCTAACAAAGTCAAATGTGGGCTTTATCTGGATGGTCCCGCATCAAGAAGGATGGGATGGGATGGGTGGGGGGCATGAAGAGGAAGAGGATTAGGGGTGAGTTGGTGCCGAGGAGGAGGGGAGTCATAGGGATGGAGGGAGAGAAATGGGGAAAGGGGAGAAGAGGAGTGGACTTCGCACCTATGGTGACAGAGGAGGGGAATGCATGTGGCGGACGAGGAAGATGAGGGCAAAATAACACTTCCACCCTTTACCCATATATTGGATTTAATTTTTGGCTTTACCAATACAAAGGGGAACTAATAACTCCAATTGTTTGAGATTTGGAGGACTTCTCCACATTTATTAAGATTTAACGGACCTAATTCTAAATATGGAAGATTTAAGGACCTTTTACGAAAAACCCATCTATATCTTGGTAAAATCAGATGTAGTTATAAATGGAGTTAAAGAGAGGGAGAACCTTCTTTTGCTTATCTTTTATCCTTATATTTGCCTAGTTGCTGGACGGGCTGGCAAAGTAATGGAGGTTTGCAACAACTATATTCAAATTATAGTTGCCATGAGTTCATTTTCCTTTCCATTAGTAGTAGATACTTGGAAATCAAGTAGTTTCAGGATATCAATCTGTCCCTTGCATGTGTAGTTGAGAGACTTCTATCAGAATTGAAGAACAAAGTAGACCTCAGTCCCTTCAGAATTCATTTTAAATGTAGATTTTTTGTGTGTGTAATTTCTTCCTTGAAAATGAGTAACAAGTTGCTACTATTGGTTAGTATGATAGCTTAGCTTATCTAGAAACAGTAGATTGCAGGCTCTTTTCGTATCAGGTGGTTCTGTTACTGTCAAGAGTGTCTAACTTGGTATGCCGGCCCAAATATTGACGTTGACAGAGGCATACTTCTAGCATTGCCTTGTCAAATAGGTTCTTCGTTTAACCAGTCGATGCAGTTGAAAGAAAATTAATGATGTAGGTATATAGTATATATATTTCATAAAAATATCGTTAGAAATTTTTTGTCCAGACACCACAATTTATATGGCATCCCAGAATTTGGAGACTTGTTTGTTTTCAAGGGCATGCCTTAATATTTGGTTTCAGTTTGGTTTCTTTTGTTTCTGGTTGATATTCAGTTTTTGTATGAAAGAAGTGTTTGTTCCATAAGCATATTTGAGATTTAAGATTAATTTGGGTACATGGAACTCACTTGCATGGTTTATCTTTATTATTAGGTGCAGTTTCTCTCTGGTATCTTTATAAACTGCTAAAAGCAAACGCCAAAACTATGGTTTCGTGTAATAAATATACTGGATACTGTCTATATATCTTCCCATTTGTTATAAGGTGTTGCTTTCGTATAGATGGTCTTACTCTACTAATCTATTACTGTATGAATACTACAAATGTAGGGTGAGATGTTCGGAGGTTATTATTTCTTCATTATATACACTATTTGCAACCTGTGGCCATGGATAGACCATAAGACCAATTGAAGCACTATTGTTAGTTGGAAAGTGAGAAGGGAGTATAAATTATGTGCTTACATGTTACTTCCTTTCCTCCCAGGCAGCTAGTTTCTTTTCATATTGCTACTCTTTGATTATATTATCCCTTTTCCTTTTGTTTAAGGTGTAGGGAATTTACGCTTATGAAAAATTCTCTCTCTACATACCGTTCTTTTCATACCCTTCAATGTGCCTATGCTGCTCGCTGCACTAGCAACAGAATGGAGGACTGTGAGTTCCTCTAGGATTTTTGAATTGGGCTTATTATCTGTATCAATCTCAATGGTTGGCATTTTAGCAGAGTTCTCTTCCCTACACTGAGAGGATCCAAATCTGTAGTTTGAACATGTGCATTTGACACTGCAAGCAAATGCTAACCAGTTGTGGAACTGGAGAGCAAAATGAACCAAATTGGAGTCTGGAGAGCAATAAACCCGCTGAGGTTCTTGTAAATTCATTTTGAGCATAAATTTCTCTTTATTTTCTTAGAACAAGTTCCTAGTTAACTATTGGTTAGTTTGAGAACTCAGGTGAATCTTGATAATGAACTGGAATCCTAATCTAAATAGGGGATGTAAGCCCAAGTTTAATGAATGACTGACTTGCCTTAGGTTCACTTATAGGATTTAGTATGTGCAGGTAACTATATCATTCAAGACAGTAATGATAATTAAGGATGTGGGTATAAGAGCATCATTAGTAGATGGAGCTCAAAAATGTGTCTCGAGGCCCAAATTTATAACAAAAAAAATCTATAATGAGTTTGGTTTGTATGGGATACATTCTGAATCTAAAATTTAGAAATTGGATGAGAGAGCATCAATGGTAAGACTCATCCCAATTTCCATATTTTAGATTAAGAATGTAGGAGCTCAGTTCGTATAATAATATGACTTAATTGGAGTTATATGATGGTCCAGGTTACGTGATGGTCCCAACCCGCCCACAGGAGCTATAATTTGAGTTTCATAATTTTTACATTTAGAATGTAGGAATTCATTTTGTAGAATAGTAAGACTCAATTTGGAGCTCTAATTTCTATATTCTAGATTTTACATTATTTTTTTGTCACATTAATTTTTGACCACATAACATTTGGGACCAAAGATCATTTTATCATTTTTTACTATTCTCATACAGATCTAACTCATTCTAGATTTTTTTTATTTTATAAATTTGTGTCTCATGGTACATTTTTGAGCTTCATCTACTAATAATGCTCTAATAGACCATATGCAAGAAAGACGAATATAAATGTTATGACACTATTATTTACCAAAAGTTGGTTGGTTTTTAACCACTAGATCTCTCTTCACTTCACTTGATGAGAGATTTGAGGGAGACATCAAATCAATGCTCCCATCTCTCTCCCCTCCGAAGATTTCACGTGAAGTTATTCAGTCATCTTTTCCCATGTACATCCACCTTCCCCCATTCTTGCGGCTTGCGATTCTTTGGGGTGCATATAATGAAAAAGTGAGACTAGATAATTTTTTGCTATTTTTTCTACCGTATACAGAAAAAATGTCTTAATAATTGACCTTCTTAGTTCGTCAAAATGACAGGGTGACGATGACAAGGGTGGCTCATTCTCAACTCGTATCGGGTATGTGCAAAGCAGTATCAGACAATACTGGACGGGATATCGTTGTTATATCGTCAATATAAAATTGTCACACAACTTTCATCCGGCATACAATGATATAATGCTGTTGCTGCTGCTGTTTCAGAGTGAACTGACAGTACACTGTCGGTATACTCGCAAAATACCGCTGTCGAGGTTGAAGGCCCAATCCAAATGTTTAATCAATACCGTTGGATTGAGATCAACGGTCCATGTTATCTCGGAATTATATTGACTTAAATAAGAGTTTTATAACCATAATTACAATAGAAAAACATAAAATAAGAGAGTTTCTCAAAAGGTGCAATTTTTCAAGGAGAGGAAGAAGGGTTTCAAAGTTCTTGGAATTAATTTGAAGATACATATTGCTTCGAAGAGTTCTTTATCGGTACTTTCTCGTCCTATGGTCTTCAGTAATCCTTTGCTTCTTTCATAATCTAGGTATACTACTGCATACCAGATGAAAGTCTTGTGACAGAATTTTATACTGGCGATATAACGATGATATACCGTCCAGAGTGATTTGACAGTACACTGTCGGTATACCCGCGAAATATTGCTGTTGAGACTGAAGGCCCAATCCAAATGTTTAATCAGTACCGTTGGATTGAGATCAATGGTCCAGATTATCTCAGAATTATGTTGATTTAAATAGGAGTTTTCTAACCATAATCCCAATAGAACAACAAGAAATAAGAGAGTTTTTCAAAAGATACAATTTTTCAAGGAGAGGAAGAAGGGTTTCAAAGTTCTAGGGATTGATTTAAAGACATATTGCTTCAAAGAGTTCTTTATCGGTACTTTCTCGTCCTATGGTCTTCAGTAATCCTTTGCTTCTTTCGTAATCTATTTCCGTCTATCTGAAGTGTTGCGGTGATCCGAGTGGATCAATGGAGAAGTTTGTAAATGAGTCGGTGTACTTTCTTTAATTCTTAGTGGAGGTCTTTTCGGGTTAGACTCCAATCATCCTGAGGTTTTTTTCGTCAGTGATTTCCATGGAAGAATCGATTGTGTTTGCGTTGTGCTTATCTGTGTTTGAATTCTAGTATCTTGAGTAGGTTGTGCGTTTTCGGTCCTAGAAGGTTTCTTTCGATTTGGAGTTCCGCAGTTTTCATGTATGTTTCCAACAGAGTAGTATCAAAGCTTGTGGTTGCAACGTGTGTCAGGTGGTTGGCAATCAAACTGGGTAGAAGAGATGAATACGAAGTCAGTGCACAAGATAACCTTAACGATTCTAGCTATCACTATTGGCGAAGCAAGATGAAAGTTTGGCGGAGCAAGATGAAAGATTTGGTGTTCGTCAAGAAGCTGCATTTACAAATATTTTCTTTCGAGAAGTCTAGTGAGAAATTTGATGATGACTAAAATTTCGAGAATATGTAAGTGTGGGTATATCATGAAGTTCATGGATGAGAATGTGTATAATCACATCGCCAATATCTCGAGCAAACAAAGACGTCGTGGGATGAGCTGGAATTATTCTTATGCAAAGAATACCATGGTAAATAGGTTATTCTTGATCCGACAGATGGTTGGTCTTAGGTACAAGGATGATTCGTCCATTACGGATCACTTGAGTGAGTTTCAGGACGTAGTTAGCCAGCTGTCCTCTATGAGGAGTAAAGTTCGACGACGAGGTATATGGACATTGGTTGCTGTGTACTTTGACATAGTCGTAGGAGGCCGTATGAGTATCCATGATCGCTTCTGCTATAGAAGGCATGGTTAGTCTGGAGTTTGCAAAGAAGAGTGTTGAATGAAGAGATACGGAGAAAATCTCAAGGCATTTGATCTATATTTCATTCGAAGACACTTGTGTCCGAAAGTCGAGGGAGAAATAAAAGCAAGGGACAAGAGCGATGACAGGGACAAGAGCAGAGGGATGTGCAAGGGTCGGTACGAGGACTCTGAATGTTACTATTGTGGAAAAAAAGGGTAACATCAAGAAAAATTATTTGCTTGGAAATAGAGAAGAATGACGACAAAAGGAAGCAGAGTGAGAACACTTCACGATCGCCTTAGCACATGGAGGCGACATCATTATTATGGGTGATGGGGTTATTATGAACCTTGCCTACAATGATAGTTCTTGGATGGTGGACTTAGGGACTTCGGTGCACTATCTTACAACAGGTTACTGTTTGCCACATAGACAATAAGAGACTGTGGAGTATTGAATATGGGAAACGAAAATGTATTAAAGGCGATTGCTATAGGAAATGTGCATTCGAAGACAAATACGGGAGCAATTCTTGTGCTTAGAAATGTTCGTCATGTCCTCGATATCTGTTTCAACCTGGTATCGATTGGAATGTTGGACGATGAGAGATTCTTCAATTTCTTTGGAAATGATTAGTGGAAGCTTTTCAGAGGTTCAATTGTGGTTTCCAGAGAAAGTAAGAAGTCCGAACTTTGCTATGGAAGGGAGCACATGAGGTGAATGCAGTCAGTGAATCGTCTACCGAGTTGTGGCACAGACGACTCAACCATGTCAACGAGAAAGGAATGATTTACTTAGTGAAGATGAAGGTGATTTCATGGATAAAGTTTACAAAATTGTAGAAGTGCATGCACTACATGACTGGAAATCATCATATAATGTCTTTCCAAAGTCACCAATCTTCAAGGAAGCTGGCATTGGTAGAGATGATTCACTCAGACATCTATAATCCAATGTGTAAAATTAATTCGTGGTGTTTCTTATCTTGTAACATTTATTAGTAATTATTCTAGGAAAGTTTAGGTCTATGCTATAAATACCAAGGATCAGGAGTTGCCCACTTTCAAAAAGTTTCATGCCTCTATTAAAAGACGAGTAAGAAGTTAAAGTGTGTTCGATCAGACAACGATATCAGATACATTGGTCCCTTTGATGCATATTGCAAAGACCAAGAGATACTACACCATAAGTCTCCACCAAATATGCCTAAACTCAATGGCATAGCCGAGCGTATAAACATGACATTGATAGAGAGAGAGTATGGTGATTGCTCTCATATGCAAACTTATCAAACAATTATTGGAGTGAGGCTCTAAATACCGTTTCTTATATTATTAATTTATCTACTAGTGCTCCTTTGCAGGGTGATGTGCAAAGTATGGTACGACAATGAACCATCATACAACCACATGTGGGTGTTTGGGTGTAAGGCCTTCATGCAAGTACTGAAGGATGAGAACTCCAAACTCGTGTAGTGCCCCGCTCCTGGAGATGGCACAATGTTAGCTTATGACTACTATAACTTAGTCGGAATTGAGTTAATTGAAAAAAAAATCTTTCAGCATATAATCGATCAGGACAAATGTATGGAGAACCCTTTCATATTCAGAGATTGGCTTATGTTAGAATAAGTCCAAAATGCAGTAAATTATGTCTTAGTGAATGAACTATCTATAAGAGTCTCCACCTATACCTTTTTATTATCATTTTTGTTGGATATTTTTGCTGCTTGATTTTGATGAATGCGTTTTCGCTGACATTTGATGAATATTTTTATTACATGCTTTTATCCATTTATGCATTCATTTGAGAATTTTGAGAGGAAGAGAAAAAAAGAAGAAGTTTATTGATCCGTTGTTGGTGCCATTATAGGAGGACGCATAACTTATATACGATCGTCACGAAGTAATTTCTCCTCTTCGACAAATTCTTTAATCGGTAGATGGTTATGGCCCTTCTTCCCTTTTCCTTTACGTCTTAATAAAAAGTATTCTCATTTTTTCGTGCAATGTCCTTAGATCGATGACGTCTATTAGAAGTAAAAGATAAAAATAAGCCATATATATGTTGTTATAATTGCTAATAATTAAAACACTGAAACTGTAAATTGTTAAGTGTATTTATAGACGAGATTAATATAGTAAGTGCTCGTATGCAAAGCAGTATGGATGTGATTTGATGCCACAAAATAGTTTGGAATAATGAGTCACCAATCCGGATAAGCCTGAATGGGAATTGAGATTTGCGAGCATAGACTCGAGGAATGAACTGTACAAGTAGAGATTTACATTATATTATTTTTGTTTCTGTACCGTGCATGATATATTTTATAGTTAAGTTGCGCACGCATTTGCATGGTCATGGACATCTTGTGCAAAACGTTTGGCTTTCCTCGAATAGTATTCGGGCACCGAGACCGTATCAATCTAGGAGAAAATTATCTAGAATGTGCTTTAAGCACGAGGTATTATGGGACCTTCAGTAGGGCTAACTACCCGAATTGGAAGGGTGCATTGTAATACCTTGTATAATCTTTTATGGTATCAGAATCACCAACGATCGTCATATAGACAGACTGCATTACTAACGAATCACGGTAAGTGCTAATCCTTATTTTATGCAAAGATGGACAAGTCGACTATAGGTAATAAATTATTATTTAAGTGATAATATTATGTTTTATGCTCATATTTTATATTCTCGATTATGAATTGTCAATAGACCCTAGTCCAAAATATAAAGATTATTTTAATAATTGTATGCTTCACATATATACTGTGTTGGTTTAGTTGAGTCGGGTTGATACCGCTCACTAGTGCATTCTCCAATATACTTCTTCTCTCCTCCACAGGTATTGGAAACAACTCGGGCACTCAATGGGCATGATGTATGGAGCGATTATATTATTTCATAGACAGCTTGTTAGTTTGCTATTTATTTCATGGAATGTAAGTCGAGTCAACAATTCAAGTGTATTGATAAATATGTACTCCACTGCAAGATTATTAATAAAATAGATATTTTCTTCCATATTGTTATCTTCAACTTTCTGATATTGTGTTGCTTCAACCTTATATTCAATTAATTTATCAAATGCGTACGTTCATGCCTTGTACAAGTACAATTTAGACTTGTACGATATCACTTCAAGTGACGACTTATTGATTCGATGGAATCGGGGTGTGACAACTCGAGCCAAACATGAGGCAGTGCGTCTTTATCAGTTATGGTCGGGATGAGTTCGGGTATACACTCTATGACCCAGTGGAAAGAAATCTCATTATAAGTTGGGACGTGGACGTGATATTAGTCGAGGATCAGACCATGACCAACACTTTGGATTCCAAGATACCTTCTTAGACTGATGATTTGTCCGAGTTAGAGTCATTTTGTTTTGAACCGTTTCTAGAGGATACTACAGAGCTTTCAGATATGGGGGAGCCAGTACATATAGTTGATCCCAACCTTGTTTATCAGCCTTAGGGGGATGGTGATCAAGATGACCCTCGAGAGGATGAGCATGTCGAGGAGGTAGTTCCTGAAGGGAATAAAATTATCGGTGCATAGCCAATACCAAAGGTTTCATTGAGGAGTACGGGAGAGCGTCGACCGTCCACGAGGTACTCGCCAAATGAGTACGTGCTATTGACTGATGGAAGAGAGCCCGAAAGCTTTACAAAGGTGATGGATGACGAATCCATAGGCAGGAGTTGTAATGTCCCGCTCTGCACAGTGCATTTGGCTGGTTTGTTGGCTCGAAGGGCTTGTTCGGACTTGATTTCATGTAGAAATCTTGGTGTTCGAGGCGAAGACTAATCTTCAAGATGGTGTTTTTGATCATTCTCTTCTTTACCTTCACACTTAATAAAATGATGTTGCTAGTGTTTGTTTCTATGCCATGAGATAGTAAATGCTAAGTGCAAAGAACCAAGATAGATAAACGAGAGAAATCTCATTTTTGTAACTTGCTACTATAGGACATGAAATTGTTAAACGGTTGCTATTGAATTGTGTAATAAATTGTGTAATATAAAATTGCTTTTATCTTATCATATGGGGTATAGTACCGTGGTTAGATTATCATATGGAATATTGTACTACTATTATGGACATGAAGACTATTGTATTGTTGTTTTAGAGATGAAAAATATGACGAATGATTGGAACCATTGGGTCGCCAAGGTAGTATCCCTGGACTGGAACGTTAGTAAATGTAGAAATATCTAGAATGGAAAGTATGGTGCGAGCGATGGCTCGAGGAATGTGATAATAGAAGAGATGTGTTGTAATAGTATTTCAGTTTTATGTACCATGCATATGTTTTATAGTTAAACTGTTCACGTATTTGCATGGTCATGGACAACTTGTGCACAAGATTTTGGTTCCTCGAACGATCGTCGAAGCACCGGGATCGTGTCAGCCTAGGAGGAACAGGTATTATCGTGGCTAACGTACTAGCACGTGGTATTTCGGGACCTTCAGTAGGGTAACTACCCGAGTTGGAAGGATGCTGCAAAATATAGGGAGATTCGAAAAACTTTCAGGGGGGGGCTAGCTATTCGTCGCTGAAACGGAGCTGTCTATCCCGAAATAGTCCAAGATGACGCGTCGCCAGTGATCTTCATGTAGTTAGGCTGCATGCTAACATCAATATGCTTGCAGGCCTATCAAAAATGTTTGTAGGGACAAGTGCACAACACATCATATTTATAAGGCTAACAGTTGATGCAGAGACACATTTGTCACACATATTTATATTATGAATTGATAGCATGGTTTACAGGGAAGGATGGTAAGTTGGGTAAGATTCTTTATGTTCATATATATATTTGTTTATAAACTGTTAGCATGTCACATGTATGATCTATGTTTCATGTTTTTGAAATGTAACTGATCCTAAAGCAAGATTAGAGAGACCACATAATAATAATAAGAACGCATGTTTTCACATGATTATTGTGTGGGTTTAGTTGAGTGGGGCTAGATATCACTCACCAGTATATGATAATGTACTGACCTTCCTCCTGTTCTGCAGGTACGGGGAGTAGCTTGAACAGTTCCGAGGCGTCGAAGAATTTGTTGAACGAGCTGGAGCTTCTCATTCAAAGATATAGTTTTCTATTATAAAATGACTGCATGAAAAATTATTACTTGTATAATTCTTGAGATGTTAGGCTTGTGACATGTTTTATTGTATTGTGATAGAGTGAGTGATTGTAGTCGAATTATTTTTTTGGCTTCGTGTCGTGGTAATTCCGATGCAATATTATCAATAAAGAGAATTATTTTTGTATATTTTTTGTCTATTCAACTTTTCTATTTATTTTAGCTGCAATGACTTTATTTCATAGATGTTCTATCGATCGTGTTTGTGTTTGTGTTTGTGTTTGTGTTTGTGTTTGTGCTTGTCTTGTATAAGTATAATTTAGACTTGTACGATATTACGTCTTCTGTGTCTGTTCCGAACAAAGGCAATACTAATTTGCATATGGAATCTTTTATAGTTTAATTAAAAATAACCAGATGCTGCATGTGCAATATTTAAGAATTTAATAAAATCATGGATTTCTTTCGTCTGTAATTGCTAGTTAGCCCCATCCAAAAGCAGTGGTCACTGTAGACAAAGGCTTGGTTTGGGATTGAAGTCTCCACAATTGTCTGAATAAATGATCTTCTTAGTTCTTTCTATTGCTTCCCAGGACATACAACTAATAGAACAAAAAACTGTTTAGAACCCAAAGTTTATATTATTTTTTTTCTCTTAAAATTTAGCATTAAATAAGTAATCTTACAAATTTGTAACAGCCAGCAAACTTCATATGGCTCAGAAATAGTAGAGATTTGTTGGACCTCTGACTATGGCTGTGATGACATCACATACTTAGAAATTTATACTGTTGCGAATGCCGATGATAATTAATATAAGGACTAATTAGCGTTTAAATTCTAAGTTTTAAATTAACTTAGAGTTTAAGTCCTGACATATACAATTAGAAAATTTGAACCGTGTTATAAAGTATAGAGAATGGAGGAAATTGTTTCTTGATTCACTCTGTAAATCAACTAGAGATGAACCATTTATATATGCTTACAATTGAGGTTGACATTAATAATAACAATTAAGAGAATTAAATACCAAAAGATATGATATCAAGCAATTATGGTAATGTCAAAATATATCAATCAAATATGGTAAATTATCCATATTTACAACACCCCCTTGGATATTCACCATTAATTAGTCGGTGGTGAATGTACATTTGTTGTCTCATTAAAACCTTACTAAGAAAAATTCAATGAAAAAATCTTAGTTGAGTTAAAAGAGTACAACGCGCAGAATTCAAAAAAATTCTTTACAAGCCATACTCCCCCTCGATACAATGGATCTGTAAACAGCTAGTTTGTCTGATGATTAAGTCGTCGCATGCCTATTCAGTGTACCAACTTCTGAAATGTGGTCTTTGGTAGTGCCTTGGTGAACAAATCGGCTAAATTTTTATTTATCTTATTTGCTTGACTTCGATCACTTTCGTCATTTGGAGCTCATGTGCATAAAATAACTTTGGTGGAAGGTGCTTGATTCGATCTCCTTTGATGAATCCCTCTCTGATTTGGACAATGCAAGCCGCATTGTATTCGAATATTGTTGTTGACTCATTTGTAACTGTGGATAGTTGCCAATTTTCTCTTATATGATGAATAGTCGATCTCAACCATACACTTTCTCTTGTTTCTTCATGTAATGCAATTAATTCTGCATGGTTAGAGGAAGTTGCTACTGAACCCTGCTTTGTTGATCGCCAAGATATAGCTGCATTGTTATTAATAAACACATAACCTGTTTGAGAGCAACACTTATGAGGGTCAGAAAGATAACCTGAGTCTGCATAATGAACTAGACGAGAATTGTTAGTGGAATAACATGAATAAAATAATCTTATATCAGTTGTTCCATGAAGATATCTCAATATGTGTTTAATGTCTAAGTGTAGGTGCAAACTAAATCTAGACAATGAATTAACAGAAAATGTAATGTCCGGTCTTGTGCATTATGCTAGATATAATAGTGCTCTGATAGAACTTAAATACGGTACTTCAGGACCAAGAACTTTTTCATCTTCTCCTCTTGGTCGGAATGGATTTTTATCCAAATCTAAACTGCGTACAACCATATGTGTACTTAGCGGATGTGCTTTGTCCATTCTGAATCGTTTCAAAGGTCTTTCAATATATCGGGATAGATGCACTAATATTCCACTAGAACTTCTTTCTATTTGCAAACCAAGACAAAGTTTTGTCTTTCCCAAGTCTTTCATTTCAAATTCTTTCTTCAAATAGTTTGCAGTTTTCTCTAATTTTGTAGAAGACCCAATTAGGTTTATATCATCCACATATATTGCTACTATAGAAAATTCATTCTTGAATTTCTTAATGAAAACACATGGACAAATTTGACTATTTTGTATCATTCCTTAGTCAAATAAATACTAAGACGATTATACCACATTCTTCCGGATTGTTTCAACCCATATAATGCTCGTCTAAGTTTAATTGAACGCATGCCCTTTGACTTAGTATCTAGCATTGTAAATCATTCTGGAATTTTCATATAGATGTCAGTATTTAAGTCTTCGTACAAATATGTAGTTACAACATCCATAAGTCTCATATTAAGATTTTCAGAAACTACGAGACTGATTAGATACCTAACAGTAATGACATTCATAACTGGGTCTCCATATAGTCAATTTCAGGTATTTGAAAAAAATCTTGTGCGATAAGTCGGACTTTGTATCTTTCAATTACAATCCTCTCATTTCGTTTTCTCACGAACACATATTTAAATCCAATAGGGTTTATGCCCTTTGGTGTTTCCACTATAGGTCCAAACAAACCACATTTTTTAAATATTTTAATTCTGCTTAAATAACATCTTTTCACATTGGCCAATCTTTTCTTCGTCGACATTCATTTATACTACGTGGTTCATTTTCACAATCATCATTGTCCTTTGATATTTCAGTAGCTACTGCATAGCTAAATATGTCATCGATTACAAGTGTTTTTCTATTCCACAATTCACATGAACATGTATGGAATATCGAGATCTCTTTATTTCCAGGTACATGTGCCACTCTAGAGGCATCCATAGGCATTTCAATGAATTTAAAAACTTGCACATTTTCATTATTTGCTTCTGGAGCTTTTCATTATTTGCTTCTGGAGCTCCAGCCACTATTGGACCTTTATCAGGACAAAATGTTTTATTAGCTCTCCTCTTTCTAGGAGCACTATCCTCGGAACCTACAGGCCTACCACGCTTTTAACGTGTAGTAGTAGATTCATTTGCCGTCTTATTTTGATTTTGTCCAACTTGAACAGTGATTCTGGCTGGCACATTCATAGTTGACACATGTGATCTAGTTACCTTTGCAGCATCATTAAATGCATTAGGTAATTGATTTGCGATTTCTTACAAATGTATCATTCTCCTTGTCTCATAATCACATTGTGGAGTTCTTGGATCTTGATGAGATAAAGTAGACGTATTCCATGTCAATTCACACCGTTCATTAGTAATAGGTTGTTCTTTATGAACAATTTGTTGCTGTCCTCCCCCCTAACGGCGGAAAAACTCTCTCATCAAATTGACAATCATCATATCTTGCATTGAAGACATCATCAGTCATTGGTTCAAAATACTTTATTATGAAAGAAGACTCAAAACCAATGTATATTCCCAGATGTTGTTGGGGACACATTAGTTCTTTTCGGGGGTAAAATTGGGACATATACTGCACATTCAAACTTTTTCAAATATGAAATGTTAGGTTGTTTAACACTAACAAGTTGCATAGGTGAAAAAAATATGGTAGGCCGTGGGTCTAAATTTAACTAGAGATGCCGCATGTAAAATAACAAATCTCCAAGCCTCAATTGGCAAATTAGATTGCATTAGAAGAGATCTAGCTATAAGTTGGAGATAATTGATAAATGACTCAGCTAACCCATTTTGAGTGTGCACATGGAGAACATGATGCTCCACCTCAATTCCTAATGATGTATAATAATCATCAAAAACTTGTGAGGTAAATTCTACAACATTACCAAGTCTAATTGATTTAATCGTATTATCAAGAAACTGAGATCTAAGTTTATAATTTGGCCAAAAGACGAAAAAAATCAAGATTTCTAGTAGACAATAAACAAACATGTGACCACCTAGTAGATGCATCTTTGAATACCATAAAATATCTAAAAGGACCACTAACAGGGTGAATAGGATCACAAATGTCTCCTTATATTCTTTGCAAGAAAGTAGGAGACTCATTCTTAACTTTTAGAAAAGATGGTCTAGTTATAAACTTTCCTCGTGAAAAAGGAACACATAAGTGATTCTTTGGTAAACCATGATCGTAATTTTCCAATAAATGTCCACAAGAATTGTCTTGAACATAGTTTGTCCCGGATGACCCAAATGATCATGTTAAATGGTACATAAGACATGATCATTTGCTTTATATTTTGTCATATTCATATGAGATTCAATTATACCAATGGTGGTGTAATACAAACCTATCATAAGACAAGATAATTATTCTAATGTGAGTTTTTTTCTTCCAACATTAGATGTGATACATAATGTCTCTTTATTGTTATCATTTCGAGTTTCAATATGGTACCCATTTTTGCGTATATCTTTGAAACTTAGCAATTTTCTTTTGGAATTGCTTGAATATAACGCATTCTGCAAATCTATTTGAGTACCATTAGATAACATGATGTTTGTTTTTCCAAAGCCCTATATTATATGGGCTGGTCCAGCTATTGTTGACACTTTATGCTTGTCAAATACTAAATTTGAAAAAAAAAACTTTTAATTTTTCAAAATCGCATGTGTTGTAGCACTATATACCAAACACATATCCAAGTCATTTTTCTCCCTTCCTATATACATAACTTCAATAATGAAGCAAAAAAAAAATATGAACATATATTCTAGCTAGCATAAATATAATAAAAATAATTAAGCACCTCAAACGATAAATATTATATTAGAAATGTGACTCCAAATACATAATAAAGATTTATAACAAACTCTCATGGCCTAGGCATGCCATTTATGGAAACTAAAAATAAAACATGATTTCAAATATAAATACTTCATAGTACTTGAAATAAAACATAAGTTGACTGAGTGCTCATTCAATGGAAGATGGATTTTCCAGCATCTCCTCAAACTATTCATTAGTAACCCGATTCCCATTTTGATCCTAAAAAAAATCGGAACAATTGAAATGGGTGATGTCAAATGGTTGATCATTGTCCCAATATTCTGTCATATTTATTTTCACTTTCTTGGATTCTTTAAATTTGTCAACCTCTTGTTGAGGAGCTCGACATTGCTTAAACCAATGTCCATCTTTGCCACATTTATGACAAGCATTACTACCCTTATTTAATTTATTTTGAGGTTTTGAATTTCCTTTGTTAAATGGTGTTGTCCACTTATTCCATTAATTCTTTTGTGAACCAATGGTTCCACCTTTGTAAGGTTGATAACCATGACCATATCTTCCATAATTTTTTTCCTCTTCCACGCCCTCTTTCACGTCCTCCACCACGACCTCGACTAAATTCAACATTGGTATTTGCCTCAGGAATAGCCATTGATCCAGTTGGTCTATAGTTGTGTTTTTTCATGAGAACGTTGCTATTTGCTTCTGCTACAAGGAGACAAGTCACCAGTTCAGAAATATTTTGTGAATTTTCTTTCACAATATTGTTCCTGCAAAAGCACATTACTTGCATGAAAAGTTGAGAGAATTTTCTCAAGCATTTGAGCCTTTGTTACTTCTTTTCGCACAACCTAAGCCGAGAAACAATATTAAACAGAGCACAATTGTATTCTTTAACAGTTTCATAGTCTTGGTATCTTAGGTTCAACCATTCACTTTGAGAAATCAGAAGGATTACCTTCCTTTGATGGTCAAATATATCATTTAGAGATGTCCACAAGTTCAATGGATCATCCTCACATAGATATTCTGCCTTTAGATCATCATGAATATGATGTCGTCGAAAAATCAAAACCTTAGCCTTGGCTTCAGAGGTTTCTTTATTTTCTTTCTTAATAGTTCCATCAAGCTTGTTGGACTGTAAGTGCAACTTCGCATCCAATTGCCATGATAAATAATTGTCTCCGCTCACATCAAGAGTTTTGAATTCAAACTTTACAAGACTTGACATCTCTATGGCAAATAATAATAATAATAATAATAATAATAATAATAGTTATATTAAAGGAAAACATTAAAATTGATAAGTGCTTTCATAACTTCACATATACCATAACGTGATGAAACACTATCAAAGAATTTTTTGTCTTATGTGTATCACATATACAACAATGTGATCATTATGTATTTTGGGTATTTCTCATAATTCAATTCACATATACAATAATGTGAATTAATACCTTGTAAAATTTAAATAAATCAAACAAACTAAAATCAAACATATCTTTAAAAATTAAATAAACCAAACAATGAATTTTCTATTTTGAATGAAATTGTGAACATGTTCAATACAAATTTAGATTTAAAACTAAAAAAAAAATAGATCTAGAAAACTTATATTCTAATCAATCTATAAACACATAAATCAAACATATATTTAATTTTACTAAAACATGTGATCTAAGTATACAAGATTGAGACTTACCTCTTCAATATAATTTTACTAAAACTTCTTTCTCCCTTTTTCTAGTTCCTAGAGCAATTGGTGTTGATAACGTATTATAAAGTAGAGAAAATGAAAAAAAATGTTTCTTCATTCACCATGTAAATCAACTAGAGAGGAGACCTTTATATAAGCTTACAATTGATGTTGACATTTAATGATAGCAATTAAGAGAATTAAATGCCAAAAGATATGATATCAAACAATTATTGTAATGCCAAAAGATATGAACCAAATATGATAAATTATCTATATTTACAATAGACCCTTTTTTTTTCCATTATACCCTCATTGTGTTGATTGTTGCCCTTGTACTCATGTTAATGGTTTAATGAAAAAAAGGAAAACAAAGACAAAATTTCAAAGTTCAAACTTTTCAATAGGATATGTCAGAACTTAAAACTCTAAGCTGGTATAAAATCTAGGGTCTAAATGCTAATTAGCCCTTAATATAATAAACAGAAAAAGTGTCGATGATACAATGGTTAACAAATCACACATCATACTCCAATCGTTAACAAATCACAAATCATACTCCAATAGGTACATAAATTTGTATGTTTACCAAGACATTAATAAAATTATCAAGTTCAAGTGTACCAATGGAACACCCCCTTTTTCTTCTTCATTAAGCCTCATTTATTGTGTCCAGGAGATGTTAAACATCAAGCACAGACGTCAACACCAACTGCCGATAAATACACTAGTACCCGCCTAAAATCACTGAAGCATAACTATTCCATTTTTGTAGCATACAAAAATTTGACTTGAAAACCTAGAGCAAGACAATGTACTTTTGAAAACTTGGATGGATCACAAAACATGCACGAGTTCTATACCTGAAGCCCAAAAGGGAAGGTTTTGATCAACTGCACTTAAACCCTTCTTTTCTCCTTTACTGACGGATAAAATCATCTTCCCCATTCCAAGTCCGCTCCAGATTGCAAAGTTGAGTTGTTCGAGCGGGTGGAGTCCTCGGGTTTTATAGCATTTGCAAAAGCATACCAACCCAGAAGGTGTGGTATGATAAACTGCAGAAAACAGTCACGTTACAAAATTAATTGTCTTTCGTATACAATTTATAGAAGAATATTATCTTGGATGCATGTCAATCCACTACATCTGAAAGAAAGCTCAAGAAAAGTATAGAATGTCTTGGATGTAGCACGAAAACTATTTAGCAATCAAATTAAATGGTGCTAAATGTCAAAATAATGTTCAGGGTCAATTATTTCATTCATTAGACTCTGTGATGCTTAACATTCTTAAGTAACCAGGTTTTTCATCTTCAACTTCTCCCATAATAAGGAAACATTCTATGCTTGCAAGGTCTTACAACTAAATGGCAGGTATCCTAGGTTGGTGGTTAGCCAAACTTAATATAACTTAAAGAACCTCATCTTCTACATTAACACTTTTCGTCCTCTTTACACAACTAAAAGGTCAAACAAGGCAGTGGGTCAAAACAGTATACAACTATTGAGTACCGTAATTTCACTATATAGTTTATAGAACTTGTGTATGCTTATATTTTATAAAGTCCATTTGAGTTGAAATTTGGAAGGATAACATATTTCCTCATAATTTCACACTATATTACTTTATTCATCACAAGTCATAAGCTACGTAACACGGCCACTCCAAAAACTCGAGACGTCTGTGTCGTATCGTGTCAGACACGTATCGGACACGACATGGACACTCCAAAAATACACTAGAACACACCAACATAGGTGCCAAATCCATGTCACCAAATCCAAACCGTGTCATGTCGTATTTCTGTCCGTGCAACTGCAACATAGGTCATAAGTACCATATATTATCTGTTATTGTTACCAAGATGTGATTTTTTAATTTGCTTTATATGTCATCCTCTTGATGGGTCATACATTGCTTATTGATGTAGGCACAAAATCATAACCAACCTTGGGCTAAAGCTTGGAAATAAACTTCAAAAATTTAGGAATTGAAATGTGTGAAATTAGAATCAGAGATTATTAAAACAGGGAGAGGATATAAGGAGCATATGTGCAGATCCATGTTTTCTTGCTTAAAGGCTTGTGTTTTCTTTCACTAGTTTCTACTCTACTGTGTGCATTGTTCTAGTAGTTGATAGAATCATCAACAGAAGGCATTAGAAGCTACAACTCTGATGCAAAACCATCAATCCTGAACTGTACTGTAAAAGTTTACACGATTAAGTGAATGTTACCTACTATATTTATGCGTTCATCATTAACACCAAGAATAAGAAATTAACCTATAAAGAGATGTAGCATACATTGAAAGCAGAGTTTAAAACAGCGAGCTCAGCTTTTGATATAGGAATATAAATGCTTTCATCCACATTTTGAAGACGGTTCTGAACACCTGCAAAAGAACGATAATTTATTACACCAAAACTGTTATGGTCGATACTATTAGTTATAATCATTAAAAACCATGCAAAAAAATAAAAGGTTGGACATTGATACAACTACTTAGAAAGTACTCTTTGTTAGATATTACCCGTTTCTTAAGTCCAATCCAAACTATTCATAAACTCTTCTTGATCTTTCTTAACAGGAACCAAAGATTATGCCATTATGGTATACATAATTCTTCAGAAGCATGACCTTTAGAAAGTATATAACCTAATGGTTTAAAGGTTCTGCACTAACTATTGACGATGTAGAAGAGATTTGTGTGAAGCAAAATGAAGAGTACCACATCATCGAGCTATGCTCTCCAATACAACAGCAAATGCCTATCCATATATTATAATCACAGGATTTAGAATATTTGAGCATTACTGAGATTGAAGAATCTTCCACTGCCATCTGGAAGAGGTTCTGCCTTTAGAACCTTCCGAACCTTGCCTTCTTCACTGAAAAATGAGACAACTCAATGAGCAACATTTGGTTAAAAAGTAACTAATATCCAAGACAATATCAAAGCATTGACAGATGAAAACTATTTAAAATAACAAAAACAACAAAGCCTAAAATCCTTTATCCCAATGAAAATTATATTTGTAGAAGATAGCTACTTTGCTAGTTTAGTTTTGCTTCTTTGTACGGCCTAAGAGCTTCTTTAGTTTGTTCTTATTTTTAGTTCCACATTGGAAAAACTCAAGTGTGTGTTACCTTTGCATAATAGTTTGAAGTATCGGCCGATACCGATCTGATACGGCCGATACTGATACATCATGTCCCGATCCGATACCGACCGATATCCGATACTGACCGATACCGACATTAGATGTCTCTTTTTCGATCAATTCAGCAAAAAAATTGAATCAAAAAGACCAATTAACAAGGGTGTAAAAGTATAGTAAGATTGTAAAAGCATATAAAAGAGAAAAACTTATCTATCACATATAAATCAATCGACAAGGGTGACTACTATTTCATTTAATTTCAAAAATACTAAGAAACAACATCGAAAATATTTTAAATTATGCATAAATGTATAAAATATATTTTCAAAAATGTTAATAATTTAATAATAGTTGTTTGCTTTCGATACCAAAAAATCCAATACTCCGATCCGAAACTGCCGATACTAACGATACCGCCGATCCCGATATTCATAGGAATGGTCCGATACCGATTCCGATACTTTATATGTAATCCCTCATTCTAAACAATTAGGTTATTCTAAGTTGAGCCAACTTCTCAACATAGTATCACAACAAAACCCTAGCTCTTTTTTCTTCCCTACATCATAGCCTCCATCTTTCCAAAAAATTAAAAAAATGTGTTCCTTCTTCCCCAAATTTTCACACATTCAGTCCTAGCAACCCTAGCCGCCTAGACATTCTCCCCCCAATCTATAGTTAATTAAGTCAATCCCTAATCCTTCCCCTCCTCCCCCCTCGGAACCCTAGCCGCCAGTGTCAGGTTCGGCCACGACCCTCCTCCCTACAGGATATCGTCGACTGTTGTTTCTCCTGGCTGACGATAATTGACGACTACACTGCCTCTTCTCTGCCATTGATTTCTGATGCGACCACTATTCTGTTCTTCTCCAGTCCTTATAGATTCAGATCTCGACTGGTAAGTTTGTTTGCACACACTCAGTGACTTCCTCTACTCGAGATCTTGATCTGATTACGATCCTCTCAAGTCCAGCCTCCCTCTTCGACTACGAGACTGATACTCTGCTCCTCTCATATCGCTAACCACAAGGCTAGCTCCGATGAGACAGTGTTATCAACAATGACGACCAGCCAATACGTTCGAACAGTCTTTCCAACAGAAACAATTTTCCGCTTCAGATATGTTCTCTGATCAGCAATGAGTTCTTCTAGGATCTGTTTTTGGTTCTCTGCAGCAAGTTCCGACGAAGTTTCCAGTAGCCTCAGCTTCTATTCTACATATTATTTGGTAATCTGTTTTTGGTCATCTGTTCAGTTCCTGGTTTTGTGTATTACATATTATTTGGTGTAGAAGAAAGGCTTCTGCTCGAGGTGACTAACAGAGCATATACTCTGCTTTGCTTTATATAAATTAACTCCTACCATAACCGGAAAGAATAATCCGCTTCCCCGTGAAATCGAACCCACCCACCATGATGCGCTATGTCTCCACCTGCTGGCCACTAGAGCCAAGAGGTTTATATTTTTTTATATTTTTATATTTTATTTTACACACACACACACACACACACACACACACATATATATATATATATATATATATATATATATATATATATATGGAATAATGGTAAATTTTATATATCAGAAACTGACTAAATAACCCTCAAAACAATCAGGTCAATCAAAAACCTCCCCCCTCTACTACTTCCTGCTTCTCAGGTCCCGACTTCAAGGCCGCTATCCTCCTTGTATACTTACATCTTCCTCTATACACCGTAATATATTTCTAATAGAGAATGCTCTATCTTCAAAAATATATTGATTACAGGCTCTCCATATGTACCAAACCGTACAGATAAGCCTCAGTCTCATCCATCGAAACCAGCTACTCCCTCGGTGCTTTGCCGCATTCAGATCCTGGACGGTTTCCTTGAGATTCCTGTTACGAGAGACCGTAAAACATAGTCTACCCATCTGCTCTCTCCAGACCCACCCACCAATAGCACATCTGAAGAATAGGTGCTCCACACTCTCCTCCCTATTGCATAAAACGCACACCAGCCCCTCTGTATTGATGCCGAACTTGGACAGCCTGTCCATAGTCATAAGCCGCCCCTTAATGGTCCTGTACATCTGAAGTTGGAATTATACGGCAGCCCCTTTCATCCAAATGAACTCCCACCCTTCAAACTTTGTGTTCTTCGGCCTTAACTCCTCGTACACTTCCTTTAGTCTGAAGCTACCATCTCTCCCAAAGTCCAGGGACCACCGATCCCTACTAGCAAACCTGTCAATAGGAATCTCTCTTATGTATCTCTCCAACAGAATGCCCACTCTTTGTCTCTAGCCTCCATGTGCCATCTGCTATAAGAACCCCCACCTACTCATTTGCACCCTGAAAATCTGCCATCCTAGAAGATCCAGTGCTGACCTATGCCCCATCCACAGATGACCCCATAATCCAGTCTCGTCCCCCTTTGCCACCAGCCTCATCAGTTTCCCCTTCATGACCGATCGCATACTAAGAATGGCTTTGAACGTTTTAGAGAAATTATTGTCAACCTGGAGCCTCCAGAAGTTCATTTTACACGTGTACCTGCTCCTCATCCATCTAGCCCATAGCGAGTCACCCTCTAGAAACCTCCACACCATTTTGTAAATCAGAGCCTCCCTCAGAGTAACAAGATTTTTGATGCCAACCCCCCTTCGCTTGTCATCTTACACAGCTCCTTCCACGCAATAGCGTTAATGCCACCTTTCCAAACAAAATTAGCACATAATCCTTCAACCTTCTTTACCGTACTCGCAGGTAAGATGATGGCTTGCATCCAATAACTAACAATAGCGGTGATCACCGACCACATCCAAACTGCCCCCAAACGAAAGCAAATGAGCTTGCCATCCATCTAGTCAATTTTGAATGACCTCCAGAAGCCCCGAACAATCAGCCGCTTTAACACAAGAGATGGATAGGGGCCATCCCAGGTACCTGACACGGAGGGAGCCTTCGTCAATATCCAGCGTCAACCGAAGCCTTTCCTTATTGTTGCATAACCGATTAAAGTACACCCGACTCTTCTCCTTGTTCACTTTTAGCCCTGACACACCACTGAAGTCCGTCAACACCCTCACCAGATTGTCCATCCCCTTCTCCGACGGTTTCATGAACACCAATAAATCGTCCGCGTAAATGAGATAGGAAACCACGGGCTTCACTTTTCCAAACAACGGAAGTATCTTCCTGTTGTGGATTGCCACCTCCATCAAGCATGAAAAACTCCATAGCAATAGTAAACAGGTATGGCGACAAAGGACCCCCCCGGCGAAGCCCCCTCGAGCTGCTAAAGAAACCAAACGGCTCCCCTTTTATAATAATAGAGAAGGATGGGGATGAAATACAATCTTCAATTCTCTTGACCACCATACATCAAATCCCATATCAATCATTAACTTGCACACAAAACCACGATCAATCGTATCATACGCCTTTCGAAGGTCAAGTTTTATACAAGCTTTGTCCCCCTCCCCCCCGGGCTTATTGAAGTCTCTCACCAATTCCTGGACAAGAAGGAGATTCTCAGAGATAGCCCGTCCTCTAGCAAACGTTGCCTGATTTGAAGCAATGAGCCCTGGCATAATCTCCTGCATCCTCTTACACATGACATTGGAGATAATTTTGTAGACAAAATTGCAGCACAAAATCGGCCGAAAATTATTGAGAGAGGAAGCTCCTTCCTTCTTTGGAATTAATGACAAAAAAGTATGGTTCATTTCTTTTAAAAGTTTACACAAGTGAAAGAATTCTTGCACCGCCTGGAAAACTGGCATCTTAGGCTAGTGTACCTGAAAGAACTTCGTAGAGAAGCCATCCGGTCCCGGAGATTTATTCTGGCCAGCGTTTCTAATAATCCCCTCAATCTCCAATATCGTTATCGGTTGTCTAAGAGTAGCATTCCCCGCCTTAGTTACCATTCTTTTACATGCTAGCTCAGGCAAGTCCCCGCCCTCCAATATCCTGTGGTTGTAGAGCTCCTGGAAATACTCCACCGCCACTTTAGAGATGTCATTAGGCTCCGAGACCTCAACCCCATCATCGTTTAGCACCTTACCAATGTGGTTCCTATGTTGCCTCGCTTACACACACACACACACACACACACACACACACATATATATATATATATATATATATATATATATATATATATATATAATTGGTTATTATTTGTTACAATTGGCCATTTAATAGCCCACAATCCGGCCTGAAGGCCCACACCCGGCCCGCATCCAGCTGAGCCATTTAATTCTCCCACCACATGAAAAATTAAATGCTTCCCCCAAGGCTTGAACCCAAGACCTTTGGATGAGATGCCTCTCACTCCTATTACTTGGGATATGAGTGTTTGGATATATATATATATATATATATATATATATATATATATATATATGTTTTACTATTGACTTTAAATTGATGGCCTTGGTTCACTGGATTGGTAACATCTATTTCGGCTTCTTGGTTTAGTATTATATCTTGGCCTCTAGCTTCAGGTACATGCAATTGTGGCTTTAGTTATTGAGACGACATTTGTGGTGTTCATAATGGTATTTGAGGAATTTGTGTACTTGGTGACTCTCTCTCAAGATCGGGGTTTATGGTGGCTTGGTGACTCCTCGTATTTAGCGTTTGGATTTAGCGCATCTCTCTTTCTCGAATCTTCAAGTACATTATTGTGTTCTACTTTGTGGTTTTCTTTGGTTTTATGGCAACTATTCCATTCTAAGTTCATGGTTGCATGGGAGTATGTCCTTGTAGCATGGGTTAAGGAGATTGAGGACGTAAAATCGAGATCCTCTATTATGTTCCTATTGTGGCCGTCGCAACCACGTGATGACCACATGTTGGTGGAAGCATAGCCACCCTCAAGAACACATCCTCTTCTTGTGTTTTGGGATCTTCATATGCATGTAGTTATTGGCAGAGACTGCGAGGCAAATAGTTTATATCTCTTGGACATTCCACCACTTATTCTTGCATATGTTTCTCTGTTGACTAGCATCAGTGACTTGGATATACCCCCTAACCTTTTCTCTAGAGAGTACTTCGTGATTTTTCATTCCCAGTTCTCTTATGAGGCGTGCATTTTGGGAAACAACATAATTCTAACTTCTTACATGTCTTTCCTAGAAGTAATGCTCCATTCTCTATAGTAGATTCTGATATCTTAGGTCCATATAAAACCATAGGTTTGCTTGATTTTCGTTATTTTATTACATTTATTGATGATCATTTTCTTATGGCTTGGCTATTTCTTTTACGTGATTGCTTCGAAATCCTGCATAGATTTCATACTTTTATTGTTTAGATTCGTACACAATTTCTACTATTATTAAAATCATTCGTACCAATAATACACATGAATACATTAGTAAGGAGTTTTAGGATACTTGTGTATCATATGACATCATTCGCCAGATCTCCTGCTCATATACTCCACGACAAAATGGCGCGCACAACATAAAAACCGTTAACTTTTTTGAGGTTGCACACGCTCATTACTTTCTCATATGAATGTTTCTAAGGCTAATTTGAAACTTTATCGTTGGTACTGCGTGTCAAACTGTATGTCTACTGCAATTCTGGATCACAAATATCTCATTTTTCTATCCCTTTTCCTACTAAGAAATCATTCTCTATTGCCCCACAAGTATTCTATTGTAATATTGTGTTCATCATCTTCGACCGACTGTTGATAAGTTAGCTCCCCGTGCTGCCAAGTTTATCTTTGTGGGATATTCTCCTGCTCATAAGAATTGTTTGTTATTTTCCTTCTGACCAGAAGAAGATTTTCTTCGATTTATGCTGCCTTTCTTGAGCATCGGTCTTTCTTCCCCCCCTACTCCATCATCATCGCTAGAGCCTCCACGCCTATTCATTTTTGTGGTGGACTATTTGTCCCCACTGCATCATTCACTCCATCTCCAGTACCACCTACTTCCTCCACTGCACCATCACCACTACCTACTTGTTGCCGTAAACATAAGTCTCGTCGGCTACAACAAGACTGCATGCTCCTACCGATGATAGATCTACTATGGATGATCTTTTCGTTACTCTTCATAAGAAGCAACGTACATACATTAAACATCCTCGTAGTAAATTTATTTCTCATCATCGTCTAGCTCCTCCACCACATAAGTTTTTTTGTTCTCTTTCTATACCTTCGATAAAGAAGCTCTTCAGCATCTGCGGTGGAAGGTTGCCATGGATGAAGAAATGCATGCCCTTTGGTCTGATGGTACTTTGTTCTTCTAACACTTGGTCGTTCTCATGTTAATTGTCGATGGATATTCACAGTTAAGCATAATACAGATGGTTCTGTTGAGCACTTTAAGACACGTTTTGTTGCACGAGGCTTTACTCAACAATATTTGATTGATTATGAGGAGATTTTATCGCATGCTACCAAACATAACATTGTTCGTGTGTTGATCTCTCTTGTGATGCATCGTCGATGGCCTTCATATCATCTAGACATTAAGAATGCATTTCTAAATGATGATTTAGTTAAGACAGTTCTTTATGTAACAACCTCCTAGCTATTAGACTGTGGGGAGTCTCTTGTTTGTCATCTACGCAAGTCTATCTACGGTCTTACGCAGTCTTATCGTGCTTGGTTCGATAAGTTCAGCCAGATAGTCCAAAAGATTGGTTTTATTCAGAGTACTGTTGATTCTTGTATTTTTACCCAATATAGAGAGTCGCGGATTGTTATTCTTCTGGTACATGTCGATAGTATTATTATTACTCGTGATCATATTTATGGGATTTCCGTGAATAAAGCACACTTGTCTTCTCATTTCCAAACCAGATATCTTGGTCTCATGCGCTACTTTCTGGGAATCGGACGTAGTAATTTCCTTACTCTCTCTTAGAGGAAGTATTGTATGGGTCTTCTATATGATTCTGGCTTATTTGCAGTGTAAACGTATTGATGCCCCTACGGATGCAAATTTGAAGCTCTCTTCCCTTGGCTTTATATCAGACTCACAGTTGTCCAATCCTGATTACTATATTCACCTTGTGGGGAAGTTGATATATCTTGCTATTACTTGTCCAGACATTTCATTTTTTGTCGTCATTGTTAGTCAGTATATGCACTCTCTAGACATCTCTTCAGGTTGTTGAGCACATCGCTACCCGAAAAAGTCTCTTGGCTAGGGTCTTGTTTACCGGTTCTTCCTTCTATCTCTCACTGGCCGCTTAAGCTGATGTTGATTATGCGAGTTCAATAGATAATCGTTGCTCGACGAGTGGTTTTTGCACATTTTGGAGGGAATATTATTACTTGGCGAAGTAAGAAACATACTTTTCTTGTCCGATCTTCTGCTAAAGTTCAGTATCGCTCGACGGTCCATGCGGTTTCCGAGCTCACATGGTTGAAGAGCCTTCTTACTGATCTTGGTGGCGGTCCCTCTTCTCTGGCTCTTCTTTATTGTAATGACCAGACAACTATTCACATATCTAGAAATCATGTCTTTCATGAACGCACAAAACATATTGAGGTTAACTGTCACTTCATTCGGGAGAAGGTCAAGCTTCATAAGGTTCAACTCCAACATATTTCTGTCACATCACAGATTGTCGACATCCTCACCAAAGCCTTGCCTCACCCACTTTATCTCTAAACTTGGAGTTCTCGCCATCTACGAGCTCTCGACATCTACGCTCCAGCTTGCGGGAGAGTAAAAATAGCAAGTTTGCTAGTTTAGCAAATGCTTCTTTGTATGGCATAATAGCCTCTTTAGTTTGCTCCTATTTTTAGTCCCACATTAGAGAAAAAAAATCAAGAAAGGGTATGCTACACTTTCCTATGTATATGTAATCCCAAATTCCAAATAGTTAAGTTATTCTAAGTTGATCCAACTTCTCAACAGTATTAAATGACCATAACCGGAAATAATCATACACCCACAAATAGCAACTCTTGTACATCATTATGGGGCTTTGCATCGGACCCAGACTTTATTTGTGTCTTCGTGATGTGTCTGAATATCACTTTTAATTTAGGGTAGGTTACACTAATACGCCATGAATTTTGGCTATTATTCACTTAAATACCATAAACTTTG
Source organism: Iris macrosiphon (assembly GCA_036927795.1). Classification (NCBI taxonomy): domain Eukaryota; kingdom Viridiplantae; phylum Streptophyta; class Magnoliopsida; order Asparagales; family Iridaceae; genus Iris; species Iris macrosiphon. Next base: position 108,696,409 of record JAYESA010000017.1, read on the forward strand.
TTTTTTTCTCAAATTGCCCCCATGAATTTTACTTCTCTCATTAGTGCCTTAACATCGTCAACACAATGGTAGAAAACACCTTTGTGCACCCGCAATGTTAACCCACAAATTGGATTAATTTTAAACAAAAAATTAATATACTTTGTGAAGAACACATTCAAATTGAAGGGTAAAAAAGTAAAATTCTAGATATCTACACATAAATTATCAAATTCTGACAAGAACCCATTTATAGTTCATGAATGTAAGAAAAATAAGTACCCATTTCAAACAAGCTGAAAAAGTTAACACCTAAGCAAAAAAGATCACCAAAAAAACCCACCCCCCTTCATTTTTATAGATTGATGATACTGAATAGGGAAAGGAGAAGGGTGGGGGCAAAGGCATTGGAGGGGGGGAATAGGCGGGGTTTAGGGTTCGGTTGGGGTAAGGAAGGTGGGAAGTTGAAGATGAGGATAAAAAAGTTCATAAAAGAGTAAGTGCTGGTCAAGAGATGGTTTTTAGACAGGGATTAACAGAGGTAGCAAAACGATAACTAGCAGTATAACTTTTTTAATCAGCAATAGGGGTATTTACGTAATCATCCACTTTCCAAGATGGAAAGAAGATGCAATGATACAAATCAGGGTAACTGAGATGAGACTGCCAAGAAAAGTAAACGCCAGATGAAACATACAACAGCTATAAACGCCAAATATAGCATACAACAGCCATAAACAAGCAAATACGCTAAAATGAAAACCCACCTAAAACATATAATATACAAGAAACAGTGATACAAATAGAACGTGATGTTCGGGATCGCCTCCATGATACTGTTGCAGTGAGGACATGCGGCGGAATTCTTGGAGGGTGGTTTGACTTGGGCCAAGTAAGAGGCGGCGTTTTGCAACGCGTCACTTAGAGCATCACGAGTCTTTTTGGAGAGACGGAGGAGCTCGAAGAGTGACAACTTAACGGGAGTGTTGGCCAGCTATGCCAAAATGTCAAAGTTGTAAGGCTTCTCCAGCCCTTGAGTTATGTCCTTTCACAGAGGTTTGTCAAAGCGTGTTTCCTTCTACTTTTGTTTGTCCGTTGCAGGAGGCTGGGATGGACCCGGGTCAGATGTGGTGGGTGCCACGGGTGTGGCAACTGGAGATATAGCGTCATCAGGAGCATTGTAGTCGCGTTGATAAGCTAGGCCCGACCTGGTTACGCCAGCGAGAGCTTCGTCTGTTAATGGGGAGACCGTGTGACAGGACTTGGTCTTCTTTTCCTTGGACTTGGAAGCAGGAGGTACTGCCGGATGTGTCTATGTCCGGGACGAGGTCTGGATGAACCCACATGACTTTGTCTCTTATAGTAGTGAGGGGAACCAACCCGTCTATTTGGGCTGGAGGGAGATTGACGACCTCCATTGTTGTCCTAGGTATGGGGACGACACCATCTTGGGCCTCTGTTGTTGGGTAGATGTCGAACTGGAGGGACACCATGTTTGCAGTGACCGTCTTGTCTTCAAAGGAATAAGTCTCCTGTACTTTTGGTGGCTCTGTCGGCTTGGTAATGGGTGAGGTCGGACTTTTGGACAAGTTAACCGTCAGGGCCTGCTTCCCTTTAGTGTCACGACTGTTGTTAGCGGTGAAAGGACGCTTTCCCTTCTCTTCAATGTAGTGAGCTTGGAATCCCAATGAGCGGAAGTCTTTCGTGCTCTTTTTTGCCGCAGCGGCACTTATGATAAATGTCGTCCAATCACTGAATGGGCCAGACACCGTCCAGAGTCTTACTGCTGGTAGGAGATTCTTTCGACACGTGTCCATCAGCGAAGATTCGAGGATGCCGGGAGGCAATTTCAATACCGCCTGCCGGAAACGTTCGATGTAATTTTGTACAAGTTCCATGTCCCCTTGGATAATGTCCATCAGAGAGGACATAGTCATATCCATCCCTCCTTCATAAAATCGGACGAGGAAAAGGGACTTCAGATCCTCGAAGGACGAAATGCACTTATCTGGGAGACTACAGAACCACTCAAAAGCGACCCCAGATAGTGCTCCTACGAACAAGTTGGTGAGTAAGGCGTCATCCCAAGGTAGGTGGCCCATTATGGACTGAAAGTATCTCATGTATTGACAGGGTGACGTCTTCTTGTCAAATGGAGTCAGAGATTGTGGCTTGTATTTGGGAGGGTATATCACGTTATCCCCCACTCGGGAGGATAGGGCTGTCGGATCCCAAGCCTCTGGAGCCTGTCTTGATTATTCCGAGCATCAACGCGGGCATGCAAGTCCCTAAGAGTCTCCTGGATATCGTTTGGCAGAAGGGCGACAGAGGATCGAGGTGCGGTCTAGCTGCTTGCGACATGAGGAGCCGGATCAAGTATGTCAGATTTCTCGTTTGTTCTCGGGTCCAGGTTTGTTTGTCCCGGGGTCCGTGGCTGTGTCAGGACTATTTGAGTTCCAACACGGTATAAGTCAAAGTCTGTATCGAGGTGCTCAGCATCTGCATCATGGCTTCGAGGGCCTCAAGGCATTGCTGGTTACTGGATCCTGCGTCATGCTCGTCTCCAGCCATTTACATTGACATTACGTGGGAAGAGGTGGACGGGAAGGTGGACGCCTCGCTTTCCGCCTCAGATGTCTGGGTCTCATTGTCCTCGGGGAGAGTGGACAGTGTTACGTCACTTTCGTTATTTTAAGGATTGCTACCCCTAGTCTCAGTAGCGGGCTCATCCTGTAAGGTATGGCTACTCCAGCTAAGCTGTCATCCGTGTGCAGAGATTCACTGTCCTCTTGGAAGGACGGGTTGACATGGAACACCGGAAAATTACTACCCCCAGCCCCGATTGCGGCTCATTCGGGCGGGCATGAGTACCCCAGCTTTTGTTCTCGAGCGTGTGCCTTGAAACACTCCCACCTTAGGTGTTTGTTTGCTAACCCGTGGACGACGGACCGACGTCCTCAAGTAAGGCGAGCTTCTCTTCGAGATCTTCATAGGAGACGATCTCCATGTTGAGCAACATGAAACAACGAGCAATTCCTCCTCATCATGCAGTTGCCTTTGGGGACATCGTCGAGTTGGCGCTGCGGGTTGTAGCCGCTAGAACACCGACTGTCTGGTTGGAGGAACTGGTGTTTTAGAGCAACAACAGTTGATGATGATGTTGGCGCATGTGTGTCCATGAGGGGACACGCCATGTGTGAGGGTTGCTTCTCTCGTCTTGCGCTTGTGACTAATCACGTCGCGTAAATCAGACGATGGAAGCTTCACTTTCACACCGATTTCATATGCTCGAAAAACCCTTACGCATGGAGGTAAGAGTGAAATGTTTGCTCCCTGACCCAGTTCTTCCGCAGAAACTGCAACTGGATCATTGGTGGAAGGCTTGTTGTGAGACGGGCCCACTTTATGCACACAGTCAAGCTGGACGCATGGGTCTGTCATCACGATGTTTGTACCTCGACTTGGTTTAAGTGCAACTGCGACGTCCAAGTGAGTTTGGAAAGGCTTTAAGGGTTGACCTACTTCCGGCGCATGAGTGCCTGGGTCATCCATGTATAGTCTCCCATCAGCAGCGCACATAACAAGCAGCGGCGCATGTTTTTGAAGGGCTGGTTGTGCAGCCCCTCGAGCGCGCATAGCTCGAGTTGGTCTAGGTTTCCTTGAACTAGCGCGCTTAGGCGCATAGTATAGGGAATCCAGGTTAGGACCAAAGGAGTTCTTGTTGGAGACTGCTTTGGATGGAGAGTACTTCATGCGCCTATGTTCTGGCATGGCGCGGCTTCTTATGCGCGGGTCACGTTGTGGGCATGTCTCTTGAGGTTCAACGTCGTTCTCCTCAAGAGCGGCTTCGGAGATGGAGAGAGGATGCACGCCAACCTCATGTGCGTCTGCGACGAAGGTCGACGGTACTTCTGGAACAGAGTTCGGGTTTGGCGCAGCGGTTTTGGCAACCAAAATCTTACGAGCTTTGCGAGGTCGTGCGGGCCTCGTTGAAGAACTCGACTTGTCGACGGGATATGTCACGTCCCGATTTTCGCTAAATCGATAATCGTCTCCTGGGCGTGATGACGTGCACGTGTAAGGCGCACGTGCACAAGGCCTAGGCATAAAGATATACTTTAGAACAAATGCAACAGAGTATGCAAATAAGATATCACACCTTGAGATATAGAAAAGTCCTCTTTATTGATAATGAACATCTGTTTACAGACTCTTGACCCAAAAGTAAAAATATGTCGCACGGGCCTACAACTTGGACGCAAAATGAGATAGTCGATCCATACATTACATCCTTTACTAGTATTTCAAAAGCACAAAACACCTTGGGTGCGAGTCAGCACTATCGCCTAGGAGCAGCAAAGGGGAAGTGCGAGCTCCATTCTTGAGTATGTACTTGAGCTCCAAAAGTCACAGCACGAACACGCCTACTGATTCGGGAAGGATTGGAGAAAGCTTCAGCTCCTCGCCGCGTAGCCTCGGCTCGGGGAACCTGCTGCAACGAGGGTCAGTACTTCGAAAAGTACCAGTGAAGGGGAGCTAACCCAACATACCAAATCAACATCGTATTCATGTGAACATGCAACATCTTTATTATGTAATCTTTCTATCTTGTCTTAGTTCAATTTTTTATATGCGATAGAATGGAATGACATAACAAAATTGTGCCACCGTCCGGTGACTTTACCTTTACCGTCCGGACCACCTGTACAGAACTTACTATGAACTTCCTTGTCACGAAGACATAGTCTGCACAGTTTAAATATACATAAAGATCACTATCTTGACGAGCCGTCATGGATTATAGTCTGGATAGACGGCGATGCTTGCAGCGCAGGTAGTGAGCCCAACTACAAACTCCCGTCTCACCCGTGCTAAGTTGCTAGCACGACTAACTGATGTTCCGTCCGAAACGAATCGGCCCCGGTGCCCCGGCAACCGTTTGCAGGAACCAAGACCCTAGTGCACAAGATTGTCCATGACCATTGACGATATGAACACTAAATTAACATACGAAGCATTTCAAACATCAATAAGAACGGAACTGCTTAAGCACAATGTGATGGCATAGTCTACTGGCTGTTATGACCAATTCGCAAGTTATATACTATTCATTGAGCAGTCATAGATGAATAAGTTCTAACAACAACTGAACACAAAATAGCTATATGTATAAGGGGCATGCATGCATCAAATATGATCGCATAGAATTCTGTAACAAGCAGTATAAGTGTTTCAAGTCTACTTCTTTATTCTGACTCAATTTTATTCTACTTGGTATCGTTCGATCGGGACAAATTGAATCAAGATCATTTCCTCGTTATGGATTGGTTTCTTCGGAATCAGGTCTCACATTCAATGGATCGTGCCTCAAGGAAGGACTCGGTGGCAGAGTCGAGAGAGGCCTTTCCGTTGCGCTGGTTTCCTGACTCGTTTTCGATGCCGCTTGGTTGCTTTCTTGTTGGTTTTGTGACTTGCGTTTTCTTGAACGGTTTCGATGGATTTTATTGCATTCGTTCTTAGGATCTCGCATTTCGTATCGAACCCTTGGAGACTGAAGCAGGAGATATTGATCATCTGTTGGTACGTGCAGGTGATCGTGTAGGCGATGCACGAGCGGAGTCTTGAAGATCTCCCCTTCTCTCTCCCAGTTCACCAACTGGTGAGTGGCTTTATTTCGATTTGCACCATTCTTCCAAGTCTTCGTTCTTAATAAATTGACTCATTTGTGCATTTTCGAGAATACCATTGCACCTTGCAGTTGATCAAATAGGTCATCTATCCTGGGGAGGGGATACTTGTTTCGAACAGTGGCTTTATTCAGTTCATGATAGTCGATGCAGAGCCGCAACGAGCCATCCTTTTTCTTTACAAACAACACAGGCGCACCCCACGGAGACACGCTCGGACAAATATACCCACGATCTAGCAATTTTTGCAACTGAATCTTTAACTCTTTTAGTTCTGTCGGGGCCATTCGATACGGAGTCTTAGAAATTGGTCGAGTTTCTGGAAATGTATCAATAGTGAACTCTATCTCTCGAACGGGCGGCATGTCGGGCAACTCGTCGGGGAACACATCAGGGAAATCCGCCACAACGAAAATAGACTCAACGTTTGCGCAATCTCGATGTGTCTCGAACGGACGCCAAGTACCCTTCGCAGCCGGAATGTATCATCCGCCGAACAGACATTGCAGAGATCACCATGCAGGCATTTAGCGCTCTCGACTGTGGACTGCACGCATAGCAAAATTCGATCTCGCCAGGTAGACAAAACACGACTTTCTTTTCCGCACAATCAATGGTAGCGGAGCAAGCGCCGAGCCAATCCATCCCCAGAATGATATCGTAGTCCCTAATGTCTAAGACTATCGCATCTTGTGATAATTTCCTTCTCCCATGCAAATATTACCTTTAGGACAGACTAAATGTGTCGGCAAATCCACGTCCGATAGAGTACGGACGCTAAGGTTTAGGCCTAGCGGTGTTATAGGAAATGTGTTCTCGGCGGCAAAATCCGCCGCAATGAAACTATGTGTGGCACTAGAATCAAACAATACTCGAGCAGGTACATTATTGAAAAGTAATATACCTGACACCGTCGTGTTTGATGCGAGTGCCTCATCCAGAGTCAGAGCATAGACCCGGCCCTGAGCATTCTGCGGTGTCGTCTGATTCGCTCGAGGTGTTTGCCCCTGATTCTGAGATGAGCGATTATGTTGCTGGGAACGACGCGGAGGAGGATCGTTGGGGCGATCCCGACAATCTCGAGCAATGTGGCCAAACTTGCCACAAACGAAACATCCTCCATTTCGAATGCGACATTCGTTGATGTGGTGTCCTGGCCTGTGGCAGTAGGCACAAGGTTGCCCCTGGTTCTTCCCTGGATCTGAGTCCTGAGAGCCGTCGTTATTGTGGCGCTTATGCGCATTGTTACCACATGTATTGCTAGGGCGCTTGTGATTGAAATTTTGCACAGCGCCGGTGCGAACTGGGAGGGTACTACGGCTCTAGGGAAAGGGCATGGTTTAGGGACTCCCGCATGGTACGGTACTGAGAAACGACGACGTGGGCACGAATAGGTCGCAATCCTATCTCAAACCTTCGTGCTTGACTCTCGGCATCGCAGAGATGAGACTTAACAAATTTTGCAAGCCTGTTGAATTCTGAGGCATACTGCCGCACTGTCATGTTTCCTTGTTGCAGATGTGTAAATTCGTCTTCCTTCTCGCGACGGATGGTGGGTGGAAGGTACTCCTCCTCGAAGGCCTTACGGAACACGGACCAAGAGATAGTCGTCCTGCCACCTTCATTCAATATAGCTTGTTTGTGCACATCCCACCAATCATGTACGTTTAAACGGAGCTGAAGCTGAGTGCAAGCGACTCTCTTGGTTTCGTCCATGCGAAGTACTTCTAAGTGGTCTTCCAACTCAACCAGCCAATCCAACACCACGGAGGGGTCCTCAGTCCCCTTAAAGGTAGCATGACACATCTTTTTGAACTCAGATATTTGCAGGATGGGACCCTTTTCGTCTGAGGGCAGATGTTCCGGAGAGTCCTGAGGTCCTGCGGTATCAGCTACAACTGGAGCTGCCGCGGTGGCCGCTGATGCAGAATGGTATCAGAGCGACTCGATTCTTTGCCCATTTCGTTGCCTCCGACTCTGAGATGTGCTCGATATTGTGTTGCAATGAGCGTTCCATACAATAAGTCCATAGATATTCTCAAAGTTGTGCAAAAGTTTTCTGGATTTGATTTGTTGCTTGAGAGTTGTGCTTTCGTGCTTGTTAGAGATTGCTAGAGTTTTCGATTGAGGATGGTCAGGGATGAGGACTATCGCTGCTCGGGATATCGAGAGTTTCTCCTTGAGTTTCGAGGACGAAACTTTTTGTTGGTGGGTAAGTATGTAGTGTCCCGCTCTGCGTCGGCACTATGTACAAGAGAGATCGATTTGCTGACTCAAAAATGATATCTTCCTTAAGATCTCCTTGTTGAAGCAGAAGATGACTGATCTAGGTGAGTGGACAGAACTTCATTCTCTGATTCTTGCACGCATTAATAATGAATCTGAGTTTTTAAATGCTTGTTTGCTTAAGAAAATAGTTTTATAAGAAGAATGATAGAACCTGCATTTGCATGCTTAATAAGAAAACTCACATAGCTTGTCATTGAAACGAACCTGTCTGCTTAACTAGAGAACTTGTGTGCTTGTCTAAAAGAGTAAGAGATTGCTTGAACATGTTTCCATATCGCTTGTGTTTTGATAGAACCACATCGTGCTTGAACTTGTACAGAGTGGGCGGCCTGTCCGCACAAAGATAGAAGAGAAGAGATAGATGGTCTGCTTGTTCATACCGTCTGCATCCTAGAGTTTATCTGATAGTGTTTCATGCATTCGCATCGGTCGGACAATGGCTATTAGTGAAGAGCTGAACCTTAGTCACGGCTGCTATTTTGAGCGTATTTTAGTGAAGAGCAACCATGAGTCACAGCTGCTAATAGCATCAGAGAAAGGAGTCATTGGTTAGCTGGATTACTGCTACCGATCCTGAGTTTCTCGGGGACCGAAAAGCATATAGATAGTTCATCGTGTTGGCTTGATAGAGGATAGTTCCTAGATGGTGCATTGTCCCTAGAGTCTTTGAGTATAGCTCACGAGACACACTGCGCACACCCTGATAGTAGAACAATTGGCTTGCCTTGTATGCTTGAATGAATCAACATGAACTCTGTTTTTAAAGATGTTTCCAAAAGAAGTAATATGACTCCGTTCATGTGCTGCATGTTACGAACATAGGTAAAAATAGAAATATCACTAGTAATGTAATGTTTTATCATATGATTACTTAGTGTTGATTTTAGTGAATGTTGCTTCTGTTCAGTTGATTTTAGAGTCACCAGTACTTTCTCCAAAGTGCTGACCCACCAACAGTTTACTTGTTCGAAGGTACTGGATCGTCCGAGGAAGCGATAGGCGTGCCTCATCCCCAAGACCCGGAAATCTGGTTTCGATGCCTTGAGCCGTATCGATTGCTTTGAGCTGCTTTCGTATAGAGGGGCATAATGTATGGAACGATACCATTGTATTCAGAGAACCTCGTGCCTCGATTTGCCCCGTATACTCAGATAGATTATTGTTTGCAACAATGTTCCTCCGCTGCTTACTCGATCGATTCGATGATAGCTACAACTTTAACGATGTTGCCTTGTGCGGGCGCAACCCCAGGCTCGCACGGCATCACGTCCTGATGGCAAATGACAATACACGCCCCACGAGAGCACCGAGGCGCGGTGATTCGCACCCGGCGGGAGCGTTGTCGGGACCTTCGGGATCGGGGCGTGACAGGATACATGTCAACCGCATGTGCATCAGCGACGGAGGTTGACAATGCATCGGCAGGCGATCTCGAGTGCGGCGCAGCGGCCTTGGCAGCCCGAATCTTACGAGTCTTTCGAGGTCGTACGGGCCTCATTGGATAGCTCGATTTGTCCAGCATGTCTTCGAATGGCTGTTGCTCGAAGCGAACGACCAACATCCTCTAAGTCGAACCCAACTTGGTCACATCGGATTGCGTCACTAGCTTCCCGTTGGAGGAGCTCTTCCCCAGCAGAGTTGCCATTTTTGTCGACATCGCACAAAAAAAACGAAAAAAGTTGAACAAACTTTTGTATTGATTGGGAATAGACAAATAGTACAAAAGAATCTCTAATACGTAGAGTCTAAGTACAATAAAAAAAATCTGGACAAGTATGACATTGGAGAACGAGCACTGTAGCGGCTGCTTTACTCCGTTGACGATCCGGGACCAAGGAGGTTGACGAGGCTTCGGATGACGCTTCTATCTTCTTCTCATTTTCTCCTTATTATCTGTCCTCTCTTTGGTCGTGGTGGCGGCCTTTTACATTTGTGGGAGACGCCCACAATTTATAGCTTTGAGAAGGCTCCATGCATGTGCGTACATACGCGGACTGCATGTTGGCGCATGTCCTTTTGTAAGCGTATGCTGTGTTAAGGCTGCCACGTGGCAAGTCGAGATTTAGGGTTGCGGATGCCCATAATACGCGTCATGTCCTAATTTTAATGGTTGTGATTGCACCTAGGGAACATTGTCGCTTGGCGCATAGGGATAGTAGTGGCACATGGCACTGCTGGCGCATGGGAACACTGGAGAAGTAGTGGCGCATGGCGCTGTTGGCACATGGGAACACTGGAGAAGTAGTGGCGCATGGTACTGCTGGCACATGGGAACACTGGAGAAGTAGTAGTGACGCATGTCACTGCTGGCACATGGGAACACTACTTTTGAAGCTGTTGGTGCATGGCTCTGGATCTCTTTGGCGCATAGTGTAGATTTTTCATGCTTCTACACCAAGTAGTATGAACACATGCATATATAGTATAATATACTATTCTAACTAGAACGAATCAATCATAGATTTTCTATTTGAACAAGCCTACTTGTTTTGGACAAAAATAAAACAAATAAAGTATAATAATCAAAACTCAATTAACGAAAATTAAGTAAACCAGACTAGTACAGAAATAAACCAAACCAAACCCAACCCATTCTTCATCCTACATCACAACTTGCCCTCTTAAAATTGACCTCATTAAATCGGCAGCACAGTATTGGACTAAAAGGTTGTCAAGAACGCAACGATCTCCCCTCTTAGAACAAGACATCAAAACCCTTTCCATCCTAAATCGAATGGAAATTCTTCATTGCTAGGACATAGTCAAACACATGCTAGGAGACAAACGAAACCATGTCACCAAGCTTGCATCATGTCATTTAGTGGAAGTGAATGAACACGACAAAGATACCCTTGCCCATAACTGAAGTTGAATGATGAGGATGCCAGAACACACTACGAATAGGTGGTGAGCAAGTTGTAGCAACCTTATGTTGTGAAAGAAGAAATTAAGGATGCTTAATGGAATAGTGACAATGACCGCTGCATGTTGCAATGACTACTGTAGAGATTGCTGCAATAATATAATTGGCAAACCTGCATCCCTAAGGGTCAACCGTGCAATTAAAAATGGTCTCGAAATAGATACACGGCTGCAAATGGTGTCTTCATTAAACTATAAGTAGATCGAGTTACACTATAGTATTTGTTTTAGTTTGTTATGCTGCATCAACGGCTGTATAAGCTTAAAGAGTGTGACTAAAATATGTGAATACACCTACCTGCAACGAACATTGACGTTTTACAGCACGTCATCTAGCATAAGTTGCCTTCACTAAGAATTTGCACCAAATCTTGGAGACTGATATCAGGTTTAACAGCATAAAATATAGTCAAATTATTTAGGGAGCTTGTCATGCTCATAGGTCAACCTCATTCTGGTGGAGAAAAGCTTGGATGATAATGTTGATGAATCATCTATATGAATGAACTACACTAATTTTGTACAAGCCAATTACTTCTACATACGAGGTTGGAACTACCAGATGACGTCTTTGTTCCGAGTTATGTGTCATTAACTATGTGTCTTTTTAATTCATAAAGTATTCTAATGACAACTGTAAGTATGCAATGACAAATACATGGGAAATGATTTAAGCATGATGCCTTCTCATCAGTAAGTTGGTTTAAGTAGATCAATGGGCATTCTTGGGAAAGGGCAACCAAGCCCTTCCATGAGAAAATAAATAGATAATAAGATTTGACTTTTATCATATTTTCAAGATAAAAGATGCAGCTCCTCTGACCTATATGTGCTCCCTTTTCAACATAGCACGTGTACACAACCATCGTATTGTGCATCCTAGATGCATACAAGCCTTAACTTCATCGGTTCTTTCGAAGCACAGATTAGGGCATTGATGGATCGTCTTGTCTCAATGCCTACGAACATAGTGAAAAACTCATTCAATTGAACTTATTTTATCGTCAGCTACACGAAAGCAAGCCTATCTTCTATAAGCAACTATTACCGTACCTGGAACAATTTGTTTCTGTTCCAAGGTTTAATTCATCGAGAAGACTTCATCTTAGCTATATTGATCTACTTAATCATTTCTGATGATAAGGAATTTTAGTCTTTAGTATCAGCAGAGGCTTAATATGCCAACAAATATCCATGGATGACAAGTCACTTGTTTTTTCTATCCTTAACGTCCAATACGTTATAACCATTAGTTCATTCAATACCTACCCCTTGCTCCAGACGAATATGTTACAACCTGTGTAGAAGGGACATACCAAAAGGGTGTTCCTGTCCATTAGGTACTAAGTATGCATATGGAAGCAGCTGGATTCGGCCTGGACACGGATTGGACACAGCCCCTTGGTGAAACAGTGGCAAAACAAGAACGTGACCTACGTGATGTGCGAAGGCAACTACTTGTTCCCAGCAAAATTAAGCCCCTTGGTAACCTTTTCCATTGATGCTTTGCTATTCCAGTTGGGAGAATTTGGAATTTGAGACATCAAAAGTATAAATTTGAACCATAAAGTACCACTAGGAGAAAAGAAGACGATCAGTATTAAAAGTTATAAACCCATATCTTATTGTCAGCATGACCTATTTGGGTGTTTCGCCACTCCAATGAGAATCTTCAAAGAATTTTCTCAATGTAAATGGGAAAACATTACACACTATATTGAAAAAGATGCTGATTAGCAATGCAGAGAATATTTTAGTGAAGTAAACAGATCAGTACAAGTTAGAAGTTTGTAAAACATATGTTCCAATAATAACAGCATTATATGAAGAATAGAAAAGGCTTCGTAGTAAAAAATGTTATCCAAATAAATGGAATAAGCAAGAAATAGTTATATCAAACTAGAAGATAAAATCTACACATCCACCCTTTACTAGGAGGAAAAGTGATATATATTTGTAATGTTAAATATACCTTCTTCCTTTAAAAGGATCGTGGAAGAACTCGCATGAATCCTTGACACCAAGACTCATCAAAGTCCCAATCTCCACAACGGACAGAGAGAAGACCTACAATATATAAGAACAAAATAGTAACATATATGCCACATGTTTATGTATAATAGAAAATCTCCCTCAACCTGCTATAGATATATGCAGGATAGACCCCCACCCCCCAACCCAAAACACACACAGAAATCTGTTACTAAAGGAAAAATAACACTGAACAAATTCAAAAAAATATGTACACTTTGAATTAACAAAACTAAACCTTTAATGTGAAAGTTGTGAAGAATTCAATTTTGTGTGAAATTCAAAAGTACCATCTTAGAATATGCATGACTTGGTCGGTTCACTAGACAGGAAACTGAAATAACCTTAATAATTGTAAAAAATTTGGAGATGACAAGATCTGATCATAGGATCATTGGGTATAAAAAACCAACATACCAACCACTATGCTATGTCATGTTTGGTAATAAATTGCATATATGTAATATAAATAATAATAATCTGCAAATAATGTGAACGGAGCTTTTTTTGGTAGAGCGTATAAGCCTACATATATTAATATTAAAGTATATAAATACTTCCATAGTCATTGTGCATGTCTACTTTTTTTATTATATAATTTTGGTTTGATTGTCGTTGACACAATTCATCGTATTGAATTGACATGCTTTTAACTTCTATATCACCCAATAACAATTAAAATTAAATATATTATTTAAATATATTTCCCTTGCATAGGCCCACCTGCTGCCATGTGACATGGCTGAATTGGCAACAACAGGTTGCAACATGGTTGTATTGGACAGTGAATTTAAATAAACTATACTACTATATAGTGAGAAAAGTTCAGCTTCACCGTGCATATACCCTTGCATGTGTACTAATTAAAATTACCCTTGCATATGTGTACTAATTAAAATTATTCATTAAAGTTAATAGGGGCAACAAGGTAATTACGGGAGTTGTCTTTTGATTTTCCTAAATGGCCTTTAAATAATTTATATAATAATATGATAATACTAATATAATAATAAATTTAGAATAATTAAGGTAGCTGTCTTTTAGTCTTCCTAAGTAGTCTTAATAAATATTTACATAATTACAACAGCTATCTTTTAATCTTTCTAATAACAATCTATAAAATACGTGTACCGCACGTGCATATATACTGGTATATTTAATTCTAATTGTTATTGTGGTCAGATACAAGTTAAAAACATGTCGATTTAATGACAATCCAATCAAATTATATAACAAAAAAGTACACATCGCTATTGAAGTGCTTATATACTTTGATACTAAATTACATCTATGCTTATACAATACCAAAAAAAGCCCTCGACACACTTTTTTGGATATTATTATTAGGATATCTAGAGTAGATATATGCAATTTATTACCAATCGTGACATAGCATAATGGTTGATATGTTGGTGTTATACCAATGGTCCTATGTTTAATTCTTGTAATCTCAAATTCCTTTTACAATTATTAGGGTTATTACAATTTCATGTTTAGTGAACCGACAAGTTCCTGAATCTTCTAGGATGATATTTTTTATTTCACACAAATTTGCATTCTTCACAATGTTCATATAATCATTTAGTTTTGTAACTTTGTTAATTTTTCTTTATATATATACTGGCAAAAATTATTTTTTCTGAAATATTTCGTAATACTATTTACTATATTAATGGATTCTCATATAATATAAGCTAAATTAGAGATGCTCTTAGCGTAAAATTTTGGATTTCTAAATTTTAGTTGTATTTTTTATGTTCATATAAGATTAGATTATATTTGTTTTAACAAATCATATTCCCACCTAATAAATAATTGCCACCTTATAGTGAACCAAATTAAACGTATGAAAAGCAAACCAACAGAACCCATCATTATATAGAGTTATTAATTTTGTCCACTTCAAATATCATGCATGTTTATAATTGATGATTGGTATCCACTTCAAGTTCTGACGAACTTTTCTTCACAAAAAAATAAATAGAAGGAAAATTAAAAGTCTACATAAAGAGATGAGGGAGCAGTTAGATATAGTTGCAATAATTTAGTTTAGAAGTAAGCAAACCAACAGAACCCATCATTATATAGAGTTATTAATTTTGTCCACTTCAAATACCATGCATGTTTATAACAAGGTTCAAAGTATCGGTATCGGAATCGGTATCGGACCATTCCTATGAGTATCGGGATCGGCGGTATCGGTAGTATCGGCGGTTTCGGATCGGAGTATCGAATTTTTTGGTATCGGAAAGCAAACAACTATTAGTAAATTATTAACATTTTAGAGAATATATTTTATACATTTATGCATAATTTAAAGTATTTTCAGTATTGTTTCTTAGTATTTTTGATATTGAATGAGATAGTAGTCATCCTTGTCGATTGATTTATATATGATAGATAAATTTTTCTCTTTTATATGTTTTTACAACCTTACTATGCTTTTACATCCTTTCTAATTGGTCTTTTTAATTCAAATTTTTTTGCCGAATTGACTGGAAAAGAGACCTCTAATGTCGGTATCGGTCAATATCGGGTATCGGTCGGTATCGGATCGGGACATGCCAAACTGTATCGGTATCGGCCGTATCGGATCGGTATCGGCCGATACTTTAAACTATGGTTTATAATTGATGATTGGTATCCACTTCAAGTTCTGACGAACTTTTCTTCACAAAAAAATAAATAGAAGGAAAATAAAAAGTCTACATAAAGAGAGGAGGGAGCAGTTAGATATAGTTGCAATATTTTAGTTTAGAAGTACCTATGTTTGTAACTATTTTAATTAGGTCCAAAAGCAAATGTTTTTGGATACAATCCTTCCTATTCAAAAAGAACTGAACAAAATAGATACAATCAAGATGAGAAAAAAGAGGGAAGAAAATAATAACGAATTGGAAAAAAGAACTGACTGGTCCATGTCAAAAGATTTATTAGTTGCTTTAAAAGAGAAGAACTCTCTTTTTAAGAAAGCCTAATATGGAAATCTAGGTAAGAAAAAGAGAATTTTTCTAAGCACCCGAGAAGAGTGTTATTTTTTTAAAATCCCGGTAGGAGTCCACTATTAAATGAGATTAGGGCTAGGGCTAGGTGGTATGGTACCACCTAGCCCTTTACACTAATAAATGCTACCAAGTACCAGCTTTGAAGCCGTAGTTGTTGAGGTCGTCTCCCATTATCGCACAAGAAAGCTGTGCAGCCTGCCAAAATTTTGGAAATGACTTCAAATTTCAAACCCTTGCATGCGTGTTCCTGTTGTAAATCCATGTATGTTGCATAATCAATGGTATTTTTCCTCGATCCACTGCACGTGCATTTGTATGTGCCTATAACATTGCATATAACAGTAGTTGCATTTACTACTGCTAACACATTTACATCAACGGATTTACCAGAACTGAACTTGATGCTATCTGGCTAATGAATTCTAACAACAATTGCAATGAAGAGATCTTTCCATTAATTTTCAAATCTAGAAAAAGCAAGTAACGTTTCTAAAGGGCTTCAGATGGTAATCACATAAAACCCTATTAACAACTTAGGAACATACGATAGCCTGGATGCTAATGAAACAGTAATGCAACATCTGAGTACTCCACAACTTTAGTTAAACTAGCAGTGATAGAGCTATCTAAAAGATGTAGAAAATACAAATAGAAAGAAATTTAAAAATATTACTCTAGCTTATTTTCAATAATAAGTCATGTGAACCTTTGTGTCTAAGTTACTAACGCATCCCATCATAACTAACCACGTTCAGTTAAACCATTTAGTATAAAGGAAGTTCACAGAATGATTTTCAGAAAGCCTGACCTGTTTCCGGTTCCAGTCGTACTGCCGGGTCCCCACGGCCGGGGCAAACTGCAGCAAAACAAATCCTTCTTTTGAAACTTTGAATGCCCCTGACTGCAAAAGGTAAAAAATGAAATTTGAAATCATGACCAATCAAAGCAAAGGAAATTTCTTGTAACTAAAATGGCTAAAAAAACTGAGAGTGCAAAGAATGTTCTAACCTCCAACGGGACGAATTCGGGAGCTCTTGGCTCAATGGTGAGAGCGGCCTTTCCCTTATAGATGGAGTATCCAACGAAAACCCTAGAAGTCTGGCCTGCAAAAGGAAGAAGATATAGTTTGTTAAAGACCCTGACACTACATCAAAACCTAAGAATTGTGAATTTTGAGGGTATATATTTGTATATTCCAACACGTCCCGAGCTATGTTGTTAATCTCGTATGATACTCGATACGTATCGTATGATACGATACCGAAGGTTCTCGATACAGATCTTATAGGCGTATCGGAAGGGACAAATAATCATAGGATACGTTTTTGTATTATCCTATACGATACGTCCGATATGGTACATTTTTTTTCTTTTAATCTTTTTTACCTTTAATATTTTCTTTGTCTATTTATTGAGCTTTCTTCTTTTTTGTTTTTGGATATTTTTCTTTTCTTTTGGGTGTTTCATTGACTATTATTTCTATTATGTATCTTGTTAAGTATTATATTAGTAATGGAATTTAGTCCCACATCGGATAGAATAATAGAGAGAGGAGTTAGCCTCTCCTATATATGTGTGTAGTCTTCTCATTAATAAAGTGATCCCATTATTCCAATTCTACATGGTATCAAAGCCATAACCCATTCACCCCTCTCCAAAAGGAAAAAAAAAAAGAGAAACCCTAACCCTAGACCATCCCCTCCATTGTCGCCCCCCATCTCCGCTGCCTCCGCCACCGCTGCTGCCCCTGCACCACCACCACCCCGCTGCTGCCCCCCCCCTCCTCCGCCACCCTCCCCCCCCACCCCGTTGCCCCTCGCCCCCCCCCCCCCCCCCCCCGCCGCTCCAGCAACTCGCCCCTCCCCCCTCGTCCTACACCAGTTCCCCCCCCCCAACTTGCCCCGCCCGCCTCCCTCCTCCAAAACCCTAACCCTAATCCTAACCGCCAAAACCCTCCTCCAAAATCCTAACCCTAGCCGCCAACATGTCCTTACATCAAAATTCTAACCCTAAACCAACCGCCTACCCCAAACCCTAGCTGGAAAAAAATCATGTTGGAATTCTTAGAGGTTAAACATTTGTTTGTTTGCTGGAATCTCTAGTTCTCAACATCGGTTTACAGAACAAAGGGCAGACAAGTGGTTTATCTTGCGTGCATCTTTGTTTCGTTCTTTACTTGATCTTCACATCGGGATCTAACAGAGAGTAACATGGGTTGCCTTTTTGTCCTGACGTGTGTGATCCACATTCACTCTCTGCTTCCTATGTGCGTGCCGGTGCTGGCCACGATTCTAGCGTATTGGCAGAATTTGTGTGATTCTCAAGTTAGAAAGATCGTACCGACAGTCGAATCCAGAATCCTGAAGGATGACAGACACTGACACGAATAGCAGTGCTACAGACACTAGTGTCGGAAACGCAATGACGGAACCAACGGACACTGGCATAACAATTTTCTCGATTCGACTTGTCGATCGATGGTTGGATGAACCAGAGGACTACTCGACATGGCGAAAGAAGGTCGAGAAGACGCTTAGGGGAATGCAGTTGTCCAAACATCTGACTGACAACCCCCCAGAAGAAACTGATCTCATATTTGAGCAATGGAAGACAGATGATAGTCAACTGTTTACACAGTTGATGAATTCAATGGAACCATCGGTGGAAGACATGGTTCAGAATACGAATTTTGTAAAGGAGTTATGGGAGGTCCTGGCGGCGGCGTTTGATGAAAAACACGATTTGTCCCGTATTTACGACTCGGTCGTTGGTGTATACCAAGCAAATCAGGAAAACAAATCTCATAAGGACCATTACCGGGCCTTTAAGGCTATGACTGATGAGATCAAGTGTTTTACCCCCCATAACGGATATCAATGAAGCCAAGGCCCAACATGAGCAGCTTCATGTCATGGCATATCTGGCATCTCTCCGTCCTGAGACTGACTCTGTTCACTCTCAGATCATTGTTGGATCTGATGTTCCGTCTCTGATGGAGGCTCACTATCGAGTTCTTCGGACAGCGAAAGTTGTTGAGACCACTCCAGGTGATACTCCCGTTGATCAATCTGCTCTTGGTGCGGCTCGTGTTGGATTTTGTGGTGGCCGTGGTGGACGACGTGGTGGACGCAATGCTGGTCGTGATGGAGGACGAGGCAATGGCGGTCATGATGGAGGAAGACCGCGCACATGCTTCAACTGTGGTCAGCATGGAAATTTCCAGTGGCAGTGTCCTAGAGCTCATGCCGTCAATATTACAACGGACGCTCCTAATGATGGCATTCGATCCGTCCAGATGACTGCAGAGTCATATACAAATTTTTTTGAGTTCCATGCTCAACGTCGTGGTGCAGCATCCACATCTGGATCCACAGTCGGATATTCCGCGGCATGTGTGGTGAGGTCCAAGCAATGGGTGATTGACTCTGGTGCGTCAGCTCACATGACTGGCGACACACGTATGATACGCAATTATATATCGGTGGACGTGTTTCCGATATTACCGTTGCCAATGGTGGTTCACTAACAGTCCGTGGACGTACCCGTATTTCTTTCGAATTGTCACTCAATTCCGTATTACATACACCTCGCAACCCGTTCAGTTTACTTTCCATTAGTCAGATTACTCGTGACATGTATTGCTCGGTAACGTTTTTTCCTGATGGTTGTATTTTTCAGGACCTAAAAATTGGAAAGACTGTCGGTAGGGGACATGTGGCTGGAGGCTTGTACCTGTTTGACGTGCCTTCCCCAGTTGTTTGTGCCGGCGTGAATCTCGATCCTTTTGAGCTACACTGTCGGTCCATCTATCCAAGCTCTCCAGAATTTGTACCCATCTTTAGATATTTTCGGTTTTTTTATTGCTAGTAGTGTAATTTGGCTAAATATCATCGGATTTACTATCCGGTGAGTCAAAATAAATTTGCATCAAACCCTTTCGAGTTGGTACATTCTGATGTATGGGGACCATGTCCAGTTGACTCCATGATAGATTTCAAGTATTTTGTTACATTTGTTGATGATTACTCACGTGTCACTTTTGTCTATATAATGAAAAATCGCTCCGAACTATTTGAAATTTGGTGCATTTTTTATGCGAAAATCAAAACACAATTTGGTGTTACGATTAAATGTCTTTGAAGTGACAATAGTCGTGAGTATGTCTCGTGAGTTTATTTCACATGTCTCGACATGGCATCATCCACCAAACTGTCCTTATACACCACAACAGAATGGTGTGGCCGAACGCAAGAATCGTCATCTCTTAGAAACAACGCGTGCTCTTATGTTTCAAGCACGTATTCCCAGAAAATTTTGGTCGGATGCGGTACTTACAACATGCTATCTTATTAATCGCATGCCATCGTCGGTTTTCAATGGTGCTACTCCCTTTTCTCGACTATATCCCAAACGAGAGTCGTTTCCTCTACCTCTCAAAATTTTTGGTTGCTTGTGTTATGTTCGGGATACCCGACCAACCCTTTCTAAATTAGATCATAAGGCTATCCAATATATTTTTCTTAGGTATCCTAAATATCAGAAAGGGTACGAATTTTTTTTCCTAAATGAAGAGGTATTTTTTTTTCTCGGGATGTTACCTTTGTTGAAATCGAATTTTCCCCACTTCCACAAACTACATATCTAGTGCCCCAAGTTTACCCAGAATAGAATTTCTTGTTATTTTTTTTCAAACACAACAGCCCCCCGTAAGGGTGCCCTCTCCTACCGAGCCAGTACTCCGGTCCGACGGTCCGCAGACACCGGTTCAGTCAGCACCGTCGTCGTCCGAACGAACGTCGCAGATAGTACCCACGGTCACAAAGTCATCCTCCTCCTCTAGCTCGACTGATTCGCCTCCGCCTGTTCCACCAACTCGACCTCGTCGTGCCTATCGTGATCATCCCTTGTATGTTAAAAACTACAAAGGGAGCCACACTCAGTCCTTGATAGCTAGTATTGATGGAATTTAGATTCCTAACACTGCCGAGGAGGGTCTCAAATATCCCGGTTGGCGTGCTCTTATGGAAGAGGAGATAAAAGCACTTCGGGAGAACCAAATTTAGGACTTGGTAGATCTGTCGCCTGGTAAGCAGGCAGTCTGTTGCAAATGAGTGTTCACAATCAAAGTTAAAACGGATGGCACTCTTGATCGACTAAAAGCTCGTCGGGTGGCTAAAGAAAATTCTCAGACCTATGGTGAGAATTATTTTGAGATATTCTTCCCAGTTGCCAGGATGACCTTTGTCCGAGTTCTCTTGGCCTTAATTGTTCGCTTTGACTGGCCTTACTTCAGCTGGATATCAAGAATGCATTCCTCCATGGGGATCTTGACGGAGAAGTGTATGTGGTACAACCTCCCGGATTCGTTGCAAGGGAGGATAAAGTGTGTCATCTGAGGAAGGCTCTCTATGGTCTCAAACAATCACCCCGTGCATGGTTTGGTTGATTTACACATATTGTCACTCAGTTAGGCATGTGTCAATCGAAGAAGGATCATTCAGTATTTTACCGACAGACATCAGCTAGAAGGATACTACTTGGTGTCTATGTTGTTGATATTGTGATCACGGGAGACGACAGTCAGGACATTGCAGGACTGAAGAAGTTTCTGGACAAACAGTTTCAGACCAAAGATATGGGATCGTTAAACTAATTCTTGGGTGTTGAAGTCTTACGGAAAAAGAAGCACATTGTCGTCTCAGAGAAAGTATGTGATAAGACGTACTAAATAATGCTGGAATGTTGCAAGCCAAGGGAGCAACGTCGCCAATGGACCTAGGAGAAAAGTTACTCCCCGACGAGGGGATACTGATGACTAATCTGGATCAATATCGTCAGTGTAGTGAGTAGATTTATGTCTTCACGAGTTCCACATTGGCAGGAAGTTCTCAGAATTCTGCTTTATCTAGTTCATAATCCTGGAAAAGGAATTCGCATGGAGAATCAGGGACATACGAATGTTGAGTGCTTTACCGATGTTTACTGGGGTGCAAGCCTGACTGATAGACGATCTACATCTGGTTACTCGGTATTTATTGGCAGAAACTTGGTATCGTGAAAAAGCAAGAAGCAGAGTGATCGCACGATCAAGTTCCGAAGCAGAATATTGAGCTATTACACATGGCACAACAGAGGTACTATATATGAAGCATCTGCTACAAGAACTGGAAGAAGAAACAGGATCTAAAGCAGCAGATATGTGGTGTGATAACCAGTCTGCTATCCATATTGCTACCAATCATGTGTTCCATGAAAGGACGAAGCATATTAAAATTGACATTCACTTCGTCCGTGATGAGTATAAATAGGGGATAATAAAGTTTCATCACGTGAGGAATGTGATCAGATAGCTGATATCTTCACAAAATCTCTTTTGGGTCTTCGGGTTCAATTTCTGTGTAACAAGCTGGACATGATTGACATATATGCTCCAGCTTGAGGGAGGGTGTTAAGTATTATATTAGTAATGGGCTTTAGTCCCACATCGGATAGAATAATAGAGAGAGGGGTTAGCCTCTCCTATATATGTGTGTAGTCTTCTCATTAATAAAGTGATCTCATTATTCCAATTCTACATGTCTTATGATATTGAATGGATAAATTCATAGATGTTAAGAGCTTGTGACGATTGTCTAACTCGACTTCTAGTTTCACCTTTAGTTGTGGACTTTATAATGATGGTCACTTAAATACTTAGTGGGACTCTATATTTTTGCTTAATATGTTCAACTTATCCAAATATGTTATAATAATTTTCCAATGTATTTGCCTATAGGATAATGTATCTTACGACACAAAATACAATGCATGATACTATAATGAAGCAAACAAATACACGATACCTATCGCCATATGACAACCTAGGTCCGGAGTTGGATTCAAGTAGCGGAATAAATTCTTTTTCTTTTAACAAACTCAACTTCAAATGCATGCCAAAGGAATTTGAACCTAGGTTGTGAATCTGCGATAGCATGTTAAATATCTTGCCATCACCAAAACTGTAGAATTGTGGTGAGGGCTGTATTGGGATTAAATTGTATCATTAAATTGCATTTATGGTGATTAGTTATATATGGTGATTGGCTGGCTATATATGGCAATTGGGTATTAGGATAAATTGTATCATTAAATTGTATTTATGGTGATTGGCCATGTGACTTAGGCCCCAAGTTGATATGTGGATGTATATATATGTAATATCATATTGAATGAAATATCTATAATATTATCTCCTATCACTTCTTCACATGGTATCAGAGCCTGACGACTATGGCACGTTTTCTTCGAGCGACGGCAATGGCGGTATGTCGAGCGGCGGCGGCGACATGACGAGCGACGGCGGCGGCAGGACTTCTACGCCAGCGGCATCGCGGATCGATCCCACATTCCCGTATTACCTTGGTTCTAATGACAATCCGGGTAATCAATTACGAAAGTAGTGTTTCGTGGGGAGAATTATGAGGAATGGTCGAGATCTATTCGGCTTTCTCTACGGGATCGACGAAAATTTGGGTTTGTTGATGGGTCTATCAATAAACCTTCGGAGAGGATCAATTGGAGGATTGGTATTGCGTCCAATCGATGCTTGTGCAGTATATTTTGCATACAATCGACGCTTCGGTGGAGAAGACGATACCCTACTTTAAGGAGGCGAAACCACTGTGGGATTTGTTCAAGAATCGATTTAGCGTGGGGAATGGCGCTAGAATTCAACAAATTAAACATTCGTTGGCAGAGTGTCGCCAAACGAAATCCATGTCAGTGGTCGCCTACTTCGGCCAATTATAGACTCTTTGGGATGAGTTGGAGACTAATGAACCTATTTCGGCGTGCAGTTGTGGCAAATGTACGTGATATCCCGAAGAAGCTGCAGAAACGAGTTGATAAGGAGCGCTTTCATCAATTTCTTTATGGAATCAATCAGGAACTCTATGGCAACGTTTGCTCGACTTTATTGGCACAAGATCCATTTCCTACTTTGGAGCGTGCTTATCAATCCATGCTCCAGGAGGAACGATTGCACACGTCCACACAGGTCTCCTCTGAACGGGACGAGGTTATGACGCTTGCGGTTAAAACTGCTTCTGTTAACCGTGGGACGTCTCGTTTGGATGCTCGGGATAAATCGGAGTTGCTTTGCAATTTTTGCAAACGCAACAGACATGAAGAAGCCACCTGCTTCGAGAAACACGACTTTCCAGATTTGTGGGGGGATCGGCCGCGAGGCGACGGACGTGGTGGCGGACATGCGGCTGGTGGTGGACGTGAACGGAGTACGAAAGTGTGTGCGGCGGTGGCAGGACGTGACTTCGTTGCTGCACAGACGCGGATGACAGATAATGGTGCAGCCGTGCAGGCGGTGGCGGTGTGCCGAGATTGACTTCGGACCAATGGCAACAACTTATTTCTATGCTTGGTAATTCTTCGGCCAAATCTCTGGAGGATCGTATGGTTGGTAAGTCCATTGCACCTTGGATTATTGATACAGACACTTCGAATCATGTTACAAAAAATTTGGATTTATTGTCGGGGGTGACGGCAATGGAGTGTCCAGTTGGATTCCCGGACTGACGGACTGCGATTGCCTCGTGCTGCGGGCGTGTTGCTCTTGCACCAGGCATGGTTCTCACGAATGTTCTATTCGTACCTCAATTGCATTGCAATTTAATTTCTGTAGCCCATGTTATTGATGATATAAATTGTGTTGTACAATTTACTAAAAAATTATGCGTGATACATGACCCCAGTTTGAGGACCCTGATTGGCGTCGATGAACGGCGGGACGGACTCTACTACTTTCGTATTGTACCGAAGACTCGGGCCATGGCAGTGACTGGGACTTCTCTGGACATTTGGCATCAGCGACTTGGGCATCCTTCTGATAAAGTAGTAAAGTCATTTCCTGTTGTCCGTAGCTCTAGTAGTTCAGTAAATAAGGCATGTGAAGTTTGCCATCAGGCAAAGCAAACTCGAGGTATCTTTCCTGTCAGTGACTCTCGAGCTGTTGCAATTTTTTATTTGATACATTGTGATCTTTGGGGGCCGTATCCTACGTCTTCTTCGTGTGGAGCTCGATATTTTTTGACGATTGTGGATGATTTTTCTCGTGTTGTTTGGGTATTTTTATTGATTGATAAGACTGAATACAAGATGTTCTCGTCATTTTTTTCTATGATTGAGCGGCAATTTAATTCCAAAGTTCGCATTGTGCGAAGTGATGATGGTACTGAGTTTAATTGCCCGTGCGACTACTTTGCACAAAATGGTATTTTGTTTCAGACATCTTGTGTAGGTACACCTCAGCAGAATAGAAGGGTCAAATGAAAACAGACATTTTGAATGTGGCACGTGCTTTATGTTTTCAGAAAAATTTACCAATTTTTTTTGGGTGAGTGTATTTTGGCGGCTGGTTATTTGATCAATCGAACTCCTTCGAGCCTTCTTGGTTTTAAAATCCCCTATGAAATATTATTTGGTGCTCTTCATTCTTATGATGAATTACGTGTTTTTGGTTGTCTTTGTTTTGCCCACAACCAAAAAGCTAAGATGGATAAGTTTGCTCCTCGCAGTCGAAAGCGTATTTTTGTGGGATAACCCCATGGCAAGAAGAGTTGAAAATTGTATGATCTAGCTACTGGTGATTTTTTTGTCTCTCGAGATATTAAATTTTATGAGAATGAGTTTCCATATTCTGTTGAAGATGATCGTGGTGATATGGCTCCTCCTAACCTGGCACCCCTTGTCTTGGACGATGATGCTTTGGGGTTTGATCTACCTCATATGGATGGGATGGCCGTCGTGGAGGCTGAGGTGGCAGTGGAGGACAGCACGGCTGAAGCCGAGGCCGCCGTGGCGGAGGCAGGCTGCGACAACAGAGGATGAGGCGGCGGTGGTGGTGTCGAATGGTGAGGGTACACTGGGGCATGGCATGCGTACTAAGATTCCGTCTGTAAAGCTTCGTGACTTTGTTACAAATACAATACAAAAGTTGTCTCATAGTCCTCCCTCCCAACGTTCTACCAAGTCCAATCACTCCTCAGGTACTCCTTATCCTATAGCACATTTTTTGAATTGTGACCGATTTTTGCTGGGACAGGAATTTTCTTGCAGCTGTAACTGCAGATACAGAACAGACCTCATTTAAAGAGGCAGTTAAAGATGCAGGGTGGCAAGAAGCTATGCAGAAGGAGATACAGACATTGGAGGATAGTGGTACCTGGACCATGGAGATGCTTCCGGCTAAAAAACGTGCTCTGGGGAGCCGGTGGGTGTACAAGATAAAGTATAACTCTTATGGGAGTGTTGAGCGGCTTAAAGCCCGTTTGGTGGTTTTTGGAAATCATCAGGTTGAAGGGATTAATTACACTGATACTTTTGCTCCGGTTGCAAAAATGATTATTGTTCGTGCCTTTCTAGCTGTAGCCGCAGCAAAGAATTGAGAACTACATCAGATGGATGTTCATAATGCCTTCCTACATGGAAACCTTATCGAAGAAGTGTATATGAAACTACCACCCGGTTTCCAAACCAAACACTTTGGTCAGGTATATCGGCTTCAAAAATCTCTTTATGGGCTTAAACAGGCGCCTCGTTGTTGGTTTGTGATGTTCGCATCTTCTTTGCGGGAGTACGGATTTTGCTAATCGTACTCTAACTATTCGCTTTTTACTCTTCATAAAGGCGATGTTCAGATAAATGTTCTTATGTATGTCGACGATTTGATTCTCTCTGCAATAGTTCTGCTGCTCTTATCGTCTTTAAGAATTATTTGAGTACATGCTTTCACATGAAGGACCTTGGGCCGTTGAAGTTTATTCTTGGTGTTGAGGTAGCTCGAAGTGCGGAAGGTATTTTTTTGTGTCAACGGAAATATACACTTGACATTATCTCTGAGACAAGATTGTTGGGGACGAAACCCGCAAGCTTTCCCATGGAACAACATCATCAACTGGCACGCTCTACAAGTCTACTTTGGTCTGATGGGAAAACATATCGACGGCTTGTGGGACGGATGATTTATCTTTCGTTTACTCGATCGGATTTGGCTTATGCTGTTCACATCTTATCGCAGTTTATGCATTAGCCCCAGCGTGATCATTGGAGTGCGGCTTTGAGGGTTGTTAGATAGCTGAAGGGTTGTCCCGGTCAAGGCATTCTTCTTCGCTCTGACTGTGATTTGCGGCTCCGGGGTTGGTGTGATTCTGATTGGGCGAGTTGTCCCATCACACGACGCTCTTTGTATGGTTGGTTGATTTTTCTTGGTGTTTCATCCATCTCTTGGAAGACGAAGAAATAGGTGACGGTGTCCCGTTCTTCGGCCGAAGCGGAGTACCGTGCGATGGCGACGGTCACGTGTGAGCTTAAGTGAATCAAGAGTTTGCTTGGCAGTTTGGGGGTGCAATATTCGTGTGCTATGAATTTGTTTTGTGATAGTCAATCTGTTTTACATCTTGCGCAGAACCCAGTTTTCCATGAGCACACAAAACACATTGAGGTGGATTATCATTTTTTGAGGGATGATGTTTTTGTTGGAGTTATTCGTCCATCTCATGTGCCAACGGATGGACAACTGGCGGATGTTTTCACCAAAGCTTTGGACAAACGTCAATTTGAGTTTCTTTTGCGCAAGTTGGACATTTGTGACTTGCATACCCCAACTTGAGGGGGAGGGTATTGGGATTAAATTGTATCATTAAATTGCATTTATGGTTATTAACTATATATGGTAATTGGCTAGCTATATATGGTAATTGGGGTATTGAGATTAAATTGTATCATTAAATTGCATTTATGGTGATTGGCCATGTGGCTTAGGTCCCAAGTTGATATGTAGATGTATATATATGTAATATCATGATGAATGAAATACCTAGAATATTATCTCCTATCATTTTTTCACAGGCTGAGAGTTATATATTTATTTTTATTTTTTGCACTTTAGTACCATGAACTTTGTTGTATTATCACTTTGAAACCATGACCTTTTCTTGTTCACATCAATATTGAGGCCATCTCAAACACATCGGAGTCACGGTCATCTGCAACATGTTTGTAGCCTTCTTGAGGCCATCACGAGCATTCCAATTTCGTTCTACAACCCACAATCCCGCGGCACCCTCGTGCCCCCCCAAAGGGATTGTTTCACCAAGCCCACAATCCCGTGGCACCCTTGCCGCCCTTGGGGCGAAATGTTTCGCCAAAGCACATGCTCCCTAGGCACCCTAGGGTGAGCTTGGGGGATTATTACCCAAAAGCCTAAATCCCCATGGCAACTACCCCGAGGGGTCTGTTTCAGTCGACCTCACCCTCCTAATGGCACCCATCTTTACGTTTTACTTAGCAAACTCCCTTTGGTGGTCCCATCTTGAGTTTGAGAGGGGGGTTAACAATAGTGTCATAGTTTCTACTAGTAGAGTTGGCAGAAAGAGTCCTAAGATTACTAATACCTAGCCCTAAAGATTAAAAAAAAAATTTCCTTAACCCTAACCAACCACCATCTTCCTGATCCTGCTAAACCCTAATCCAATACCACCATCATCATCTTCCTCCCATCTCTTCCTGCCGCTGGCCAACCCCTTCCCATAGAAAAGTGACGCACCTCCTTGAAGCTGAGGGGAGGCGGATTGGTAACCGAACGTCGGCGCGTCGGAGAGCCTCTGCTGCTGCTGGTGCTGGCCTGAGTAATCGGAGCGGCGGCACCTCACGTTGAACTTGTTGTTTCTGAGCGGCGAAGGGGGAAGAGGTAGACTAGGGCACCGGACATGCTGAAGCGCTAGGCTCTGCATTCTTCTCTCTACTTTGGGGTTTTTGCTTTGTTGCTCGGGGAAGGAGGTTTCGGGTTTACTACGGAAAGGAATGGATAACAGAAAATTTTATATAAAATAAGATACGAATATTTTAACAAATATTTTCATTCTAAATTATAGAAAGTAGTGTATATTTCCAATTTTTAAAAAAAAATCTAACAAATGTTATTTACCTTGGTAAAATAATAAAGATTTTACTTAAAATAGTTGATGTATATCTTAACTTTTTTAGGCTTTTGATAAGGGCACTACATACTTCACTTAGGGCTAGCCCAGGATTGGGGTAGCCCATTAATGAACAAAGTTTACTCACACTAGCCCAAAAGTTTACTCATACTAGCCCAAACTTTAAACCCTCCTCCCAAACCCTCCAAACCCCACCGGAGCCCTCCCCCCTCCTCCCTTTCTTGCCGGAGCCGTCCTCCTCCACTTCCTCCTCCTCCTCCTTGTCGATGGCTCCCAAAGTATCGAAAGAATCAAGGTACAGTTCTTCCTTCTCCTTGTTCTATTGCATTTAGTAAATTTTTCAAAATTTTTAAAAATTTCTATTGCATTTCGAAAATTTGAGTGGTTATCTTTCCATTCTTCAAATGAGGGCATACAAGTCCTGAATGTAGTTTATGATATAGTTTAGACGTTTATCTGGATGCTCGTACCCGATTTTAGGGCATACAATTTCAACATTCGTCGAATGTATCGAGCAGAATCGAGCGAGACTGTAGAAATTTCTACAGTCCTAAATGTATAAAGGACTGTAGAAATTTCTACAGTCCTAAATGTATAAAGGACTGTAGAAAATTCAACAGTCCTAAATAATTTAGGACTGTGAAAATTTTTGCAGTCCTGTATACGTATAGGACTGTAGAAATTTCTACAGTCCTGAATGTTAAATTAATTTAGGATGTTAAAATATATTTTTTTTTCTTATAGTCACGACCCTCAGAAAGGCACTGTAGATGAAGATATCATCAGAAGACGCCATACTGCGTCGATGCGTAAGGAACGCAATGTTCCGCGTACTATTGAACCACCTCTCACTATCCGCGACCCCGAGGCACGGCCGGAAGTTAGGAAACGTCGACTGACGAAGAAGATTGTCACTCGTTCGAAGAGACGTTCTCCTCCTAGTACTTCTGGTTCTTCTTCCTCCTCCGATGAGGATATGCCAAATGTCCCAAATCGGCCAACTGATGGTTCAGGACCTTCTCAGCATGCAGATAGTCCTGTCGAGAGTCTCCCATAAACCCTCAAAAACCGGACTACTGATGGTTCAGGACCTTCTGAGCAGCCAGATAGTCCAATCGATACTCGTCCAAACGGTTGCTCTATGTTACCGTCGATCGAGAACCATATTGCATACCAAATATGGAACAATCCGGTAAGTACATTACGTTATGATAATTTTATATATAGTTGTAAGTTCAAAGTTCATCCAATTATTTATAGATAAGTAGATTTTATATATAGGTATAACTTCATCCAATTGTTTACTTTTCAGGAGAGTTCTCGTATGTTAACGGTGATCAACCACGGGAAAAAA
This sequence comes from Iris macrosiphon, assembly GCA_036927795.1. Lineage (NCBI taxonomy): Eukaryota > Viridiplantae > Streptophyta > Magnoliopsida > Asparagales > Iridaceae > Iris > Iris macrosiphon. The sequence goes on from JAYESA010000017.1 coordinate 108,726,668, forward strand.
TGTAATACATGGAGGTTTGAATTATTGGGAGACAATGTGAAGGCAAAAATTATTCCCACCGGTTTACAATATTTGGGTAACTACTCATATACGACGGTGGATAATGCACTGATATCAGCATTTGTAGAATGATGGCATCCAGAAACCAACACTTCCATCTGCCAAACGGGGAGTTGACGATTACCCTTGATGACGTCCATCATATTGGGACTTAGGGTTGATGGTCGAGTCATGATAAATCATACTTTTGATGAGTCGAGCATCAACTTTTACGACCATATCGTGGATTATGTGTCAGGGTGTTTGGGAGTTGATGCCACTAGTTTTACCACTCTTCAAGAATTCAAGAAGTCGTACGGACTTCCTTTAAAATATTTGGAGGAGATATTCCCTGATCTAGACGCCCAAGTGGATAATAGCGATAATGTGGCCCGTGGATATATGCAGTTCATCTTAGGGGCTGTCGGTATTACGAATAAGTCTGGAAAGTCCATACATGCCAAATATCTCCTGAATTTGGACAGCATAGACACGGTAGAAGAAATATCTTGGGAAAGCGGTATACTAGCATACCTTTACCGGGAGCTTGATGCAGCATCCCGCGTCGGTTCGAAGACAATATTCGGATGCCAGACTCTACTCCATGTATAGATATATTTTTGTCAACTTGTATACATAATTAAAAATTTTGTTGTTAATTTTTGGACTAATGTTTTTTTAACTTGGTTACGTTAAGGCATGGATATACGAGCACTTTCCAACCCTGCAGCGGGCTAAACTGAACCGAGGGTATGACGAGCACCTTCCTAGAATGTGCAGATGGAAGCAAACTAAGAAAGATGCCAAACGTCCACACACATTGGCCACCCTACGGAATGCACTCGAAGATATGACGATAGAAGAGGTGAATTGAGACCTAATTTTTTAACGTTTGGTAATAATTGACTAAATTACATTATGCTAAATGATGTTATGCTAAATTTTATGCGTTGCAGATTGTTTGGGATCCATATCGTGATTTACGACAGACTAGTCGTCCATTGCAACCAGTCTCTTTATATCACGGTCTTATAAGTTGTCATGAAATCGAGGAGGCTTATATGCCTGATAGAGTGCTCCGTCAGTTTAGCTACGTACAAATAGTCCCGAAGTGCACATTGAAAATGATAACTGCTCCGCGAGGTACAAAACCGCTAAACTATATTCCTGCGACGTTCAACTGGGTCTCGGACTTCTTTACCGAGTGGCAACGCCACGTTATTAGATAAACCGAACGGCAAGCAGCAGTAAATATGATGGAATATAGCGACGACTACCTCGCCTACTACGCTGGTGTCGGACTACCTATCTTGTTCCAACGCGGAGGCGATATTGTGCGTGTACCTTCAGATCTTCCTGCCAAATCGGTCTTGTATACTACATTGGTCAAGATGGTGAGCCAACTTCTTCACTTTCAGTTTTATATATGTAAATGTTTATAACATAACAAATTTTATTAATTCTCATGGATAGGCTAGAAAAGTGAAGAAGTTGGGAAGAAGTCTCGTAAGTTGCCAGGGTACGAATTATATGGCAATCAATGACGAGCTACAACAAATCGACAACGCTCAAGATTTCTCTTTCTTGGAAAATAGAGAACAACGTACAAAGAGACGGCATGAAGTTTAGGCCCCGTTTGAAGACTTGTAAAACTTTTAATGAATTTGTGTATTGAGACATGTAAAAGTTTTAAGTTTGAAAATTTGACATGAATTTGTGTATTGAGACATGTATTGAGACATGAATTTGTGTATTGAGACTTGTATGGTACTTTGAATGAATTTGTGTATTTTTTAAGTTTGGTACAATCTGCTACAATTTGCGAAAATTTGTGTTCTATGTTTGCTACATAAGACAGGGGCTAAAAACTTGGACTGTCAAATTCTGGATAGTCCTGAAAGCTATCAAGACTGTCCAAAAATTGACAGTACTAGTTTTATATAAGATTTTGTAGACAGTGGGTTAAAATTAGGACTGTCAAAACTTTGACAGTCTATATAGCTTGTAGGACTGTCAAAATCCTGACAGTCCTAGTTTTATATATATTTTCCAGTGGGTTAGATTTAGGAGTGTCAAAATTTTGACAGTTGTTACGCCCCAGTCCCAAAATACATAGGACCAGGAATACGCGACATGCCAGCTACGTATTCGACCAGACTCTGGACCGACTCGAATACGTATAAGCTATAATAAAAATGGTCACTATATAAATATCCAGTAAATATAAACATCTATGTCTCAATCCACAATGTACAGAAATATACAAGAAAGAGCTACATGTGCTAAAGTCGGCCGCCCAATAACACACAAACTCGAATAGACTCGAGAAAAAATATGAGTCTATAAAAACTAGGCTACAACAGAAGATGAATAATCAATAAGAATAAAGTAACCATAATGCCGGTAGAAATGATATGAGTACCTGGTACCAATGCCCGTATGACAAGCAACTCCATCAGCAACTCCAAGGGCTCCGTGATCATCTATGCTACAAAACTAGCAGGGGACCAGGTCCTCAGAGGGACGTAGCAAGGTACGAAAATACAGCAAGCCATAGTATGACAGAAAGAAACAAGTTTAACGCTGGTGTAATCTAGCATAACCAACTAAGTGAGATACAGTTTGAAGACAATGTTCGACGCGTGGGCTGTCCAAAATAAAACCGTAGCTCCGGACACGGAAACACACGGGACATACCGCAGCTCCGGGCAAAGAGTCACACGGGTGATACAACTACTCTAGATACAGGATCACTACAGAAATAGTATATATACATATATAAGCGCGTGCAGAGGATCCCAAACGTCTAGTAACTATCTTTCCCATCCCAAGCGGTCAACGATTGTGCGTTGAACCTGAACCTCTATCTAACAGTCTCGTCACACATAAATAACTATCAACAGACGCGACCCTAAGGTCGTCCCAGTCTCCGGTCATGATGTCAGTATCAGGATACAGAAAATCTGGCACGATAACAGTGTATGGACGTGTCCTAGGGTTATGATATACACAGGTACGTACATCAAGGTATTGCGAACATCTATCACTCGTTACCAGACGTTACCGACGAACGTCTGCACCCGGTTTTGACCCAGACGCGGAGTAACGATTCTAATCAAACACGCACACAATGTATATAATGAAACAATAAATATCTGGTAACTGAAATACATGGTGGCAAGGTACACTTGCCTGCGTCCAGCTGCTGATGACGGGGGTCCGGTACAACGTCCAAGTCTGCGGGTCCCGTAGTACCTAGAGACGAGATACAAACTCAATCAATAACTATCACGAGGCTAAAATAAGATGTGGCACGCGTCTAACATAGGTTACAATCTCAGTTACAACTCACTTAGACACGAAGCTAGAGGGTTGACCAAGGTAGGTTACATCTAATACGATCAATCACAATATACTATCATCATACAATCCTCAATCTTATATCTCACCACGGTGTTTATCAGTATCTCAAGCCATGATCAATCCTCAGGTTTCACCCCGGTGTTCACAGACGTTAACATGTACAATAATTGTCATCCTCGAAATAAATAAATAATTGTTTATTAAACCCTCAATTATATACAACCTTTACCATTTCACAATAAAACTACTACTCAATTAAGTTCATCATTATTTATCAATTCTCAAAGAATGACTAATGGTTTGATATTGCACAATATTTCGCAATCAATCACCTGCTCCTCAATGTCCATCAAATGCTTGGAACGATTATATCAAACCTTAAACTTGATGCATTTATAAACCCTACACTTAATCTATATCAGCCCCAACCATCAAGTGCATATTATAACCTGAAATAAACCTAAATATCAACCTAGCATTTATCCATCAATTGCTTATATTTAAAAGATAATAACTCTAAAATCTCAATGCACTCAAAACCCTAAAACTCAACATATCAACTTCTTAAACCCTAAAACTAACTAAGTTATATACAACAATATACATTAATACTAAACTAATCATAACAAACACACTATACGACACATAGAGAGGGGGAGTGTTCACCTTGGCGGCGGCACGGCGGCACGCCGGGGTGGTTGCCCGGAGTGAGGTCGACAGCGAGGTGGGGGAGGTGTAGGTGACAGAGGTCGAGGGATCGATGGCGACTCGCCGGAGTTGCACATTGGGCGAGGCATAACTGGACCGGTCGGAAGCTGCTGTGGTCGACTAGACCGCACGGAGGAGCTGAGCGGGTGGCTCGTCGTGGAGGTGCGGGTATGGTGGTGATGGTGATGGCGGGTGGCGAGGGAAGGTGGTGGTGGTACTGGTGCTGGCGGGTGGCGAGGGAAGGTGGTCGGTCGAGGAAGCTCGGCGTGGAGGAGGTCGTGGTGGCAATGGTGGATACGTGGGGTGGCAGTCCGGTGGGTCGATGGCAAGGTGCTGGAGGGTGGCGACTGGAGGCAGTGGGGAATCGACGTCGGGTGGAGGAGATGCGGTGGAGGAGGAGAGGTGCGGGTGGTCGAGGTGGATATCGCCGGGGTTGGCAGTGGTGTCGAGGCTGGGTGGAAGTGGCAGTAGCAACCGGAGTAGGGGAGGCCGGCGATGGCGATGTAGTGTTGGCCGGGGTAGCAGTCGTGAGGGAGGAGGTAACTCGCCGGCTGTCGTGGATGCAGCAGCAAGTGGATGAGGCGGCTACAGCAAGGCGGAGGTGATGGCTCTGTGGACGAGCTCGGTGGTAGCCGATCGGGGAAGCTCGGAGGTCGACGAGATGCAGTGGTCCGCCGGAGTTGCAACGGCGTGGAGGAACTGTGGGTGGAGGAAGAAGAAGCGGAGGTGATGGAGTGGTTCTGGGTAGCGGGGCGAAGGTGCTCGGCAGCTGTAGTGGTCGAGGATGTTCATGGCGGCTGCGGGCGGATGGTCGACACGGCGGGTCACTGGTCGGCCGGAGTAGGGAGCTTGGCCGGAGGAAAGCTCGGTTTTAGGAAGAAGGTGAAGTGGAGTAAAAGAAGAAGAAGAAGAAGAAGAAGAAGAAGAAGAAGAAGAAGAATAAGGGAAACTCGGCTATGAGTGTAGGGGGAGAGAGAGAGAGGGGGTGGGGTTTCCCAAGTTTAGGGATTAGGGCCTACTTGGGAAAGAGTGTAGGAAGAGACATTTTATAGGGATGGGGATTGGGAGTGTGTGGTGATGATGCTCCCTATTTGAATGAATGGCCAGTATTGATCATGGAAATTTTTCATTCATGGGAGGGGGTATTGACTAGTCAAAGAATGGAGGGCTTCTCCATTTGGCTTGAACCAATGGGGTGTTGCCACCTAGTACAACTTTTGCAACTAAGCCCCTTAATTTTGAGAATTAGCACAAACACATAAAATGATAGAAATTTTGTGGGAGAATTGGTGTTTGGTGTTTTGTAGGGTGAGGGGGTATTGTGTGTTCTGCATGGGCTTAATTAAAGGGGTATTGAAATTAAATTGGGATTAAAATAGGATTAGTCAAAGTTGGTATCCCCAATTTAATTAAAATAAAAAATGTCATATGCTCTTAAATTAAATGGGGGCACATAGGGTCTCAATTGGGAGTGACACAAAGGTCAGGAATGGTGTAGGCTTGGTGTCAGTCTTGGACCCTTTAATTGGTTCGGCTCAACGGATCGAGTTGGTGGCTCAAAATTGATGGCAACGACACAGGTGTGCGACACATGATTAAATAATGGATTTTGGATACGGGAAGTTGTGCAATTAAATTAGAGCACAAAGGATTATGATTTTGAGTGGCGGAAAAGTCCAGCGCCTAAATTTTGTGTGTCAAGTCAAAAGTGCAACAATCTGTTGGAATTATGGGCTGATGTTGGGCTCTGAATATTGCAACAATGGTAGGGTGCACTAAGGGTTTAATTAAAGACTCAGACATCTGCATCCTTAATTCTAAACCTCAAACAACTGCTGCTAAACCAAAATTTTATAACCCATAACCAGACTATCTACAGAAATAAATGAGGGGGTTTACAACAGTACTCATTGCTTGTGGGGCTGTTAAAATCCTGACAGTCCTAGTTTTACATATAAATGACCAGAGACAGTGGGTTAAGTTTAGGACTGTCAAAATTTTGACAGTCCTAGTTTATTGTAGGACTGCCAAATTTTTTACAGTCCTAGTTTCACTTATACATGAGCAGAGACAGTGGGTTAAGTTTAGGACTGTCAAAATTTTGACAGTCCTAGTTTCTTGTAGGACTGTCAAAATCCTGACAGTCCTAGTTTCACTTATAAATGAGCAGAGACAGTGGGTTAAGTTTAGGACTGTCAAAATTTTGACAGTCCTAGTTTCTTGTAGGACTGTCAAAATCCTGACAGTCCTAGTTTCACTTATACATGAGCAGAGACAGTGGATTAAGTTTAGGACTGTCAAAATTTTGACAGTCCTAGTTTCTTGTAGGACTGTCAAAATCCTAACAGTCCTAGTTTCACTTATAAATGAGCAGAGACAGTGGGTTAAGTTTACACCACATACAGTTCTCATTGAACTGTATGTTGTCCTAGTTTCACAGATTGACAGTCCTCATTGCTTGTGGGACTGTCCAGATTTTGACAGTCCTAGTTTTATACATATTTTGACTCATTGCATCACATATAGTTCAATATACAGTTCTAGTTTTATTTCTTTCATTGCATAACATACAGTTCAATATATAGTTCAACATACATGGTTCATTGCACAACATACAGTTCAATATACAGTATCAATCGATTAGAATATCAAAGTAGTCCTTCGACATGATTTTTGGATCCTCCATCTTCATCATCTTCTTATAGGCAGTCATTGCATCCGTGTAGGGTGTCGTCCATGCGACCACTTCCTCTGGTGCGTGTTTATACCAAAGTGTAGAAGGTGGCGGAATAGGAGAATGATCAATCAACCTTGGGATGACGAAGTATTATCCGACAAGCCCTATCGAACATAGATTGGATACTCCGTGTTCGGCCGGGGGAGCACACATTAGAAAGAAAGTATTGTTAATGCCTTGTGAGATAATTACAATAGGTATCTTATACCTATTAGAGAATACGTAAGCAGCAGGCGGGACATCCATGTAATGGTCTTGTCCGGTAACTATTTTCGTACAAGGTATGCTTGCCAACAAATCTCCAATAATTTCTTCGCCGAGTATCTGCCTATAGAAGGGTAGTCGAGACTCCAACTCCTCGTACAGCTCTTTCCTAACCTGTCTCCATCCTGCTTCAACTGAATAGCCTAGTTGTCTTGCTAGTGCATGATATCCACAATGGTCATCCTTAGGAACATCAACAATAGACCAAATGAAATCCCGTATCTCAGGTAGAAAATTTTAAATGTATAGACTATATGAATCAGAGAAGTTATCTAAACCCTCCATCGTGACTGCATCGTTCGTTTTCTATTTCTTTCCCCTTCGAATAGTAAGCTTACTCTTTTTCTGCGGAAATACCACACTTTCGATAACCGACTTTGCCTCAACTAGCTCCAAATTAAGTTCAATATGTTCAAACAAGGATGGATCTCTTTTAGTTGACTCCTTCTCCTTCTTTTTTGCTCTACTCATTCTTGAGTGTGGTCTTCCCTTAGGAGTTTGAACAACAGATGGATCTTGCAATCGAGTTATTGCCGGGACTGCAATTTCTTGGATTTTAACCTCAATGGATCTTCTCTCCGGTTTTGATGCGACACACCACATTGCGTGCAGGAGTTTCACTTGTGGCAAACAAAAGAAATCATCTTGAACTTCCACCGTCGGCATTATCGATTGCTGTCTCCAACGTTGGTCAACAACATCTATTAGAATAACTATAGATTCACGACGATATTCGTTAATCTTATGTGCACAAGGAAGTCCGAGTGAATGTTGATATGAACAATCGCAAACCTCGGGATCATAACCAACCGACTTTGACCTACCAATCTCCTCAAACAATAAGCCTAAGGCCTTGTGAGATACTACATGGATTAAACCATCCAAGAGGTGTTCATGCTTGTATTCATGCTTTGCAATATTGAGGCTCATCTCAAATGATGCTACAATCTCGTTCACCGTGGAAATAATCATCAAATGAATCGATTGCCAAACGGAGACAAAATTACCGACGACCGTAGATATCTTTTTAAACTTGAGTGTGATCCTTTGACCCGGTTCATAGTGATTGTGCCATAATGCTTTATCATGTTCGTCCATGCTAAGAGAAATTATTCTTTATGTGGTTCTAGCCAAGTATCTTTGATATAAGATATGCATGTCGGGTTACTCGTCTCCCACTTTTGTTTGAACATGTACCATGCTGTGTCGTAGTTGTCTGGAGTACTTGCTCGCCATACAAGACTCCAAACACTGTAGAATTCTTCGAAGCGAAGCATGTCTATTTTACCGTCCACATTTTCAAATTTTCTCTTGCATTGAGCTTGGATATTTCGATTTATATGCCAGGTGCATAGTAGTCTATGCACATGAGGAAATACAATATCTATAGCATTTATCGGCACATATTCTCTGTCGGTAACAAAAACAGAGGGCTTTTTGTATCCTATGTAAAGGGATTATAGTTTCATCAATGCCCATGTGTAATCCTCTACTGTCTCACTCTTCATAAAACAAAAAGCGACTGGAAATATTTTTCCCGCAGACGTAAACCCAACAACGTAAAAAAGAGGCATCTTGAACTTGTTGGTCTTATATGTACAATCAAGGACCAACACGTCTGCGAAGGACCGAGCCAAGTGTGTGCAATCAGGATGAGCCCAAAACAACGAAAGGAGTTCATCATTTTATGGATGTCTTCTATGGTACTCCACGTAGTGATGCTCCCCAAGCAACTTCAACACTTGCTGCATCGCCATTCTTCCTTTTATACTATTACATTTCACTCTGGCCAAACTATTATAGATCGTCCTCATGGTAGACTTGTTTCCATCTTCTTTTTGTCGCACGGCAGAATAAATTTGTTTCGGTACAACTCCGAAAAGGAACAATTCTTCAACCAACTTTCTCTCATCCTCCTTCAACCGTGCCACGTAGGCATGACCCGTAAGTGTCCCTGGAATATGATGATTGTGTCTTCCATTCTTAACTTCGATTATCCACTTCACATCTTCTACTTTTACAATCAACACCTTAAATGGACAACCATATTTTCTCGTCCCAACGTTTTTCTTAGGGATTTTTTTTTTCAACAACACCATTTTTTTTATGATGCTCCCTGAACATACCCCCTCTTTCGCAGCCCAGCTCTACATATTTTTGGCCTGGCCGAGATCTGATGGATCTTGCAATGACAATTACTATGTTATGTCGTCTTCTAACTTCTTTGCACCAATCTAATGCTTCTTCCTGGGATGCAAATTGAATATTCGTTGAGAATATATCCTCCACATCAACCCCAATAGCAGGATGTACCACAACATCTGTACAAGGTTGGTCCTATAACCAATATAAAATAATATAAAAATTAATAACTTCAAATAATTGGCAGTTCAAATAATTTACAGTCTTTAAGATTCAGGACTGTCACTATTTTGACAGTCCACTTAGTATATAGGACTGTCGAAATTATGACAGTCCTATATTTACATAGGACTGTCAAAATTATGACAGTCCTGTATTTATATAGGACTGTCGAATTATTGACAGTCCTATATTTATATAGGACTGTCTAATTTTATACAGTCCTTACACGATGACTATCGAAATAGGGTTATCGTTTTACGTACCGTATGTGCTTCGGAACAACCGACATGTTCTTCGGAACGACCGGAGTGCAAATTTAATGGATTGCATGATCCAACTTCGTCATCGAAGATATTTTCATGCATCGTTCCTACAATAGTCAAATAAAACTAAATTTTTTTGTGACAATCGCAAAACTTATTCATCGTATGTTGTCGAAGACATACCGGAAGAATATTCGTTGGACAATCACCAAAGCAAAATTCTCTTCCACTTGGGACCACAACTATCAATTTCCAAATTTAGGTTTAGACTTGGAGAATGAGAGTTTATTCATGTGAGGGTGAAAAGCCTAGAATAGAAATTATTTTGACTTATATAGCTTGGTGTGGGCTAGCCCTAAGTAACTTTTAGGAGTGGCAAACTTGTAATATTTGGTAAAATTCTAATGGGCTAGCCCCAAGTAAAATGTGTAGTGCCCTTATCACTAGCCCTTTTTTATTGTTCCATACAAAAAATGGAAACATTTGATAGTTTTAAAAAATAAAATATATACTAGTTTCTATATTTAGTATGGAAGCATTTGCTAAAATATTCCAATAAGATATTTTAAATATATTCTCTCTAAAAAGACAAGTTTCAAAAAATAATTTTCTCATAAATAGCCGGTCTACCAGAATTTATATATATATATATATATATATATATATATATATATATATATATATATATATATATATATATATATATATATATATATTGGCTAAATTACAATTTGATACCCTTGACTATTCAAGTTTTTCAACTTGTACGCAAAATTTTGAAAGAAAATAATTTGATACCATCAACTATTAAAAAATTTCATGTTGATATCCTCCGTCAGTTAGAATTAACTTTTTTGTTTAAAAAACTGACTAAAATATCCTCGCTGCAGCCCTACGCTCCCCTACCCTCCCCCCTCCCTCCCGCTAACTCCACACCCCCAGGCCACGTCCCCCTAACCCTCCCCCTCCCCCTCCCCCTCCCCCCACCCCCACCCCCACCCCCACCCCCACCCCGCTACATCCTCCTGCAAACCCACTCTGCCCCCCTCGCCCTCCGACCGCGTCTGCACAGTCTGCTATCGATGCCACGCGCCACCGTTGTCGTCGGAAATAGAGAGGAGGGGAGAGAGAATGGGGAATATTTTTATCTTTTATAATTTTTTGTTAACACCGATAGAATATTAAATTATAAAATTATAGTTGAGGTATCAAGTTGTCTCCTATCAAAGTTTAGAAGATTAAGCTAAAAAACTTAATAGTTGAGGGTATTAAGCTGTAATTTAGTTTTTTTTTTTTTTTTTGATAATAATGCTCATATGTACTGCAGTGACATTAGACACCATATCTGTAGGTTGTGTTTCTTATCTCATATTTTTTAGTTTCTTTTTTCTTTTCTTCTTTTCACAAATTTGGAAGAAAGAGCAAAGATTCATGACTTCCATTGAATTTAGTTGGAAAAATTGAAGTCCACATTCTCGAACTTTGACTAAATTTGAGAAAGTGACCAGCTTGAAAAACTCCTAGGACATGATGAACCCACACACATTGAAAATATAATAAAATGCAACTTTACTGAAACTATAGCTTAAAGTGCTTCAAACAAAACAATGCGACCAATCACAAGGCAAAAAATCCCCATTCTAGGACGGCCAGACCGTAACAACATAATGATTCAAACAAAACAATGGTTTCCAGAATGTGGACTTTAATTTTCCCACCTAAATTTAATAGATGTCATAAATCTTTGCTCTTTCTTCCAAATTTATGAAAAGAAGAAAATAAAAGTGAGACGAACCCAATACAAGGAAGGAACACACAACTAATTGATAAGGTATCCAATATACTACCATTACACCACACATGATCATTAATTATTAAAACAAAAAATATGTATACATCAATTCTGCTAGTCTCTCTGGCAGAATTTGTGTATGTACAAATTTTATCAGTCCATTTGACGAAATATTTATAAAAAAATTATTTCTTAGAACTTCTTTTTTTTTACAACAAATTTATTTAAAATATTTTATTGTATATAATTTTTCTGAAAGAATAATAAGAGAGAAAAATAAATAAAAGGAAGAGTTCTCCTATAATTTTTATTACCCCCTTCCTCACTTACACGTGGGCTGGGTGCAATTACCTGTTGGGCTCGTTGTATACCATGAACTTTTTTCAAAATTGATAGTTACTATTCTAAACTAGAGGTGAGCGGGTATCAACAAAATTAAAATAGTCAAAATCGAATAAACCGAATTTTCAAAAATTTAAAATCGATACTTAACCGAAATTAGCTATAATCGAAATCGAACCAAACCGATAATCTATTCTGTTTTTTTTTTCGGTTGTACTACTTTTATTATTTAATGGATTGGACCAAAGTTGAAATTATGGATAAATTATATTAAAAAATACAAGCTGAAGCAGTTATTAAATTACATGTCAGGCTTAAAACACATCCATAAAATTGTTATTTTCAAGATATACATTTTTAATCATAAAAGATTCAAGGTGTGTTTTGGACCGGGCCTACTGTTGACCGGGTTTGACCTATCCTGGGTCGGATTTAGCCCGAGGAGGAGATGGGCCGGGTCGGACCGAAGTTCTGGAAATCCAAACCCAGCATGGACTCGAACCCAGATAGGAAGTGTGCCGGCCTGACCGAGCTGGGCCCGGGCCGGTTCAGGGCTGGATTTGGGTTGGTCCGGTTAAAAAATTTGAATAAAAATGATCAAACAATAAATGAAAGGAAATAAGAAAAGTTTATTAAAAAAGAAGTGCCTTGGGCTCGAGTAGATCATTTTTATAGACAATCCATTATTAGCTATCATTAATTTTATATAATTACTTTCCATATGGTGAATGACTATCAATCAATTGTCACTTTATTTTGAATAACAAGTAGTTTTCGTATTAGCTATCATTAATTTTATATAATTACTTTTCATATGGATTATTTATTGTAATTAGATATTACATATAATGAATTATCTATAAATATATACTAAAAAACAATGACATGATAATATTACCATATTAACTATATTAAAGTAATTTTAGAATATATGATAATATTTTTGAAAAGAGAGAGTGATAAACAGTATAACCAATATGAAAATTAGCTATCATTAATTTTAATTTGTCTAAACCAGAAATGAATTCAAATGTTCCGTTGCATCCCATTAATGAAAGTTTCCATATTAGCTAATGTTGTTAAATATTATCATAAACTACTAAAAGAAAGGTTTTTTTTTTCATAGTTTAACTAATTTTTTTCATCCCAATCAAAGTTGTGATGCATTCCATTAATAAAAATTAGCTAATTTTGTTTGTCTCTAAATTCAAATGGGTTGAACTTTATCATAAACTACTAAACTAGAAATGAATATTTTTTAAACTAAATTAGCTATTATTAATTTTATATACTACCATATTAACTAAAAGAGAATGATTAACTATTGTTTGCCATTGAATTTAGTTTGAAAAAACCTTCGCTTAATAACAAAAAAAACGTACAAAGAAGTACTAAACAGAAAATATAAGTACAATATTTAATCTGGGTAATGTGACGATGGAGATCGAGTACTGCAGCGGCTCCTTTACTCCGTTGACGGTCCGATGAGTGAATGATGGATGCTCTCTTCTCTTCTCTCTCTCTCGAGCTTGTGTGCACGTACGTAGCTCGTCTGGAAGGGTATAATCTCTCTGAAGCAGAAAAAATCTCGTTCGTCCGCTTGAAATGTCCAAGTTGCTCCTATTTATAGCCATCATGGTGATGGGCTATAGGTGTCGCATATGCTTCTGTTTGGTGGCCGCAGGAGACTCCTTCAACAGAACGCGGTTGCAATTGTGGGTGCATTCGATGGGTATGTTGCCACGTGTACTTCATCCTTAACATGATGTAGTTAAGCCCAGTCCGAGTTGCCACATGGGCGTTTGTTGGGATTTGTTGTTGCTAAGTATCTGGGCGGTTCTTGCCTTTTGTTTGCGTGACTTGGTTCACTTGACACGTGTCGCGCATTTAGTTGGAGAAAATTACGTCAGTTACAACAAAAAGATTTCGTCTCAGGGAACCTTGCCACGCATGGAGTCAGGGACGCATGGAGTCTGGTACGCGTAGGGCCAGAGAAGCATAGAACACATAGAGTCTGGAATACACGGCCAGAGATGCATGGAACGTATTGGGTCTGGGACGCATGATGCCGGAGACGCATGGAACGCATGGAATCTGGGACGCATGAGGCCAGAGACGCATGTGATGCATGAAGTCTGGGATGCATGAGGCCAGAGAAGCATGGACTCTGGGATGCATGTGGCCTCATACACACGGCACTACACACTTGTTAGGAGTCATTATTCGTCTGACGAGAGCTTCTTGTCGCTTAGTGTGCTCATATTTTTTGAAGCGTCTAAAATTTTTTCTTGGTCAGGATTATGTCACGCCCCGATCTCCCGCAGGAAAATCGGCCGTTCCCGCTAGGCGGAAATCACCCTCGCCAGCGCTCCCGCGGAACGATCGCTTAACCCATCCGGGCGTGATGCCGCACGAGCGTGATCCACGTCCGTGCAAGGCCATGGTTCATTGGCTGGCGGCAAGAGTTCTAAGCCACAGAGTCGCACAGATTGTCCGAGTGCAGCGGAGTCATGAACACATAGCGATTTGGTAACAGGTTCACTGAGTCGACAATATAGCGGAAGCATTGAAACACAAGTTGAAGTAAAGCAAGCTCTTTTATTGATATGAACATGTGTTACAAGCGGCATATAGCCAAGATTACAAGTCGCTCAAGCCTCTCTCTCTGAAACAGTAAAAGCGTGCCAAGTGGCTACAACAGTGGAATGATTGTACAGGCGATGGTCAGGCGACGCTCCAACATTATGTCTTGTATATGTGCTTCAGTCCCGGACGCACCGTTGCAAGGCTTCAGAGGGAACTCCTGGCCTTAGCACGCACGTTGGAGGCATCCGCACCGAACGAGGTTCTCCCGCACCCTGGATACAAACTGGTGGATTATCAGTACATTGAATGCACTGGTGGGGAAGCTACTCGCCCGCTCGATAAATCCAAACACGTAATACAGGTTCCGTGCACAACTATTAAGTTGTCTTTCTAGTTGCCTTAGGATCAGTTTCATGCAAATGTTGAATAGCCTAACGTGTCGGGCAGTGCGCCGTGCGATGTTTGAGGAAACACGGCGAGACTTACCAACTTACCATTTCTCCTTCCCTGTCCAAGGCAAACATTGTTAATTTAAGCAGGAGCATGTATAAGCATTCAGGAGGCATAGCATTATGCAAACACGAGTACTTATTTCAAGATCGTTCAGGTGTTCAGTTTATATGTTTCATGCGATACAGTATCTCGCACGCGGATAGCCGCTAAGCGAGGATGATTTGTTTATCTTTCATTTACAAGCAAGCATGCAACAAGTTCATTACAAGGCGATCACTGGCGTATGCCATATGGACGGTATAGTCTAGACGAGATGGTTTGCAACAATGAACAAGAGGCGCTGCAAGCCATTCCGACGAACAAGAGACTATTTAGTCTAGACGAGAATGCTTTGCAACAAAGTACAAGAGGCGCTGCAAGCCATTCCGCCGAACAAGAGACTAAGAACAATTGGTCTCGCCCGGACCGGGTCGATGCCAGTGCCCCAGCATCGCCCGCGAGACCGTTTCCCTGTGCACTGGTTGTCCATGATCGAACGGGGCCTTGGTTGGGGCAACAAGAGTACAAGACAAGAGTACAAGACAAGAGGCAAGATGTTGAGGCAACAATAGTACAAGACAAGATGCATTGCCTGTTTCGTTGTTCAGTGACTGTCTTTTGCCTTGATGCAATTCTCCTGGGGCGGAGATTGCCTTGGTGACCTAGCGGTCCCGAATACTTGCAGGTTCGTTCAGGCACGGAACGACTACGTAGTAGTCTTCCGGGGTTTGGATGATAACACGGTAACAATCAAGCAGACAAGCATGCGTTCTAAGGAACATAATCAGCACGTTTGCTCGGGCCCGAAGGTAGTCCGAGAGATAAAACCGTTAAGGGACTTAGCATGCGAGGGTCTGAACATATAAGCAGTATTTTATTTCCATGTTCTAGCAAGCAATACAAGTTGGGATTATTCCCTTAGCTAGGTGCGTTGGATTTATTAGCATGCAGGGGGTGATTCACCTAGCGACTAGCATATATGATTCCAGATTTTATGTGTGCTGGCTAAGCAAAGACAAGTTCACCGTAGCCACCCACCTTAGCGATGATTCGCCTCGGTAGAGCGATACGTCTGAGCGGGCCTCTGAAAGTCCAAGCCGGATTCTTGTAGGGACAAGTCTGGATATCCTTTGCTTCTTGATCGAGGCAAAGCGGGTCGGGACAACTGCACGATTGCCGTTTGAGACGACAGTCCGCTTGAGCGGAACGGGGTGTTATATCCTACCCAACTTAGAAAAAGTCTCGTCCTCGAGACTTACTAAGGACAAGCAGTGATCTAGGTTTGAGGCAATCCTAGACAAGTCGTTGTACTTGTTCATTTGGATATTCACTTGCACAAGCGTCGAAATCAGCATATCGCTTAGACTGGATCGTGTGCACCTTCGACATGCATTTCTAGTGTGAGCACGTCAACCAGCTTAGTGATAGCGAAGTCTCAGCACTCGAGTTTCACCTTTTCTTAAGTCTTGGATGGTGCACTAGTTCAAGGCGTCCCTCGAATAGATGCATTCAACCAAACTTAGGGTTAGTGAAAATCGGACAAGCTACTAGCGATACTCTCAAGGGTTCGCACAGGTTGGCACAAAGGCCACTCGCAGCATACAACCAGACAAGCAAGCATATCATTACATTCAAAACGCATTTTGAAAGTATTTAGACTTATTGTTGGAACATCCCATCGAGGCATTGGGAGAGAGCGTGCACATAACCCACGAACGAGCTTTCGAAACAGAGATATCGGATTGAAGGCCAAAGGCGTAGAAGCCAGGCTCTGATACCAATATGTCACGCCCCGATCTCCCGCAGGCAAATCGGCCGTTCCCGCTAGGCGGGAATCACCCTCGCCAGCGCTCCCGCGGAACGATCGCTTAACCCATCTGGGCGTGATGCCGCACGAGCGTGATCCACGCCCGTGCAAGGCCATGGTTCATTGGCTGGCGGCAAGAGTTCTAAGCCACAGAGTCGCACAGATTGTCCGAGTGCAGCGGAGTCATGAACGCATAGCGATTTGGTAACAGGTTCACTGAGTCGACAATATAGCGGAAGCATTGAAACACAAGTTGAAGTAAAGCAAGCTCTTTTATTGATATGAACATGTGTTACAAGCGGCATATAGCCGAGATTACAAGTCGCTCAAGCCTCTCTCTCTGAAACAGTAAAAGCGTGCCAAGTGGCTACAACAGTAGAATGATTGTACAGGTGACGGTCAGGCGACGCTCCAACATTATGTCTTGTATATGTGCTTCAGTCCCGGATGCACCATTGCAAGGCTTCAGAGGGAACTCCTGGCCTTAGCACGCACGTTGGAGGCATCCGCACCGAACGAGGTTCTCCCGCACCCTGCATACAAACTGGTGGATTATCAGTACATTGAATGCACTGGTGGGGAAGCTACTCGCCCGCTCGACAAATCCAAACACGTAATACAGGTTCCGTGCACAACTATTAAGTTGTCTTTCTAGTTGCCTTAGGATCAGTTTTATGCAAATGTTGAATAGCCTAACGTGTCGGGCAGTGCGCCGTGCGATGTTTGAGGAAACACGGCGAGACTTACCAACTTACCATTTCTTCTTCCCTGTCCAAGGCAAACATTGTTAATTTAAGCAGGAGCATGTATAAGCATTCAGGAGGCATAGCATTATGCAAACACGAGTACTTATTTCAAGATCGTTCAGGTGTTCAGTTTATATGTTTCATGCGATACAGTATCTCGCACGCGGATAGCCGCTAAGCGAGGATGATTTATTTATCTTTCATTTACAAGCAAGCATGCAACAAGTTCATTACAAGGCGATCACTGGCGTATGCCATATGGACGGTATAGTCTAGACGAGATGGTTTGCAACAATGAACAAGAGGCGCTGCAAGCCATTCCGACGAACAAGAGACTATTTAGTCTAGACGAGAATGCTTTGCAACAAAGTACAAGAGGCGCTGCAAGCCATTCCGCCGAACAAGAGACTAAGAACAATTGGTCTCGCCCGGACCGGGTCGATGCCAGTGCCCCAGCATCGCCCGCGAGACCGTTTCCCTGTGCACTGGTTGTCCATGATCGAACGGGGCCTTGGTTGGGGCAACAAGAGTATAAGACAAGAGTACAAGACAAGAGGCAAGCTGTTGAGGCAACAATAGTACAAGACAAGATGCATTGCCTGTTTCGTTGTTCAGTGACTGTCTTTTGCCTTGATGCAATTCTCCTGGGGCGGAGATTGCCTTGGTGACCTAGCGGTCCCGAATACTTGCAGGTTCGTTCAGGCACGGAACGACTACGTAGTAGTCTTCCGGGGTTTGGATGATAATACGGTAACAATCAAGCAGACAAGCATGCGTTCTAAGGAACATAATCAGCACGTTTGCTCGGGCCCGAAGGTAGTCCGAGAGATAAAACCGTTAAGGGACTTAGCATGCGAGGGTCTGAACATATAAGCAGTATTTTATTTCCATGTTCTAGCAAGCAATACAAGTTGGGATTATTCCCTTAGCTAGGTGCATTGGATTTATTAGCATGCAGGGGGTGATTCACCTAGCGACTAGCATATATGATTCCAGATTTTATGTGTGCTGGCTAAGCAAAGACAAGTTCACCGTAGCCACCCACCTTAGCGATGATTCGCCTCGGTAGAGCGATACGTCTAAGCGGGCCTCTGAAAGTCCAAGCCGGATTCTTGTAGGGACAAGTCTGGATATCCTTTGCTTCTTGATCGAGGCAAAGCGGGTCGGGACAACTGCACGATTGCCGTTTGAGACGGCAGTCCGCTTGAGCGGAACGGGGTGTTACAGATTCTGTGTCAGACATAATCTTTGTGTCAGGATGCCCTTATGTGGCCAATATTTGGGGTGCATGGATGCTGCTTTTTCTTGGCCACATGGTCATTCAACGGCTTGATTTCTTCTGAGTCGACCTTGGAGCACATGGTTGTTGGACGCATGGATCCAGATTTTTCATGCTTCTATAAGACCCCTTTCAAAGTTTTCAAACTGATAAGTTTGGAATACTTTAAATAAGAAGCATGGATAAGAGGACTTTAGGCCGCATGGATGGTGGACAACATGGATGAGTCTTTGCCAGGCTGTCAAATCTCTATTTAATGCAGGATTTGGCTCAATCTCTGAGTAAATTTTTGTGGATTTTGAGCCGCCTTTATACACGTTCGCCGAGGTGACAGATCTGTCACGCTCAGATCTCTCGCAGGAATCGGCTGTCCCCGCCAGGCATGAATCACCGTGCCAGTGCTCCCGTGGGACGATCGTCTCCATCCGGACGTGATGTCGTGCGAGCCTGGGTTGCGCCCGCAAAAGGCAATATCGTTAAAGTTGTGGCTATCATCGAATCGATTGAGTACGCGTCGGAGGGACAGTGTTGCAAACAATAATCCATCTGAGTATACGGGGCAAGGATCAAGGCACGAGGTCCTCTGAATACAATGGCATCATTCCATACATTATGTCCCTCTATACAAAAGCAGCTCAAAACAAATGATACGGCTCAAGACATCGAAACCAAATTTTTGGGTCCTGGGGATGAGGCACGGCTATCGCTTCCTTGGACGATCCAGCACCTGCGAATAAGCAAACTGTTGGTGGGTCAGCACTTTGGAGAAAGTACTGGTGAGTCTAAAATCAACGAAAAGAAGCAACATTCACTAAAACCAACACTAAGTAATATTTTATAAAATATTACATTACTAGTGATCTTTCTAGTTTTACCTAGGTTTGTTACATGCAGTACAGGAACGGAGTCATATTACTTCTTTTGGAAATATCTTTGAAATCAGAGTTCATGTTCGATAGCATTCAAGCACACAAGATAAGCCGATTATTCTACTATCAGGGTGTGCGCAGTGTATCTCGTGAGCTATACTCAAAGGCTCCAGGAAAAATGCACCATCTAGAAACTATCCTTCTATTAAGCAAACAAGATAAACTATCTATATGCTTTCGGTCTCCGAGAAACTCAGGATCAGTAGCAGAAATCTAGCTAACTAATGACTCTTTTATCTGATGCTATTAGCAGCTGTGACTCATGGTTGCTTTTTACTAACATAATAGCAACCGGAACCAAGGTTCAGCTCTGCACTAATAGCCATTGTCCGACTGATGCGAATGCATGAAACACTATCAGATAAATTCTATGATGCAGACAAAATAAACAAGCAGACCATCTATCTCTTCTCTTCTATCTCTGTGCGGACTGGCCGCCATCTCTCTGATCAAGTTCAAGCACTAAGTAGTTATATAAAAACACAAGCGATATGGAAACATGCTCAAGCAATCTCTTACTCTTTTTTAATAGCATGGCAAGGTTCTCTATTGACAAGCATTCAAGTTCTAGCTAAGCATGTCGTTCTATTATTCATGCAACAAAAACAATAATATTCTTAGCAACAGCCATTATAAACCTCAGATTCATTATTAAGGCGTGTAAGATCAGAGAACGAGTTCTGCCCACTCACCTAGATCAGTTATCTTCTGGTTCAACAAGGAGCTTTAAGAAAGATATCATATTTTAGTCAGCAAACATATATCTCTTGTACATAGTGCCAACGCGAAGCGGGGTACTACATACTTATCCACCAAGAAAAAGTTTCATCCTCGAAACTACAAGGAGAAACTCTCGATATCCAGAGCAGCGATAATCCTCATCCCTCACCATCCTCAATCAAAAACTCTAGCAAACCACAAGCACGAAAGCACAACTCTCAAGCGACAAATCAAATCCAGAAAACTTTTGCACGCATCTTTGAGAATATTTATGGACTTATTGTATGGAACTATCAATTCAGCAATGATATCAATGCATAAGGAATCTTCATCTAAGAACAGCAGCGAAATAGGCATAAGGCCAGAGGATCGAGTTGCTCTGATACCATTATGTCATGCCTCGATCTCCCGCTAGAATCAGCCGTTCCCACCGGGCATGAATTACCGCGCCAGCGCTCCCGCGGGACGATCGTTACCATCGAGATGTGATGTCGTACGAGCCTGGGTTACGCCCACACAGGGCAACATCGTTAAAGTTGTGACTGTCATTGAATCGATCGAGTACGCATCGGAGGGACAATGTTGAAAATAATAATCCATCTGAGTATACGGGGCAAGGATCAAGGCACGAGGTCCTCTGAATACAATGGCATCGTTCCATATATTATGTCCCTCTATACAAAAGTAACTCAAAACAAATGATACGGCTCAAGGCATCAAAACCAGATTTTCGGGTCCTGGGGATGAGGCACGGCTATCACTTCTTCGAACGATCCAGCACCTGCGAACAAGCAAACTGTTGGTGGGTCAGCACTTTGGAGAAAGTACTGGTGAGTCTAAAATCAACGAACAAAAGCAACATTCACTAAAACCAACACTAAGTAATTATGTTATAAAACATAACATTACTAGTGATATTTCTAGTTTTACCTAGGTTCGTTACATGCAGTACAGGAACGAAGTCATATTACTTCTTTTGGAAACATCTTTGAAATTAGAGTTCATGTTCGATAACATTCAAGAACACAAGACAAGCCGGTTATTCTACTATCAGGGTGTATACAGCGTGTCTCGTGAGCTATACTCAAATACTCTAGGGACAATGCACCATCTAGAAACTATCCTTCTATCAAGCAAACAAGATGAACTATCTATATGCTTTTGATCCCCGAGAAACTCAGGATCAGTAGCAAAAATTCAGCTAACTAATGACTCTTTTATCTGATGCAATTAGCAGTTGTGACTCATGGTTGCTCTTCACTAACATAATAGTAGCCGGGACCAAGGTTCAGCTCTGCACTAATAGCCATTGTCCGACCGATGCGAATGCATGAAATACTATCAGATAAACTTTACGATGCAAACGAAATAAACAAGCATACCATCTACCTCTTCTCTTCTATTTTTGTGCGGACTGGCCGCCATCTCCATGATCAAGTTCAAGCATGAAGTAGTTCTATCAAAACATAAGCGATATGGAAACATGCTCAAGCAATCTCTTACTCTTTCTTATTAGCATGGAAAGGTTCTTTATTGACAAGCATTCAAGCTCTAGCTAAGCATACAGTTTTATTATTCATACAACGGAAACAATAATATTCTTAGCAACATGCATTATAAAACTCAGATTTATTATTAAGGTGTGCAAGAATCAGAGAATAAAGTTCTGCCCACTCACCTAGATCAGTCATCTTCTGGTTCAACAAGGTGCTCTTAAAGAAGATATCCTTTTTGAGTCAGCAAACCGATATCTCTTGTACATAGTGCCAATACGGAGCGGGGCACTACATGATCACTCGTTGATGATGGCATATCAAGAACTCAATCGTCGCTCTTTATTTGAGATTGCCACGTTGACTGAGATGGCTCGGATTCTGTGATGCTCTTGCCTATAAAAAGAGAAGAGTTTGGAGAGAGTTTTTTTATTTTCTTCTCTGTGTTTCCCCCCGCTGCTGCTATCTCCGACGACTGCTATGGCCTCCTGAGATCCTTTTTCTTCCACGACTGCCAAGGGAAAGGGCCTAGCTACTAAGTCTGTGGTCCCAAAGAAGAAGGAAAAATAAAAGGGGAAGACCCCCGTCGCCGAGGGCTGATCCCCTAAGATTTCTTCTGATGGTTTGCCCGTTAATTTGGGTACAACCAACTCCTTCTAGATACTCCTAGTACGCCCCTTGGGTATTGTGGCAATCTTCTTGATGGAGCTCATATGTGGAGCTACTACGCCGCCATCGGAAAACATGTTGAGTTCGGGTTGTCGGCGGCTGGCGTCGTACTGAACATGGTGTTTGTTGTAGGGAGTTTTTATTGCACAGTCAATGCTCCACCAACTGACTATGATCCTAGGACGAGTTATCTGGCGGGTACAATTTTTATGCCTCCGTCGTTGAAAGGCCGACGAACGCCCAAGAAGGGCAAGAGTGCGGCTCGGCCTTTGTTCATTGACTCAGACCCGAAGTCTGAGGAGGGGACTCCTTCTGATGGCCCTCATGCTCCTAAGCGCAGGACAATTGTGGCTCACCACCCTCGTCATTCTAAGCGGGCGCGAGTTGAGATGGTTCCTGAGGTAGAACCTATAAGAGAATCTGGTCCTTTTGCGGAGGACGTAAGAGAGGAGGTAGAACCCCTTGCGCTGGTGGTTTCTGAACCAGACCCCACCTTAGATGCGATGTTGGTACCCGTAAAATCTCTTAGTTCGATTCTTACGACTCCTTTGTATGAACATCTTTCTTCTTGTATGTTTGAAACTTTGTAGACACAAAGGAGAAGGGACCGTCCTCGGCGGTTTACGGCTGCTAGGGTCTCTTATGCAGAGCGGGACAAAGAGTCGACGTCCCCTGAGCCTGAGGCTGCAACTGAAGAGCCTGTTCCTGAGGTCCAGACAGACACATCCTCGAAGGGGAGCTGATAGAACCGGCTACGCCCAATATCTTGGTGGATGATTTTGATGTTGTCGGGGCGGCTCCACAAATCCTGCCATCCGCTCCGGGTATGTTGTTTCGCCTTTTCTCACGGGATAGGTTCTTTCGTCTTCAGTTTTATATTCTGTTGGTGCGGTTGTTCACAGGTTGTTTTGGTCCTGCAGGCTCTACTTCTCCGTTGAGGTTGGTGAACGTGGCCTCTGAGGAGGGTGCGAAAGAAGAAAGAGGTGGGGGGCTTTTTCGTAGAAAGTCTATTCTCCCCCGCTCTACTAGCGGTGGAGAAAACCCGACAGAGCCTCCTGTTAAGGCTAGTGTAGGGGAGACCTCTACTGTTACGGACCTACTTGGTGCAACGACCGCTTCGTCACTTCCTCGGTCTAACGTTGGGCGACATAAAGTAGTAGCTCCCTCAGTTGTTGAGGGTAGCGGTCTTCCTGAGGGATTCATTTTGGGTCTTACCAGCGTGAAGGCCAAGCTTGCCAGTTTGCCTGGCGTCCAGACACTACTTTCGATGGGGCAGAGTTTGGCCGCCGTGAAAGAAACTCGTCGTCTGGCAACTGTGGTTCCACCACCTAATTTTTCAAGTGTTGTCCCCTCTATTTCACAGGCTACCCAGGTTGTCGCATTACCTATTATCCCTTCTATTTTGGCTCCATTGACGCCTTCCACGGAAGTTGCGGTAATAGCCACTTCCAAGGTTATCCTTCAGGACTTCTACATATTATTAAAGCAGGGAGTTCAAAATGTACTGGGACGAGGGATGCCTTTCGTTTGGTCTAAGCATGGTTCCCTGGGCCAGATACAGATTTTGAAGACCCTTCCTGGCTCTGAGCAAATGGCTGACCTGCTACTTCAGAAGTTAACTGAAGTAGAACAACGCTTGAACAAGTTGCAGCAGGTGCAACAGGTTGACGTCACTACGACCGTGGCCACAGAGTATTAAGGCCTCCTGGACTCCATAGATCAAGTGAAGGTTGCCTATGGAAAGACAAGGCGGGTCTAGAGCAAGAACTCAAGAAGCTGGAACTTCAAATTACCGAGATGGACATAAGCGAGGCGACTTGGCTTGCTTGAGAATATATGTTTTCCCATACTACTGCTGAGATCCAGCAAAAGATTGCATAACTCTAGGCCAACCTCAAAATCCTGGAGGGTGATGTTCATGAGGCCTGCCAAGAGCGAGAGGCTATCCGTGCACAATCTCTTATCGTGGCCCAATCATCTGCTGCCATTGAAGATACTTTAAATAAACTGGAGGAGAAGCACCAGGCGTATGCTCACCTCGGTGATCCCGCTGTTGTAGCCCAAGAAGCTGAGCGCCGGGTCAAGGTTAAGATTGATGCCAGAGTTGCCCATCTCCGAGGACGATTAGAAGAGTTGTGCACTGATCAATAGCATTAGTGGTTGTTTCTTCTTCTTCTTCTTCTTCTTTTGAGGCGTTAGTAAGTCCTCAAATGTAGTTTGCTTTTGGTTCCCCGTTCAGAAGAAATAAAAGCTTTTTTTTCTTTTGTTGGGATTATTCTTTTGATCTTTGGATATTGTGCTAGAGATAATATGGACGTAGCATAATACCGTAGTCTTTCACGGACATTCCACTGGGGGATCTTTGGTGAACCTATTACTTCTTGCGCACTTGGAGTGCAAGTAATAAGTTCGAAGCGAAAAACCCTATCAGAGGTTATATGAACATGATAGGTTTTGTGGACTTACCATCGCTAGCGTACTTAGAGTTAAGTACGAGTGATAAGTTTAGACGATGATCGATATCAGAGGTAATATGGACGTGATAATCGATAGTCATGTCAAGAGATTTGCTCAGAGGTAAGAAGGACATGGCAAATCCTACTGGAAACGATGTGAGGATAATAGCTCAGAGGTAACATGGACGTGAGCTAAATGATAGTCATACTGAGAGGTTATGTGCGATCATGGTATTTATGGAAGAAAAAAGAAACAAGCCAGAAGTAATATGGATATGGCTATTGGATGGGGAACATGGGCAGCTCATAGTTCAGAGGTAATATAGACGTGAACTGTTTGATTCCATCTTCCCTCCGTCGGATGACCCGACACCACCACCTCCAGCCGCACTACCCTCGCCTCCTCCACGACGACTGCACCTTCACCAACCCACAACACCCCCTGCTACCACCCACTGCCACCACCAACTCCACCTCCACGACTCGCAGCGACGCTGCTACCACGACCCGCAATGCTGCTACCGACCCGCTGCCACCATCACCACCTCACGACCAGCAGCTACACCACCGGAGAACCACCACCATAGCTCACCACCGCCACCACCTACATCACCCTTCCCATGTGCCCTCACCCTGCTGGTCGCTTGTCATCGCCATCCTTCCCCCCCGCAACCGAGCTGCTACTGTTGTTGCGCCTACTGCTGCTGTCGCAGCTGCTGTTGCTGTTCTGGCCGCTGCTGCAGCACCGACGACGACCCCCGGAGAGCCCCGACCGCCAACGAGCACCCCCTGCTGGCCGACCACCCTCTAGTATCCCCGAGCCTCACTGTGACTGAACATCTCCTCCCCGCGGCCGCGAGGAACCGCGACTCAAACCCGGGTTCAAAAATTCGAGTTCAACCTCCCCGATTCGCGAAGTGATATCTCCCTCCTCGCTCATTCGATCTTTGAACCGATTCTTCGTGTATGAACCATATTTAACCCTTTTGTAATATGTTTAATTAGAATATTTTAGCTTGCATTATATTGTTAGTAATTAGAGTTCCAATTCATGAGAAAAAATAGTTTTATAAAACTTGGAAATCTTCGATACGGAGTTGGTCCCTACAAATCGGACAACCTCGTCACGTATCGATTACACCGAAAGACGCGTACGATATTTCTCGACGTGTGGGCTTTGACGAAATTTAATTCGGTCGCGTGTGCGCGACGAAATGAACCTGTATCCGTCAAAAATTCCCGTATCATAACTTTTCATAATTATCCAATTACTTTTTGCACGCTTGTCATATCACTACAAAACTTTTTCCATTGGACTCGCGGCATTTGACTTGTACTGTGACCCAAGTTTTGTCTGATTCTGAGACAGTGACCGAATCGTCGTTTCGCGGGCCCCACGATCAGTTCTAACGAGCATTTTTGTGATCGGCTCATCAGAATCCAAATATGGACATACCATTGAGTTCGTATCATCGTTTAGAACTTGTTTGACCTATAATATGCTAAGTTTAGAGACCTTTGTACCTGACACATTTTTTGGTGTAAGACGGGTCTACTTGTGGACCCTGTATTGACCATAAATTATATTTTTGTTCCTGTGTCCAAATTAGACGTATGTATATGCTTTTCTGAGTATCTCACTCATTTCGGGACTGTTGG
The DNA here is from genome assembly GCA_036927795.1 of Iris macrosiphon. NCBI lineage: Eukaryota > Viridiplantae > Streptophyta > Magnoliopsida > Asparagales > Iridaceae > Iris > Iris macrosiphon. Next base: position 108,753,376 of record JAYESA010000017.1, read on the forward strand.
TGATATTTGTGATAGCATTCGGAGATATCTGCTCCAGTTTTCATCTTGCGTTGCTACTTCCTTGGCGAGTTTGGGTTCGAATCTTCGCCTGGCTGCCAGGCAAGTGTACCTTGTCATCCTGTATCTCAGTTCCAGATTTACTGTTTATTCTATCTATGCATTTGTGTGCTTTGGATCGAAATTTTTACTTAGCGTCCGGGTCAAATTCAGGTGCAGACGTTCGTCGGTAACGTCTAGTATCGATTGATAGATGTTCGCGACACCTTGATGTACCTACTGGTTACATCGGAATCCTATGACACATTCAGACACTGTCATCGTGCCAGACTTCCTGTATCCTGATAGTGTCAGCATGACCAAAATATATTATGACTTTAGGATCATGATTGTTGATAGTTACTTCAGTATGACGAGATTGTTAGATAGAGGTTATGGTTTAGCGAGCACTCATTGACCGCATTGGAAGGAAAAGACAGTTATTAGACGCTTGGGATACTTTGCACGTGCTATACATATATATTCTTATTTATGTAGAGATTCTGTATCTGGATTCGAAGTATCACCCTTGTGACTCTGTGCTCGGAGCTTCGGTACGCCCCGTGTGTCTCTGTGCCTCAAAGCTACGATTTTATGTTTGGAAAGCCCACGCGTCGAACATTATCTTCAAAGTTGTGTCTCACTTAGGTGGTTATGCTAGATTACACCGGCGTATCACATGTTTCCTTTTTTTTACTATGATATATTATTTTTGTACCTTGTTACGTCCCTCTGAGGACCTGGTTCACTGCCAGATTGTAGGGTCGATTGCTAACGGAAGGCTGGAGCTGCTGATGAGTATTGTACCGGTATGTAGGTATTATTACTCAATATTTGTATTCACTTATTTACTGTTTAGCTATTATGATCTTTGCTTATTTTCTGCTAGTATAGCCCAGTATTTGTAGACTCATATTATTTATTTCGAGTCTATTCGGACGAGTGTAGTGTGGGGTGCACACCATGATACATGTTGTCCTTTCTTTATTGCATATCCTTGTGGTTTGAGACATAGACTTATAGACCGTGATATCTAGATAGTGATCCTCATTTACAACTTATACGTATTCAGAGTCGAACTGGAGTCCCCTTGGTACTTAGCTGGCCATTGCCACGTGGCCTAGTCCTGTGTATTTTGGGACTGGGGCGTGATAGTTGGACTATAGATCAGACTTCTAGATTGCCTTCGAACTTGCTCTGTAGCTCTTCCGTCCGCTTCTTGGCTCGCTCATAGCGAGCCTCATCCCTCTGCTAGCTTGCTTCAAGCCTCCGCATCATTCGTTCAATCAGGTCGACACCGGGCATGACTCGCTGGCTTCTGGAACTTCCCGATGTGTCGGAATTACTTTCCTGGGCTTGTACCTCTCCAGGTGCTAGCGTTGATGCTTACACTTAAGTCATTCCGTCAAAATAAAGTAACTTGCATCAAACTCATAATGTATTATGGACTCACTATATGGAACGTATCTCATTTTGGCCAAACGAGTTCAAGAGTTTGCATAGGGAATAGATCATTAAAGGAACTTTTTCGTCACGAGGGTCAAAGGAACTTGAAGCTGTGCACTGATACCAATATGTCACACCCCAATTTTTGTAGAATCGATAGTCGTCTCCCGGGCGTGACGATGTACGTTCCTAGATTGCACAACGCACAAGACCAAGGTATTTTATACAACGAGCACATATTTAGAGTACGCAGATAATTGAATAAAATATTGAAACATGAAAAAGTTCTCTTTATTGATAATGAACATCTTTATACAAACTCTTGAACGAGCAAAATAATTGCCGCACGGGCTTAAAAAAGTGGACGCAAAATGAGATAACCGTCATGTACATTATATCATTTTACTAAAACTTCAAAGCTATAGACACATTCGGGCGAAGCTTTCGTCTTTCCACGGAGCTGCATAAGTTATGTGCACGAGCTCCTGGAACTTCAAAATGCTTATTCGAAGGCACGATTAGGGAATGCCGGTAAGTGGACTGGATTTGGAAGTCGTTCTAACTTCTTGCAGGATCTCCTTGGTGCAGGGAACCTGTTGCAACGAGGGTCAGTACATCAAAATGTACTGGTGAATGCGAGCTAACTCAATTATACCAATCAACACGTTATTTATATGAAGCATACAAGTTATTATGTGATCTTTCTATTTTGTCTTAGTCCATTTTACAAGCAATCATTAGATATGGAAATTTACTGAAATAAATATGTCACCGTTTGGTGAGTTTTACTTGCCCGTCTGAACCACCTGCACAATACTTACGATAACCTTCCCTGCCACGAAGACATAGTTAGCTTGCACAGTTTAAATATACGTGGGGATCACTAGCATAATTCTATAGTGGACGAGTTATAGTCATTGACGAGGATGGTATGCAACGAAAGTACATGGTGCGCTACAAGCCATCTCGTCCAGTACATGAGACTAACATAAAGTTTCGTCCGGATCAGATCGGTGCTAGTGCCCCAGCGACCGTCCGCAGGAACTATGACCTTGTGCACAAGTTGTCCGTGATCAAATGACGTCTAATTACTAAGTTATCAAGCGATGCAGTTCAAGGCAACATGAGCACAAGACAAGTAATATGGCATGATCTATTTTGCATAATCTCCCCGTTTAGTATATTGTATAGCAAGGTGTGTTCTATACATAGCTCAATAATAGAAGAAGTATATATATTCTAACTAGAATTAAAACATGTTGAAAGAACATTCTTAACGACTAGCATGCAGCAAGATAACCGTTCACAAGGTTATTGACAAGCAAAAATAACTCCAAGTATATTCCTTTTTATCTTGACATCTTTTAGTTATTATGGTATCGTTTGATCGGAATAATCAAGAAGGCAAAGTTTTAGATGTGAAGACTTGGAAGAAGGGTCAACTGAATCGAATTATAGCCACTCACAAGTTGGTTGGAGAGAGAAAAGGAAAGAGGTGCATCAAGACTCCGTTCGTACGACGTCTACTGCACGATCACCTGCATTGCCACGAACAGATGATCAATATCTCTTCTACTCTTTCCAAGATCGGAATAAAATGCAGTTCAACGAATGAAAGCAATTAAAATCCATCGAAATCGTTCAAGAAAATGCAAATCCGAAAACTAACTCAAAAGCACGAAAGTAACAAGGCGACAACAAAAACTAGACAAGAAAACTTGCAGCGGAGAGGTCCCTCTTGACTCTGCTGCTAAGTCCATCCTTGGGGCACGATCTACTGAATATGGAAATCAATTTCGAAGAAGCAAATCCATAACGAGAAAAAGATCTTAATTCAATATATCCCGATCGAACGATACCAAAAGTATTTCTTAGTCGCGCTCCCCGAAAAGGGGGAACGGGGCACCACACGACATCCGAATAGTTCAAAGATAGCCCTTTATTGATAAAATAAGGGATCTCGTCCTCAGGAATTACATCATCGAGAGAAGGGACGTTAGCGTGAGAGGCTACATACTCCTCCACTGCATCCTTCCCGAGATCTATCCCTAGTGCGAGCGACTTTTGAGGTCTCCTTTGCAGCTTTACCACCAGGGGTTCGGAAGTAATAGCATGTGCCGAATCTTCTTCAGAGGTCGACTCAGCCTACGAAGGCGAATAATTAGAGGTTTAGGTACTTTCTTGTACAATTTTACCATGAGGGGCGGAGCTGTATAGGGAGCACGTACTTTGAGATGGACTCTCAAGGGTTCATCCGATGTCTATCTCATCGTCGACATCATTGCCACATTCATCTTGGTTGACTTGCTTGTAGAGGATCTAGTCAGAGTAATAGGCCTCGACCCCTTTGAATGGATCAACGTCGATAAATTCTGTCCTGATGGTGTCGTGATCATCCACGTACTTCAAGCACTGGTGCAAGGTCGACGGTACGATCATATACTGGTGTATCCATAGACGTCCTAATAGGACGTTGTAGGATACGTCTACGTCTATAACATAGCAGGTGACCTCTATTTTCAAGTCGCCGATATGATATTTCAAGCGAATCTTGCCCAGAGGGTAGCTTCTCCCAGCGTGGAAGCCACTGATGGCAGTATTGGTTGCTGCTAGGAGATGCATCGGGATGTCCAAGGTCTGAAGCAGACTCCACGGGATGATGTTGATTGACAAGCCGGGGTTGATGTGCATCCTGTCCACCTTGATGGCGCCGGGGTTAATACAGAGGACGATCGTGCCAATTATTTTTTAGCAACATATCTTGTTGCGAGAATGTTATATTGGGTATCGCCTCCATCACATTATTGCAGTGGGGGCATGCGGCAAGATCCTCAGCTGTCGGCTTGACTTGGGCCAACTAGGTGTTGACATTCTGCAATGCCTCACTTAGAGCAATCCGAGTATCTTTGGAGAGTTGGAGAAGCTCGAATAGTGACAACTTCGCTGTAGTATTGGCCAATTGTGCCAATATATCAAATTTGTAGGGCTTCTCCCGCCTATGAGCGGTATCTTTGTGCAACGGTTTGTCAAAGTGGGTTTCTTTTTTCTTGGACTTGTCCGCTGTTGGAGGCTGGGATGGACTCGGATCGGACGTTGCAGATGCGGTGAATGGGAGCACACCATCGTCAAGGGTGTCGTACTAATGTTGGCCAGACCTGACTTATTGTTCCCGCTATAGCTTCTTTGAAAGGGAGAGAAACCGTATAAAAGGACTTGGATTTCTTGCCCTTGGACTTGGTGGCGGAGGGTATTACCTGATGCATCAAGTCTGGAGCCAGGTCCGGATGAACCCACATGACCTCTCCCCATGATGTGGTGAGAGGTATCAGCCCAGCTATTTAATTATGAGCTGGCGGAAGATTGACAACCTCCATTATTGTCCAGGGGATCGGGATTACTCCGTCCTGGGATTCCGTCGTCGAAAAGTTGTCTAACTGGAGAGATACCATGTTTGCGACAACTATCTTATCATCGAAGTCCAATGTGAGAGCCTTTGTGTCGAGCAAGCGCTGGATGTACCACTTCAATGTGTAGCAATCCCGCGTTACATGGTGGACGTATCGATGGTAGTAGCAGTACTTTGGATTATTCACATCGACTGCCTCCACATGATGCTTAACGTCGAGAAGCCGAAGCTTGTTTCCCTTCATCAGTATGTCAATGATTTCCATGACATCATCATCCTCGAAGGAATAAGTTTTCTTTGGTTTTAGAGCCTCTGTGGGCTTTTGCTCGGGCTTCTTGGTTATATTGGCCACAAGAGCCTGCTTTCCCTTGCTATCTCGGGTGCTATTCCCGTTGTTGCTGCTACTACTGTTGTAAGGGCGCTTTCCCCTATCATGAGCGATGGGGATATGTATTCCCAAGAGGCGTGCGACCTTCACCTTCTTCTCATCACCGACATTATTTATGATGAACGTCGTCCAGTCTTTAAATTGAGTCCATCAGTGCGGACTCAGGGTTACCATGGATAACTTTAGTGCCACTTGCCTGTACCGCTCGATGTACTCTTGTAAAGAATCTTTCTCTCTTTACGTGATGTCCATTAGAGAGGACATCGTCATGTCATTTCCTCCATCGTAGAACCGACCTAGAAAAAGACCTTTGAGATTATCGAACGGCGAGATACAGCTGTCCTGGAGGCTGCAGAACCAATCGAAGTCTATTCCAGACAATATCATGACAAAGAGCTTGGTTAAGAGGGCATCGTTGTGAGGCAGATGTCCCATTGCCGTCTCGAAGTAACTCATGAATCGGCGGGGAGATGTCTTCCCATCAAACAGAGTCAAGTTGAAGGGCTTGTACTTGGGAGGGTACGGTACATCTCTCTACTCGAGGGGATACGATTGTTTGATCCCGAGCTCGCACAGTGAGTCCCGATTGTCTATTGAGTCTAGGCGAGCCCGAAGTTTCCGTACCTCCCGCATTGCTTTCTGAGCTTCATCGACTGTGGAAGGAGCAGACGATCCGGGTAGGGGATGATTGTCGTCAGCGGGTGGAGCGGTTGCATTTGAATTCCCATTTGTCCCGGGGTCCAGGCCTGCTTGACCAGAGGCCCTTGCTGGTTGTGAGGCCATATTTGCCTTGATCTCCAGCATTGTATGAGTCAAGGTCTGTATTGATGCGCTCATGGTTTGCATGACCTCGAGGGTCTCGAGGCACTGTCGATCGTTGGGGCCTTCGTGATCGTCTCCCCTGCCATGTATGTCGTTCTCGCATGGGGAGAAATGGATGGGACGGTGGACGTCACACTTTTTGCCTCAGACTCTTGCCGTGAATAATCATCTGGGAAAGTAGGTAGTGTCGTATCATCTTTGGACTCGGAGGGAACACTATACCCAGCGTAGGAAGCTGCATCCACTTGAGGAGGGTGACTACCCCAAGGATCTCAGCAGTTGTTCCTTGGAAATCTTTGTCTACTCAGAAAGCCGAATTGTCATAGAGGTCCAGGGGATTACAACCTCCAGCTTGCGTGGCTATGTGAGGTCCTAAGGAAGAACTACCACTAGCAGTTGGCAGCTTCTTTTTTGAGCGGGTGCCCAAAAAAACACCTTCCGCGGGTTTCGCTGCCTGTCCTCCTTGGATCCATCTTCTTGACTCGCTGGCCGAGAGTGACGGACTGGAGGTGCTGGACTTCCAATCTCCCCTTATGGAGGAGGCCTTCTGAGCAGAATAACATGAGGTGAAGGGTAGCTCCTCTGCCTCTCGTGCTTGCACCTGTTCTTCGGGGCACAGTCAGGTGGGGTGCCTTTGGTTGCAGTCGCTGGAATGCCGACTACCTTTTTACGGGTGCTACTGCTTTGTTACAACAACAGTTGATGATAATATTGGCACAGTGATGCCCTGAGGAGGATACTTCATATGCCGCAGTTATTTCCCTCACTTTGCGTTTGTGCTTGATCATGTTGCGCAAGTCGAGCGAGGGATGATTCACCTTTGCATCCTCCTTATGAGCCCAGGTAAACCGAGCACATAGGTGCGTAGGTGTTGACTTTGCTTCCTGACATGGGGTTTTGCTTCCTGACATGGGGTTCGTACAAGAACTTGCCCCAGGTTGCTAATGGAAGACTCTTTAAACTGACCCTGTTTAATTGCCACTGCGGGTTGGACACATGGGTCGGTTCTGTACAACTTTCTGTCAGGGACACGCATTACAGTTAGCGGCGCTTGCTGATGGTCGGTCGAATGAGCAATTGCTTAAATTTGGCGAGCTCGCATTGCCCTAGACTTCTTTGTCGTAGAACGCGCCGGTGCGTAGTATGAAGAGTCTAATTTCACATCTTCCCCTTTCTCAGTAAGGTGCATGGAGTCAGCGCTACGTGAGATTCGGTCAAAGACAAAACTTGCTACTGTGATGGCCGTATGTGGCCATTTTCCTGCGGCTGCCGACCGGTGCCGCATAGTCCTCCTCATGCGGCTTTTGACGTAGCCGCATGGAACGTGTCTTAGCACTCGAACTCCTAGCATCGTAGTAATTTTCTCTGCCAGAGCTCAAGTGCTGAGCACTTTTCTTGTCAGAAGAGGCTGACGCATGAGAGATGGACGCATAATGTGCGGTCCCTGCGACAGAGAGAGAGAGAGATGGGGAGAGCATGCTCCGCAGTTGGGTGAGGCCCAACGACCTTTGCAACCTATGTCCTGCGGATTTTCAGGTGCTGAGCACTCTTCTTATTAGAAGAGGCTTCCGCATGAGAGGTGGACGCATAATATGCGGTCCCTACAGCGGAAAGAGAGACGGAGAGCGCATGCTCCGCAGTTGGGTGAGGCACAATAGCCTTTGTAACCCATGTCCCGCGGGTCTTCTTAGGCTTTGGCAGCCTTGGAGAAGTGCCGTCCTCAGAGAGCATTTTCTCATAGGCTTGTTGGTCGAAGCGTACAACCAACATCCTCTGGGTCAAACCCAGCTTTGACGTGTCGGACTGCGTCACGACATTCTTATCAGAGGAGAAGGAGGTCCCCAACAGAGTCGCCAAATTATTTGCTATTGAATTCAGTTTGAAAAAATCTTTATTTAATAACAAACAAAACGTACAAAGAAGTCATAACCAGAAAATCTAAGTACATTATTTAATCTGGGTAATGTGATGATGGAGATCGAGTACTTCAATGATTCATTTACTTCGTTGACCGTCCGACGAGTGAATGAGGGATACTCTCTTCTCTTCTCTCTCGAGCTTATATGGACGTACGTAGCTCGTTTGGAAGGGTATAGTCTCTCTGAAGCAGAAAAAATCTCGCCCGCCCGCTTGGAACGTCCAAGTTGCTCCTATTTATAGCCATCATTGTGATGGGCTATAGGTGCCGCATATACTTCTGTTTGGTTGCCGCAGGGGAATCCTTCAACAGAACGTGGTTGCAACTGTGGGTGCATTCGATGGACAGGTTGACATGTGTACTTTATCCTTAACAGGATGTAGTTGAGCCCAAGCCGAGCTGCCACATGGGCGTTTGTTGGAATTTGTTGTTGCTAAGTATCTAGACGGTTCTCATCTTTTGTTTGCGTGACTTGATTCGCTTGACACATATTACGCATTTAGTTAGAGAAAATTATGTCAGTTACAACAGAAAGATTTTGTCTCAGGGAACCTTGTCAGGCATGGAGTCAGGAACGCATGAGACGCATGGAGTTTGGAACGCGTAGGGACTGAGACGTATGGAGTCTGGAACGCACGGCCAGAGATGCATGGAACGCATGGGGTCTGGGACGCATGATGCCGGAGACGCATGGAACGTATGGAATATGGGACGCATGAGTCCAGAGACGCATGTGATGCATGGAGTCTGGGACGCATGAGACCAGAGATGCTGGACTCTGGGACGCATGAGGCTAGAGACGCTGGACTTTGGGATGCATGTGGCCTCGTACACGTGGTGATGCGCACTTGTCAGAAGTCATTATTAGTTTGATGAGAGCTTCTTGTCGCTTATTGTGCTCATATTGTTCGAAGCGTCCAGAAAATCTTTTTTGTCAGGATTCTGTATCAGACATAATCTTTGTGTCAGGATGCCCTTATGCGGCCAATATTTGGGTCGCATAGATGCTACTTTTTTTTGGCCGCATGGTTATTCTGCAGCCTGATTTCTTCTGAGTCGGCCTTGGGGTGCATGGTTGTTGGACACATGAATCCAGATTTTTCATGCTTCTACAACTATATTAGAGTATTTTTAGTTAAGTTTATATATATATATATATATATATATATATATATTAAAAAAAATTATTGACCAGGGCTAGAATCGTGTCACGACCCGCACCAGGTATAAGGGCACGAGTACGTGGGTACGTCCAGCCTACGCCACAGCATCGACGGTAGAAAGCTGTCTAGATCAACAATACTATCTAAACATCTCACACAATATATATAATGTACATGTCAATGATATCTCAACTCCAATGGAGGAACAATATGATAATATGATAATCAATACCCAATCACCATAAACTAGAGGAAGATATGACACGATATGGAATAGACGAATAGAGTAACAAGTCACACGTTCGATATGTGATTGGCTTGGATTGCTCATGATTATTCTAAGGTAACTCGATTATAGGTGAAGTGTATAATCGACATACACATGATTACGCTAAGAGATTGATCACATAACCAACTTCTACTCTCCCGCCCTAACCAATACTCATTGATCCAATCACGGCACATTACGTACATGATTATAATATAAACACACTAGCACATGGGATAGTGAGAGCACTTGAAGTACATAAAAAATAATATCCGATGCACACGATAAAATACATGTGTAAGGAGTACCCGCTGAACACGGTAAGAGGATAACAGCTCATGACAGGATCCATATAGTACCAGTCCGTGTAATAATGTATCAGAATCAGGTATATTACTTCTAGAACAAGTGATATATACACTATCATGAAATAAAAACTAACAGAGAGATGTACTCGCCTCCGGTCCGGAGGAAAAGGGTACTCGGTATCCGAGCTGGTGTCACACAACCCTATATATGAATATCATGTCAATTGGTGTAAAGAAGTGATAAACATGCTAAAATACACTAAATATGATTTTCTAGGTCATGCTAGTCAAACTAGACCAAACTAGGCCAATCTAATCAAATACCTTGTTTCTAGGTCTATTCCTAGCTTCTAGGTTGAATACAAGTCTAATCTAGTGAATACTAGGTTGTACTAGGGTTATTACCTCAAGGTATTAGCTATATTATGTATTAACACTAAGTATCTACACATACTAGTTAATATAATATAATCTACACAATACTTATATCATAATACCTTAGTTTCTACCACAATACCCCCACTAATACCTAGCCTTATAGCTCAGCCTTGATCCAATGTCAAACTTAATATCAATAATACCCCTGTATCTGATACTTGACCTTCTCTCTAATACCTAAGTACATGTCTTCAACTCCAGGTATGCACTTGTAAAACACAATGCACTACCTACCCCCAAGTCCTCCCCTAATCACAACTGCTGCTGAACTATCTCCTTAAGCCTGAACACCCATATCCATTTCAGATTCAATTAACTCTAACCCACACACACTTTTCTCAATACCTTGCTGATACTTCAAGCTCTGAAGTTAACCACACATATCTGTGCACTTAACATTGCACCATGCTTGTGCACATCATGCACAAGTGTGCATCTGAACCCAGATACTGCACTAACTTGAGCTATAAGCTCATTGCTAACTCCCCCTTTATTTACTTACTGATACAAAGTATTAGTGTTCGAGTTATTGCACTGTCAGTACCTATCTTCCCCAGGTCTGATACACTTATCCAATCCCCTACATCACCAGGTAATCGAGTTCCCCTTCTCAAGTGCACAACATGCTAAGTTGCTGCCACTACTTACTGTTACAGATGTAATAACTGCTGCTCCATGTTGCAGCTGCTACTGCTTCAATATGCAATAGCCCGAATCCCCTTAACCTCTGTGCACCCCCAGCAGCAACCACAACAGCACTGCTGCTGTTGTTCACACTAAACTCAGGTGAACCCCCCCCCCCCCCCCCCCCTCTTTCCCCCAAACTCCAACATACAACTACACACTTGCTTACAAATCCTCCACTTCACAGTCACTAAAATACTAGGACTGAACATTATACCCCCAATATAACACCAACAACATAAGTATATAACTTAACAGTTAACAATACAAATATACATATACCATTATAACATTTAAAAGCTATGAATTAAGGTTATATATATATATATATATATATATATATATATAACACTTACACACTAGGGCACTTAAACAAACACTTGGCATGCTAAAATATGATACTCTATGATACACCCTCAAATGAGATGCCAAAACCCTAAATTCTCCAATAATACCAATAATACATCTCATTTACATATAATAATAACTAATGGAACTAATTACAATATGAATTGAAAAGAGATGCACAAAACAACCAAAATGAACCCCGTATCGTAACGTATCACAAAATATTACGATACGGCCTACTCGTATCAAATTGTGGACACATATCTATTCCCACACACCTAGATCTAAGTCTAATTAGACCAAATTGGTCTCATGACACACACTTGATGCATCAATCTCGTAATTTTCCTTATTTGGACACAAAAACCTATGTAGAAATCACAATAGGTGTCAATTAGGCCTAGAACTTCTTCCTATGGGTAGCCCTAAGCCATGGAAGCGTTCCTAATGGTCAAATGCATGAATTAGAGTGTAGAATGAAGGAGAAATTTAGAATTATACCTATTGAGAGATTGATTCTCAATGAATGTTCAAATGGACACAATCCGGACACAAGTTCCTTGTCAATTTCTCATTCTTCAAGTGCTCCTTCCAATTCAAACTCCAATGCTTCTTGATTGATGAAAATGGAAGGGACTGAGAGTGAATTGGGTTAAATTTGGTGGAGGGATGAAGTGATTTGGGGAAGAACACAGTTGGGGATCTAGAATGAATGAATTAATGAGAGAAGAGAGAGAGAAACCCCCTCATATAGTGGCCGGCTCTTTGCCCCTCTCCCAAGCAACTATGCAAAGTCCAAAATATTCCCACTAGTTGTCATGTAGGTCTTTAATTTGGGAGGGATAAATTAGGAAGCTTATATTCTAATGAATAATTAATTCTAATCCCTTAACTAATGAAGATGGTTGAGTCTATGGGCCTAGCCTAATGGTTGGGTTCAAGTGTCATGACAAGTCTAATTAGGTTCACTAGAATCAAGTCCAATAAATAGGCTAGTACACTAATCATTAAATAAAATATTATATCTAATATATAATACCAACACAATATATATAAAAATATGAATGGACAAAAATATTCCTATATAGAAATGTGGTAGTGACAAATCGAGCATGACCGGATCACTGACCGGGCTGAGCCTGGTCGATCGAGTTGGGAAGCAGGACCCAGTTCGGATCGAATTTTGGACCGTGTCGGTCCGGGCCTGTGAATTGAACCCAGTCCGAACCCGGAGTTCTAGTGGGGCGGGCCCGAGCCGGCCTAGACTGGGTTTGACCGGGTCGGGCCCGAACCGGGTTCCGGGCCGTCAGGCCCAATAAACATCTTAATAAAATATGCATAAAATTGAGGATAATTATAATTGTGTAAGTCTTATTCGATTTCGATTTTGTATTGAAATCGAATCCCAAAATCAAAATCGGATAAGAAATTTTAGTATTCTCAAAACCGAAATTGAACCAATTTTTTTTAAATATAACCAAATCTCTTATTCAATTCGTTTCATTTCGGTTCGATTCTCGGTCCAAAATGGAATAATGCTCACCCCTATGAGTCCATTTTTGTTCATCCATTTATGTTCATCCTTCATCTCAAGTGTTGTCACATGTCATTTTTATGCAATCTAAAACCACTTTGGGAGTAGTTTTGTGAACATGCAAAGTGGTTTTGATCCATGTCGGTAACACTTGAATAAAAGGGTGAACATACAACATAGTTTTTGTGGAAGAACAAAAATGGACTCATATAACAATTATACAACCAGATGCAATAATATTCAACCAACAGTTAATTGCTTTAGCATATATACAACTATACATAATTTAGAGTAGCAACTTGTAAATTTAGAAAGAAAAAAAAATCAGGATAATTAGATGCAAATTAGCCTCAATATAAAACTTAGAGGAGAATCATATCATCCACAATATAGACCCGAACTCCATGTAGTTATTCTTCCATCTAACATGACCCTTTTTGTTCCTTTTACTAAGCTATTACTTGGTTGCTAGGAATTTGAAGTCTTTGAATTGCATTTCCAATTTAGTTTTTGGTTGACAACATGGGCACAACTACATAGGTAAGATTGGGGTCCATCGTTCCCATGAGAATTTTATAATTTGTAGTTTTTTTTTAATTATCCTTATTCATTTTTAAAAAAAATAGTATTCCTTTCCTTAATTTTGTAATAATTTTTCAGTTTTTAGCTAGCAATATTCTATTTATTCTTTAAATTTGTCCTCACATTTCAAGAAAAAGAAGAATGATAGATCCAATTTTATGTTATAGAATTTTCGTTCCCACGGAGTGGAATGACTAACTCCGTCCCTAGTTGACAAATTTTTCATGAAGAAGAATATCCTTATCTATATGGTCCCACAAATCATACAGCAATTAGTTCAAGGTTTTATGTTTTTAGAATAAGAAGTGGAATTGCAGTTGCATTTTCTTTTCCCTTTTCAGAAGTGCAGTTCCCATATTTCTAATTGAATGATGATAATAACTTGAGCAAATCCTTTTTCTTTTATTTTTTTGGGAAAAAATAACTTATTGTTGTGATTTGGGATAAAATCAAATATGGATGACCTTATCCCTATCTACAACCGCATTTATCTATTCTCTCTCTCTCTCTCTCTATATATTATTAATGAGAAAGTCCCAGATGATTGATTCGGCTACAATTCTTTTTTCTTTTTCTTTTTCTTTTTCTTTTTCTTTTTTACAATACGTTATCAGCACGATCGCTCAAAAAGAAGTCTCGGGAAGATCAAAATCAAAATCAAAAGAAAAGGAGATTACATGAATTTTTTTATTATTATAAGAAATATGGCTCTTTAGCATGATACTTGATTTAACCAAAACAGAAAATGGTCATTTTTGTGTTCTAAATATATTTTATTTCTTTCTTTCTCAAAGATCCGATCTTTAGTTCCGATTAAATGGATTTTTCCTTTCAAAGATCAGATCTTTATTGTGAGATGAATTTTTCTCTCTCTCTCTCAGAAAGTATGTCTTTTGTTTGATCATAAATTTCATACACAATTCAATGAATGATGATCTTGTTTACATCACCATTATTGGCTTTAGTTCTGGAAACTAGTTCCTTTAGATTACGCGAGCCTGAACATGAATGGAAAAAAAAATACTGATCTTAATCTTTACGATACTGTTATATGGGTGATTGTCAAGTTTTATCTTAATATAATTGTGATTGGGGTATCTGATTGTCTCTTTTCTGTTATACAAATTAGTAGATAGAGTGTAGCCTCTGTACGTTATCATTCTCTATTTGGTTGTATAATAAAAGATTCACATGCTAGAATTTACCTTATGGAACATATTGCATCTTAGCAGAAATACAAGGAAGGTTTTCCTCTCTTGTTTTTCTTTGCATGATAGGTTTATTTATCTCTAACAGATAGCATTAAAATTCCTAAAATGTGTATAGTGAACAGTACTCAAAAGGAATGACAAAATGACATGTTGACAAAGTTGATTAACAATTAAAAATGGAGATCATCTAATAGAACTATATTTATTTGGAGACGGTGAAAATGATATTGACAGGTCGATTGGGTGCGTCGGTAGATGCGGGAGGCCTCCGTGGCAGGTAAGCTGCAAACCTTCATCCTGGAGAAGGAACTGCTTTTGTTGCATCGGATGGATCAGAAGGGGGGCTGGGTTCTATTTCCGGGCCGGGCGCGGGAGGTGAAGGCTAGAAGAAGAAGAGAAGTGCGCCTTCCCAGTAAGTCAGAGGATAAAAAAAAGGTGCTGTCATCTATCTCGACCAGTTTCCCGAGGTCAAGACCGGCAACAAAAGATGTGCTCCAAGTCCTTGGGCTGTTGAAGGTAAGGACATGCCGGACCGGAGGCTCGCGACGGTCAACGATTAGCGATTTATGTGCCCAATGTGCGACTTACCTCTGCATTCTAGTGATCCTAGAATCAGTGGGTAGACCATTATGAAGAAGTTTCCAGACAAACACTCCAACAGATGGAGGAATTCTAGAGTGCCACAGGTAGGTATGCCATCTAAAGGGTGGGCCTATAGTTCTGAACGACCGATATATTATCAAATCTTACGGTATGACATCATTTAGAGTGGCATATATATGTAAAGGCGATTCCATATTATTTATACTGATGGAATTTGTATAAAGATCTCAAGATCTTTTTACCATATGTCCTTCTTCTGAGAAAATGGAAATAAACAGTCGTTTGAAGTCGGATACTAGTTTATTTCCATCGGTTTTGTATATAAGAGTACTTTGTATATTCTTGGTAGTCTACAATAATGGCAAGTAATTTGTTCTATCACATTTCTCAAGAACATTCAACTAATTTGATAATTAGTTGGGACGAGAATTTCTTTATGTTAAAGGGTTCAATAAAATCAACTCCAGCTATTATTCTTTAAACTAAAAAGAAGAAGGAAGCTTTCTATACATATATGGATTAGGGACGTTTGTTACGGTCAAAACTGTTCCAATAAAATATTGCATAGAGGACAGAACAGCTGATTTGATATTCAAGTTCTATCTCTTAATCAAATATTGTAATTTATGTTTGTATTATATTCTATTGACTTACATTTTGGTTTGTAAAACTGAGTATCTGAGCTTTGTTTTGTTATGTTTGAGCAATATATTTCATTTCCTTTTGTTTTTAAAGGGGCTTTCAACATAATAGAGGCTTTATCATACTTCTCATTCACTATGTATGATTCTAGTGAATTAGCACATTGAACTATACATTATATTGTCCTGGTCTCAAGGATTTTGCATATTTAATGGCATAACATGAACTAGGAAACCGAACTACAGACTGTCATTTAAAAGGTAAAAATCTTGATTAATCCAGGTATGGTTCATCATATAGCTTTGTAGTTGATGACAATCTATGCTGCTTAAGTAGTTTATTTCCGATATAGTATTGTGTATCATGGTAGTATTTGCAGATATATTTATCTGCATATGGCAGATATTCTATCAAGCTAGAATTGAACTGTCTATGGGGAGAAAACCATAATCTTAACATTGAACTTCTTTTGTATCCATTAAGGAATGCAACATTAACTATGTAGTATACTTATGTGATTCATATGTATTTATGATCCTAAAAGTGCTCTGTTCTTGATGTCTAAACTTGCAAAGCCAAAATTGTTACCACTTGAATATTATGAAGTCTGTTCTCTCGAATGGATCATCGATGCCTCTTTGAAGGCTAAGAAGTTACATATTTAGAAACCTGAAAAGGCTGCCATAAATGAAGTCTAAATAGGATTGGAAGATTGAAAAGGACTATAACATGATTGTCAGTGTATACCAAATCCCTGTTTGTTATGGTAACTGTCATATGGTTTTCATACAAGGATCATTATTTAGTCACAATGTGCTTCATGGTACTTACTATATGGTTAATCAATGAAATAGTCAGCTATTTGGAATCTATTGGATAATTAGATAGAGACACCCTGATAGACAATGCTACTATCCACACATCCTTTAAGAATTTGAATTTTTTTTCCAACATCAATATTAGTAAGAACATAGTATCCAAGATATCTGGTCCTGCTCATGTTATTGAAGGCTCCGGTAGATCACTTATTTTACCCCCAATGGAACCCACATACTTATACACAATACATTATATTCTCATAATTCCAGAAGAAATTTACTGAACTTTAAAGATATAAGGACAAATGAGTATCATATTAAAACTCTGAGCGAGTGAAAAAAGGGAATATTTTTGTGTAACCTCTTGTCTAGATAACTAAAAGTTTATCTAAAGCACCAGAAGTTTGTCTAGAGAACCAGAAGTTTGTCTAGAGAACCAGAAGTTTGTCTAGGTAGACTCTCCAGTTATTCACTAGGGATATACGTCACTTACATTGGGGATGTCGAGTCACATACTATCATGGGCCAGAAGCTTAATCTTAAGGGCCTATTATGAGCCAGAAGCTGAATGATCCCATAAGTTTTAAACTGTAACATGATCGACCAAGACACCCGGAACAATAATGATGAGAATGATCATAATAATTTTGCCTGGTTATCTCTTAGCAACCATCAACCCTAAAGATTGTATTATTTTTAGATTTTTATGGCTTATATTATTTGAAACTATAATTTTGATATCTATTTTGTGATTTACAGTATTGAGAATTTATATGCTTATCTCCTTAGATTATTAAATCTTTTAGTCATGAGATATCTTTAACGTAAAACTCACGATTTGTCACTCTGATAAGATATAATTTATGCCGTTAGGAGGAGATATGAGGAAGATAAATGACTTGTTCTAGAAGAACATGACGAATTACCGATCCAGAAGAACGTCGTAAATTATCATTCTGGAAGAAATTCATGAATCATCGTTCTAGAAGAACGTTGTAAAGCATCGTTCTAGACGAACATATCATGGCATAGTTCCATTATCTAATCTTGACTAAATTAGGAAAAACTATCCATTGTAATTAATTGCAAATGAATTATTAGATGCTTACTTGATGAATTTAATAATGCTGCATAAATAGCTATATCAACTATAAATTTACCTTCTAGAATAGAAAAAAAATATATCAAAAAACCAAATAAAGGTAGCAAAGGAATAAGTTCTACGTTAAGAACGCTTAAGACTTAAAGGTTCTACAGGTTCAACTCTCCCTAAGCTCTTGAAGAAGAAGAGATTGAGTAATATAACACACCCTAAATGTTCTTGAAGAAGCATCTCCTATAGAGAAAAGTTCATGGCGGTCCAGAAGATGTCTTGGACCAAAGAACTAATTTCTCAAAGTATATCGCTCCGGTCGAAAATATACCTCAGATCTCAGAAGAGACTGAGAAAGAGGTACCGATAACCAAGAAATCTCTGTTTTATAGAGATATTGATACCCAAGAAATCTATGTTTTATACATATTCAAGAAAAAAAAAATTGGAATCAAGAAAGATTTGTCATAGATGACATTATCAAATGAGAATAAAAAGGGTGATAAAAATAAATGATAATACTAGACCACGAATAATCCTTCAATGTTAAGGATAATGAAAAGATGCGATATCTCTAGCACAACATAGAGTATTTGGTATTATAGTACAAAACATAAAAGGAAGAAACCCCGTAGGTTTAAATGGATAATTATGAAAATAATAATAAAGAGATCCAAATGAATAGAGCAATGTTAGCTCAAGGATTCTCGAAATGACCATGAGTAGAATATGAAATCCCTGAACGGATTGATCAAAACGGCCGTCTATGATAATACCTCATGAAGAGATGATCTCCTAAAGAGATAATCTCCTGATGAGATTGGAAGTATCTCTTGAAGAGACCAAAAGTATCGCCTGAAGAGATTACAAATATCTCCTAAGGAGAAATAATCTCCCGAAGAGATACAAATCTTATATAATCTCCCGAAGAGAGATAAATCTCCAGAAGAGATAGATTTCATATACTCTCCCAAAGAGATAATCTTCATAATAGATAAATCTTCAGAAGATATCTACTATAATCTTCTTAAGAGATAAATATTAATCTCCTGGAGAGAGAATCTCCTGGAGAGAGAATCTCCCGTAGAGATAAATCTTCCGAAGAGATCTCCCGTAGAGAGGATCTCCTGAAGAGACTCAATATGAGTAGTTATCAGTTACTCAGTATACCTATAATGACCAGGTCAATGAGATCCGTTATGATCAAAATAATAAAAGCACATGTTCTGTCCTGAACTCAAGGTGTCTAAATGGGCGGGTGGCCCGAAACTCGGTCCGCCGGGTCGGCCCGGACCAGTCAACGGACCGGCCCGCCCTAGTCCACTAGCCCCACGGGTCCGGGCTGGGTCGGTGGAGCCGACCCGCTAGCCCGACCCGGCCCGATTTCTGCGTCGTTCGGGCCTGTTCGGATTCGGTCCACCAAGTTGGCCCGGCCTGGACCGGCCCGGTTCAGGCCCAGTCGGCCCGGTTCGGCCGATTTTTTTTTTGAGAATATATCCGTTGGAGGATATTTTTACCAAAATACTCCCGTTTTAGTGGCAGTTTTTTGCCCGTTTTAAGGGTATTTTGGTCATTTTTTAAAATGACCAAAATATCCATTATAACAACTCTTTTTTTAGGGTATTTGGGGTCATTTGGACCCAAAAAATTTCTATAAATAGTCCATAATTCATGAAAAATAAATACAGCAAAATTTCTTTCCTTCTACAATTTTTTTTCCTCTTACAAAGTTTAGAAGCAAGCAAGACAATTACAAAGTTTAGAAGCAGAGCAATTACTGGAGTCTAACTTCTTCCCTCTAAGCACATTTTCTTTCGATTTTTTTTGGAGGCTTTTAGCAGATGTTACAAGTAACTTTAATATTATAGAATAGTTTTTTTTTTCTGATTTGAGATTTTCTTTCTCTCTCTCTCTCTCTCTCTCTCTTTTGGTAAAGAACTAATTAATTTTGCTCTAATTTATAAAAAAAAATTTAATATGGATGGACATGGTTCAAACCAACCTTTTAAAAACTATAATTATTATAATAATAAGTTTGAAAATAACCCTATTCCTGAATCTGCACCACCGACACAAATGTCACCTCCTGAAGTTAGGAGTATGACCACAGCTACAAATATTGGCAATAGAAAAATATCTATTTTATGAAATTATTTTACAAAAATATTTGTCACTGATAGTAAGGGCAATCCGGTTTTAGATCCAAAAGATCAAAAATCAATACCTAAGTCTGTGGAATGTAAGAGATGTAAGCGGGTTTACAAGTAAAAAAAAATGATGGCACGAGCACTTTAAAAAGACACTACGAAAGTTGCTATGGTAAAGACACACTGCAGGCTACACAAGCACAGCTATGTACTGGTGGTCAAGGATCTTCTTTAGGTACATTTACTTATTTTGATGCTCTTAACAAGACAGAGTTAGCAAGATTTATGATTTGTGAGGAACAACCCTTTACATTTGGTGAGAGTAATTACTATTATAAATATGCAAGTAATATTCTTAATCCTTGTTTTAGTAAAGTTTCTAGATCTACTGCTAGAGCAGAGTCTCTGAATTTTTTTCAAAAAGATAAGGCTGCTTTGAAAGAAAGTTTTATGCATGTTAGTAAATTAACTTTAACTTCTGATATATGGACTACTAAGCAACATTATGCTTATATTTGTATCACGACACATTATATAGATGCAAGATGGATGTTACAAAAATGCATCATTTGTCTAAGGCCTTCAGAATTTTCACATACCGGCACTGTAATAGGTGGCGCTATAATACAATTTTTGCGTGAATATGATATTCACAATAAAATATTTTTAATTTTTTTTTTTGATAATGCTAGTAATAACACTTCTTTTATTAATGTTTTGAAAACATAATTTCTGCCTATGTTAGATGGTAGATTTTTTCATGTTATATGTGCTTGTCATATTATTAATTTGATTGTACAAGAATGTCTTGAATTCTTTCAACTAAATTTAAAAAAATTTAGATCATGTTTACATAGTTTGAACTCTTTTGCAAGTAGACAACAAGCTTTTAAAATTTTATGTACACAATATGGTGTTACTTTTAGGCGATTTGTTAAGGATGCACCACATAGATGGAATTCTACTTATTTAATGTTGCAATCTTGCATTAAGTTTAAAGATGTGATTACTCATTATTGTAATGTTAATCCTAGTTTTGATTATCAAGTAACTGAGAATGATTGGTTAATTGTTACTTCTATTTTTGAATTTTTAGAACTATTTTACAATGCTGCATGTACTTTATTTGGAGTTTATTATCCAACTTCTCCTTTAGCTTTTACAGAAATTCTTAACATGTCTAATTTATTTTTTAAATATAGAAATGTTCCTGGTTTTGATTATGTTGTTGCCAAAATGGAAGCAAAATTTTAAAAATATTGGGGTGATATACCTCTTCTATATTGTTTGGCTTCGGTTTTTAATCCTAAGATTAAATTAGATAGTGTATATAATTTATTAGACGATTTTGAAGATAATATGAGAGTTGACGTAGGTAGTTTGAAAGTAGAAGTTAAGGATGTTTTACATAGTTTAATTGCTTCATATGAAGAAAGAGTTGTATCCACCCGACCCGGTACAACCGTTCAAGGTAGTAGCTCTAGTTTTTCGTCTAAATTATCATATGCTAAAGGTGTACTACAAAGGAAGAAACAATAACAATCTTCCCAACGTACGCAAGAATTGACCTTATATCTAAATTCTTATGAAGCAGATGAAGATGACTTTTCATCTCATTATTCAATTTTAGAATGGTGGAAGAGACACGAAAAAACGTATTCTGTACTTTTTTCTATAGCACGCGATATTCTAATGGTCCCGGTGTCCACGGTAGCATCGGAATCTTGTTTTAGTGCAGGTTCAACGATGCTAAGTAAGAAGAGAAGTTGGTTGCTGCCAGATATTTTGGAAGCTTGTCTGCATTCAAGATTGGATCCGTGCTGAAGAAAGAACTCAAGACTCAAGAGATGAAAGTGTCGATATCGCAGGACTGGACTTTGAATCTCTTACTATAGATGACGCTACTGAAGGAGGAGCTGAGTAATAAACTTCAACGAAAGACGGACGACGGACGGCGGACGGCGGACGACGAAATTATTTTAAAGGACTTGTACATTTTTTACAAGCTTTATGCAAATAAAATATCATTTACAAGTTTCTATTTTTTTGGTTACTTAATGTTATAATACATTTATAATTTAATTGTCATTAATAAAAAAAAATTCAACTTTTTCTTACTTAATGTTGTTAGTTGTTTACATTTAACTTCTTTATGTCTATATAAATCATTTCTTTAAATTTCAAGTGATAAATTTACATTTAAGTTAGTTGTTTACATTTAACTTCTTTCTAACAAATAACTTATAAATTTTAAATTATACAAAAATAATTTAGTAACAAAAAACCTATAAATTTTAACTTGAATTATTAATATATAAGTTATATCATATAGATTATATATAAAATATATATAAATAAACAAAAAATCGGTATAAATTTAAAATTAATGGTAACAACTTGAATTTAAAATTTTAACTTGAATTTTAACTTAAATTTATTAATATATAATTTTAACTTTTTTTTTTTGGAAATGGTATTTGAATATAAATTAATGGTAATTGAATATATATATATATATATATATATATATATATATATATATATATATATATATATATATATATATATATATTATAAAAAAAAAATCGGGCTGGGCCGGCCAGACCGTGGACCGGCCCAGACCTAGACCGGTTTGGCCCGGTCCTACCCTGACCGAGTCATGGGCCTGGGCTGAAGTTGTTTATGACTGGGCCGGGCAGGGCCGGCCCGCCTCTCCACTCGGGTTGAGTCCGGACCGAACCAGACCCGGTCAAACCGGGTTGACTCGAGCCACGGGCCGGCCCGGACCGGCCGAATACACACCATGATCCTGAACTACCATATTTAAAGAATATTAATTCTTTATTCACTTAGCATAATATATTTATGTGAAATTGTTGATATGCACCTACACGTAGATCCTGGAATGACATAAGGCACAAAAATCATTCTTGATTTAATTCATATGAATGTTTGATCTGATAAGATATGCAGATGCATGTTATCTATTTGATCCCCATTAGGGGGATATCACAACCCAGGTATGTTTTATAAACAATGTTGCAAGTATTTTGTAGATAAATAAAGTAAAGCACTGCAGCAACTTCATCAAATAATCCTTACTCCTAATGAAGCAAATAGAGAATATGCATGGCTATGGTTTTAACAGTTCAACAATCATGAGGAGTTGCAAGTTTTCAGGAATAACGAATAAAGCCTACAAATCTTTATGAGGATTATAAATATGAATGTATAGACAAATTGGGATGAGATATTACATTCAAATGTATTGGGGTTTGACTTTTAATTTATAGTGATGTAAGAACTAAATATAATTTTTATAATTTTGAGGGAAAGCATCCTTAAGATGCTAATGGAGACATATCGAAGTATGTCTTTGCGTATTGTACTATTTTCTTTCGATGAGAGTTTTTTCACTGGATTTTTCCTTCGAAAGATTTTTAACGAGGCAGTGTAAGTCGCATCCAATTGGATTCCAGAAGAATATTATTGTACTCTTTTATTTTCTGTGGATTTTTTTTCAAAGTTGAGTTTTTCCTTAGAAATCTTTTTAATGAGATAATAATTAAAGTGGACATCCAAGAAGTAGTGTTGTAATTTGTGATAAAATTAAATATAGATGCCTTTGTTCCTATCTACAATCTCCCCTCTCTCTCTCTCTCTCTCTCTCTCTCTCTATATATATATATATATATATATATATATATATATATATATATAATCCTGGAATTCCAGTTTCCCACCAAAAAAAAAATGATTCCTTCACTGCCAAGTTGGGTCAAGGTTGGGATTCATGTTTGCCTTTGGAGACCAAATGTTCATTTGACTGGTCGTCTGTGCCCTCCCACCCTTCGTGTTACCATCATCTGCAAAAGATTCAACCTAAAACAAAATCAAATACTATTTATTTCATACACCAATCGATAGAGTCCAAAATCTCACCATAGGTAGGAATAAGTAGGAATAATCGCCACATAAACACATGGTTGGTTATTAGCGGAGCCGGTTCTAGGATAAACCGGACAATACTTCAAACTTGGACAATCTTTAGTTTTGCTTAGGACAACCCCCATGTCCAATTTCCATACTCATTTTAGTTGACATTAAGGCAAAAATATAAAAGGGCACTAATAAATCAACACACATCCATATCTCCATAGCTCCGATTAGGACAATCCAACCCTCCCGGATCAGTCCTGGTAATTAGCGGGGTACGAAATACAAATTATAACAAAAAAGGTTATATATTTATGTTATCTATACTATTATAATGCTGCTTGAAAACGACTCAAAAATGAACGGTCCAAACCGTATGTATATCATTCATTAAACAATAATACAAAATCAAAAAATAAAAAATAAAAAATAAAAAATAAAAAATAAAAAATAAAAATAATAATAATCCCCATGTATGTATTCTCACGTAGTCTACAAAAATAAGAAAAATAAAATCATTCTAACTATTTGAACATATAATAAATTCTAAAATATATTCATATTTAAATTATAGTTAAACTAAGTACATGATATTATCTAACTAAACACATATCAAAAATTCTAAAAATCTATCTATAACAAATTCTAATTAAAATATATTCAAATCATATTTTAAAATTTTAAATTTTTTTAATATAATTTTGCAACAAGATTTTTTTTTTTTTTACGTAAAGGTAACTAAGTATTTTAAAAGCATACAGTTGACATTCTCCACCGGGTGTTTCTCACCATCCATCGTATCTATATCTACTCTTATAACGAGACTTGAAAACGGCTCAAAATTGAACCATCTAAGTCGTTTGTAAATACTCCACTAACTATTAAAAAAAACTAATCAGTTAACTACTTAATATTATTTACTTACAACTAAATAATTCTAACTAAAGTGGTTAAGGTGGAAAATATTTTTCTTGGTTGTTTGAATACGATTCCTAGGAACGACAGTATTATAATAATTTTAAAATTAAATTTTTTAACAAACTTTTTATGCACGTGCAATATACGTGAACGAGTATTGTAAAATATCGCAAAACCTTTACTATTTCAACTGCCAAGTGGTTGAAATCATTACAACGTTTTACAAATTACATGTAAATAAAGCTATAATGTTGGGCCATGAGGTGCAACTCGTACTTTTGCAACATGGTGTCCGAGCAATGCAGCAGACATAAGCCTAAAACATCTGTTGAATATACTTAAAAATACAAGTGTGCTTCGAATACAAGCTGACCGCGCGCATCAACAGTTCCTGAACCAAGACAAGAAATAGTACATGAATCTGATGTAACCCAAAAAAAGTACATGAATCACAAGAACTTGGGTGTAGTCGCACATATACATAAGGCTGCAGCAATTACTTTGATGGTGTAAATGCATATTTATTGGGAGAGTCCAGCAAAATGTGGTTCATGGGATCTTCACACGAGAGCTGGAAAAGTTGAATGGCGATGTAGGCACAAGTAACCGTGCTGCAAGTAATTGAGAAAAGGCCTTTTTTCAGAACAAATATCTCTATTGAGAAAACCAAACATATCTTCTGAGAAAAAGGAAAGCCACATGAAATAAATACAAACACCTCAGGTATGTACACTATCTCACATACCCTCAAATTTACAGAAGGAGATGATGCCAAAAACTGTGCTTAACAATCAAAATAAAATTTATACTTCGGACAAGGAATCGAATAATAGACTGAGGAAAAAAGCAAGTTATTCCTACGTTTGATGTTAGGTACACGCAAACGAAAATAATGAGAGGGAAGTGAATGTTTCACAAATAAGATATGTTTTACCGAGCTCTCTTCACAAGCTGCCAAAAGGCTTATTCAAGCTCTTCGAAATTACAGAACTAGAGGAACTCGAAGCTGCAACCTTCTAGTATTCTTTGGCCTCAATCAAAGATGCATGAGAACGAGCAAGTACAAGCTTTCAATGTAAGTTAAATTTGTAGATTAGTCTCTTACATGCTTTGAAATAAGGTTTTACTTCAGTAGGACACTTATCTTGTTTATATGTCGTTTTCACATATCTATACTCTTATAACGAGGTTTGGAAACGGCTCAAAATTGAGCCGTCTAAGCCGTATGTAAATACCACACTAAGTTTTTTTTTTTAATAACTAATTATTTAACTACTTAATATTATTTATTTATAATTAAATAGTTCTAACTCAAGTGGTTAAGGTATGAGGTATTTTTCTTGGTTGCTTGAGTTCGAATAATTTTTTTACAATTTTTTATGCACGTGCACGTTACTAGTTTAAACTTAAAACATTCTTTATAGTATGTTAGTTTTTTTTGAACTCTACTAAATTCCTTAAGATGATGCAAAAATCAAATTTGGACGATGGATCTCTTCAGAGGGTCAGAACCTGTGGCTCATTCCTTAAGAAGAATAAATTACAACTGAAATATAAAAGCCATACATCTTCATTTTTAAGACTTTGGCATATAAAAGTCATGGAAAAATCTTATAGCTTTGTGAATTATAGGATGAGATGGCGATGCTCAGTAACCAAGCCATAAACTACTTTGTTGGGTTTCCAGTCTCGATTCAAGGTGTGTAGGGATAGTCCGGAGTGTCATGGAGCTTCGATGGGAGTTTCGACGAAGGCGACGGAGAATCGGTGGCTGAATAGAGACTCAAACAAAACCAAAATAGCAGCGCCGGTATACCGGACAATATATCGGTTGGTATACTGTCCAATATATCGCTTAACAGTCAAAACCTATTATGGAGTTTTTTTTGTGAAGGCAGTGTACCGTCCGCGGGTTTTCTGCTCAATTTGGGTGTCTAATAAGTACATTTTGGACCGTTAGATCGAACCTGAACGATCATGATTGGTGCTGGACTAATCTAGAGATTTCCTAATCCTAAATTATGATTTCTTAACCTATTTAAAGCAAGCTAAGAGGGTTGTTAAAGGAAATGCTCATCAAGGAGATTCAGGGAGACGATTCACAAAAATCTACGAGAAAGTCTATGTTTTGCTCGTAAACACGCACTTCAAGACAGTTGGAGGAAAAGAAATGTTTTGGGAGGGGAAGGGACAACTATGTCTCCGGAGATGATGAACACACATATAGTTACCTTCACATGAGGGAACTTGACGATCTGGAAGCCAAGGATGGAGAATGTACTTTGGTGCAAAAATTTGCATAGTCTACTGGAGGGCAATAATGCTAAACCATCGGACAAAACTGTTGATAACTGAAAAATGGTTGATCGGAAGGCTGTTGGATTCATCCGCCAATGGCTGGACGATTTTGTATTTCATCACGTGCCCATGGAGAGTTCGACAAAGACATTATGGGAGAAGTTGTATTCGATGTATGGATGGAAGACGATTGGGAACAAGACGTTTCTTATTCGCCAACTCGAAGTACACAGTGTGTATCAGTGACGCAACATCTAAATGAGGTTCAAGACATCATCAATCAACTATCGGCAGTTGATTGAGGGTGAGCTTCAAGCCCTACGCTTTTGAGTTCTCTGCCGAAAAGTTATGAGACGTTGGTGACATCTGCGAGTAACTCCGCTCATAATGGTGTCGTCATGATGGAGACAGTCAAAAGTAGTTTGTTGAATGAGGATGTCAGGTATAAGCAAATAGAATCGTCGTATGAGCTCTTTCTGACTTTTTCCTACGGGAAGGGAAGGCTCAGATCACAAGTTGAGAACAAGAAAAGATTCTCAAGTTCTTGCGAGGGTGGACCGCAAAGAAAGTTGCTATTTTAAACGGAACTGACAAGAACGATCAGGTAGATTTTACGACTATGGAAGATCTCATCATCGCAACGACCGATGCAGGGGAACTTTGTGGCACGTGTCATGACGACAATTGGATCTTGGACACGAAGGCGTCATATAACGCCACTCTATAAAGGAAGATCTTTACGTCATACTGGAACGGTAAGTTTGGACGTGCAAAGATGAACTACAAGAAAACTGCTACAGTTGTGGTCATCGACGACTTGCACTTAACAGGAGCTTGACAAGAAGCTCGTTCTCAAGGGAGGGGGGGCGTCATGTACCGAATGTGCTACAATTTGGTATCAGTAGGAAAGCTGACATATGATGGTTGTCGCAATGTATTTTGGGATAAAGATTAGAAGATAACGAAGGATTTTCGACTGCTGGCTCAAGAAGACATATGTTGTGTATGTACAGACTCAAGCCGCTGAGGTGTACATGCATGTCACATGTATCCGATGATGGCTCGAGTGATATTTGACAAGAATTTATGGATCGTTTGGAACTTGTTGAGGAGGGTTTTGAAATGATTTGAGGGATACAAAGAAGTTGGTTCGTCGGAACAAAGCGACGAATGAAGGTACGTCAAAATTTGAGGGTCAGTCCATGAGTTACATGAACTGGTTGGTTTCCAGGTAAGGATCGTTCTACGGATCATGTTTTGGTGACAGGTGATGTGTCAAAGCTTAACGTATCGACATCGATTTCAGCATTTCGAAGCCAAAGAGAAGGATCAAGGGGTGCATCCAACTCAAGATGAGACGTGTACACTTTCAGTTGTATAGTTCAAGGGGAGGAGGGATCATCGACGACGTGCATAATACATGATGTTTTGCTCATAGATGCAGGTGTATGAGGGAGTATTAGTATCGGACACGAAGGTGGGCTAGTTCAGGAGCTTGAATCTTAAGGGAACCACACCGTCTGGTTGGTTGGGCCAACGAAGGGTGAGGAAGCTCGACGGAATGTAGCATATTTCGGTGGAATATGAAAGACGGAGATATGCAACCAAGACTTACAGTGAGGCTGATGGTCAGAGACTTTGGTATTGGCTGGGTTATTGATGTCGATGAGATCACAATTGTTATAAAGGTGCTACGCATGGCAGCTAGTATCGACGTGGTGGTCGAGGAGCTAGAGATGAAAAGAGATGCAAAGTAATCCGAAAAATTCAAGATTAATAGCGAGAGGAAGCAGGACCTCTGTCCGGGATGACAGGTACAAAGTCCAATTAAGGAGCCATGGGACCAACACCTCTCATCAGACTGGAGGAAGAATTTGTTGGATTTATAGCCACGATTCAAGGTGTGTAGAGATAGTTTGGAGTGTTGTGGAACATCGACAGGAGTTACGACGAAGACAAAGGAGAATCGATGGCTGAACTGGGGCTCAAACAGAGCCAAAATAGCAGCAGCGGTATACTAGACAATATACCGGCCGGTATACCGTCTAGTATACCGTTGTGCAATTAGAATTTATTATGGAGTTTCTTGTGTGCAGACAGTATATTGCGTACAGGTTTTCTACTCAATTTGGGTATTTGATCAGTACGTTTTGGACCGTTGGATTGGATATGAACGGTCATGATTGGTGTTGGACTAATCTAGAGATTTCCTAATTCGAAACTAGGGTTTCTTTAAGCTATTTAAAGGGGGCTAAGGGGGTTGTCAAATGGAGTGCTCATCGAGGAGATTCAGGGAGACAATCCACAGAAATCTATGGGAAAGTCCATGCTTTGCTCGTAGGCTCGTCTTTCAAGACAATTGGAGAAGATCTGTTCGGGGAGTTCTCCGCTCCGTTTAAGAAGATCATTACAGGGTTGGTGAGTTATTTCATTGTGTAATCTTCTTCTTTTTTCTTGAGATTGGTGAAGGATTGGTTATTGGGACAAAGGAACAAATTAATATTATAATCAATCTTTGTATCAACGTATATATAGATTGATATTTGTCCAGATGACGAAGTCACCACATATACAGTATTTGATATGTCTTGGTTCTTGTGGAGAGTTTGCGTTTTGTTATCTTCAAGTGGGTGTTGGTGTCACTCCGCGGTAGTTTTACTAACAAAGTACTTGATATAGCATGAGAAACAATAAAAGCATAACAAAAAACATGCCATCATAGTACAAACTCATGAAGTAAATTTATACTCAAGAGTAGTTTGTTTATGCAAGTAGGATCTTTTGTATAGTTCACAAATTTATATCATATTACTTGTTGACCTATGGAAGATAAATTAAATTGAACTTTCCTATAAAGAGAAGAGATAAGACCCATCTGGACTAGATACTAGATAGGTCATACTTTTGGTTCCTCCTTAATAATTGGCACAGGGAGAGTAATAACAATTATTGTTGACGTGGTTCCCATAAGGTTAGTCAGTACGATTAATTTTGCTTCAAGTCTTCAGTACCATGTAGATAATTAGATTTAAACAAAGGTATTAAGTGCAAAGGTATATTTCATCTGCCATTGTTTTGTAATGATACAAAGAAATCTTGGTTCTAACAAGTGAGCAAAATTTTACATCCTCAAGACAAACTTTATATTTACATATTGCTTATCAATACTGAAAATTATGATCTCTGACAAGTATATCAGATTCATGAATGAAACAAAAAACAAGCTCATGATGGGATTGGAGATTACCTTCCGAAACAGAATGAAAGACAAATCCAAACTATTGCACTTGTCCATGTCATCTCCTTATGAGCAATCCAAACCTGATATGACAAATTGGAACTATGAGCCAGTATCCTACTACTTCATAATAGACAAATTCATGGAACTACATGCAATAAAAAATCAATGACTGTCTAAAACCCGAGTGTTACTTGGATATGTAATCATGGCTGTCAGCATCTAGAATCTGATGCAAGAAGTGTCCAAAACCTAATAAAGGGCCTAAAGAGGTAAGATGTGTGTCCTAATCTCATGAATAATAATTAAGAAAATGTGATCCATAAGCCATGCAATTAATTAAACCTACATTGATCCAAAACACTATGTATCCATAGTTGTCAGATGCAAAAAGTACACCATGACACAAAAGCGCGGCTCAAGCCTGAGAAATAAAGTGCATATAAAGTATAAAAACATGTATCATTATCTCATATCATTTCTTTTTTGAATTTTCCTTTCAAGCTTCTTGTGACTGCAAGGAGATGTCGACTGTGCCAAGGAGTGCCGCGTCGAGAGGATGTTGTCAAAGAGGAGACGTGGACTGCATGACTGCGTTCAAGGAGGACTGCATTTAGGAGATATCGTCAAGGTGGACTTCATAATTGCGTAGAGGAGACACGGATGTGCTGATATAGTCACGACAAGGTTTGTGGGAGTGGAAGAGGAAAAGGAAGAGGAAGACAACAGGAGATTTTGGTGGGAGGGGAAGAGGAAGGAGATTGGCTAGAGTCGAGTCGGTCGGTGGCGACGATGGTGGGGAGGTTGGTGGTCGCCTGGAGTCGAATTTTGAAAGAAAGAGATAATAGAGAGGTGAGTAGCTTTTATGCTTGATGTATGCCATGATATACAGAAGAACCGACATAGCACACCCACTTGGTGCCGTTAGTCATTTCCTTGCAGATTCAGGGAAGGACAATTGGACAATCATCAATTGGATACTTCATTATCTCCGAGGCACTTCAAAGTCTTACTTGTGCTTTGGAGGTGGTAAGCCGGTATTGGACAGATGTACCGGTACTATTATGGTAAGCGATATCAACTCTAGAAAGTCTGAATTTAGGAGACCTGCTCACTTTTGATAGAGAAGTTCTATCAGAACAGTTAAGATTGTAAAAGTATGTTTCTTTATCCACTATGTAGAAGAATAGCCAACACACTGAAGGTCGAATACATTGCAGCGACTGAGGGTTGTAAGGAGATGTATGGATGCAGAGGTTATTGAAGGAATTGAGCGTTGAACAAGGTATTTATGTTCTTCACGGTGATAGTCATGTGTCATTCATCTAGCAAAGAACTTAGGTTTCCACTCAAAATCCAAACACATCGACGTTTGCTACTATTGAATATCAGACGTGCTTCAGAAAAATATTTTGAAGCTACAAAAGAACCATATTAAAAAGAATGGTTCAAATATGATGACAAAGTTGTTGACTAAAGACAAGCATGCGATATGTCGAAAGGTAGAAGGTATAGTGTTCTTGACATACGTTGTGAGGTGGAGTTGTTGGGAATGTTTCTCCTTATGAGATGAATTAAACTTGGTCAATGCATGCATAGTTAGTCTTTATAGGAAGATGAAATCTTTATGGAAGACATTTAACCTTCTTGAAAGAAGAGAAGTCATGATGAAGTTCATTGAACCTTGTGAAGACGAATGGACACTTTGAGCCTATAAAAGGGGCCCCATGGAACAGCCTTAAATGCAATCAAGCAAGCAAGAACCGATATTTTACTCTAGTGATATCCATCTAGGTGGTTAAGACAATAGGTGATCGATCTGAGTGTAGACATTGTTCTATGGCGGTGTCACAAGCGATCAGGATTGGCCGGTATTGTCTAGTTCGGTCGGTGGGTTCGTTTTTGTTGTAATCCACTCTTTAAGTGAAGATCTATATGTTGGTTATCCTCCTGAACAAAACTCTGTAATCCCATTGTTCTTATAGTGAAAGATTAATTTGCTAGTCTAGATCCCAATGTTTTTGCCTCTCAGATTGAGAGTGTTTCACGAAAAAAATAGTGTATTTTGTGTGATTTTCCTTGCTCAATTCTCTTTTTTTGTACAAATATACAAGAAGAGATTATTATGGAAGTTGTTCTTTCCCAACACATTCAAAAGTAGACTTAGAGCACTTTCCAATTGTATACAATCCACAAATTTGCTTTAAGACTAAATGGTGGAAAAAATCATGCCGCATTTCATTAATGATAGTTAATGAAAGAAAAAACAATTCAGAAATGTTAATAACCTAAACACTACAAAATTTGAAAGAAATTGGGATAACTTCTTAGACTAATTTATATACCTTATAATTCATAATTCTTATTTAATGTTTGAGGAAACTAAGATTCAAGAGTAGTCTAGATAACTCTAAGAGTCCACCTAGGCCTCCGAAGTTCAACTGCTAGACTATTTAGCGGATCATTCCACTTGCAACATTCCACTTGCAACTTGACTACACCTTACTAGCAATTTTATTGCTTTAACTCTCTCCTAGCAAACTTGACTTACACAAAAAGGAGTTTAGTCTTCAGAATTGTACGGATATTTTTGAATTTCCGTAAGAGTTTCCACCCTCTCTTACAGTTGCCTTGGTAGATTCCTTATTGCGAGTTGGAGTTGTATCCCTGGCTGGACTGGAAGGTGGTGACTTCGCTATTAATGATATTAAATCATATTTTTTAGATATTAATCATAATGGGCTCTAGAACCTTGCCACCATTGATCCATGATTTAATCTCATCGCTTGCTCATATCATCCTTCAAATTTGAGCTCTACTATTTGTTGCGTAGTGACTATGGTCCCAATACAGTTGCAACTAGTCTCGTCCTATATCATCTAATGGATCCATCTGTGTGATGCTTGATAGTAGACAATCATTTTACACCGTGAAGGTTTACTGGCCTAAGGTAGAAAGTCCCATGGTATATTCTTGACTAGTGGTTTCAATTCCTCTTTCATTGCCTCCTCCACTTAGGTTGTGTTTGGTTGGTAGGTAAATAGGGGGAAAGAAAAAGAAAAGGAAAGAGAAAAAGAAAGGAAAAGGAGAATTAAAACTTATGGTTGTTTAGTTAACGAAGAAAGTCAAGGAAAAGTAACCGAGGAAAATAATTTTGAAACACACCAGAGTTCAGTCCTTATTTTTCTTTGTTTCTTCGTCACAACCCAATTTTTTTCCAAAAACCCAATTCCTTTTACATAAATCCATTGTATAAATTTACAGTGTAGTCCATCTCCTTCCTCGAACTCTCTCGATAACGTCTCCTCCAATCCTCAGTCATCGGACCCCCAACAACGACATCTAGGTGTCGCCGAGCCCGAGGGAAACCGGGGCGAGCACGGGAGAAAGTGGGGGCAGGGCCAGGCAGAGTCACCAGACCTGGCACTTCTAACCTACCTTCGACCTTGATGATCTCCTATCGACCAGCTATAGTCACCATATACTGGATCCAATGCCCTAGCCTCCTCTAAACCCTCACCACCACCTTAGACCCATTTACTCTCTCATATTCTTAGCACAATCCACCAAAGTCAATAGGGACCAGAATACACTACCTTGAAGAATGACTATTCAGTCTGATGATGACGATGACATGAAAGGTTCACAAATTACAGGAAACACCATTAGAAATACCCAATAGCAAGACCAGAAGTGCTTGAAGTTAAAACATCCGCTTTCACTTCCCCTGGTTGAGCGTAGACAACATGACTTCGGAGAAGGGAGTAGCTAGGGTGGGATGGTATGGTGGAACAGAATCTCTCTTCCCTTCTAAGATAGAGCCAGCAGCAACCATTTTGGTTATGATATCATGTAGAAGAAAGGAGGTCATGATGGGGAATAAAACCCTCTTACTCGAAACATAGTGATTCTAACAATGAGAATTGATGCTATTTAGGTCAAAGATTCTAACAATCACAGAATTGCAACTCTTGTTAAAAATCTTGTAAGGTATAGGATGAGCAAAACAAGAATCAAAGGTATGGGTCTATGGACAGTTATAAATATACTAATATAGATATGGATACAGACACTATATGGTTTCTGGATACTGAATTCTTGGGCACAAATACATTGTGGACACAGATATAAATACACATATTCTA
The DNA here is from genome assembly GCA_036927795.1 of Iris macrosiphon. Lineage (NCBI taxonomy): Eukaryota > Viridiplantae > Streptophyta > Magnoliopsida > Asparagales > Iridaceae > Iris > Iris macrosiphon. The sequence continues at coordinate 108,787,766 of JAYESA010000017.1, forward strand.
TGTCCGTAAAAATATATTAAATCTTACCATAGTATCTTTTGTTAGTGAACAGGCTCTAAACCAATCCTAAAATGGATGGCTGTAAAGGTAGTTTTTCTTTCGATGTCTAAATAAAATAGTTCGAGTATGCCAAGCACATGTGAAGCTATGTTTTGCTGGCCGTGTGTTCGAGTATGCCAAGCACATGTCAAGCTATGTTTTGCTGGCCATGTCTGGCACCAGTGCAGACAACTATCGTGTTGGATACAAGTCGGACACGGGTATGGTCCACTGGAGGCATGTCAATGCTACCTAGAGGACAGGTAGATTAAAGATAAAGGAACATATTTGTCCATCTTGCTCGTCTATGTTTTGCAATGCATTTATTGGTTCTAAGACAATACAAACACATTGAAATTTGCAACCATGTAGTTAGTCACTTGAAAGATGTTGATGGCAGTTCTGTATCATCATTAAACAAAAATGAAAACAACATTTTTTTCCTCTAAATTCAAATAAATATTAAATAATTACCGATAAAACAACAGAATTTATAAAAGTGTCCACCAAGGTTGCAGCCATCCACCTGCATCAATGTTTTGCAGCAGTTTTCATTAGTTTACGCATGCAGCCTTGACAATGGAGACAAATATAAGATGGTACGGAAAGTAGAAGAGTGTCAATAGTCAAATCTTGGATATGATTGGGAAGCAAGTACGCAGAAGATCCAATAATGCAATGACTACTGAATGGGAACAGTATAGCACAAAACTCACAATTAGTGGAATCATTTCATAAGCAAGCAGAAGAACATTGTGAAATATGTATTGTACCATCAACAAACACTTCCAGCAAGGTTATGACACACACACACACACACCACGCGCACGCATGCACACTGTAATACCCTAAATTGCAGCCTAACCTTTCCTACTTCCAGAACATTTAGCTCATATTGGGTTAATATCTAGAAAATCCAGCATTGCCTTGATGTAGAATACATAAGAAAGCTAACTAGCTCCTTGATCACAACATGCATAGGTTCGTCGAGGTTTCCATATGGTAAACATATGTTCTATACAATGTTCATTAATTAGAGTCTAGAAAGCATGGACACTCTGAAATTGGTGCTGTGTATGTGTCACGTGGGGGCACAAGATTGACACTTCAAAATATGTTATAACATGCAAAGTGAATGCCATGTTGTCCCCGTATCCATATTGTGTCGTATTCGTTTGCATCAAGTGAAACATACATTAGGGTATTTTGAGAAGAATGTATGGAATATACCTATTTAGAGAATCTAACATTTGTTTATGCAATCTTCAAATTAAAGGTTTTAAAATCAGTAGGTGAATCCATCAGGTCTTATACACATTAACTCCTCTCGAACAATAGATTCTATCTCTGGCTTCGTCTTCATCGTTGGTGGAAGGCCTAGTCCAGTTTCTTCTTCCTCATTGTCATGATGCCCTAGATATGTTGTCAGGTCTTCCAGATTAATGATGGGACTGATCATCAAGTCTTATGGTAACTCAAGGAAATAGGCATTGGTTCCCACTATTCAGTATCTTGAACAGTCATTCTTTATTTGAATGCTTCTTGTGACAGAGGGATTTGTTTAGGACGAATTCTGACAGGACTTGATCTCCCTCCTTGAATTCTAAGTGTTGGTTGCTCCTTGTAGTATTCATTGCTGGCATAAATACCATTCTTCTACAGATGTGTGCGTTACATGAAATGTAACTTCAACCAAAACTGAAAAATGAGAGCAGTTCATATTGAATAAGAAGGGATTTCTGAGACTGAAAGTTATCAATATTTGGGATCAACTTTCATCAAGAGTAGAGATTGGGAAGGATGTCTGCCATAAAATCCAAGTAGGATGGTTGAGGAGTGCTCACATAATGCTTTATGATTGCATGATATCCTTGAAGTTGGAAGTGAAATTCTATATGACAACTGTAACACCAACAATGCTTTATAGATCAGAATGTTGGGTATTTAAAAAAACATGCCAGAAAAGTAGGCTTCGTTGAAATGAGAATGCTAAGATGGATGAGTGGGAACACGTCGTAAAGTAAGAAATGAGTGTTTTGGGAGGTAAGAGGTGTTGAGTTGTATCTCACATTTGGTTGAGTGTTCAAGGTTAACAAGGGAGTTTATGAGGTACAGATAATTGGGATTGGTCCATGACTAACAAAGAATTTCTCTTTTTAAGTCATATGGGCCGAGTTTAATATCGTACCTCATGGATCAACTCTGATTCGGGTCCCACTGTATTCCCAACAAGTTGTGTAAAAGCCTAAGGTTTTACGAGTCGGACTGATTTGGTGCTCTAGTTGCTTCAAGACAAATATGATGAACGTTCATGATACGTATAATTGGATCACAAGGATTCGATTCTAAGGTGGAGTCAGGAGCATTCTCCATAACGTGGTCTTGGAGCAATGGACCGGGCCTAAGGTTTGAGAAACTATACAGATTGGTTTCAGGTGGGTCTAGCCATAGGGCACAAGGTGAAGCAAGACATGTGGTTGGCACCTAGTAATGGTGAGGATGAAAGCGTTGGTTTATCTATGTGGACAAATGGATCGATATGACAATATGTTGAATCTTCTAGTTGCTTGGGTTCATCCAGATACGATCTAAGGTGGAGATTGTTGGGTTATATCTCGCATCCGGTTGAGCACTCAAATTTAACAAGGAAGTTGGTTACAAAGTTTAGTTCCACATCGAATAGAAAGTGGGAGTATGAAATATAGATAATTGGGATTGGTCCAGAACTTAACAAGAGATTTTTCTTTTAATCATATGGGTCAATTACAATATCATACCCATGGATCAACTTCGATTCGGGCCCCACTGTGTTCCGGACAAGAGGTGGCATTTGAGGATAACATAAGAAATCATCTCAGGTGGTTGGACGTGCAACAAAGGCCAATCGATGCATCTGTTAGGGGAGGTAGGATATTAATTAAAGGATTGAGGTTGTAAATTAAGATATGTTTTATAATAATGTGATAGAAGACATGGCTCGTAACATAGCTGAATGGAAGAAAAGGTAAACAAAAAAATGGATTCATAGAGCGATATCCTTACCTAATGCGATCGCCGATATGATATTCTTCCTCATCTAATGTGATTATTTGATCTAGGATTGCTTACAAGTTAGATCCACATGATCAATAATAAAATTTTGTTGTTGCCTATATTACTACAGTTCTCCATTGGTTTTTAGATTGGCCGAGCAGTTGTCATATACCACGAAACTTAGCAACAACAAGAGCACCTAGATCAGAGGATGATGTCACAAAAGCCAAAGAGTAAAGAACATGACATTACATAAGCCGTAGAGGAAGGGGCTAAAGAATCTATCTTTGAGGTATAAGCACATTGTCTATAATGACAAGAATTATAAGTGTGGCTGGTTTGGTAATAGAAAGCGAATCAAGTTATGTTATGATGACCATCATGACCATTAGGATCACAACATCTCATGACTTCTAGAGGAGGGAACCAGACGACCACAGAAATGCTCTCGCGTACCCATGCCAAAGGAAGTAATTATGGAGGAAGTAATCAAGATATCCGAAGTATGCGGAAAAAGAACCAAATCCACATAAGAGATCAAAATGGAAAAGTGGGACTCAACATCACAAAGAAAAGGGGCAATTAAGTCATACGTTAATGTAGAGTAACAACATGATCTGCTGAAATAGGATGATACAATTCCACTCCTTTAAAAACTAACGGTAATAGAAAATAAAGCGGAAGCATCCTCATCTACCTTGGTGTCCTGAATAGTCAAGGTTCTCCCTATCTTGCTTGGTATTCTAAATACTTTCCAGAGTTCATATAAGTGTAACATTGTTTGTGGTGAAGTATATGTCCTTAAAAGGACCGCATATGGTTTTGGTGTATTCTAAGTATTCTCTATGATGGCTCCAACAAGGAAAGCCCTTTAAGAGTTTCTTGGATTAGCTTGCTCGTCTTTTTGAAATCCCTCCATTACCTTAGAAAACCCATGCTTCTTGCCCTCTTTCTTTTCCTTAAATGACTACTCATGTTCCATGTAGTTCACATCTGATCATCATCCCTCTTCCACATAGGTAACTAGGATCAGAGGTAGCAAAAGGGTTCTGCTTAATGTGAATAAAATTATCATTAGAGTTGAGAAACAGAAAATTGAACATTGTCCAAATGAAATGAGTGAAGTGATCCAACAATTATCCCATACCGAGAAAGTGGAAGTTGATGAAATTGAAGATATAGTCGATGAAGAGGACGATGCATGAAAAGGACATGTAAGAAAAATAACCAACAAAAGAGAACCGAGATAAGGAGCGAAAAAGATCCTAGACAAGGAACCAAAAGAGAATCGTGTCGAGGAGCCAGAAGAGAATCGACTGAAAGACATGCATGGGTACAAGTTGCTAGCATTGAAAGAATAGCTCACGAGCAACGAGTATAAAAGAAGGGATTGTGTGCAATGATCCGGGGAAAGATGATGGAAAGGGTGATAAACTAGGAAGCACGAACGTGGATACGACACAGTAAGTACATGATGACACAAACACAACACTATTTTGGTAAAGCCCTAGTGTATATTGGAGTGTCCGCATAGTATCCAATACGTGTCCAACACGACACAGCCTACATTTTTGGAGTGTCAGTACTCAGTAGGTGATAAAACGTGTGATGGGCAGCGAGATGACGGGGATCATATTGTTAGAAATAATGGACCGATTTGGGACAATGTACACTAGGTCTGACATTTATGACAACAACAACATGAAGAGCGTGGTGATGGACGAGAGTCAAACCGTGTCTTCATCTCAGTCAGAGCACGTTGAGAGATCATGCGGTCGATGATGTGAAGGTGGAAATGTACATCAAATTTGGGCGCCTCTATTAAAGGCAATAAAGCATAATGTATCCTCTAATAAATGAATCATATAATATCCCCTACTGAACGTCATCTAGTTGCCATCCTAGAAGGTGAAACTTGTACATCTCACTTCCCGACATTCAAGCACTATGTAAATATGAGCAATCATAAATTTGGAACAAATAGAACAATCATCACTCGATTAATTCACTCATTAGTGTCATATTTCAAGCCCACTATACTCCCAGGAAAAAAACTAGAAATAAAAACTTAATAGGGTTATCTTGAAGTCTTTCAAGGCTTTATCATTACTAGTTCTATACTGAAACTTAGTAACTATATCAAAGCATTAAATCACTGTCTCAGACTTAATTCACTTACGGAATCTGCATAACACTAGGTGCAGAGAGCAAAGAGAATCCTTAAACATATTTGAAAATAAATTAACATCTGAAAAAAGTACAGGATGGTAAATCTTACGGGGTCAACAACTCCATACGAAAAGGAAGACCATCTGTAACTGCAGTATAAATGATAATCACCAACATCATGACAGCCAAGATACTGAAAAGAACTCTTCCAAATACAACAGAAAAGCACATCATTTTTCGTTCTCGATCATTCCTGAATATTTACAAAAATGTAAGTCAATACATTTTATATGCCATGAAAGAAAACATATATAAACAAAAAACGTCATAAAAGTATTAATAAACCTAACATGGTCTCTTAACATAGATGTTCTGCATGTTCCATCTGGGAAGTTGGCATTCTCATCTACCATAAGATTCATTCATGTTTGAGCTAAATGCCAAATCTACATCTTTCAAACGCATCATTTCATTTAATATTAGTTTAGCTGCCATCACTTCTTAGTTTTCCATCTGCTTCTAATATGTTAATCAGGTAGGTAGAAACGCATTAAGATAACCAATACTGTAGATCGATACTAAAGAAGTTCCTCTCATAAATAAACAAGAAATGGAAAGATCCCTTGATCTGACACTGAATTTGAGTAGTATTTATTTCAACCATCCGGGGTATTTGGTATGACTTCATGATATCTGGATTGGATCTGACCAATAAACACTGGCATCTAGTTACTGAGAAGGAAGAACAGCTTGCATTGGACTAGATAATAAGATCAAGGCTATATAAAAAGTGGAAAGATTTCAAAAGATGTTCCAAAATTCAAACGTAGAAAGCACTACCATGTCGTTAAAATATCTCGAGAATATTAATATACAAATGAAAAAGAAAAACACCAAGGTTGGTGATGATTAGGATCGAGTACCTATGAAACTGAGAAAATCTCACTTTTCCAGTGGAAGGGGAAGAGAAATAAAGGAAAGTCTTCAGAGTGGTTAAGCTTGTGATAATGCTTTATGTGAATGAGCATGGTTACTCGAAATATGGAATGCTCCCGAACGCTGGACGAAGTACATGGGGAGTCCCAATACACGGTACGTTGGGGGTAGTCTTCTTCTGGCCACAATACATTTACACGGAACATGGACTGTTTTTAAGGAACAAATATGTTCTCTGAAGGACTAACAAAACCATATCTTTTGTTACAGTCTCAATCCATGTTCTTAGGCCTAGCCCGAGTTCTTGTTGCTCCTTTGACTAATATCTTAGCATGCATTCATTGGTCTACATAGCACATGTCCGAGCACCTGGAGACTATTCTCTTACCTTATCCTCAATTGGTCCTGCCTCCAATTTTCACAAATACACTCATTTTTTATTCTATCTTTCAATGTATTACAACTCATCCAACTTAGTATTCATTTCACTAGCGCTTACTTAACAGACATGTTATATAATTGCCCAACACTCCAATCCCTAAAACCTGGCTGGTTGTATAGTTTTCATATATTTTTTACCTTTGAACTTCAAGGGTGTTTTGTGGTCACAAAACAATCCCTAAGCACTCTTCCATTTCAACAATCATTTTTTATTCTATGGCAACATCCTTTCAATCACGAAGAATGGATCATCAATATCAGAAAGTATTGCTCTCAGGTCTCTTGTCCACCACCGTGTACTCCTGATTTCTTTTCAACCTTTGGTGAAGTTATATTTTATATATTCTGTTTTCATCTTTACAAATCTTAAAGGCCTAAGATTCATTCTATAAATTATCTCCCCATTAGGCTTGATTGACATCTAGGCTCTAGCTTGGGGAGTGCAAGAGAGTATTATGTCTCTCTTTTATTTCTTTATTAGCAGTCACTTTTAGTCCTGATGTAACCGCCTCTTTTAGTCTCCACATCGATGATGTAATAAGCTGACCTCAGACACTAGCACTGCAATTGTCTGCTATCAATGGAAGGTGTTTCAAGAGAGAGAGAAACTATAAAGGTGGATCGAAGAAGAGGAGCCAGGGGATATCAGGGAGGTGATCGTCGGAGACAATGATGACTAGTAACGGCATGTGCTGCAGGAGGGATGAGTATAATGGTGGAGGGATTTGGCAAAAGACTGAGCATTAATTAGGTGTAGGGAGAGGCAGTGCAATGCACGACAAAGCATAGTGGGGTACCGTGCAGTATGCCACAGCAAGTTGCAGCAAGGGATGGGTTACCGAGTGATACGAAGGTGGTGACCAGAGCTTGGCATTCAGAGTTTTTCCCTTACTTTTTATTTTATTATTTATGTCCATGTCACCGCAGATATGTTGGTAAAACTTAACAGCATAGGGGGTTATCTGATCGAAAAATGATGTCAGGAGGGTTACCTTATAACCTCTCTAACATTAGGTGGTTTCTGAAATAAACCCAAGAAACTAACAGACAAGTTTTAAAACTTGGACATTCCCATAATCTGTTGTTCAAAACTGTTGCGGAGGTAAACATAGAGAAACATGCAAATATTTACTGGACTTGAAAAACCATATAGTGGTTGAAAAACCATATTGTGGATTCAGTACAAATTCCTATAAAGCCTCTCTTTGTTGTAGTGCCACTCCTCACTTATTCTTCATAGGCAAAATCTCCTTTATCCCCTACATTAGATGATTAAAGATCTTCCACCCCCTTCTTGCTTTTCCAACAATAAAGAACGCTAAAGGGCATCCTTGCCTTTGTGATGGTTGATAGATCCATGTTCAAGGTAATTGGTTTAAGAGTCTAATTCTAAAACTTAATGTTAGCCAATAACAAAAGGCAAACAATATACCAAAAAAGTCAAACTTGAACTATCTTCCAAGTCAACCAACAAGCAGAACCTTACTGGCAGCTATCACGTTCACAAACTCTTATACTAACTCTTCCCCTACATAAACATTAATATCCACATTAACACATTTCCAAATTGTCCCAAAAGGCAAATGTTTTAGTTATTAAAAATAACAGAAACTGGTAATGCATCCCAACCTCAGGTTAACAAAATTGCGTCTATTACCAACAACACTTCAAGTTAATTAAAAAAAACATAAAAAAAAAAATTCTGAAAGCGTTAGACTCGTGACTAAAGTCTCCATATATTAAAAACTAAAATAGCTGCATAATAATGAGAAAATAAGACAAATTGCCAGAACTCAACGAAATCAGCAGAGTACTTTACCTCAACAGGACATGGCTTACTGGATCATATACAGGTTCTTGAAGGGAAATGTCAAAAAATTGCTTGGCAATATAAGCGCACGTAGTTATGCTGAAATGGAAGAAAAAGAATAAACAACATTGAAGTCACATGTGAATTGCATCATTAAAGTTTAGTACGCTGAATGAGAGATCGTCAGTTAAAACAAGAAATTGGAAGGAAACAACTTAAACTAGATTGGGCTCATGGAAAGACATGTTTAGGCTACAAGTTCCAATGGAAAAGGAAAGACATACTTTTGCACAAGTAAATAGCATAAGCTCATTTCCTATCGAACTAGAATTAACCACCAAGAAACTTCTCCAGGCACAACCAAAAATAGAAAGTGGATATGTACGGTAGATTACCTAATCATTAGCAAGATGAAGAAATATAAACCACCAAAGACATGTAATACCAGAAAAATGAGCAGTGAATGTGTGAAATAAAAAATATTACGATTATAAAAAAGAGAGGGGTAGAACCCTAGATACCAACTCACCATAACCTGTTAGTAACATCTTAATGTGGGACACTAGAGTTTTGATTCAAAAGATTGTCATGCCAAGATTTGGGAAAGAGTGTGGCAGAGGGCAGAGAGAATGATTGCCTCGTGGAAAATATTTAGTGATATGCTGCAATTTTCATGTCTAAATTTGTAAATGTATAGCAGATCTTTTATAAAAGCTATAACAATAGAATATTACCTGCCAAAACACACTAACAGAGCTACCCATAAAAATGCACCAACCCATGTTTGTTCCTTGTAGACAATCCAAATCTGAAATGGTTCAGGAGAGACAAATTATAAAACACAATGAACAGATATAATAGGAAAACAACCTATGCACTGTGAACGTATCAAACAATATTCTAAGGAAAAAAATGTTCCATAGTACATAATGTTAGGAACGTGGTACCAACAACGAAGAAGAAGAAGAAGAAACAACCGCAAACACACAAGATCTAACGTGGTTCGGAGATTTCACCTATGAAGCCTGGACACTCCAAAAAATTGTGTTGTCTGTATCGCATTGTGTCGGACACATATTGGACATGACACACTCCAATACACTAGGACACCTGTCAGACACATATTGAACATGACACACTCCAATACACTAGGACACCTGTCAGACACATATTGGACATGACATACTCCAATACAATAGGAGACACCAAAAAAGTGTTATGTCCGTCTTGTGTTGCCGTGTTTCTGTGTAAGATGGATCCTAAAACTACTAAAGCCTGCCACCTTCACAAGATCATTAGACTATAACATCAAAACCATATAAAGAAAAACAAGGAGCGATACTTGGTATAAAAAAGTACTTGGTCACTACTAGGTCCTTAGAATTTTTTTTTTTCCTGGGTGACTACGATATATGATTGCAGCTTTACGAAGTGAGCTGTTCTGATTTTGTATGGACTTGCAGTTCGAGGTTATTTAATCCGTCAAAGATAAAGAGTGTTGCCTATATCATGGATAAAGACAGCTAATCCACACAAATTCTGATTCGTGTTCTTGTTTTTTCCAGTGTTGGCTAAATGCAAAAGTTACACTACTTAGACACAATTGTATTATAGATCATTAAATATGAGAATCAGCCGTAAACTTTGGGTTTATAATGCATCATTAGTATAAACAAGTTAGTTTATAGATTACTAAAGCATGGAGTTTCTCCTATGCAGACTATAATAGCATGAATAATGGTCTCGGCTATGGACTTGCAGTTCGAGGTTGTTTAATCCGTCAAAGATAAAGAGTGTTGCCTATATCATGGATAAAGACAGCTAATCCACACAAATTCTGATTCGTGTTCTTGTTTTTTCCAGTGTTGGCTAAATGCAAAAGTTACACTACTTAGACACAATTGTATTATAGATCATTAAATATGAGAATCAGCCGTAAACTTTGGGTTTATAATGCATCATTAGTATAAACAAGTTAGTTTATAGATTACTAAAGCATGGAGTTTCTCCTATGCAGACTATAATAGCATGAATAAAATTTCAAATAGTCAACCACAAAGAATAATCAATATATAAAGTACACAATGTTAAGCGACTTACAGATATAGGCACCACTTTAACATAAAAGTCGATCAGAACTGCAGAAAGCCACCTATACAGGTAAGTGAAGCATCAGTGCAATAATAACCAAGGAAAAAAATCAAGATCTCAACATGCATTGTAAGGGCACAAACACATCATTTTGTTCTCTTTATCACAGGGAATATACCAAGAAATAATCGTCATCATTATGCCCCCATCAATGTGAGGTCAGACTATAAGCACAAGAAAGCTGAAGAAAAATTAGGGGTGTCTCACTGCCACAAGGCCCCCGCTAATCTAGTGTTTGGAGAGGGTCTTGCAGTAAAAGTTAGAAGGCTAGTTGGTGAGCCATCCTTTTTTGTGACGCACTTAAAGCCCATAGAACTAAGGACCGATCTCCAAGTTTTCCTAGACTACGGAAGAGTCCACGCAAAGCAAATATTCAAGCGTGCATCCACAAATATAAACATCATAAGCATACAAAAACATAATATGGTTGTTAGAGTTATTATTGTTACTTATTTTATGTGAGTACAATGAAGCAATTACGGGTATATTTATCATCATGCATATTAATATAAACACACATGAGGTGCAACATAGGGATTAAGTCCTTGCGGTCTCTTTTCTCATATTTCTCTCCTCTCCAAAATTCATTGTGGTGTTAGCTAGGCCAGTTAGGATATGTTAACTATCAGAGATACCCCCCACTCCTATATCAAGAACTACCATTTTGTATTGCAAATGCACGTAAAAGTAAGACATTTGTTAGCAATTAGGCAAACGGAAAAAAATCGGGACGACGAATATACGAGTATAAATCGGCACAGTACAAGTAAAACACGTTAAAGTTTTTGGTCAAATATTCGTCAAATTAGAAACATTCGAGTTAGATTTAATTCGTGTTTAGTACGTTTCATATGAACAAATTCGACATGTATTTTTTTTATCCCTAATAAACAAGCAAACAACTCATTAAACACAAATTCATAAGTCCACATTTTCACCCATCTCACAAAATGATCATTGATGCAAGTAACAAAGACTCTTGAATTTCTTTCTTGGTTAATTAAATATGTTGCATGTGAGGCATTTTCTTTTTCTTTTTTTGTATAGATATTTTTTTGTGAATTATGCCAGGCTGGTTAAAAGCAACAAGGATGCAAGAGTTGATGAAAGACTGTTGGATTTCTTTCTTGGTTAATTAAATATGTTGTACTGCGAGCCACGTTTCCTTGTGCCGAATTTTTTAATTATTCGTACGGAACGCGTTTAAAACGTCACACCCTTAAAACTCGCATATTAATCCGAATCTTTCAAAAGTACGTAAATATTATACGTTTCTGAAAGATACTAAAAAATTAGTATATTATATGCATTTTATTCGGGTGATTGCTAACAAGGCGTAAGACTATGCGAAGGCACAAACCATTCTAGCAGCTTCAATTGCAATAAATCACCTTATCAAAGGACAAATTCAATCATTAGCTTGAGAGAGTCTCAGCCCATTCACACAATTTTCCATTTTTTTAGAAAGGCAAATTCTATAGGCACTCCAACACTTACTTAGGACAGCTCAATTTTTTTTCCAGTTTATTTACAAGTTTGCTATCCAATTTCTTTGCTTGAGGGCAGTCCAAATCCTTATATAAAAGCCAACAACATTTATGTTTCAGCCAAAATTTTTTTTTCTCCAGGACTGTCACAATGTTGACAGTCCTTTGTGTTAAGTATCGCGCGCCAAGACCCTTTTGGTGCAAGCTAGTTGCATACCATTTCTGTCCCGTGATTAAAAATCGTCCTTTATGGCTATGCCAACCCTTTTGGAGCGCGTAGGCCTACGCCTCGTCGCCGCGCCTCCGCCTCCTCCCCAGCCTTCCGCCGTCGCCTCCTCCTCCACCTCCTCCTCCTCCTCCTCCGGCGGTTGGGGTTGGGGTTTGGGAAGAGAGAGTAAAAATTTAGAAAGAAGAGTTTTGGGAAGGTTTGGGAGGGTTGGGCTATCCTGAGTAAATTTTGGGATGTACTAAGTAAAAGTTACAAAAATCTGGATTGTCCTCATGTAATGGGTTGTCCTAAGTGTTGGAGTGCCTATAGAATTTGCCTTTAGAAATAGGCAAATTCTATAGGCACTACATAAATTGCTTAGGGCAGTCCAATTTTTTTCAGTTTATTTATAAGTTTGTCATCCAATTTCTTTACTTGAGGGCAGCCCAAATCCTCATATAAAAGCTAATGACTTCTATTTTTCAGCCCAATTTTTTTTCTAGGACTGTAACAATGTTGACAGTCCTTCCAGTCCTAAATAATTAGGACTTCGAAAAAAAATTGGCAGTCATTCCAAACAGTCCTTCCAATTTGAATGACTGTCAACATTGTTAAAGTCTTAAATAATTAGGACTTTGAAAAAAATTGATAGTCCTTCCATCAACATTGTTATAGTCCTAACTATTAAGGACTGTAGCAATGTTTTGAAAGGACTGTCAACATTGTGACAGTCCTTCAAATTGGAAGGATTGGAAGGACTCTCAAGGAAAAAGAAGCAGCAGCCGCCGCCGTCCACCCCGCGCCGTCGCCGCAGCCCCCGCACCCCGCAGCTTCGTCCCTGGCCCCGCACCTCGTGGCTTCCTGATAAAACCCCGAGCAGCGGCATGCCGAGCATTCTTGCACGTCGAGCACGGACATCATGTCCTTCCCGCGGATCATGTCGATCCTTACCCTGTTGACCAGCATCTTGACATTCCTGATCTCGTCGCACTCGAGGAGGCCCACGACGTGGTCGGCGTCGCGGAGGGCGTTGATGTCTAGGGTGGTGACGAGCAAGGCCTCGTCGGCGAGGACGAGGGCGATGGCGATGGCGGTGATGAAGCCGGCGTCGATGCCGACGGGACAGTCGATAAGGATGAAGTCCTTGGAGGGCTTGAGGGCGTCGACGACCCAGAGGAGGGTCTTGGAGTTGAGGGGGAGCTTCAGGGAGAGGCGAGACTTGGGGAGGCAGAGGAGGTGGAGGAGGGAGGGGAAGCGGCGGTCGGGGACGAGGACCCGGTCGAGGCGGCACTGGTCGGAGAGGGCATTTGGGATTGGGTTTAGGGTTAGGATTTGGGGATTTGAAGAGAGAGAATAAAAATTTAGAATGAAGGGTTTGGGAAAGGTTTTGGGGATTGGGTTGTCCTGAGTAAATTTTGGACTGTCCTAAGTAAAAGTTACAAAAATCTGGATTGTCCTGAAGTAATGGACCGTCCTAAGCAAAAAACGTAATACCTATAGAATTTGCCTAGAAATAGTATAGGTCTCTAAAAAAAATTAATATTTTTAAGAACCGGGCTATACACACCCCACCCTCTAGTTAACACACCCCAAATGCTAAACACACCCAAATTTAATTAATTTAAAATTACCAAAATCCTAAACACACCCCACTACATTACCATTTTACCCTACTCCCACGCCGCCAAGGCGGGGTCGCAGCAAGCGGACGGAGGCACGGGGGCGCGGAGACGCGCGGGCGAAGGCGCTCGCCCGGGGGTCGGCGTGTGGCGCGCGGCGGAGGCACCCGCGCACGGGGTGTGGGGGGGGAGCAGCAGCGGCAGCCGGGTCGCAGGGACACACGGGTGGAGGCGCGTGCGGGGGGGGGGGGGGCGGCGTGTGGCGGAGGCACCCGCGCAGGGGTCGACGTGCGGCGCGCGTGGGTCAGCGGAGGGAGGTACGCGACTGGGGAGGGAGGGGTGGTGCGCGGGCTGGCGCGGGCGGCGGGGTGGCAAGGGGAGGTTTCGTCGGAGATGGCCGGAGAAGGAGAGGAGGGGAGGGGGGTTCGCCGGTGGCCGGTCGGAGAATAGATAATCGTATCTTTTTATATATATATATATATATATATATATATATATATTTAATTTAATATAAAATGTGTTAAGTAGAGGATTGAGTGTGTATAATTTGACCCTAATTTTAAAAGAGGTGTGGGTCCAAGTGAATGCTTAACGATAAGAGAGAGAGAGAGAGAGAGAGGAGAGGAGAGGAGAGGGCTTAATTGCGTACGGGGTGAGTAGCTCTCTACGGAAAGGAGAGCCGTCAGTGAGGAGCGTGTAGAGGAGGGCTGCCAGCATGAAGCAGCCCATCGACACGAATAGGATCCTCCATGCAATCACGCTCCGACTACATACCACCATCGTAGCTGGCTGCTGCAGAGGCTCAAAGAGGGAGAAAAGACGAATTATATTAAAGCGAGCAGTAGCAGTACTATAGAGAAGGAAATGAACCAAACAGAATGTGGAAGAGAACAGTACACGTTACCAAAGAAAATTAAGCAGAAATTTTCATACACATGAAATGGTCCCAACCGCACAAAGTTTTTAAAATTTTAGGCTTAATTTCGCTCGAATATTCACGTTTGTCGATTTAAATACCCTATGGTACTGTTTCGGAATGAGAAAAAATGGAAAAAATTGAGAGGAAAATTAATGTCTGGTTTGGTTGGCGGAATAAAACATTGGAAAAGAAAAGTCATTTTTTTTCTATGTTTGGATGTCATCATGTCAAAATAATGTAGAAGAAAAAGAAAGTGATTTTCAATGAAAAAAAAAATAGGAAAAAAAGTGGTCCCCTCCACCTACCCAAGAGATTCACTTTTCCATCTTTAAATATTCATTTTTCTTTCCAATTTACTTGACATTTTTAAACACCGAAAAGAAAAATCGATAAAAATTATAATTTTTCAAAGGAAAGAAAAGTACAAGGAATTGATTTCTTTTTTCCTTTCCGCGAACCAAACGAGGCCTAAAAGTGATGATGTTTGGAAATGAGAGGAAAAATGGAGGAGGAGAATTTGAGAAAAAAAATTATGTGTGTCCCACTAAAAAAAAATTCTTCCAAAAGTAGGAGAAAAATGAAGAAATATGAGAAGATTTCGGAAGAATTTATCCAACTACCTCTCAAAAAGGTAAGCATAAATTATGATTTGAGAATACTAATAATTAAATAGTAATTATATCTATATTCACAAAAAAAAAATTTAAAAAAACTTTTCATTTTCTACTTTTTGTTCATCGAAACAAGGGGAGAGAAAATTAATTTTACTTCCATTTTACTCCCTCCACCTTATTTTCCTTCAAATTTTTCTTTCCCTTCCCACCAAACTTCTCAAACAAGTGTATGTTTGGTAGGAGGAAAAAATGGGAAGAAGAAAAATGGGGGAGATAAAAGTGGAAGGAAACATGAAACATTCATTTTCTCTTATTTGGTATGGAAGAAAAAAAATGTATTGAAAGAAAAGTGGAGGGATTAGTTTTTCCTCATGTAAACACCCTGATTTTTAGAATTTAATTTAAAATTTTCATTAATTATTATTGTGGAATACTTTTATTATTTTTAGTTATTTATAAATGTTCTTCATGAACTTATATTTTTGTGTATTAAATTAATTATTAAAATTGTGCACAAATTATATTTTTTGGTGTATAATTAATAATAGGATATTGTGTAATTTTTCTGAAATTTATTGGGCTCCAAAACTAAATTTTTCTTTATAGCAAATATCATTGTTTTAATTAAACCAACCCAAACCAAACCAAACTGAACCAAACCAAACCAAACCAAACCGAATCAAACCAACCCAACCCATACTAAAACGAACTCGGACCCGTACCCGACCCGTAACCGCTAACCCGACCCGCCCATTCATACAACAATATCCCCGACTCCTCCTTTCCCCTCCCCCAAAACCGCCGTGACCGACCCCCTTCCCCTCCTTGTAACGTCCACCTCCGACCTCCTATAAAACCCCTAGCTAGCCGACCCTCACCACCCACAAACCCTCTCCCATTTTCGACCCTCGCCGCCGCCTTCAGCCGCCGGACCGCCGTGAAGACGGACCATCCAACATCCCGAGCACAGCAACAGTAAGGTACACAACTTCCCACTCTCGTATCTCTTTGCACAGTTATCCAAATATCGATCTGTCAAATCCTATGCAAAAATTACATGACCCTCTTGAATCCTGTATAATTAGTTCGAGGTATCGTGTCCTGTATCGGTCGCAATTCGCGACGCAAAACATGAAAAAATGACCCAAATTGAAGTTCAGAAAACTGTCCCAAACACCCATGTTCATGACCGTTTTTCTTCCAACCTAATTAATATTTTTAATTTTTACTTAAACAGTAATTTAAACAACATAACCGAGATTTAATCCCTTAAAATAGTTTATTTTAATTTGTTGTATGTTGTATTTTATTCGTGGTTGAAGTTGACCAAAAACTTGGTTTTCTAAACCCAAAATTTTCTGAAACGGGATGCGTTCCGCTAAACGAGATAACTTCGTCGTATGCAAATTATATCGAAAGACGCGTATCGTCAACACGGACATGTGAGATTTCACGGAAGTTGATTTGGATGTGCGTACACACCGGAATCAACGTATCCGTCGAAAAGCCCCGTATCGACCTGTTCTGACACTCCTCATAATTTCGTGTGTTCTTGTCGTTTCGCAACGAAACTTATGCCATTAGATTCGTAGCGTTATGCTAGTCCTGTGACCCAAGTTTGGTTCGATTCTGAGAACGTTGACGAAACCCCATTTTCGTGGGTGTCACGTCCCATTTCCAAAATACCAAGGGACTGGACACGTGGCAATGGCCAGCAGCACGCACCGATGGACAAACCCAATTTAATGGATCCATCGGGGCATACTTAAGCTGTATTACAATAGCCAGGGTTTACTACTCTCATCCACAGAATAAAGATAGAAATAACAGCAAAAGAAATAAACAACATCCAGTTACAAGTAATTAAAAATCGGGGAACAATCTGATATTAAGTCTGTTACAAAAGTTCATTTAAACAGGAAAATAAAGAGTTTATTGGCCAAATAAAACTGAGCATGGCGAAGCAGTTGTTCAGGAGAAGTCCTCAGCGATCACCTCGTCCTCAGGTTCTGGTACTACTCTGAGAAGTGCTCATGTTCCGTACACCTCAGGGTAGATCTCGTCTGCTAAATCTGGGGACATAATCCATTTCAGGTCCTCAGGGGACATAGCAAGGTACAGAAAACACAAGCCAAAATAATGCAGCAAATGAAACAAATAGGGTAAATAAATAAACCAGCTAAGTGATATGCAAGTGAGAGTTTTAGTCATACTCAGGCTGAGACTACTACAGGATCAGTGTTGAAGAAACCATAGCAGTATTTTCTCGAAGGGCCAGAACTTGCGCCAAAGCTCTGTATCAGAGACTAAGACACCTCCAGATGACATTATTTATATTATAATCAGCCTTGATATGGTAATACTCTCCCCACCCAATGTAATCTCACGTCACAGTTCACGATATTCATGTTACGCAAGATCAATACTAATGCAATAAGTCAGGATAAAATCTAAGCATGTAAAGATGTCATAAACCTGTATCCTATACAGAATCACCTTGAATATTTTAGGAAGATTCTGTCTCATGATTCGTGTCAAGTGTCCTGGGTATAATGTACTTGATAGGGCAAGTACGATAATGTAAATGTCGCGATATCCATCTCTAGGTGACGTTACACAACCCCGCGTACGGTGTTGGCACCCGACTATTAATCGGAAGCTAAGTAAGTCACACGGCCCTAGGTTTGAGCATGAACAACAGTCACATGAAAATAAATCAAGAGAACAAAATGAGTCAATATACTGCAATTTATGGCAAGGTACACTTGCCTGGGTTTCCGGTTCCAATTGTAGCTCTGGCTTCAGCGGGGATTGCAGACAGTACTCCGGCTGCTGAAATAGACATCACCATCAGATTCAGAAAATATTAATCAGCTAGAAACACATGTCCTTGAGTCCAATTGGGAGACAAGGGCAAAAATGACATTTTCGGGTCAAGGCGGGGTCCACATGTGGGCCGCTTTGCACCGAAAAATGTGTCAGGGTCAAAGGTCTCCAAATTTGTCCAACTTAGTGTCAACAGGTCAGGAACGATGATATGAACCCAACAGAACTTCCAGAATTTGATTCCGATGAGCCGATCACAAAATCGCCCGTCAAGTGGAGCCTGTGGGGCCCACGACACACGATTTTGTCAACATTCTCAGAATCGAACCAAACTTGGCTCACAGGACCAGCGTATTGCTACGAGTCCGATGGCGCAAGTTTCGTCTTGATCCGACGTGTGTACACTAAGTTACAGCGAGAACCAGAAAGGTCGGATACGGGGCGGTGTCCGCGGATACGCATTGATTCTGGTGTGCACGCACATCCGAATCAACTTCTACGAAATCCCGCACGTCCGTATCGACGACGCACACGTATCTGTGAAGACCGCACGCGACCAAGTCGTCCCGTTTGGCGGGGCGTACTCAGTTCCGGGGTGAATCAGGGCGTTGGTTTTCCTGTTTTTGGATCGCGGTTCACGATCACCACAGGATGCGATGCACCGAGCGGGTTGTACGGGCACCGAGGGGGTCACGCAGGGTTCGCGATGCAACAGACGGAAACAAAAATGGGTAAACGAGCAGAGAGAAACGGGTACCTGAACAGGGTTCGAAAAACAGAACTTTCTCGTGTCCGACACGACGCGAAGTGTCGGCGCGACCTAGGGTTAGGGTTTTGGGGATGCTGGCCGGAGCTTGGCGGCACTGCGACGGGGGAGGCCGGCCGGAGGGGCTAGGGCGGCGTCGGCGACGCTGGGCGGAGGCGGCGGCACGCGGCAGGCGGCCGGAGGCGGCGTCGGAGTCGGGGCTCGGGGTGCTGGGCCGTGTGGGGAAGAAGGAGGAGGGGGAGGAAGTCGCCGACGGCGGGGCAGCTGCGGGAGGGCTCGTCACGGCGGCGCTGGCGGCACGGCGAGGGGAGCGGTGGCGGCGTCTCGGCGAGGGGAGGCGGTCGGAGTCGGGGTAATTCTGGCCGGAGGGGGCGGGGGTTCTAGGGCTTTTTATAGGGGAGGAGCGGGGAGCTGGTGGGGCGGCCGGTGGAGGGAGAGGAAGAGGGAGCGGCCGGCGGCGGCCGTTTCGCAGCGGCGGGAGGCCAAGCGGCGGCGGTTGGCCGGCCGGAGAGGAGGGCAACGGTCGGGGTCGTCGGGTTTGGAGGGGAATAGGTTAGCCGGTTCGCGGGTCCAACGGGTCGGGTCGGGTCTAACGGATCCGGCCCGATCCAATAATTGAAGGCGGGTCGAGTCTGGGCTAATGGGTCGGGTCTGGGTTAGACCCAGATCCGACCCACTAAGGATTTGGTTTAATTTAAATGAACCCGGTTCAGAAATTGGTTTGGTTTGGTTTATTTTAAATAAACCCGATTTATTTTGGTTTAATTAATTAATTAGTTTTTAGGGCTTTTAAAATGCTTCCGGGGTCCATTAAATTCCCGAAAAATTACCCTATGTCTAGTTTTTTATTTTACACCATAAAATATTATTTTTATAATATTTTAATATTATTTAATAACAATTAAAAATCATTTAATAATTAAAATACCTGAATTTAATTACAGAAAATTCCCAAAAAATTCCAGAAAATTGTGAAAAATCCAAATTTAAAAATTCTTGAAAATCAGGGGGTTTATAATCTACCCCCCTTAAGAGGATTGCGTCTTCGCAATCAAAGAATAACCGGTCAACAGAGATGACATGGTTGCAAAATTTATTCAAAACAGAAAATCAAGGTTGAGGGTTTATACACATAGGGAAAATCATTTCCCTAATCAATGGAAGTTATGCAATTTCCCAAATGTAGGAAATCTAGAAAATTACAGTTTTAGAAAACCTGGTTATCGTTCAAAAACATATCAGTTTAACATTTATAAAATATTCTAAATTATTGGCAAGTTCAAAATAACTTAGATTAACACTAGGTTATCAATTATTAGCAAGTTAAACTATCAGGTTAAGTCTGGGGTCACGAACCAGCAGCCACGAACTATAGCAATGCTAGAAACGGAACTACAAAACCTTACTCGCATTAGCTACTCCATGATTCTGTGCGTCTCCTACAGTCATCGCGAAAGCTTGTCCGCGCCCTTGAGGTGGTGCCCTCTGTTGTTGCTGGGCTTGCTGGTAGGGTGCTGCTTGAAGTGCCAAGGGTGGCCTTGGTTGATGTCCTCCTGGTGCTGGTAGAGCTTGTTGGTTTGCCCTTGGTGCTCCTTCTCCACGTTGAGTGCAATCCCTTACCGAATGCTGACGGGATCCGCATGCTAAACACAGTCCTAATCTGCGTCGGCATTCCTTGGCGATATGGCCTGCTTTGCCACAGTAGTGACAAGTAGCAAGGACTATCACTTGTAGGGTAGCTGCTTTCTGCTGTTGGTGTAGGTGAGGTCTCTTTGCAACTTCTTCTTGTGGTGCCCTGGTTGTTGCTGATGGGGAAGGCCGCTTCAGACTGGTCTCTCTCCTGGTGACGCGTTCCATGCGTCGGGCTGCAGCAAGGACGTCCGAGTACGAAGTTGGTGCAACAGATCCAATTAGTTTTTGTAACTCAAAGTTAAGTCCGTCGAAAAACTTCTCGGCCTTCTCTTCTTCTGTCGGGATCATTGTTGGGGCGAAGCGACTTAGACGAATAAACTCGGTGTTGTACTCTTCCACCGTCATAGCTTCCTGAGTGAGGCGATTGAACTTGTCTCGCAGTTCTGATCGAGCGATAGCCGGAATGTGTCACGCCCCGATCTCCCGCAGGCAAATCGGCCGTTCCCGCTAGGCAGGAATCACCCTCGCCAGCGCTCCCGCGGAACGATCGCTTGACCCATCCGGGCGTGATGCCGCACGAGCGTGAACCGCGCCCGTGCAAGGCCGTGATTCATTGGCTGGCGGTAAGAGTTCTAAGCCACAGAGTCGCACAGATTGTCCGAGTGCAGCGGAGTCATGAACGCATAGCGATTCGGTAACAAGTTCTCTGAGTTGACAAATATAGCGGAAGCATTGAAACACAAGTTGAAGTAAAGCAAGCTCTTTATTGATATGAACAAGTGTTACAGGCGGCGTATAGCCGAGATTACAAGTCGCTCAAGCCTCTCTCTGAAACAGTAAAAGTGTGCCAAGTGGCTACATTTGTGGAATGTTTGTAGAGGCGATGTTCAGGCGAGTTCGGGCTATGTTCACAACATTATGTCTTGTATATGTGCTTCAGTTTCGGACGCACCGTTGCTTCGGAGTGATGTCCACACCTTAGCACGCACGTTGGAGGCATCCGCACCGAACGTGGTTTTCCCGCATCCTGCATACAAACTGGTGGATTATCAGTACATTGAATGCACTGGTGGGGAAGCTACTCGCCCGCTCGACAAATCCAAACACGTAATACAGGTTCCGTGCACAACTATTAAGTTGTCTTTCTAGTTGCCTTAGGATCAGTTTTATGCAAACATTGAATAGCCTAACGTGTCGGGCAGTGCGCCGTGCGATGTTTGAGGAAACACGGCGAGACTTACCAACTTACCATTTCTCCTTCCCTGTCCAAGGCAAACATTGTTAATTTAAGCAGGAGCATGTATAAGCATTCAGGAGGCATAACATATGCAAACACGAGTACTTATTTCAAGATCGTTCAGGTGTTCATTTAATTGTTTCATGCCATACAGTATCTCGCACGCGGATAGCCGCTAAGCGAGGATGAATTGTTTATCCTTCGTTTACAAGTTTTTCTTTCGGTTACAAGCAAGCATGCAGCAGGTTCAAATATACATGATGATCACTGACTCGATAGCCATAATGGACTCTAGTCTGTGACGAAGATGGTTTGCTACGTGCAAGAACGTGAGGCGCCGCATACCATCCTGTCCAAGTACGTGAGACTAGCCGTGAGTTCCGTCCGGAGCCGGACGGTGCCAGTGCCCCAGCAGCCGCCCGCAGGAACTATACATTGTGCACAAGTTGTCCGTGATCCAAACAATAGCATTCATTCGCCCGAAGGCTACGTGATTATCCGCCCGGAGGCTACGTGAACAATCATTCGCCCGAAGGCTACGTGAATATCCGCCCGGAGGCTACGTGAACAATCATTCGCCCGAAGGCTACGTGAGTACAAGACAAGCAGTATTACATGATTTATTTCGTTCAGTGAATGTCTTTTGCCTTGATGCAATTCTCCTGGAGCAGAGATTGCCTTGGTGACCTAGCGGACCCGAACACTTGCAGGTTTATTCAGGCACGGAATGACTACGTAGTAGTCTCCCGGGGTTTGGATGAAGGCAAGGCAACAAACAAGCAGACAAGCATGCGTTTCTAAGGAACGTAAGCAGGCACGTTGCTCAGACCCGAAGGTAAGCCGAGAGTTAGATCGTTAGGGGACTTAGCATGTATAGGGTCTGAATTAAGCAGTATTTCAATTCCAGGTTCTAGCATAAGCAATACAAGTTGGGATTATTCCCTTAGCTAGGTGCGTTGGATTTATTAGCATGAGGGGGTGAATCACCTAGCGACTAGCATGAATATTCCAGATTTTATGTGTGCTGGCTAAGCAAAGACAAGTTCACCGTAGCCACCCACCTTAGCGATGATTCGCTTCGGTAGAGCGATACGCCTGAGCGAGCCTCTGAAAGCCTAAGCCGGATTCCTGTAGGGACAAGTCTGGATATCCTTTGCTTCTCGTTTGAGGCAAAGCGGGTCGGGACAGCTGTACTATTGCCGTTTCAAACGGCAGTCCGCTTGAGCGGAACGGGGTGTTACATCCTACCCAACTCAAAAAAAAAGTCTCGTCCTCGAGACTTACTGAGGACAAGCAGTAATCTAGGGTTGAGGCAATCCTAGACAAGTCGTTGTACTTGTTCATTTGGATATACACTTGCACAAGCATCGAAATTAGCATATCGCTTAGACTGGATCGTGCGCACTTTCGAAGGTACCCTCTAGCGTGAGCACGTCAACCAGCTCAGTGATAGCGAAGTCTCAGCACTCGAGTTTCACCTTTTCTTAAGTCTTGGATGGTACACTAGTTCAAGGCGTCCCTCGAATAGATGCATTCAACCAAACTTAGAGTTAGTGAAATCTCGGACAAGCTACTAGCGATACTCTCAAGGGTTCGCACAGGTTGGCACAAAGGCCACTCACAGCACAGCATACACAAGCAAGTATATCATATCATTCAAAACGCATTTTGAAAGTATTTAGACTTATTGTTGGAATATCCCATCGAGGCATTGAGAGAGAGCGTGCACATAACCCACGAACGAGCTTTCAAAACAGAGATATCGAATCGAAGTCCAAAGGCGTAGAAGCCAGGCTCTGATACCAACATGTCACGCCCCGATCTTTCGCAGGCAAATCGGCCGTTCCCGCTAGGCGGGAATCACCCTCGCCAGGGCTCCCGCGGAACGATCGCTTGACCCATCCGGGCGTGATGCCGTACGAGCGTGAACCGCGCCCGTGCAAGGCCGTGATTCATTGGCTGGCGGTAAGAGTTCTAAGCCACAGAGTCGCACAGATTGTCCGAGTGCAGCGGAGTCATGAACGCATAGCGATTCGGTAACAAGTTCTCTGAGTTGACAAATATAGCGGAAGCATTGAAACACAAGTTGAAGTAAAGCAAGCTCTTTATTGATATGAACAAGTGTTACAGGCGGCGTATAGCCGAGATGTCACGCCCCAGTCCCAAATACGTAGGACTAAGAACACGTAAGCATGCCAGCCGCATGGATATGGCAACTCCAATATATGGAAACCATAACCCATACGTACGCTGTAATATGAATATAAACTCACATGTGGTATAAATAATGTCACAAGTCACAAATATGCTAATCTCATCCACACAACAAGTCATAGAAAAGAAATACTAAACTAGAATAGGGAGTCTGAAATATCCAAAATAATAGTCGGGTGGAGACAAATCCACTACCAAAGACTATATCCAAAACTAAAATGAGAGAGGAGTATAAAATCTCCAATATAAAATAATGTGAAGACAGAAGTGTATCAGCTAAAAGAATCCATCGCTAGATAATCAACGATGCACAGAAGGTAAGATCTCCTCGATAGAAAATAATGCGTCAGGTCCAGGCCCGTACTCCTGCAAATACTCAAGAGCAGATACACCTGGCAGAGGACCAGGTCCTCAGAGGGACGTAACAAGATACAGAAAATACGAGCCAACTTGAATACAGTAAACATGCATATAATTTTGAAAATAAATAAGTATGCTGTACAAGAAAATCTATATGAATGCAAATGAGGACAATTTTTCGACGTATGGGCAAGGGTAGGCTACTCGATCTACCTCACAACTCACACACACGTCAATGGACATCAGAAATCGACATACCGCGGGGGTAGCGACCAGCGAGACTCCAGAAATCGACATACCGCGGGGGTAGCGACCAGCGCGACACACGCCCGTAGTGCGAGCTATATACTACGGTTTACCAGAGTGGTTAAAAGCCCATACGCCTAATGATTGTCCTCTATGATACTAAGTGCCATGTGTGTGTCAACATATCTAATACATAGTAATGACTGAAAGAAAACTACACATACAAGAACTATACAGAAATAAAATAAATAAACAGAAATATAAATAGCATGCAAAGCACTGTAAACAATTTGGCAAGGTATCTTGCCTGGCAAGAAGCTACAAAATGTAGTGTCCCAATGTCAACACCAAGAGTCAGAAGCTACGGCCTCAGAATGAACGTCTCCGGATGCTGAAATAAATATCACCAACGTTCCCAGAATGAGCAAAATAGCTAAAAAGCACATCCCTTTCGTCCAATTTGGACACAGGGGCAAAATGGTAATTTTGGGCAAAAGTGGGGTCCACATGTGGCCCACTTTGCACTGAAAAGCGTGCCAAGGGTAACAGTCTCTAAATGGGACAAACTATAGGTCAAACAACTCTAAATGTCAATACGAACCCAACGGTATGTCCAAATATGGATTCCGATGGGCCGAACACAATTTTGTCCAAAAAGTCAACTGTGGGGCCCGCCAATTGGCGATCTGGTCAACCGTCTCAGAATTGCGTAAAAATTGGGTCACAGGACCAGCGCGTTACCACGAGTCCAGTGGTGCAAGTTTCGTCGCAATCTGACAAGCGTGCACAAAATACATGCAAGTTCCACAAAAATTGTGACACGGTGTGTGTCCGCGGATACGGCCTGATTCCGGCGCGCACACGCGTCCGAATCAGTTCCCACGAATTTTTACGTGTCCAGTTATGCTGCGTGCACCATTCAGTATACTTGGCACAATGCGGGGCGGTCCCGTTTGGCGGGGCGCGCTCCGTTTTCCAACTTTTAGAAATCTGGAAAAAGTGGGTGCGCGCAGTTTTGTGACGCATTAAACTATGTCCACAGCAACTAATAGCATAGGGTTATTTTACAGAAAATAAACTAGGTCAGGTATTCTACAGGTATCAAAAAGAATTACCGAATTCGGATCTCTGTGGTGGGAGATACGAACTCGGCAATATGGGTGGTCATTCTGGAATTCTGCGATTTCAGAATTCTGTCCGCTCGCGCCGACTTGGGCGCTGTTTTTCACCTAGGGGTGCACGTTTTCCGAGGTTGGCTATAAAACAGATATGGAAGAGGGTTGAGGGGTGATCATACCTATGAAGACGGAACAGCGTTTGGTCGAGCGAGTCGACGGAAAATCACTCCGGAGCGAAGGTGCCTCGAGTGGAAAACTGCAGTTCGCGAGGTCGGCGTCGACGGGATGGTTGGATGGCTTGGTGGGGCTTCTCTGGCTGCGGTGACGGCTCTAGATGGGAAGAGGAGGTCTGGAGCTTTAGGTTAGGGTTTTTGGGTGAGAAATATATATATATATATATATATATATATATATATATATATATATATATATATATATATATAATAGGAGAGAGAGATGGAGATAAGGGTTCGGCCGTGGGGGTGAAATAGGCTGCGGGTCTGGTAGCAAAATGCTAGGTGGCTAAAGCAATGGCTGAAGTGGGCGGCTAAAGTAATGTGCTAAGTTGCGGTCACAGCACAAGAGTTGCTGAAGGGTTGCAAGTTTGCTGAAGCATAAAGTAGTTGATTGTTATTATTAATATTATTATTATTATTAATATATTCTTATTAAATAATTCTTTTTCCTAATCTTTTCTTTTCTTAATATATATACATATATATATATATATATATATATATATATATATATATATATATATATTTGTGTATACATATATATTATATATATTCTCATAAGAAAATTTATAGATTAGGGTAATGCACACCATTAGGCCAGCAACTGCTCAAGGGGTCTCCTACATGGAATAAATTCCTAAAAATTCATGATGGTCCCACAAGTCCTCTAAGTGCCCGAACACCTAACATAAAAATTATTAAAAATCTATTTCTCCTACTTAGCCACTAAATACTATATTTAAATTATTAATTACTAATAAAAATAATAAATACGGTTTTTAGAAATAGGGGTTTTATATTCTACCCAACTTACAAAAATTTCGTCCTCGAAATTGGCACTAACCCATATTCATAATGATAACTATAACTATTACACTACATTGGTATCTAGTAGGACTCCTGAACTCATGGTCTGCCATTCTAACACTTCCTCATCTATTGTCCATACACTATTCTATCATCCTCTAACTCGTCTACACTACCCAACTTACAAAAATTCTACTAGTGGTCACCTTCTTTGAAGCTATTGTCTAGGTTTGTAAGGCAATTATATTTATTGGGTCGAGAATCTTGGGATACCTGTCTGGAATCTCATAACTATGACTTTTTCCCATAACCGTCAAGTATCATAGTCTAATACTGCCGCGCCACCTGGCCAGTATGGCTGCAAGTAATTTGACTACTCTACCATAATCGTCTGGCGGCAACTGTCGCTACCTTGCCAGCGATTTGTCATAGTCATCAGTTCGTAACAAGTGCCTTCAACTCTTTCCTAGGCATAGTCTAAGTTTTTTAGGGAAACACTTAAGGTCTTGACTAACTATTAGGGGTATGATCTAGCTCAAATGATCTAACAATTTCTACTAGGCTACATGGTGCTACTTAAGGGTTAAACTACTAAAGAATACAGATATTGCTATAGTGCATATATATATTAAGAACTCATCCTTAGTTATCAAGCATTACTAACACATTTATGTTTAACTAACAAAATAGGGGTGGGGTTGATATCAAACAATTCATAATGGCACGAAAGATACGACTATGATAGGAAGAGTTACGCACGAGATAAGGAATTAATATAAAAGGAGAAGATGAGTCACCCCAAGAGGGCGAGATAAAAATAGGAGAGAATACTACTACTGCCACTCACGTCATCCATTAGCATCGCGTGTATGCCATTTGGGTAGAATAGAAATATATCCTTAGAACTGCTAGACTACCATATATAGTTCTACATCTATTTATACATCTAAGATCTTGTGTCACAATGGGGTTATGAGTATGCAAAGACAATTATAACTAAAAGGTCGTACCTGTATCTACGGCTTCCTGTGTTTGCTCTCCCATACTTGTCATAATGAGTGCTTGGCCTTGTCCTTGATTGATCAACTGGGGTCTAGTCCCCTCCATTTGTGCAGACTGTAGAAGCAGTGGTGGGTCCCTTTGGTCTTCTATACTTGAGGGTGTATGCGGTGTTCCTGATTCTAATGCCATAGACCTCTGGTTCTGCTGAGGACATCTTCGGGTTTGATGGTGACTTGATCCACATATCATGCACAGCCCCAATCGACGATGACAGTCTCTATGAATATGACCTATCTTACCACAAAAGTGACAAGTACGGGGGTCCTTGGTTGGATATGGTGCAGCACTATCTGGTTGCTGGCGTGTCAAAGGGTGTCTAATGGGTCCTCCTTGCTGTATCCTTACTGGTCCTTGGTGACTTCTCTGTTGAATTCCGTTTCCCTTGCTGATGGCCTCCTGGATCCTGGCCTCTGTCAATAGCTCGGCATAAGAGATCCGGGACTGGGAGCTAGTGTAGTGCTGGAGCTCCTGAGTCAGCCCGCGGTGAAACCTCTTAGCCTTCTCCAAGTCATTAGGTATTAGGACTATGCCATACTTACTGAGACGGCTAAACTCTGCGTCATACTCATCAACCGTCTTGTCTCCTTGCTCTAGATGGAGGAACTGATCGTACAATGCGTCCCTTACTGTATCCGGGAAGTACTTCCTCTCAAAGCATTCCAAGAATTATTCCCAAGTCTGTCGCGTACCCAACTGGCGCTCCATTGATTCCCACCAGTGATGCGCGTTGCCTTCTAACTGAGTCCTCACGCCTATCATCCATAGGTCAGAAGGTAATTGTGATGCCTCTAACAACTTCTTGGTATTGGCAATCCAGTTTGTGGTCTCCTCTGGACTTTCATTGCCCTTATATGGCTTAGGGCCCATCTGCACAAAGTCCTTGACTGAACCGACCCGAGCTTGTGGTACTGAAGCTAGTGCCTGGGTTGGTACAGGGGCTAGTGCAGCCATTCTCTCAAGCGCTGCCAGAAATTCTAGCCTTTGCTCTGCTGTTTGCTGCCTCTGCTCGGCTGCCTGCTGCCTTTGTTCCTGTATTATCATCTGGAAGAATTGGAACAGCTGTGTCTAGCCATCCTGCGGTGCTAGTGGAGCTGGAAATGTTCCATTAGGTATCGTGGAAGGAGTTGATGGAATTTGATTGTTAGTCAGTCCATCCGGTCCGGGAAAAAGAGGTGTCGTTCAGGTCACTCCTAGTGGTTGGTCGTCGTCCCCTGGAGACGTGTTGTCCCCGGTGGCGGCATGCCCGTTATGCAAATTCATCTCTCTGCAAGAGATGGACGAAGGATTAAGAAGAGCACATGAATCAAGCAGGATGCAAGAACTTAAGTAGGAATTGTTGGAAGGAAGGTAAGTTATAGTCAAGTGTGGATGAGATCTAAAATTCTAATCCTATGTGCAGGCCCGCTCGGTACAGTTACGTAACCGAAACGGCTAACTCGACCTGCATGGGCCACCACAAAAATATGTCACGCCCCAGTCCCAAATACGTAGGACTAGGAACACGTAAGCATGCCAGCCGCATGGATATGGCAACTCCAATATATGAAAACCATAACCCATACGTACGCTGTAATATGAATATAAACTCACATGTGGTATAAATAATGTCACAAGTCACAAATATGCTAATCTCATCCACACAACAAGTCATAGAAAAGAAATACTAAACTAGAATAGGGAGTCTGAAATATCCAAAATAATAGTCGGGTGGAGACAAATCCACTACCAAAGACTATATCCAAAACTAAAATGAGAGAGGAGTATAAAATCTCCAATATAAAATAATGTGAAGACAGAAGTGTATCAGCTAAAAGAATCCATCGCTAGATAATCAACGATGCACAGAAGGTAAGATCTCCTCGATAGAAAATAATGCGTCAGGTCCAGGCCCGTACTCCTGCAAATACTCAAGAGCAGATACACCTGGCAGAGGACCAGGTCCTCAGAGGGACGTAACAAGATACAGAAAATACGAGCCAACTTGAATACAGTAAACATGCATATAATTTTGAAAATAAATAAGTACGCTGTACAAGACAATCTATATGAATGCAAATGAGAACAACTTTTCGACGTATGCGCAAGGGTAGGCTACTCGATCTACCTCACAACTCACACACACGTCAATGGACATCAGAAATCGACATACCGCGGGGGTAGCGACCAGCGAGACTCCAGAAATCGACATACCGCGGGGGTAGCGACCAGCGCGACACACGCCCGTAGTGCGAGCTATATACTACGGTTTACCAGAGTGGTTAAAAGCCCATACGCCTAATGATTGTCCTCTATGATACTAAGTGCCATGTGTGTGTCAACATATCTAATACATAGTAATGACTGAAAGAAAACTACACATGCAAGAACTATACAGAAATGAAATAAATAAACAGAAATATAAATAGCATGCAAAGCACTGTAAACAATTTGGCAAGGTATCTTGCCTGGCAAGAAGCTACAAAATGTAGTGTCCCAATGTCAACACCAAGAGTCAGAAGCTACGGCCTCAGAATGAACGTCTCCGGATGCTGAAATAAACATCACCAACATTCCCAGAATGAGCAAAATTGCTAAAAAGCACATCCCTTTCGTCCAATTTGGACACAGGGGCAAAATGGTAATTTTGGGCAAAAGTGGGGTCCACATGTGGCCCACTTTGCACCGAAAAGCGTGCCAAGGGTAACAGTCTCTAAATAGGACAAACTATAGGTCAAACAACTCTAAATGTCAATACGAACCCAACGGTATGTCCAAATATGGATTCCGATGGGCCGAACACAATTTTGTCCAAAAAGTCAACTGTGGGGCCCGCCAATTGGCGATCTGGTCAACCGTCTCAGAATTGCGTAAAAATTGGGTCACAGGACCAGCGCGTTACCACGAGTCCAGTGGCGCAAGTTTCGTCACAATCTGACAAGCGTGCACAAAATACGTGCGAGTTCCACAAAAATTGCGATACGGTGTGTGTCCGCGGATACGGCCTGATTCCGGCGCGCACACGCTTCCGAATCAGTTCCCACGAATTTTCACGTGTCCTGTTATGCTACGTGCACCATTAAGTACACTTGGCACAATGCGAGGCGGTCCCGTTTGGCGGGGCGCGCTCCGTTTTCCAACTTTTAGAAATCTGGAAAAAGTGGGTGCGCGCAGTTTTGTGACGCATTAAACTATGTCAACAGCAACTAATAGCATAGGGTTATTTTACAGAAAATAAACTAGGTCAGGTATTCTACAGGTATCAAAAAGAATCACCGAATTTGGATCTCTGTGGTGGGAGATACGAACTCGGCAATATGGGTGGTCATTCTGGAATTCTGCGATTTCAGAATTCTGTCCGCTCGCGCCGACTTGGGCGCTATTTTTCACCTAGGGGTGCACGTTTTTCGAGGTTGGCTATAAAACAGATATGGAAGAGGGTTGAGGGGTGATCATACCTATGAAGACGAAACAGCGTTTGGTCGAGCGAGTCGACGGAAAATTACTCCGGAGCGAAGGTGCCTCGAGTGGGAAACTGCAGTTCGCGAGGTCGGCGTCGACGGGATGGTTGGATGGCTTGGTGGGGCTTCTCTGGCTGCGGTGACGGCTCTAGATGGGAAGAGGAGGTCTGGAGCTTTAGGTTAGGATTTTTGGGTGAGAAATATATATATATATATATATATATATATATATAATAGGAGAGAGAGATGGAGATAAGGGTTCGGCCGTGGGGGTGAAATAGGCTGCGGGTCTGGTAGCAAAATGCTAGGTGGCTAAAGCAATGGCTGAAGTGGGCGGCTAAAGTAATGTGCTAAGTTGCGGTCACAGCACAAGAGTTGCTGAAGGGTTGCAAGTTTGCTGAAGCATAAAGTAGTTGATTGTTATTATTAATATTATTATTATTATTAATAGATTCTTATTAAATAATTCTTTTTCCTAATCTTTTCTTTTCTTAATATATATACATATATATATATATATATATATATATATATATATATATATATATTTGTGTATACATATATATTATATATATTCTCATAAGAAAATTTATAGATTAGGGTAATGCACACCATTAGGCCAGCAACTGCTCAAGGGGTCTCCTACATGGAATAAATTCCTAAAAATTCATGATGGTCCCACAAGTCCTCTAAGTGCCCGAACACCTAACATAAAAATTATTAAAAATCTATTTCTCCTACTTAGCCACTAAATACTATATTTAAATTATTAATTACTAATAAAAATAATAAATACGGTTTTTAGAAATAGGGGTTTTACACGAGATTACAAGTCGCTCAAGCCTCTCTCTGAAACAGTAAAAGCGTGCCAAGTGGCTACATTTGTGGAATGTTTGTAGAGACGATGTTCAGGCGAGTTCGGGCTATGTTCACAACATTATGTCTTGTATATGTGCTTCAGTTCCGGACGCACCGTTGCTTCGGAGTGATGTCCACGCCTTAGCACGCACGTTGGAGGCATCCGCACCGAACGAGGTTTTCTCGCACCCTGCATACAAACTGGTGGATTATCAGTACATTGAATGCACTGGTGGGGAAGCTACTCGCCCGCTCGACAAATCCAAACACGTAATACAGGTTCCGTGCACAACTATTAAGTTGTCTTTCTAGTTGCCTTAGGATTTGTTTTATGCAAACATTGAATAGCCTAACGTGTCGGGCAGTGCGCCGTACGATGTTTGAGGAAACACGGGGAGACTTACAAACTTACCATTTCTCCTTCCCTGTACAAGGCAAACATTGTTAATTTAAGCAGGAGCATGTATAAGCATTCAGGAGGCATAACATATGCAAACACGAGTACTTATTTCAAGATCGTTCAGGTGTTCAGTTAATTGTTTCATGCCATACAGTATCTCGCACGCGGATAGCCGCTAAGCGAGGATGAATTGTTTATCCTTCGTTTACAAGTTTTTCTTTCGTTTACAAGCAAGCATGCAGCAGGTTCAAATATACATGATGATCACTGACTCGATAGCCATAATGGACTCTAGTCTGTGACGAAGATGGTTTGCTACGTGCAAGAACGTGAGGCACCGCATACCATCCTGTCCAAGTACGTGAGACTAGCCGTGAGTTCCGTCCGGAGCCGGACGGTGCCAGTGCCCCAGCAGCCGCCCGCAGGAACTATACCTTGTGCACAAGTTGTCCGTGATCCAAACAATAGCATTCATTCGCCCGAAGGCTACGTGATTATCCGCCCGGAGGCTACGTGAACAATCATTCGCCCGAAGGCTACGTGATCCGCCCGGAGGCTACGTGAATATCCGCCCGGAGGCTACGTGAACAATCATTCGCCCGAAGGCTACGTGAGTACAAGACAAGCAGTATTACATGATTTATTTCGTTCAGTGAATGTCTTTTGCCTTGATGCAATTCTCCTGGAGCGGAGATTGCCTTGGTGACCTAGCGGTCCCGAACACTTGCAGGTTTATTCAGGCACGGAACGACTACGTAGTAGTCTCCCGGGGTTTGGATGAAGGCAAGGCAACAAACAAGCAGACAAGCATGCGTTTCTAAGGAACGTAAGCAGGCACGTTGCTCGGACCCGAAGGTAAGCCGAGAGTTAGATCGTTAGGGGACTTAGCATGTATAGGGTCTGAATTAAGCAGTATTTCAATTCCAGGTTCTAGCATAAGCAATACAAGTTGGGATTATTCCCTTAGCTAGGTGCGTTGGATTTATTAGCATGCAGGGGGTGAATCACCTAGCGACTAGCATGAATATTCCAGATTTTATGTGTGCTGGCTAAGCAAAGACAAGTTCACCGTAGCCACCCACCTTAGCGATGATTCGCCTCGGTAGAGCGATACGCCTGAGCGAGCTTCTGAAAGCCTAAGCCGGATTCCTGTATGGACAAGTCTGGATATCCTTTGCTTCTCGTTTGAGGCAAAGCGGGTCGGGACAGCTGCACTATTGTCGTTTCAAACGGCAGTCCGCTTGAGCGGAACGGGGTGTTACAGAATGTACATCTCCTGGAAGAGTCTGGAGAACTCTTCCTAAGTGACTCGGTCTGGTCCGAACCGGGTCTCCTCGGATAGCCACCAGTAATGAGCATTGTCCGTCAATTGCATTCTGACGGCAGTCATCCAACGTTCCTGTGGAAGCTCAGCTGCTTCTAATTGATGCCGAATGTTGGTGAGCCATTCATGAACTTCTATTGGTCCCTCCTTGCCAGAAAAGGTACGGGGCTTCAGCTGGCGGAAATCGGTGATAGAGCCCGCCATTGGTCATCGAGCTGGTAGGTTGACCTGCTCCAGTGCATTTACTATACTGTTCCTCAAGTAATCAGCCTCGCGACGTTGGGCCTCATTTTGGACTTGTTACTGGGCTTGCATCATTGCGTAGATCATTTGTAACATCTGTTGCCCGTCAATTGGCTGCCCTTGAGAGAATACATGCATTGGTGGAACGAACTGCGGCGGAGGTGGGATGTCGTCACGCCGAAATCTAGAAGCTTGATGATCTGCTTGGCTGCTTCGGTGAGTAGAGGGATCTCCGCTCAATGGCGTCACTTCATCTTCTCCGTAGGTGGCTACATCACCTATTGGTGTTCTTGCTGGAGTTCCGTCGTTTGCTCGTGAATCCATTACTCTGCATCAAAAATAAACTATAAGAGCGCACAGGATTCAAGGCAAGATGCAAGTCAAAATTAGTTCGAATACGATATAGATATCAAAAACGATTCAAGCAAGTGGATGAGATCCTAAAAACTTATCATATTCTTATTGCAGGCATGTTCGGTCCCTAAGTTGAAACCGAACAATTTAGTCGTAGACCTGCATGGGCCACCACAAAAACTATGTCACGCCCCATTCCCAAAATACCAAGGGACTGGACACGTGGCAATGGCCAGCAGCACGCACCGATGGACAAACACAATTTAATGGATCCATCGGGGCATACTTAAGCTGTATTACAATAGTCTGGGTTTACTACTCTCATCCACAGAATAAAGATAGAAATAACAGCAAAAGAAATAAACAACATCCAGTTACAAGTAATTAAAAATCAGGGAACAACCCGATATTAAGTCTGTTACAAAAGTTCATTTAAACAGGAAAATAAAGAGTTTATTGGCCAAATAAAACTGAGCATGGCGAAGCAGTTGTTCAGGAGAAGTCCTCGGCGATCACCTCGTCCTCAGGTTCTGGTACTGCTCCGAGAAGTGCTCATGTTTCGTACACCTCAGGGTAGATCTCGTCTGCTAAATCTGGGGACATAATCCATTCCAGGTCCTCAGGGGACATAGCAAGGTACAGAAAACACAAGCCAAAATAATGCAGCAAATGAAACAAATAGGATAAATAAATAAACCAGCTAAGTGATATGCAAGTGAGAGTTTTAGTCATACTCAGGCTGAGACTACTACAGGATCAGTGTTGAAGAAACCATAGCAGTATTTTCTCGAAGGGCCAGAACTTGCGCCAAAGCTCTGTATCAGAGACTAAGACACCTCCAGATGACATTATTTATATTATAATCAGCCTTCATATGGTAATACTCTTCCCACCCAATGTAATCTTACGTCACAGTTCACGATATTCATGTTACGCAAGATCAATACTAATGCAATAAGTCAGGATAAAATCTAAGCATGTAAAGATGTCATAAACTTGTATCCTATACAGAATTACCTTGAATATTTCAGGAAGATTCTGTCTCATGATTCGTGTCAAGTGTCCTGGGTATAATGTACTTGATAGGGCAAGTACGATAATGTAAATGTCGCGATATCCATCTCTAGGTAACGTTACACAAACCCGCGTACGGTGTTGGCACCCGACTATTAATCGGAAGCTAAGTAAGTCACACGGCCCTAGGTTTGAGCATGAACAACAGTCACATGAAAATAAATCAAGAGAACAAAATGAGTCAATATACTGCAATTTATGGCAAGGTACACTTGCCTGGGTTTCCGGTTCCAATTGTAGCTCTGGCTTCAGCGGGGATTGCAGGCAGTACTCCGGCTGCTGAAATAGACATCACCATCAGATCCAGAAAATATTAATCAGCTAGAAACACATGTCCTTGAGTCCAATTTGGAGACAAGGGCAAAAATGATATTTTTGGGTCAAGGCGGGGTCCACATGTGGGCCGCTTTGCATCGAAAAATGCGTCAGGATCAAAGGTCTCCAAATCTGTCCAATTTAGTGTCAACAGGTCAGGAACGATGATACGAACCCAACGGAACTTCTAGAATTGGATTTCGATGAGCCGATCACAAAATCGCCCGTCAAGTGGAGCCTGTGGGGCCCACGATACACAATTTTGTCAACGTTCTCAGAATCGAACCAAACTTGGCTCACAGGACCAGCGTATTGCTATGAGTCCGATGGCGTAAGTTTCGTCTCGATCCGACGTGTGTATACTAAGTTACAGCGAGAACCAGAAAGGTCGGATACGGGGCGGTGTCCGCGGATACGCATTGATTCTGGTGTGCACGCACATCCGAATCAACTTCTGCGGAATCCCGCACGTCCGTATCGACGACGCGCACGTATCTGTGAAGACCGCACATGACCAAGTCGTCCCGTTTGGCGGGGCGTACTCAGTTTTGGGGTGAATCATGGCGTTGGTTTTCCTGTTTTTGGATCGCGGTTCACGATCACCAAAGGACGCGATGCACCGAGCGGGTTGCACGGGCACCGAGGGGGTCACGCAGGGTTCGCGATGCAACATACGGAAACTAAAATGGGTAAACGAGCAGAGAAAAATGGGTACCTGAACAGGGTTCGAAAAACCGAACTTTCTCGTGTCCGACACGACGCGAAGTGTCGGCGGGACCTAGGGTTAGGGTTTTGGGGATGCTGGCCGGAGCTTGGCGGCGCTGCGGCGGGGGAGGCCGGCCGGAGGGGCTAGGGCGGCGCCGGCGACGCTGAACGGTGGCGGCGGCACGCGGCATGCGGCCGGAGGCGGCGTCGGAGTTGGGGCTCGGGGTGCTGGGCCTTGCGGGGAAGAAGGAGGAGGGGGAGGAAGTCGCCGGCGGGGGGCAGCTGAGTGAGGGCTCGGCACGGCGGTGCTGGCGGCACGGCGAGGGGAGCGGTGGCGGTGGCGGCGTCTGGGCGAGGGGAGGCGGTCGGAGTCGGGGTAATTCTGGCCGGAGGGGCGGGGGTTCTAGGGCTTTTTATAGGGGAGGAGCGGGGAGCTGGTGGGGCGGCCGGTGGAGGGAGAGGAAGAGGGAGCGGTCGGCGGCGGCCGTTTCGCAGTGGCGGGAGGCCAAGCGGCGGCGGTTGGCCGGCCGGAGGGGAGGGCAACGGTCGGGGTCGTCGGGTTGGGAGGGGAATAGGTTAGCGGGTTCGCGGGTCCAACGGGTCGGGTCGGGTCTAACGGATCCGGCCCGATCCAATAATTGAAGGCGGGTCGGGTCTGGGCTAATGGGTCGGGTCTGGGTTAGACCCGGATCCGACCCATTAAGGATTTGGTTTAATTTAAATGAACCCGGTTCAGAAATTGGTTTGGTTTTGTTTATTTTAAATAAACCCGGTTTATTTTGGTTTAATTAATTAATTAGTTTTTAGGGCTTTTAAAATGCTTCCGGGGTCCATTAAATTCCCGAAAAATTACCCTATGTCTAGTTTTTTATTTTACAACATAAAATATTATTTTCATAATATTTTAATATTATTTATTAATAATTAAAATCATTTAATAATTAAAATACCTGAATTTAATTACAGAAAATTCCCAGAAAATTCCAGAAAATTGTGAAAAATCCAAATTTAAAAATTCTTGAAAATCAGGGGGTTTACAGTGGGCCCTACGGTTCTACTTGACGGACGATTTCGTGACTGGCTCATCGAAATCTAGTTCTGGACGTTCCGTTGGGTTCGTATCATCATTCTATACTTGTAGACACTAAGTTTGACTAATTTGAAATTTTTTGTCTCTGGCATATTTTTCGGTGCGAAGTAAGCCACATGTGGACCCCACTTTGACCATAAACTATCAATTTTGCCCCTGTGTCCAAATTGAACTTATGGGTAGTCGATCCTAGCTATTTCATGTATTCTGAGAGAGATGATAATGTTTGTTTCAGCATCCGGAGGCGTACCTGAAGATTTTATTTTTACAGGAGCAACTGAAGGAGCTCAGAACCCAGACAAGTGTACCTTGCCAACTTGCAGTAGATCATGTGACTTTATTGTTTGAGTTCTTTTTATATATATATATTTTGTGATGTACCTGCTCAACCTAGGACCGTGAGACGTTGCTTAGCATCTGAAAAGATTCGGGTGTCGACGCCGTATGCGGAGTCGTGTAACGTCACTTAGAGAGTTGATACCACGATCCTATTTAATTTACGTGCTTGCTTTATCAAGTACGATATACCATAGGACACTTGATACTATTCATGTGACATAATCTTTCATGAGTTATTCATGGTGATTTTGTATAGGCTTACAGGATTCGTGACTGAAGACTTGCATATACATAGATATTATTATGACTCGTTGTACTAGCTAGAGGTTATGATCTTGCGTGTTATGGACATGGGACATCGTGGACATGAGACGTGTGATTATATTGGGTGGGGAGAGACACACAGACTACAAGCTGATTATATACATATATATTTATTATTGATGTGCTTTAGTCTCTGTTCCAGAGCTTGGCCCATTATGTGATATTACTGCTACCGGCTCCCCGACACAGAGATTGTAGTGGTCTCAGCTTGAGTAGTAGTGATGCTCTCATTTGCATATCACATAGCTGGTTACATAGCTTGCCCTAAGGATCTATTTTTATATACTATATTTTCTTTGGCTTGAGTTATTATTGTACCTTGATATGTCCCCTGAGGACCTGGATCCGAATTATGTCCCCAAGTACAGCAAAAGAAGAATAACCGAGATATACAGGACAGGAGCTGACGCTGGAGCAGTACTGGCACCCGAGGACGAGGTTGTGCTAGAGAATTTTTTCTGAGTATTCTGTTACATACTCAGTTAGTTCTGTTTCCAGTTATTCTATATCTTGACTCTTGGATTATTGTATTAAACTTATTATCGGGTTGTTCCCCGAGACACTTTTTATTGGGATTTATTGATGGACTATATTTCTTTATATTGATTAGTCTATCACATTGAATTGTGTTTACTTTCTGTGGATGAGATTAGAATTAGACTGTGACATGTATCTTAGACCATTGTATTTGTTTTACAGCTTAAGTACACTCTAACGAGTCCATTAAATTGGGTTTGCCCATTGGAGTTGTGCTGCTCGCCATTGCCACGTAGCTAGTCCCTCGATATTTTGGGACTGGGACGTGACATGGTTTTTTGTGGTGGCCCATGCAGGTCAACGACTATATTGCTTTGGTTTCATCTAAGGAACCGAGCAAGCCTGCGATTAGGATAAATTATAGGATCTTATCCACTTATTGATCTGTTCTTGTCCTCTATATCGACTTTAAAATAATTTCTTGACTTGCATCCTGTCTTGATTCCTCTGTACGATTCTCATAGTTTACATTTAATGCAGAGTAATGGATCCACGAGCCGATGACGAGACTCCCGTAGGTACACCACAAGGTGCTGTGGTCACCTACGACGATGGAGTGACACCATTGGGTGGAGTTCCATCCCTCAACAAAGCAATCAAGTAGGTCAGCATGCCTCAAGATTTCGGCGAGACGATATTCCACAACCGCCGCACTGGAGCAGGCGAACCCACCAGCTAGGCGACCATCGACGGGATCTATCACTGATTTCTGCCAGCTGAAGCCCCGTATCTTTTCTGGAAAGGAGAAGCCCACCGAAGTTCATGAGTGGCTCACAAATACTCAATATCAATTGGAAGCAGCTGAGCTTCCGAGGGAGCATTGGATGACTGCCGTCAGAATGCAGTTGATGGGCAATACACATCACTGGTGGCTATCTGAGGAGAGACGGCTCGGACTAGACCGAGTTATTTGGGAGGAGTTCTCTAGACTCTTTCAGGAGATGTACATTCCATCTATTGCTTGATCGAAACTTCGGGACAAGTTCAATCGCCTCACTCAAGGCAACATGACGGTAGAAGAGTACAATGCAGAGTTCATCCGTTTGAGTCGCTTCGCACCTACACTAATTTCGACAGAAGAAGAGAAGGCTGAGAAATTCTTTGACGGACTAAACTTTGAGCTACAGAGACAGATTGGCTCTATCGTACCTACTTCTTATACGGCCGTCCTTGCTGCAGCCCGACGCATGCAGCGCGTCACCAGGAGAGAGTCAAGCCAGAAATGACAGTTCACATCAGCACCAGCCAGAGCACCACAGGGAGAAGCTGTAAAGAGACCTCACATGCACCAGCCACCCAGAGTATCTCCGCAAGCACTGCCTATATATCAATATTGTGGCAAACGAGGTCATTACGAGAGCGAGTGCAGACGCAAGTTGGGATTATGTTTGATTTGTGGATCCAGCCAATATTCAGCCAAGTATTGCCCTGAGCGTCGAGAGGGAGCACCGATGGTAAACCAACAAGTTTTACCAGCACCGGGAGGATATCAGCCGAGGCAACCCTTGGCATCGCAGACAACACTCTTCCAGCAGGCCCAACAATAACAGAGGGCACCATCACAAGTACGTGGACAGGCTTTTGCGATAACAGTGGAGGAGGCACAG
Source organism: Iris macrosiphon (assembly GCA_036927795.1). NCBI lineage: Eukaryota > Viridiplantae > Streptophyta > Magnoliopsida > Asparagales > Iridaceae > Iris > Iris macrosiphon. The sequence continues at coordinate 108,828,303 of JAYESA010000017.1, forward strand.
ACTCGAGGAGTAGCGAATATGAGTAAGATTTAATTTTATCATAGTTGTCTATAATAGCGAATATTCCTAGTAATACTTTAGCATGTGCCAGTTAGTTCCATTCCCTAACCTATACCTAGTATTATGTTAGCATGAACTTGTTAGCCTAGATTAGTAATATGTCACTGGTACCCAAGTTTTTATAAGCTGTAGTTGATCTTCGTTCTAACCAGGCTCCTTTACTCTTGAGTTACTTATCTCTCATTGCCTAGGGAAAAGTTTTCATTTCTTTCCTACGTGTTGATCTATTCTTATATTTTTTATTTCTTCTGCTTGAACAATACCCTCACCATTCCACTCGATTTCTCCTTGTTCATGGTTCCTTATCCCTTGTGTCGTGCTTCAACAAACATGTTTTGCAACCGCGTTATCTCTTCTGGAGCAAACATTTTCTTGACCGATTATGTTTCGTTTTCTTAATTGCGATGACGCAATTCTTTTAAGGTGGGTAGATTGTAAACATCCTGATTTTTAGAATTTAATTTAAAATATTTATTAATTATTTTTGTGGAATATTTTCATTATTTTTAGTTAATTATAATAAATGTTCTTCATGAATTTATATTTTTGTGTATTAAATTAATTATTAAAATTATGCAAAAAATATATTTTTGGGTGTATAATTAATAATAGGATATTGTGTAATTTTTTAGAATTTATTGGACTCCAAAACTAATTTTTTTATAGCAAATATTATTATTTTAATTAAACCAACCCAAACTGAACCAAACCAAACCAAACCAAACCAAACCAAACCGAATCAAACCAACCCAACCCATACTAAAATGAACTCGGAACCGTACCCGACCCGTAATCGCTAACCCGACCCGCCCATTCACCTACAGTAACATCCCCGACTCCTTCCTTCCCCTTCCCCAAAACCGCCGTGACCGACCCCATTCCCCTCCTTGTAACGTCAACCTCCGACCTCCTATAAAACCCCTAGCTAGCCGAACCTCACAACCCACAAACCCTCTCCCATTTTTGACCCTCGCTGCCGCCTTCAGCCGCTGGACCGCCGTGCGCCACCGCCGCGAAGACGGGCCGTCCAACATCCCGAGCATAGCAACAGTAAGGTACTCAACTTTCCACTCTCGTATCTCTTTGTACAGTTATCCAAATATCGATCTGTCGAATCCTATGTGAAGACCATATGACCCTCTTAAACCATGTATAATTAGTTCGGGATATCGTGTCCTGTACCGGTCGTAATTCGTGACGCAAAACAGGAAATAATGACCAAAATTGAAGTTCAGAAAACTGTCCCAAACACCCATGTTCATGGTCGTTTTTCTTCTAACCTAGTTAATATTTTTAATTTTCACTTAAACAGTAATTTAAACAACATAACCAAAATTTAATTTCTTTAAATAGTTTATTTTAATTTGTTGTATGCTGTGTTTTATTCGTGGTTGAAGTTGACCAAAAACTTGGTTTTCTAAACCCAATTTTATTTTGAAATAGGGTGCGTCCCGCTAAACGAGGCAACTTTGTCGTATACAAATTGTATTGAAAGGCGCATATCGTCAACACGGATATGTAGAATTTAGCGAAAGTTGATTTGGATGTGCGTGCACACCGAAATCAACGCGTATTCGTCGAAAAGTCCCGTATCGACCTGTTCTGACACTCATCATAATTTTTGTGTACTTGTCGTTTTGCAACAAAACTTGCGCCATCAAATTTGTAGCGTTATGCTGGTCTTGTGACCCAAGTTTGGTTCGATTCTGAGAACGTTGACGAAACTCCATTTTCGTGGGCCCTACGGTTCCACTTGACGGACGATTTTGTGACTGGCTCATCGGAATCCAGGTTTGGATGTTCTGTTGGGTTCGTATCATCATTCTGGACTTGTAGATACTAAGTTTGATGAATTTGGAGAATTTTATCTCTGACACATTTTTCGGTGCGAAGTGGGCCACATGTGGACCCCGCTTTGACCAGAAACTGTCAATTTTGTCCCTGTGTCCAAATTGGACTTATGGGTAATCAATCCTAGCTATTTCATGTATTCTGAGAGAGATGATAATATTTGTTTCAGCATCCGGAGGCGTACCTAGAGATTTTATTTTTACAAGAGCAACTGAAGGAGTTCAAAACCCAGGCAAGTGTACTTGCCAACTTGCAGTAGATCCTGTGACTTTATTGTTTGAGTTCTTTATATATATATATATATATATATATATATATATATATATATATATATATATATATATATATATATATATATTCTGTGATGTACCTGCTCAACCTAGGATCGTGAGACGTTGCTTAGCGTCCGAACAAGATTCGGGTGTCGATGCCGTACGCGGAGTCGTATAACGTCACTTAGAGAGTTTATACCACGATCCTATATAATTTACGTGCTTGCTTTATCAAGTACGACATACCATAGGACACTTGAAACTATTCATGTGACAGAATATTTCTTGAGTTATTCATGGTGATTCTGTATAGGCTTACAAGATTCGTGACATAAGACTTGCATATACATAGATATTATTATGACTCGTTGTACTAGCTAGAGGTCATGATCTTGCGTGTTATGGACATGAGACATCGTGGACATGAAACGTGTGATTACATTGGGTGGAAAGAGACACACAGACTACAGGCTGATTACATATATATTTATTATTGATGTGCTTTAGTCTCTGTTCCAGAGCTTGGCCCATTACGTGATATTACTGCTACCGACTCCCCGACACAGAGCTTGTAGTGGTCTCATCCTGAGTACCAGTGATGCTCTCATTTGCATATCACATAGCTGGTTACATAGCTTGTCCCGATGATCTATTTTTATATACTATATTTTATTTGGCTTGAGTTATTCTTGTACCTTGCTATGTCCCCTGAGGACATGGATCCGGATTATGTCCCCAGGTACAACAGAAGAAGAATACCCCGAGATATACGAGACATGAGCTGATGCTGGAGCAGTACAGGCACCCGAGGACGAGGTTGTGTCAGAGGGTTTTTCCTGAGTATTCTGTTACATACTCAGTTAGTTCTGTTTCCGGTTATTCTATATCTTGACTCTTAGATTATTGTATTAAACTTATTATCGGGTTGTTCCCCGAGACACTTTTATTGGGATTTGTTGATGGACTATATTTCTTTATTTTGATTAGTCTATCATATTGAATTGTGTTTACTTTCTGTGAATGAGATTATAATTAGACTGTGACATGTATCTTAGACTATTGTATTTGTTTTACAACTTAAGTACATTCTAACGGGTCCATTAAATTGGGTTTGCCCATTGGAGTTGTGTTGCTGGCCATTGCCACGTAGCTAATCCCTCGGTATTTTGGGACTGGGGCGTGACACCTCATAACCTAAGAAAATCACTCTCTCCAAAAGTGGGAGGAAAAGTGGATGCTCATCTTAACTTACAATTATACCATATATGAATTATATTATTTTAAGGTAGTTCAATAAAGTCAAATGGTAAATAAATATTGTTAGTTGATGATATAATTGGTAAATTCTTATTTTATTTTCTTTCTTTCCTTCCACTTTTTTTTTTTCTATACAAAACAAAGGAAAGTGTATCACTTTCATTTTTCTTCCATCCTACCAAACACAAAGGAATGAAATATTTTTTTCTTTCCATATGGATGGAAAGTATCTCTCTTTGTTTTTTTTTTCTTTTTTCCATTTTTCCATCATTCCTATCAAACAGAGCCTAAATTTTAATATCATATCAATTACCAGTAGGGTAGTCAAATTTTTTTTTTCCGGAAACAAGACGCTTACTATTAAAAAATAATAAATTATAAACTTAAATAACCACTTTATGTCATGTTAAACAACGCACTCACCAATCCTGTTCTCGCCTCCGCTCTAGCCCTGTCAAGGCCGAATTTTTCTGTCCCCGATCCAGCAAGTTATTTTTTTCTGTAAGCTTAAAAAACTGTTTTGTTCCAATTTTTTTATATGAAGTTACAAGCTTGTAATTAAAAGATATATTAATGTCTAACTAATACTAATAGATTGCACATATGCAAGTAATCGGGGTTAGAGATTTACTGGAACGGGATGTACTATACCCAAATCCAACTCCGAACCTGACCGATTTTTTTTTGTAATCCCCATCCCCGTCCCCATCTTCAGAAAATCAACATATTTAGAAGCTTCCTTACACTTTAATTTTGTTCTCAGTAGACATGTTCTCGAAAGTATACTGCTACGATTAGTTGATGTTCTACTGGAAAATTAGTCCTTAAATTTATTATTTCACGAATCTGTCATTGTAGGATTGTCTTAATGAAGCGTCATGCTGTTTTTTTTTTCATTCTCACGATCCTATATATATATATATATATATATATATATATATATATATATATATATATATATATATATATATATATATATATTTCCATGATCCTTGTGTGTGTGTATATATAAACTCAAAATTTGAGGGGGCGTTGTGCCCCCTCGCCACCATGTGGTTGTGCTACTGTCAATCTCTACAATCAACTATTGAATATTTTCAAATCGATACCCTCCGTCAGTCAGAGGTTATTTTTTCTGTTTCAACAAAAATAAATAATATTTTTTTACCAAATTACTCCCATCCTCCCTCTTGGAAATATTTGAAGTGATCACGAATGACGAAGATATTTTTGTCATTTTAAATTTTTCGTTAATATTGTTAGGGTATTAATTTGTACAATTATAGTTGATGTGTTAAGTTGTCTGATATTAAAGTTTACGATATCAAGTTGAAAAACATGAATAGTTGAGGGTATCAAGTTAAAATTTAGTCTAGAATTTATAACAAATGAATAAAAATATTTTTTCGAGGTTTTCATTGAACCAGAGTTTAAAAATCTAATCAATTGATACGTTCATCCGAAGTGCGTATCCTGCAAAAAAATTTCCATAAGCCTTTTCTTTTTACTAAAATGCATGAGAAACGTTGTTTTTGTTAAAAATGCTTTTTGGATAGACATTTTTTTCAGCATAATACATTAGTGTTATATATATATATATATTTTTTTTTTGAAAAAAGATAATTCTATTAATAAACTCAACTACTTACAACTTCTCCAAATTACTTATGGAGACATTTTTGCCATCATATCCTTTACATCAAACTCAATGTTATTGTTAATCCCTATAACATGTGTAATCTGACCCTCGAAGATACGCTTATTGTGTTTCCTCAAAACATGTCACACTGCCGCAGATAATCTGATGCGGGCCTCTCTAAACCACTCTAGTCCTCGCCTTCGGACTCCCCTGATGAGAGTAATCAGCTCCTCTAACCTTCTCCTCGCTCCCAATGCCAGGTTCATCCGCCTTCCATGCTCCAAAATGATCCGTTCCGCGAACGCACACCCGAAGAACAAGTGGCTAAGAGATTCCGGACTCACCCTGGCAAAGCATGCATCGCTGGCTCGCAATCTGAATACCGAACCGCACTAATATGTCCAAGGTCAGAAGAAGATCCATCCGGACCGATACATACATAATTGCATTTTTCTTGCTGCACCCTTCACCCAAATGAAGTCCGCCTTCTCCATTCGAGGTTGTGATCCTCGAAGAGAAGAATACACCCACCTGCATTTCCAGAATAGTTCCTTCCGCCTGCCATGCCCATCGATGCGGATCCGGCCGCCAGACTCCGCCATGCTTGATACAACAAACCCGCTGTAACTCCATATTTTGTGGACTCACCATGGCACCGTAGATGTCTAGTGACGGATCCAAGGGTCGTACCACAGGTTTGTGCTATGGCCATCTTTAAATCTCCTAGAGATCTCCCTTTTAACCATCGATCTATAGCTCATAATAGTCTTAAAAGGCACTGTATCATTGCTGTTGACACGATGCACCCAGAAATTCTTGCCCTTCAATTACCTGGCCTATATCCAAGTAGTTGAGAGAGACCTTTGTGAAATAAACATCCATGTCAATTTCATACCTACGATGCTCCGGAGAGTCCGTAATGATTGCAAGCCAACTCCTATATATATATATATATATATATATATATATATATATATATATATATATATATATATATATATATATATATATATATATCTCGAAGAAGATAAATTTTATTCACGTCCTTTCGAGAGGCTACAACTTAGTCCAAAGGTCTCTATATACAATCCTTAGTCCAAAGGCTCTATTCCATCCCGAAGGTACCATCCAAACTCGAAGGCTTCATCCGGCCTGAAGACTTCACGCAGACAAAGGTGCACCGCACCAGCTCCGTACAAACACAACACAAGCACCCGCATCGCATCCGTGCACTATCCGGATCACACCGCACCGCTCCCGTCTCTTACGGACCGCACATGTACTGCACCCACCTCCACCTCCACCTCCACTTAATTCTCTTAAAGGAAATAAAATGACGTCCTCGTTGCTTGAACTAACAACCTTCGAGGACGGGTGCCTACGTTTTAACCGTTAGACCCCACTCTTAAGTATTTCCAAAAAAATTCATGATCATAGCCGTTGGATCTTGTTTAAGTCATCTAACCTTATTAAAATCAACGGTTAAGATTATGCTATGATTATGAAAATACTTTAGGGATGCAAAAATACGGGAATCCAGGACCTTCTCTCCCACACACTCTCTCTCTATAGAGAGACCTTCTCATACGGGAATAACTTACGGGATCAGGAAACATAAGTATGTTTCTATTATAAATTACTTTTTCTTAATTTTTTTTTAATATCTCCTTTTAAAAACAAACATATCTCTATCTTTAAAAATAAGTCTTACATATCTATTTAATTTTTAAAACAAAGATAGATTTAAAAAGATATATATATATATATATATATATATATATATATATATATATATATATATATATATATATTTATTTATTTATTTATTAAAATAGAAATAGAAATAGTTTTTTTTAAATCTAAAAATTAATTTATCTTTAAAAATAAATATACCTTAAAAAAATATATTTTAAAATTTGAATTTGATTTGAATTTAATTATAATTATAATTATAAGTATAACTATAATATTAAAGTAAAATTTAATATTATTTTAATGATAATTTTTTTAGAGATGTTAATGTTAATATAAAATTTAATGTTAGTTTTAATTTTAATTTTAGTTTTAATATTAATATTAATTTTAATGTTATTATTAATTGTAAACCCCCTGGTTTTTCAAATTTTTAAAAACTGGATTTTTTACAATTTTCTGGAATTTTTTGGGATTTTTCTGTAATTTAAAAACAGGGTTTTAATTATTCAATAATTTTTAAATGATAATAAATGATATTAAAATATTATGAAAATAATATTTTTGGGTGTAAAATAAAAAACTGGACTTAGAACAATTTTTCTGGAATTTATTGGGCCCCGAACCTATTTTTAAAACACCTAAATTTATTTAATTATTTAATTATTTATTAAATAATTGCTGGATATTATTATTATTATTATTATTATTATTATTATTATTATTATTTTCAAAATTTAAACCCAGCCCGCGGCCCATCCGGCCCAGCCCGGCCCAACAGACCCGAACCCACCCAGGCCCACAGGCCGGCCCAGCCCACTCCCCACCGGGTCGGGTCGGGTCTGCCCGTCGCCCGACCCGCACCCGACCGACCCGACGCCCCCGTCCCTCCCCACGACCGAGTCCCCCTCCGCTTCCCGCGGCCGCCGCGCCACGCCGGCCACGCCCCCGCCCGCTCTGCGCGGCCCCGCGACCACGTCGCCGCCTTCCCCGGCCTACCCCCTCGCTCCTCCGCCTTTAAATACCTCCCCCCCGTTCCCTCTCCAGTCCACCGCTCCCCTCCGCCGCACGCCGCCGTGACGCCCCGCCGTGCAGACCCCCAGCTCCGCCCGGCTCCTTTCTCCTCTCTCCTCCCCTCTGGCGCCCCGCTCCGCCGTCCCCGGCCACCGCAGCAACAGCAGCAGCAGCTCGGGCAGCCCCCGAGCCGCCTCCGGCCGCCCCCGCGTTCTCTCCGCCTCTTCCCGGACCGCCCCGGCGCGCCGCCACCTCGCCGCGCTGCCCCTCCGCCTCAGCCAGCCGCCGTCCCGCCGGAGCTCGGCCACCAGTTCCCCTGAACCCTAACCCTAACCCTAGATTCGAATTCCCGAATCCGACACGTGTCGGACACGTGTCGGACACGATCGACCCCGGTTTTTCGGGTCCCCTTTAGGTACTTGTAACTTTCACCTCGTAGCTCCGATTTTGTTTCTGCAAATTGCGTTGCGAAGCCTGTACGATCCTCTCGGTGCCCGGATAAACCGTTCGGGACATCGCATCCTGTGGTGATCGCACACCGCGATCCAAAAACAGGAAAAATCAGACCCTGTTTCACCCCGGAACTGAGTACGCTCCGCCAAACGGGACGACTTGGTCACGCGCGGTCTTCACAGATACGTGCGCATCGTCGATACGGACGTGTGAGATTTCGCAGAAGTCGATTCGGGTGTGCGTGCACACCGGGATCAACGCGTATCCGCGGACATCGTCCCGTATTCGTACTTTTTGGAACGTGTCCTAACTTTGTGTACACACGTCGGATAGAGACGAAACTTGCGCCATCGGACTCGTAGCAATACGCTGGTCCTGTGGGTCAAGTTTGGTTCGATTCTGAGAACGTTGACAAAATCGCGTGTCGTGGGCCCCACAGGCCCCGCTCGACGGGCGATTTTGTGATCGGCTCATCGGAATCCAATTCTGGAAGCTCCATTGGGTTCGTATCATCGTTCCTGACCCGTTGACACTAAGTTTGGTGAATTTGGAGACCTTTGACCCGGACATATTTTTCGGTGCAAAGCGGGCCCACCTGTGGACCCCGTTCTGACCCGAAATTGCCGTTTTTGCCCTTGTCTCCAAATTGGACTCAAGGACAGGCGTTTCTAGCTGATTGATATTTTCTGGATCTGATGTTAATATTTATTTCAGCAACCGGAGTACCGCCTGCAATTCCCGCCGAAGTCAGAACTGCAAACATAGCCGGAACCTCAGGCAAGTGTACCTTGCCAAACCCTGCAGCTTGCTAATTATATTTCTGGACTTAATTATGTATTAGTGGGCAAGTAAAGCTGGCCAAATCTCAGAAATTCTTGACATAGTATTTTACTTGATTTTTTGTGGAATTATATGTAAACTTGTTTTAACTGCTTAACCTAGGAAACGGGTGACGTGCTTAGTGTCCGATCATAGTCGGGTGCCGACTCCGTACGCGGGGTTGGGTAACGTCACATAGACATGGTTATCGAGACTCGATAATTCTCGTACTTGTCTTATCAAGTACTACTGAACCCAGGACACTTGACACTATTTCATGAGACAGAGTCTTCCTGAGACATTCAAGGTAACTCTGTATATGAGGCATGTTTTATGACATAGACTTTACATTCTTAGACGTTTGATTCATAGCTATCAGACTTACTGTATTAGTTATAATCGTGCGTGACATGGACATGAGGCATCGTGGACATGAGACGTGGGATTACATTGGGTGGGGAGAGACACACAGACTACAGGCTGATATTATATATAAAACATAGTATATTTCAGAGTATAATTCATAGTTATTGCCGCTACCGGCTCCCCGACACAGAGCTTGTAGTGGCCTCAGCCTAAAGTTCTAGTGCTGCTCTCATATTGCATATCACTTAGCTGGTTACATAGCCTACCCTCTTGTTTAATTATCTGCTGCACTGCATTTATTTTGGCTTGTATTTTCTGTACCTTGCTGTCCCCTGAGGACCTGGATCCGGATTATGTCCCCAGGTACAGCTGAAGAAAACTACCCAGAGGTGTACGGTACCGGAGCACTTCTCGAAACAGAACCAGGAACCGAAGACGAGATAGTGGTCGAAGATTTCTCCTGAGCACCGGCTTCATCTACTCAGTATTTCCATTTTTCAGCATTTTATTTCCTGTCTTTTCCTTAAATGTAACAGAATAATTCTCGGATTTGTTTCCCGAGACACTTATTTGATATTGCTTATTTATTTCCATTGCATTATTTCTGGCAATTAATCTGTGTTTATTCTGTGGATGAGATTAGAAATACCTGAGACTTGTAACATAGTACTGCTAGACTACAGCTTAAGCATGCCCTGATGGATCCATTAAATTGGGTTGTCCATCAGTGCGTGCTGCTGGCCATTGCTCACGTGCTCAGTCCCTCGACATTTTGGGACTGGGACGTGACATTAATTTTAATTTTAATTTTAGTATTAATTTTATTTTTAATGTTAATTTTAGTGTGAATTTTAATTTTTGAATTAATTTTAGGTTGAATGTTAGTATTAATACTAATTTTAATGTAAATTTTAATATTAATTTTAGTGTAAGTTAATTTTAGTGTTAATTTAAAGTTAATTTTAGTTTTAAAATTAACATTAACCTTAAAGATTAATATTACAATTAAAAATTTACATTAAAATTAAACATTAAAATTAACACTAATATTGAAATTAACATTAGAATTAATTTTAATATTAACTTTAAGAATTAACATAAACATAAATATTAAAATTAAAATTAAAATTAAAATTAAAATTAAAATCAAAATTAAAATTAAAATTAAAATTATTTTAATTTTTAATTTTTATTTATTTTTAATATTAAGGTAGACTTTTTTTTTAATATAGATAGATATATTTTTTTAAAATGAGAGATTTAAAATTTTAAGATAGAGATAGATTGGTATTTTTTTTTAAAGGGAGATTTAAATTTTTTTTAGATAGAGAGAAATTTGAAAGAGAAACCTACATATGAGGTTTTTTTTGTGGAAGAGATTTTTTTTTTTCTTTTCGTGAGAGAGATTTAATTTTGGTTTAAATATCCCGTAAGTTGTTCCCGTAAGTTATTCCCGTGTGTGTGTATATATATATATATATATATATATATATGGGATAAACGGGATATGAGCCATAGTGCTCATATTTCTACCCGAGTCATGCACATGTGGAACATTAGAAATAGACTCCTACAACCCATGTTCACCCATGTGCACAAGTACACTAAATTTCTATTGGTCCACATGTACGTGACTTCATGTAGGAATATGAGCACTATGGCTCATATTCCGTTTACCTATATATATATATATATATATATATATATATGTAAATTTATGTGCGTTCAACGCAAAATAAAAATTTTCTTCTGATATTAATATAAAAATATTTAAATGTATTTAAATTAAGATTTATTATATATATATTTTTATATTTTAATTAGAATTTGTTATGTACTTGATTATTTTTAATTATAATTAGTTATTAATATATTTCTACTTTTCATAAAGAGTATTGAAAATGGTTAAGTATGTAATATTATCTAATTTTAAACAAATATTTCTTTTAACTCATGTGGTTAAGGTGTGAGGTATTCTCCCTAGCTGGCTGAGTTTGTATTCTTGTAATATTATTTTGTAATAAATTATAAATAAATTAACAAAATTTAAATTTTTTTTACGTAATATTTTTTTTTAAAATAATTAATTGATAATATACATACGACTTAGACTGATTATTTTTGAACTATTTTGATGTCTCATTTTATATATATATATATATATATATATATATATATATATATATATATATATATATATAGAGAGAGAGAGAGAGAGAGAGAGAGAGAGGGGGGGAGGGGGGTGGTTAGAAATTTCCGAAAATTAAGACACTCTGCCTCCCCTGACCCCTTCACAGTTCCCCACGTTGCGATATTTCAGGCTCGAAGGATTTACCCTACTTCAAAGTCAAAAATGATTTCATCAAAATCTTTACGTATACTAGTTCTTGTTTTAACCTCAGAATTTGTACAATATTTCTTTGATGTGTACAACTTAGGGCTTGTTTGGTTATTAAAAGTACGAAAATAAATTTTCATCCAATAAAAATAAAATAAAAATGCTATTTGTCATCAAAAATTATTGGATGATACAATCTTCCATTATGTGGCAGATGGCATGACAAATTTTAATATTTGTATTTGATTGAAGATTTTTTTCCATGAAAAATATTTTCATAATAAATTTTCTATCAATTGTGTGTTTGATAAGTTATATTTTTTATGAATTGTTTTCTCAAGAATTTATCATTTATTATATTTGTTTTCAAAATTGTGGAAATTAATTCTAGTCAAGATCATCTCTACTATTATAATGCGATAATACGGCTTCTAGACGGCTCAAAAGTGAGCGGTCTAAGCCGTAAGTAAATACTCAACCATTCAATAATTAAAAAATTCAATTCTACAAATTTTTTAACTACACGTGTACGTGTTTCCCTTACGTAGAAACATCTTAAAATTATTATAATATCCTAAACATATATTCAAATGTATATAAAGATATATATAACAAATCCAAACAAAAATATATTCAATATTCAAAATATATTTAAACTATATATATATATATATATATATATATATATATATATATATATATATATATATATATATATATTTTAATAAATATTAAAAATATATATTTAAACTATATATATATATATATATATATATATATATATATATATATATATATATATATATATATATATATTTATATATATAACAAATCTAACTTTACAAATATTTAAACTATTTTCAATAATATTTGAAAAAAAATGTTATAGATATACTTCTCAAAACTATTTTCAATAATTTTTGAAAAAATATATTTTACGTTCATTGCAAGTGCATTTACTGTTTATAGATTCTCCTATGTTCACATAATTAAATTTATATAATATTAAATTTATATAATCAAATTTACAACTAACATTCTCCTATGTTGGTGACTCATATGACTAATCTCTGCTATTATATATAAAGCGGCTTCTAGACGGCTTAAAAGTGAGTCGTCTAAGTTGTAAGTAAATACTTAACCACATAATAATTAAAAATTTTGAATTTTTTTTTAACTACTTATTTTCTTTATGTAAAAATATCTTAAAATTATTAGAATTACCTAAATATATATTCAAATATATATAAAGATATATATAACAAATCCAAATAAAAATATATTCAATATTCAAAATATTTTTAAACTTATATATATATATATATATATATATATATATATATATATATATATATATATATATATATATATATATATATGTGTGTGTGTGTGTGTGTGTGTGTGTGTGTGTGTGTGTGTGTAAAAATAAATTATAATCTAAATATATTCAAATTAAATTTAAATTATTTCTCTACTATTATAATGTTCCTTCTAGATGGCTCAAAAGTGAACCGCCTAAGCCGTAAGTAAATATTCAACCACTCAATAATTAAAATATTCTAAAAAAATTCTAACTACACTTGTACATATTTTTCTTACGTACAAATATCTTAAAATTATTATAATATCCTAAACATATATTTAAATTTATATAAAGATATATATAACAAATCCAAATAAAAATATATTCAATATTCAAAATATATTTACGCTAATTATATATATATATATATAACAAATTTTAATCTAAATATATTCAAATCAAATTTAAAATATTTTAATATAATTTATTTTTTATTAAAATTTTCAATAATATTAATAAATTTTTAAATCTTATTTTTCAATAAATAAATAAATAAATAAATATATATATATATATATATATATATATATATATATATATATATATATATATATATATATATATATATATAACAAATCTAAATTTACAAATATTTAAACTATTTTGAATAATATTTGAAAAAAAATATGTTATATATATTTCTCAAAAATATTTTCAATATTTTTTGAAAAAATTTCAAAAATATTTTACGTGTGCATCGCACGTGCATTTACTAGTAGAAAATAAATTCCATGAAAAATAATTCATGATCTTCTCTCTCTCTCTCTCTCTCTCTGATTTTGGATCTGCTTGTGGCTGGAAAAGAAAGAAGAGGCATCTCTCTCTCTCGATTTTTCTCTCTCCTCTCTCTAGAGAGATCGGAGCATCTCTCCTCTCTCGATCCGATCTCTCGCCTTATCGATTTGGGAATCGTGTCGCTGTGTCGAGTGGATTCCGACGTCTCGGTTGCGTCCATCTGGTGGTAAGTGATAACGACGCCAAAGTCTTTTTATCCTAATCTCGACAAGAGTGGATTGATTTGTGAAGTTGGATGCATGTCCGACACAACATGAAACAAGTATGTAGGACTCTTCTATGTATTTAAAATTCGTTGGTTATCATTTTGGCACTGCTATAAAACATAACTTTGAGTATAAAATATTGTGAATAGGTTACTTGGTTACCGAACTCGAGTGACTTTTGTGGTTACCGAGGAGAGGTATAAAATCTTGGTTGGGTGGCAGAAGATCAGTGGATCGAGCCATGGGGGCGTATTATTCCTTCCATTTATAAATTGTGGGAGTTGGAGGACAGTGGACCCAAAGACATGCAATACAGTGTGCACAAAATTTCGAACGTTATACCAAAAATAAAAAAATAAATAAAAATAAAAATAAAAGCGGGTTACTTGGTTAGTCTGATACTGGTACTTTGTGAATTGCCTCTTCTGTTTGATTCAACAGTGTTATGTAGGTGTCAGATATGAAACTTTTTCCAAAATTTGAATATTGTGGGATAAATTTTATTCCACACATACATATTAATATAGAATATAGTAGTAGTATAGTTATCTGGTACATACAATTATACAAATTTTACACTTAATATGGCAAGTCGACAAGCAAATCCAACCTCATCTCAAGTTGGACCTCAAATCAAAAACAATAGGGGAAAGCAAGTTAGTTGGACCGAAAATATAGATCAAGTACTAATTAATGGTCTTCTTGAGATAGTGCTTGCCGGACCAAAACAAACCGAAAAGGAGTTCAAGGCCGAGGAGTTTACAAAGGTTAAAATACTATAGTTTTCTTACTTGCAATAACATTTAAAATATGAGAAGGTGAATGTACGATTGATTGTATTTGATGCTTTATTTCATGTTATAGGCAAAGTGAGGGAAGTATGTTATGTTTCTGCGAGTATTGACAATATGAGAGGTAGATTGGGGAGGCTAAAAAAGGAATGTGATAATATTACGAAATTGTTCTAAGACTAGCGGATTTGGATTGAACTCTAGCGGACGAAATTTCAGCTGATCCAATCACCTGGGAGACATATATTAAGGTAAAACTTTCATGTCAAATCCATTCTTTATTTTTGTTATCTTAAGTTCTATATCTGGGTTTGGTAGATCTGTTCTGAAACAACCCTTGTTCAAAGCACCATGTAGAAATAGTTATTTAAAACTGCATATGACATAAAAGCATGAATATTCACAATGAGGAGTTTATATTTAGAGCTTCAATGTAATATCAGATTTATTTCTGTGACACTATGATGTATATCTATATAGAAATCGACACATATGGAACTACTTTACCACTGGGATGAGCTATCTTACGCTATTACTGATATGAGTGGCTGAATATAAAATAGTATGACTTCAGCAGAGGAATTCTGAAATTATTAGAGTATGAGTGTAAACTTCTATCATTACTAGCAATAAATTATTCAAATTTTTTTTGAAAGTTCAGTTAATCTCAAGTATGATATATGCTCAAAAGTTCTACTTTTTCCATCTATAATTCTTAAACTTTTTACAAATATGCTTCAAAATCGACTCATCAATCTGAGATATATGTTTCTTTACTTCGTATCTTCTATATATAAGCAAGGTATAGTTCTAAATAATCACTTGAACTGGAAACAGTGAGCTTTGTTAGTTAACATGAAGGCCAAATCACATTGTTCACCTGATATATTTCTTCTTAAGAATAAAAGGCCAAATCACATTGTGGTATCTCCTAATCTTGATATTCATATGAACAAGTATAGCTAGAAGCCTGGACACAACCCAGGTGACCATGAGATACAATAATGTCTGTGGCAAGTAGCATAAATGCTTTTGTACAGGTCTGTTCTTTCCAAATTCAAGCCTGGAGTAGTCTAGCTCCAATCTTATTTGGTCTTGTTGTGCCATCATAGCTGACTGTTGTGTATGTAAATGATACCACTGTAAGAAGCATTTGAGGTCAGATAGTTGGATAATAAACTCCAGATAGAATGGTTGTAACATTGTAAAATAATTATAAAAATTCAAAAATAGAAGTAGCAATTAACCAATCATTCTCAGTTACTTGATAATCAAAACTAGGATTAGCATTACAATAATGTGTAATAACATCTTTAAACTTCATGGAAAATTTCAACATTAAATAAGTAGAATTCCATCTATGTAGTGCATCATTAACAAATCGTCTAAAAGTAATACCATATTGTGTACATAAACTTTTAAAAGCTTGTTGTTTACTTGCAGAAGTGTTTACACTCTATAAACATAATCTAGCATTTTCTAAATTTAGTTGAAAGAATTCAAGACATTCTTGTACAATCAAATTAATAATATGACAAGCACATCTAACATGAAAAAATCTACCTTCTAATATAGGCGTAAATTGTGTTTTTAAAACATTAATAAAAGAAGTGTTATTACTAGCATTATAAAAATAAATCAAAAATATTTTATTGTGAATATCATATTCACGCACAAATTGCATTATAGCGCCACCGATTACAGCGTCGATAAGTAAAAATTCTAAAGGCCTTAGACAAATGATGCATTTTTGCAATATCCATCTTGGATCTATATAATGTGCCGTGATACAAATATAAGCATAATTTTGCTTAGTAGTCCATATATCAGAAGTTATAGCTAATTTACTAACATGCATAAAACTTTCTTTCAAAGCAGCCTTATCTTTTTGAAAAAATTTCAGAGCCTCTGCTCTAGCAGTAGATCTAGAAACTTTAGTAAAACAAGGATTAAGGGTATTACTTGTATAATTACAATAGAAATTACTCTCACCAAATGTAAATGGTTGTTCATCACAAATAATATATCTTGCTAACCAGTCTTGTTATGAGCATCAGAATAAGTAAAGTTGCCTATAGAAGATCCTTGACCACCGATACTTAACTGTGTTTGTCTAGCCTACAATATGTCTTTGCCATAGCAACTTTCGTAGTATCTTTTTAAAGTGTCAGTGCCATCATTTTTTTTTATTTGTAAACCCACTTACATTTCTTACATTCCGCAGCCTTAGGTATTAATTTTTGATCTTTTGGATCTAAAACCGATGCGCTCTCACTATTAGTGACAAATATTTTTGTAAAATAATTCCATAACATAGATTTTTTTTTCTATTGGCAACATTTGTAGCCGTAGTCATACTTCTAACTTCAGGAGGTGGCATTTGTGTCGGTGGCACGGAATCAGGAATATAATTATTTTCAAACATATTATTATAATAATCATAATTTTTAAAATGTTGGTTTGAATCTTATCCATCCATATTTAAAAAAAAAAAATTTAAAAAAATTATAGCAAAATTAATTACTTCTCTACCAGAGAGAGAGAGAGGAAAGAAAAATCTCAAATTAGAAAAGAATTATTCTATAATATTAAAGTTACTTGTAACGTCTGCTAGAAACCTCCAAAAGAAATTGCAAAGTTGAGAGGGAAGAAGTTGGACTTCAGTAATTACTTTTCTTCTAAACTTTGTAATTGCCTTGCTTCTAAACTTTGTAAGAGAAGGAAAAAAAATTGTAAGAAGAAAAAAATTGTGTTGTGTTTATTTTTCATGAATTATGGACTATTTATAGGAATATTTTGGGGCCAAATGATGCCAAATACCATCAAAAAGGAGTTGTTATAATGGGTATTTTGGTGATTTCTAGTAAATGACCAAAATATCCCTAAAATGGTAAAAAATATGCCACTAAAATGGGGGTATTTTGGTAAAAATATCCCCCGAACGGGGTAGCCAACGGTCCGGGCCGGGCTTACGGGTCGGATCCCACAACCCAGCCCAGACCCGGGGGGGGGGGGGGGGAGTGGGCTGGACCGGGCCGGTCCGTTGACCGGATCCGGGCCGGTCCAGACCGGGTTTGACCGAGTCGGGCCCGGGTTGGGTTCCGGGCCGCCCATTCATTTAAACACCTTGAAACACACAGAGCGAAAAAGAATTAGAATTATTCCAAAGTAGACGAAGGTGGCTACCGACCTCCTTATTCTTCCAGATTGAAAGTACATCCAAAAAATCATGATTATATCCATGGAAACATAGCACATTATTTATCAATCAAACACCAAGTGAGTAGTTGACTAAGGGTCAGTTTGTTTGTCACGCCCTAGTCCCAAAATACCGAGGGACTAGCCACGTGGCAATGACCAGCAGCACAACTCCAATGGATAAATCCAATTTAATGGACCCGTTAGAGTGCACTTAAGCTGTAATAAATATCAATGCAGTCTACACCATATATCACAGAATAATTCTAATCTCATCCACAGAAAGAAACATAACTAATATGATAGACTAATCAAGATAATAAATAAAGGAAATAATCCAACAACAAGTCTAAATAAATAGTGTCTCAGGGAACAACCCGATAAAATAAGTCAATACATAAGTCCATGAGTAAAGATATGAAATAACTGGAAGCATAAATAACTGAGTATATAACAGAATACTCAGGAGAAATCCTCTGGCGCAACCTCGTCTTCTGGTGCTAGTACTGCTCCAGCGTCAACTCCTGTCCCGTAAACCTTGGGGTAATCCTCCTCTGTTATACCTGGGGACATAATCCAGATCCTGGTCCTCAGGGGACATAGCAACGTACAAGAATAACTCAAGCCAAATAAAATACAGTAAATAAAAATAGATCCTCAGGGCAAGCTATATAACCAGCTATGTGAAATGCAAGTTGAGAGCATAAATAGTACTCAGGCTGAAACTACTACAAGCTCTGTGTCGGGGAGCCGGTATGAGTAATATCACGAAATGGTCCAAGCTCTGGAACAGAGACTAAAGTACCGAAATAATAAAATATATATGTAAGTAATCATCCTGTAGCCTGTGTGTCTCTCCCCACCCAATGTAATCTCACGTCTTATGTCCACAACGTCTCATGTCCATAACACACAAGATCATGACCTCTAGCTAGTACATCGAGTCATAATGATATCTATGTATATGCAAGTCTTATGTCACAAATCCTGTAAGCATATACAGAATTACCATGAATAACTCAGAAAAGATTCTGTCACATGAATAGTGTCAAGTGTCCTATGGTATGATGTACTTGGTAAAGCAAGCACGTAAAAATATATGATCGTGGTATCAACTCTCTAAGTGATATTACACGACTCCGCGTACGGCGTCGACATCTGAATCTTGTTCGGACGTTAAGCAACGTCTCATGGTCCTAAATTAAACAGGTACAACACAGAAGTATATAAAAATAACTCAAGCAAATAATATCTCAAGATCTACTGCAAGTTGGCAAAGTACACTTGTCTGGGTTCTGGAGCTCCGTCAATTGCTCTTATAACAGTAGAATCTCCAGGTACGCCTCCAGATGCTGAAACAAATATCACCATTATTCTCAGAATACTTAAAATAGCTAGGATTAACTACCCATAAGTCTAATTTGGTCACATGGACAAAATTGACAGTTTCTGGTCAAAGCGGGATCCACATGTGGACCACTGCACACCGAAAAATGTGCCAAAGACAAAGTTCTTCAAATTTGTCAAACTTAGTGTCTATGAGTCTAGAACGATGATACGAACCCAACGAAATGTCCAAAACTAGATTCCGATGAGCCGGTCATGAAATTGCCTGTCAAATGGAACCGTGGGGCTCACAAAATAGTGTTTCGTCAACGTTCTCAGAATTGAACCAAACTTGGGTCACAGGACCAGCGTAACGCTACGAATCCGATGGCACAAGTTTCGTTATGAAACGACAAGCACGCACGAAATTATGATGAATGTCAGAACAGGTCGATACGGGGCTTTTCGACGGATACGCGTTGATTTCGGTATACACGCACATCCAAATTAACTTTTACAAAATCTTACATGTCTGCGTTGACGATACGCACCTTTCGGTGTAATTCGCACATGACGAAGTCACCTCGTTTAGCGGGACGTACCCCATTTCGGGAAAATTCGGGTTTAGAAAACCAAGTTTTCGGTCAAATTCAACAGCGAATAAAACACAGCATACAACGAATTAAAATAAACTAATTGAAGAGATTAAAACTTGATTATGTTGTCTAAATTACTGTTCAAGTAGAATTTAAAAATATTAACTAGGTTGGAAGAAAATTAGACATAAACATGGGTGGTTGGGACAGTTTCTGAACTACAAAATTGGTCATTTTTTTCCTATTTTGTGTCGCGATTTGCGACCGACACAGGATACGATAGGCCGGACTAATTATACATGGTTCAAGAGGGTCATGTGGTCTTCGCATAGGATTTAATATGTCAATATTTAGTTAACTGTGTAGAAAGATACAAGGGCTAGAAGATGGGTACCTTGCTGTGTGCTGTGCTCGTGATGTCGGAGCGGCTACTTTGCGGCGGCGTGCGGCGACGGTCCGACGGTCGTCGGTGGCTGTGGTTGGTCGGGGTGGAAGAGGATTTGATGGTGGTGGTGGTCGGCTAGGCTAGGAATTTTATAGGGTAACAAAGAGGGAGTTACGGGGAGACGAAGATGAGGGGTTGGCAGTTTCGGGAGAGGAAGTGAGGGGGTGCGGGGAAGCTGCGGGGGTTACTGTTACTGAATGGGTTGGGGTTTCGGGTCGGGTCGCGGGTTGGTGGGTTACGGGTATGGGTTTGGGGTCCGGGTAGTTAGTTTGGTTCGGTTTAGTTCAGTTTGGTTCAGATTGGTTTGGTTTGGGTTGGTTTATATAAAACAATAAATACTTGGCCATTAAAAAATAGTTTTGGATCCCAATAAATTCCAGAAAATTTATACAATATTCTATTATTAATTATACACCCAAAAATATAATTTTTAAACTATTTTAATAATTAATTTAATACACAAAAATATAAATCCATGAAGAATATTTATTATAATTAGCTAAAAATTACAAAAAAAATCTTCCTTAATCTCAAAAATTCATAATTCCAATAATTAAATTCTAAAATTAAATTCTAAAAATCTGGTGTTTACATTATTTCACTGCAATGTAATCATAATCTTAATAGTATCGATGAAAATATTTTTTTTTTCATTCAATCCATTACGATTACGATTACATTATAATGATATGTAGCAAAGGCATTTGTATTGGGTATAGAAGTATGTCCTTTTAAACCACAATAATAAAATGACATGTAGCAAAGGCATTTGTATTGGGTGTAGAAGTATGAGTATGTGAAGTGGTGTGTTGTGTTCTACTTGGATACTTATAATAAAATGCATGATTATGTGAAGTATGTTGTGTTCTACATGCATGATAGTGTAAAATATTTGGTTTGCTTGCTGGTGTCTTATTGTGGGTGCTCTTTTGTTTAGTCATGTGTCTCGTGTTAGATTGAGTAGTAGGTCGTACGACATACTTTTCCAATCTAATCTCTAACTTTTTAGAGGTGGCATATAAATTATCATATTTAATAGTAAGAGCATCGATTCTAAGTGAAGCAATATAATACTTCTTCCTCTCTTATTCTAAGTCCTCCTTAAGTTTAGCATTTTTTTGATTGCTTTCATCAAATCAGTCAAGTGCTTCTTGTAAGCTAAGCTTAAGTTTGGAGATTTCAATGGAATCGTCAGGAGAGGAATTGTCTCTAGCTTCATTTAGTAAGCAAGTAAGCTTTTCATTTTCAAGCTGATAAGATTTAATATATTTTTTAGCTTGCTTATACTTATTCATAAGCTTCTTATACTTATTCATAAGCTTCTTGTGATCTTCAAATAAATCATTGAAAGTATCAAATAATTTATCATAAGAAAACTCTTCAAATAAATGAGTATCTTGTACCTCGTTTGATAATGCTGTTAAGCATACATTTGCACCATGTCGAGGGCTTTCTTCTTCTGAATCGCTAGCTCCACTTTTGCACCAGATGCTTGTATTTGCATATTTGTGAGACAAAAATTCTTTTTTGTTGATGTTCATATCGATTCTTCCTTTTTGCTTTGGAGCAATCTTTCATCATGTGGCCTGACCTTTTGCAGTTGTAGCAAATTGGTTATTCTTCAAGATCTTTCTTCTTTCGGTTTGATTTCATAAACTTCAATAATAGTTTGATGAAGCTCTTAGAAATTTGGGTCAAATCCTCATTGTCTGAATCATCATCGGTTCCTTCACCTTTAGTGTCACGCCCCGATCCCGAAGGTTCCGACAACGCCCCCGCCGAGCACGAATCACCGCGTCTCGGCGCTCCCGCGGGACGTGTATTATTATTTGCCATCGGGATGTGATGCCGTGCGAGCCTGGGGTTGCGTCCGTACAAGGCAACATCTTTAAAGTTGTGGCTATCATCGAATCGAGTAAGCAGCGGAGGGACATTGTTGCAAGCATTTATCCATCTGAGTATACGAGAAAAATCGAGGCACATGGTTCTCTGATATAATGGCATCATTCCATACATTATATCCTTCTATACAAAAGCAGCACAAAGCAATCGATACGGCTCAAGGCATCGAAACCAGATTTTTGGGTCTTGGGGATGAGGCACGCCTATCGCTTCCTCGGACAATCCAGCACATGCGAACAAGTAAACTGTTGGTGGGTCAACACTTTGGAGAAAGTACTGGTGAGTCTAAAATCAACTGAACAGAAGCAACATTCACTAAAACCAACACTAAGTAATCATGTGATAAAATATTATATTACTAGTGATCTTTCCAGTTTTACCTATGTTCGTTACATGCAGCACAGGAACGGAGTCATATTACTTCTTTTGGAAATATCTTTAAAAACAAAGTTCATATTTAATTCATTCAATCACACAAGGCAAGCCTGTTGTTCTACTATCAAGGTGTGCACAACGTGTCTCGTGAGCTATACCAAAAATATATTTTTTGCAATATTAATCCATGAATATATATTTATTTTAATTAGCTAAAAATAATAAAAAATTTCTCTCTTAATCAAAATAATAATTAAATAATTTTTAAATTAAATTCTAAAAATTAGGGTGTTTACACAAGTACCTTTTCACCCAAAAAGAATTAAATTTATGGTAGAGACGTTGGCTGGAACTCATTGCAAATTATGATTTATCAATAGATTATACTCCGGGCAAAGGTAATGTTGTGGCAGATGCATTGAGCCAGAAGTATATGGCATCTCTATCAGTTGACAAACGGTTACTGCAGGATTTGGAGTATATGGGTATCAAACTCCGAGTTTGACACTATGGGGTACAACTGGCTCAAATGAACCTTGAGCCGAGCTTGCTGGAACGAATCAAGTCCGCACCGAAGGATGATCCATACCTAGAGAAAATATGCGAGCTGACTTCAACAAAGAAGGCAACCGACTTTGCGGAAGACGAAAATAGAATATTGCGAGTAAAGGAAAGATTGTTGTGCCTAACGATATAGAGCTTTGAAAGAAGATATTGACGGAAGCGCATTATACAAGTTATACACTACATCCGGGGAGTACCAATATGTATGAGGACTTGCGCACAAACTTTTGGTGGCACGATATGAAGAAAGATGTGGTGTTCCTTGTGTCACAATGTATGGCCTGTCAGCAAGTGAAAGCAGAACACCAAAGACCAGGCGGGGAGCTACATAATCTCCCTATTCCAGAGTGAAAATGGGATCATATTTCCATGGATTTCATAGTTGGCTTGCCGAGGACACATCGAGGGAATGATGCGATTTAGGTAATCGTGGATAGATTGACCAAGTCGGCACATTTTATCGCGATCAAGATCTCCTGGAACGTCGATTGGTTGGCTCAGCTATATTTGGATGAAGTAGTACGTCTATACGGCGTGCCAGCTTCAATCGTGTCAGATCAGGATGGAAGATTTGTATTACGATTCTGGAGCAGTCTGCAATCAGTGCTGGGCACATAGTTATATTTTAGCTTTACGTATCATCCTCAGACTGACGGCCAGACCGAACGGATTAACCAAATCTTAGAGGACATGCTACGCCTATGCGCCACAGATCTGAAAACAAGTTGGGATAGTCACTTGCCGCTAGCAGAATTTACCTACAATAACAGTTACCAATCGAGCATTGAGATGGCACCGTATAAAGTATTATACGGACGAAAGTGTCCATCACCGATCTGCTAGGATAAAGTTGGGGTATGGCAAGAACTTGGGCCAAAATTGATAGAATAGACAGTCGAGAAAATTCGCATAATTCGAGAGAAGTTAAAAGTGGCACAAAGTCGGCAAAAGAGTTACTCGAAAATTCATCGACGACCGTTAGAGTTCACGGTCGGGGACCATGTGTTCTTGAAGGTATCTCCAATGCATAGAATTATGTGGTTCGACGCGAAAGGGAAACTGAGCCCTCGGTATGTCGGTCCATTTGAGATTCTTAAGAGAGTGGGTCCAGTCGCCTACACGATCGTGCTACTACCGTCGTTGGCTGAAGTGCACGATATATTTTATATTTCTCAACTACGAAAGTACGTGCATGATCCAAGTCACATGGTGGACTTCGGTCAGTTGGGACTGCAGGCCGACTTGACTTACGTGGAGGAACCTATCCAAATCTTGGATAAAAAAGAGAAGGTGTTAAGGAATCGAGTTGTTACCTTGGTTTACGTGCTTTGGCGCAACCACTCCTTCGATGAGTCGACATGGGAACTCGAAGAGGATATGATAGAAATGTTTCCTTCGTTATTCGATTTTGGAGGTGGATTTTATTTTAAGTTTTGGGGACGAAACTTTTTTTTAGTGTATTAATATGTAGTGCCTTGATCCTATTGCGGAGCACGGACTGGGCTAGCGGCTGAATGGCCGAGTCAGAATCACAGAATGGAGAAACTTTGCCGGTATCGATTGGTCGAGACAAACAAACGGGGAGCCGTTCCTCGTTATGGGATGTAATTCTTAGAAGTTGCTCCCAAGTTGCAGTGCATGGTGTCTTGGGGAGTGAACTCCATATAAGGGTCTATGCCTCAAGACCCGTGCGCTGTTGGTTTTCGATGTTGGTTTTCACTATTGGTTTTACGATTTGTGTTTTCGTGATTATTTTCGATGAACGACTTTTATTGCATGCATTCACTGTCTCGCATTTACATATCGAATTACTGAGAGAAAGAGAAGAAGGATCATGAACCTTTGTTGATGCCAATACAGGTGAACCTGTGAACCAAGCTTGAAGTCGCGAAGAAGATATCTCTTTCTCAGCAATTCACCAATTAGTTTATGATTCGATCCTTCGATGAATCCTTTAGTCATCATGCTTAACAAAATGATCAATGATACCTAGCAAAGAACCCAGAAAGATAAGCAAGATAATAATCACATTATTATGAACTGGACTATTGTAGTATAATTGATTATGTGGCAAAGACCCTGGACGGTAAGTATGGTGGGCTGTGGCAAAGACAATCAATAAGACCCTGGACTGGGCGGTACGTATGGTGGGCTGTGGCTAAGGCAATCAATATGACTTTGGAATACTATATCAAGTTTATGTATTTGCATGTTATTTTCTTCTACTAGCTAGTTGCATTCATGCATGGTCATAGACAAACTTGTACACAAGGGGTAGGTTCCTCGAAGCGATGCATCGAGGCCATGAGACCGCTTCGTCCTAGGAGGAACATGGGTGCTAAAATAATTGCATCGGAAGTTCAGGACCTTCAGTGAGGCTAGCTCCCAGCACTGAACGAGGTACTAAAATTCCAAGAATGCCGTGATGGCTTGGCCAATGACCTTCATATAGACATGGTGCATGCTAATAATGTCTTGTGCAGGCAGAGTAAGTTATTATTGATAAACAGGGATGGCTGAACGACCGTGGATAAGAATCACCAAACATGGTGATAAATATATGTGTTCCTTATTTTCTTGAGATATGAATTGTTAATTGAACTTAAGGCAACATAGCAAGATCACAATAATAACTGATGTTTTCACATACCTACTTAGTATTGGCCTTTTAGGTGAGATTGGTTGTGGCCGCTCACCAGTACATGTTGCATACTGACCCACGTTTGTGGGCATCTTCAGGTGCTGAAAATTTGGCTGCTGCGAGGGAACATTAAAGGTTTTGGTCCAACTCTTTAGAAGCCTTGCACTTGAAGCTTCCAAGTGGAGAAAAAAACTCTAACTGAAAGTGGTCCGTGAGTTTTAATATTTTAATAAGGGATATGATGTATGGAGCAACATTTTATCTCATTTCAATATTTTTGCAAGTTGTAAGCCAAGTCTGGCATTTTATCTCGGCCTTTCGAGGGCCTTATATTTTTATTTCAGAGAATTATCAATAAAGAGCTATTTTTATTTCAAATGTGTGTTCAATTTCTCTACGAATGATGTATAATCTATCTTCAAATATCTGTATAACAAAATAAGTACGAGCATGCCTTGTGCAAGCTCAATCCCAGGCTTGTACGATATCACGCCAAGCGAGAACGACGACTCTGCAGGACCGGGGTGTGAAAAGCCCAAACGAGGACGTTCGGTTCTGCCAAACCGGGGCGTGATAGAATCAATCCCAATTATCTATATCTCACGATCTCACCTCATATCCGATGTGGGACTAAATTACCAACTCCACGTCACCCTCCTTTGAACGCTCAACCGAAAAGGAGATACTGTCACGCCCTAATTTCCCGCAAGCTTGATAGTCCCTGCTGCACGAGAATCACAACATTGTAGCTCTCCCGCAGGATAATCGTTCCCATCGGGACGTGATGCCGTACGAGCCTGGAGTTGCGCTCGTACAAGACGATGTTGTTAAACACCAAAGTTATCATCGAAACAACCAAGTTACAGCGGAAGCCGTTATGTGTACCAAGCACACAACAGAGTAATACGGAGCGAAGCTCTCGATAGGGTCCAAATAAAATATCCCGAAGGCAATGCCACGAAGGCGATTCCACGAAGACGATGAAATACTCTTACTCTTTCTCTAGCCCACAAAGGTACTTACAGTTCATACATCTTGTCACGTATATCCAAGCAGCGCCACTACGCCTGCGTACCTGAAATATTGCCTACAAACGTGAGTCAGTACACAGCCGTACTGGTGAGCGGGGTAACCCACTCGTCTAAGCCGACACTAAGTAAAAATAGTGAATACAACCAGTTATATGGTGATATTTCTAGTTGAATCCTAGATTCGTTTCATGGCATATGAATGACATGTTAAGGAAAGTTGTAAAGCAGTTTACGCATGCAAGCATTCAATCTCAAACCAAACGATAAGCATTTATATAAATCCAACCCGAAGGAAACTAACATGCAACCCGTCTTACTCAATGCCATCGCTTGCACGATAACATATCGAACCATCAGTCTCGTCTCAATATCCATCCTCAACCAAAGTTTATATTCTAATCTCAAGTGCACACTCTTGCCGAGGCAAGGTGGCCGCGCCTACACGAAAGCCAAACCAATAAAAGAAAAGCAAGCCATCACTTATACTATATGAAGTAACTGGCCAAAAGCCATAAAGGACATTGATCGGACCAAGATCAACAGGGCAATCCTACCCGATCCAGGGATGGGCAGCTACTCCCTCCTGGTGGTATCGGACTACCAGCACTGCGCCTAATCGCGCGATGCCATTGTTTCCTCCATGGTAGAACGGTCCCGGTGCCCCGGTGCCTCATCCCGTTTCAGGAAACCAAACCCTGTGCCACACAGGTTGTCCGTACTATGCAGACACGTAGGTATGACGAGAGGATCGAAACATTCTTGCCCCACCAAGCGATCCTAGACTCGTTCAATCGATATCCAACTAAAGCATCCATAACCATTCTTCCAACATATCCAACCAAGGATTCCAAATCTCGACCTCAACATATAGCCCAAGGCACCAAAATATCAAGTGTTTAATAGGCACAATGCCTCTTCTCAACACAGAGTTCGAATTGGTGCAACACCTATGCTCAAAGCAATCCCATGGTCCAATGCCGTTTCAGTGGCACAATGCCCCATTCGTGGCACGATGCCCCATCAAGCGGCACAACACCCTCGCCGATGCAGTTGTTCGGTTTTGAACCACAACTGCTCGCTTTGCAAGACAAAGCGACCAAGTGATACTCGTGCACGGATGCACGTTCGCTCGCCCGAATTCCCGATATTCCCATTGCCTCAAACGTATAATCCAACTATCATTCCAACTATCCAACGCGTAAATTATTTCAAGCCATAATCCTACCAAGCCAACGACGTACACTCTATGCACGCCTCAGTGTAGTGGTTCCCAATGTTTCAGCCCAAGTATTCAAACCTTTTACGTGTTTTCCATATTATTAGGCATGAAGGAGTAGAGGAGAAGGGAAAGAGCCCACTCATAATGTTTGATCCCGTTAGGCATCCTGTCCTGCCGATACGGCCAATCCCTTGAACCCGTGGTCCGATGCAAGCGCGATCTACTCAACTGGTATGACCGTGCGAGCAGGCCGTGCTCTCCAAATCATCCGACCGATCGGATTAAGGAAGACGGCATTATCCCTCCCATCCAGCTATTCAGTACTGTTCTGAACGAACACCTGATTTCTATCGAACCCGCTAGCCATCTGCACATTGAAACCAACTCGATTAATCCTTCTTCCCAAAATCCAATATTTCAAATGTAACCAGCATTTGATTTATTCAATCCGACTCAGTGTAACGTACCGAGCGGTTGTGGGGCGTTACATAATATACCACTTAAAATCAGGTTCGTCCACGAACCGTGCTGGTACTCATTCCTATCACATGCCACAATATAATTCCAAGATCTGCTCTATGCAACTCACATTATTCACGATTCTGACTCAGCATCTCGTTCTGCTGAACGCTCGTATAAATTTCACGAATTCCCACATCCTTCTTGCAGCTCAATACGAATTCTTCGTATCGCTTTGTTTTGGATCGTACACATATTTAAGGCGTCCCTAAAATACATGCATTTCAGCCGAGCTTTGCGATAGCAAATTTGAACAAGTTATAAGGGTATCTTTATGTTCGAGGCATCCATTTGCTTTACTCCCAATGAATCAAATCCTGATTGCCATTTCAATATTTTCGATTGAGCACTATTCTCAAATACGATGGTTTTCCACCGACTCAATCAGTTCGTGTTCCAACTCAATCCATCCAACTATTTCTGAATCCGCACTAGCAACATCTCAAAATATATCTCGTGCACCGAACGATCATCACGACTGATACTACCCCAGCTATGCGACTTACCCAAATATTAACTTTGCTCTCATCAGTTCAACCAAACACCTCTTCCTCAATCTCAATACCTCGCTGGGTGAACATCTATATTGAGGTTCGTGTGATCCACGAAGATCTCGCCGCCACGCCAAAGGGATAGTGTTGCCACGATTTCAACGTGGACACACTCGCCACAATTCTTAGGTTGCGCATGGAATAGTTCTTCGCGCTGCTTCTACTGCCTCGAAGCATAGAATATCACCTTTGCCTTCCGAACGAGCACGCTTCCCAGACTAAGTTCCGAGATATCTTGTAAATCTGAGGCAAATATGTCCCTTCCAGTATTCGCAAGGATTTGATTCGAACGAGCCGTTGCTTTAACTTCACGAGCTAGTTTTACAGTCGTCAATTCATATGAATGCTATTCCCTTCCAGGGCACGATGAGTCAGAGGCGATGCCATCGATAAAAATCTGCGACTCTGAATCTCATCAGTTGACTAGGCTACTTCCACCATCGCTCCGATCTTCCGGCTGCATCTTCAGCTGAAGACTATCCCAAGGGTCTCTCAAATCCAACACTCAGTCAATAATCCAAATCTTATTGCTCACATCTGCCCTCGACGCATTCCCAAATACGCCGCCTCAAGGGTCCTTCTATGGGTTTACCATATTCATATCCGATTCAGCGGACAAGTCGCTAGGGTCAGCTGTCCCGAAGCTACGCTCGATAATTATAATCATCACGATGGACAGTTACTATAAACCATGTTATATCCCATCTGCAAATCCGAATCAAAATCCAACCATTCCATCCGAGCGAACTTTCGAATTCGAGAGCCGCGCTCGTTGAAACCGTCTTCCATCAATCCATCGTTCTGCCCTGAATCCATCAAATTTTTGAATTGCCATGTTCGTCTTCTCGTACCATCGATTTCAATGATTCTTGAAACTCGAGACTTGCTCAAATTTGTATCCGTTTGCCACGTTCCACAATGCACGTCCAACTTATTCGAGCAGCACAGTGATTTGTTCCGACGTTGCTCCCACATTTAGCTATCATTAAAAGTCAATCTGCCACAATATTTTGCCTTCCGTTGTTGCCACAATCCGTCCACGTCTTTCGGAGAATCCGTTTTCCATCGTTGCACCATCTTGCCCAAAATTCTATTTCCGCTAAACCAGAGTCAACTTCTCGAGCAGCGATATCCAAAATCTTCCAAGTTTGTGTGAATCCATCTTATTGTCCCTCGATAGTAGCTTGTGTTTCATTGCTCAACCAACAGCTCAAATGTGTTGCCCAAAATCGTAGTCCGTGCTCGCTATCCTTCCGATAATCCCATCGCTTTGCTCAAGCGTAACCCAAATGTTCGTTCCAATTTCGTCCATCTCTTAAGCCCAACGATACTTCCTTTTGTACCAGTCCGTTCTCGATATACTTAACTCAATATTCGCTTGCTTCATTTTCATTCTTTCCAACTCAACCGACTTGCACCATCCAACTTGTATTCCCGTTACCCGAGTCCGTTCAGGCAATTCCCATTGATGTCCAACCAAAAATATTTTTAATGCCTTGCTCAATACGTGGTATCCCATATACCACTTCGAATCAAGTCGCTACTCGCATTACGATTCCCTTGCACTGATCCAAGATCCGTTCGAACCATCCCTTATGTGTGATCATGCCTTTCCCAATTCGAGTCTGATACAAAACTCAGGCAATGCTTGAATCATCCAACTATTTCAATCAATCTCGCTATGCAACTCGTGCCATATTCCATTCTCAATGCTTCCAGCTATTCCCAAACCGTCCGATACTTTCGCTACACGAGCAACCCGTACAACGATCGTATTCTAAGTAGTCCAACCCAAATACCCAACTGTTTCTCACATTTGTTGTACGAGCAACTCGTTCAAACTATTCTGATATTTCCAAGCCAAACTCAAACCTGCTCAACCGATACGCCACAGCCCAAAATTCCAACTTTTATCCAACACAGTTGCTAGACGAGCAACTCATGCAACGATTTATTCTCAACGAATATTTCTACTCCCAATATGCCGCATAGCCAAATCTCGTTAGCCAACCAACTGATCCATGCATTGAGACAATCAGAATCTCCCCGAACGATAAACCAAGCCAACCCAACAAAAGCTCTCACTTGTTGCACAAATGCAACAACGCCACCCAACTTGCTGCACGAATGCAACAACGTCTAACGAGGCTAAGCGATCCTACGAAAACCAACCAAGGCAACGCAACCAAGAATAAAATGCAGCCACAACCAGCAATATATAGACTTATTGCATGAAACATCCAATGCGGCACCGAGTAGAGTCAAGAGCTAAACGACACGCGGAAGCAATTTTAGAGTTTGTGATGAAGCGAAGGACCAAGTCCGAAGAAATGAACCGGGCGCTCTGATACCAATCTGTCACGCCCCAATCTCCCGCAAGCTCGATAGTCCCTGCTGCACGAGAATCACCACGTTGCAGCTCTCCCGCAGGACAATCATTTCCATCGGAACGTGATACCGTACGAGCCTGGAGTTGCGCTCGTACAAGGCGATGTTGTTAAAAACCAAAGTTATCATCGAAACAACCAAGTTATAGCGGAAGCCATTATGTTTACCAAGCACACAACAGAGTAATACGCAGCGAAGCTCTCGATAGGGTCCAAATAAAATACCCCGAAGGCAATGCCACGAAGGCGACGCCACGGAGATGATGAAATACTCTTACTCTTTCTCTAGCCCACAAATGTACTTACAGTATACATCTTGTCCCGTATATCCAAGCAGCGCCACTACGCTTGCGTACCTGAAATATTGTCCACAAACGTGGGTCAGTACACAGCCGTACTGGTGAGCGGGGTAACCCACTCGTCTAAGCCGACACTAAGTAAAAATAGTGAATGCAACCAGTTATATGGTGATCTTTCTAGTTGAATCCTAGATTCGTTTCATGGCATATGAATGATATGTTAAGGAAAGTTGTAAAGCAGTTTACGCATGCAAGCATTCAATCTCAAACCAAACGACAAGCATTTATATAAATCCAACCCGAAGGAAACTAACATGCAACCCGTCTTACTCAATGCAATCGCTTGCACGATAACATATCGAACCATCAGTCTCGCTTCAATATCCATCCTCAACCAAAGTTTATATTCCAATCTCAAGTGCACACTCTTGCCGAGGCAAGGTGGCCGCGCCTACACGAAAGCCAAACCAACAAAAGAAAAGCAAGCCATCACTTATACTATATGAAGTCACTGGCCAAAATCCATAAAGGACATTAATCGGACCAAGATCAACAGGGCAATCCTACCCGATCCAGGGATGGACAGCTACTCCCTCCTGGTGGTATTGGACTACCAGCACTGCGCCTAATCGCGCGATGCCATTGTTTCCTCCATGGTAGAACGGTCCCGGTGCCCCGGTGCCTCATCCCGTTCCAGGAAACCAAACCCTGTGCCACACAGGTTGTCCGTGACTATGCAGACACGTAGGTATGACGAGAGGATCGAAACATTCTCGTCCCACCAAGCGATCCTAGACTCGTTCAACCGATATCCAACCAAAGCATCCATAACCATTCTTCCAACATATCCAACCAAGGATTCCAAATCTCGACCTCAACATATAGCCCAAGGCACCAAAATATCAAGTGTTTAATAGGCACAATGCCTCTTCTCAACACAGAGTCCGAATTGGTGTAACACCCATGCTCAAAGCAATCCCATGGTCCAATGCCGTTTTAGTGGCACAATGCCCCATTCGTGGCACGATGCCCCATCAAGCGGCACAACACCCTCGCCGATGCAGTTGTTCGGTTTCGAACCACAACTGCTCGCTTTGCAAGACAAAGCGACCAAGTGATACTCGCGCACGGATGCACGTTCGCTCGCCTGAATTCCCGATATTCCTATTGCCTCAAACGTATAATCCAACTATCGTTCCAACTATCCAACGCGTAAATTATTTCAAGCCACAATCCTACCAAGCCAACGACGTACACTCTATGCACGCCTCAGTATAGTGGTTCCCAATGTTTCAGCCCAAGTATTCAAACCTTTTACGTGTTTTCCATATTATTAGGCATGAAGGAGAAGAGGAGAAGAGAAAGAGCCCACTCACAATATTTGATCCCGTTAGGCATCCTGTCCTGCCGATACGGCCAATCCCTTGAACCCGTGGTTCGATGCAAGCACGATCTACTCAACTG
Source organism: Iris macrosiphon (assembly GCA_036927795.1). Taxonomy (NCBI): domain Eukaryota; kingdom Viridiplantae; phylum Streptophyta; class Magnoliopsida; order Asparagales; family Iridaceae; genus Iris; species Iris macrosiphon. The sequence goes on from JAYESA010000017.1 coordinate 108,861,736, forward strand.
GTATGACCGTGCGAGCAGGCCGTGCTCTCCGAATCATCCGACCGATCGGATTAAGGAAGACGGCATTATCGCACCCATCCAGCTATTCAGTACTGTTCTAAACGAACACCTGATTTCCATCGAACCCGCTAGCTATCTGCACATTGAAACCAACTCGATTAATCCTTCTTCCCAAAATCCAACATTTCAAATGTAACCAGCATTTGATTTATTCAATCCGACTCAGCGTAACGCACCGAGCGGTTGCGGGGCGTTACAGATACAATCCAACACTCCCATCATTTAAAATGAGCTCCTAATATAGGTCCCATAAATATATCTTATTTCGAAATGATTCCTCAAAATGGTCTTGTCATTCACCCTCTCCATTTTTCTCGGTTGCAGGTTAGTATTTGAAAGACAAAGATGTGGGGCGAATAACTGTCTTATAATCTATACTTCTATATAATGAGATAAGTAGGCTTCACCGTAAAAAATTTTGTTTCAAAATTACTCTCATATATGTTAACTAATTTAATTTGTTCATTAAAGTTAATATGGGTATTTATGTAATTATCTATAGAAGAAGAAGACGAAAAATTAAGGAGGCTATTATTTGTTTTTCCAAGTATTATTAAATACGTGCAAGGCACGTGCATATATAATAGTGATAGGTAATGTGATTTTTTTTAAGTAAACTAGTAATGTTGAAAAGAAAATTAATATAGATATTGTTGTCCTGTAGAATTGATTTACAAAACCAAGAAGAATACCTTCCACTTTAACCACTTGAATTAGAGATGTTTAGTTATAATTAGATGATATTAGATAGATAATTTTTTTAAATAATTAATGGAGGATTTATAAACATAGACAGTTTAATTTTAATTCGTTTCCAAACCACCTTATTTTAGTAGATATATAAGAATTTGAAGATTTATGTAGAAAAAGAAGAAAACAAAAACTATTTAAGAAAAAATGTTTCAGGCAATTGCAACATAGCTTAGCTCCGCGTGCACAAGAGATGGGATCCAATTACCGTAGGAAAATTAGGATTTGTTTAGAGGCACTACACTTCTTATTCGGGACTATAAATTTTTTGACACTCCTAAAATAGATATACTGTTAATTTTTTTTTACAGTTCTACCTATTGAAAGTACTGTCAAATTTTGGACATTATGTCTATTTAACAGCATTTGAACCGTCAAATATTTTGATAGTCTTAACTATTAGAATGACTGTCAAAAACTCTGATAGTTCTTAAAAAAAAAAAAATTTAACAGTTTCGAATAACTTTTTTACTGTTCCTTAAAAAAAACTAAAAAAATAGGAGATGCCGTCAGGAATCAAAATTCGAAAGAGAAGGTGAGAGCCCCTTTACCCTCGCTATGAGGCAACGTGTCCCTTTCCCAAGTGTTTTAATTGGATAGAATATCAAAATCAAAGTTAATATACTACACAAATTGACGCAAGTGGTGATTATCATTCATACATAAAACACTCCTGCATGCATGTTCTTTTTAACTACGTTTGCGGTCACCAGCGAAACCCCTTGGGCAACTTGCTTGTCATTACACTTTCTCAAATTCTCACATGGTTGTGGTGTACTTGTGTGTCATTTCTTATCACAAGGAGAAGGAGTTTCCATGAATTATGGGAATTTGGTTGGTGCTATAATTTACACTTATTATGTGAAAGGTCCACAAATCACAAATATAGTTCAAAGGGCCCGGCATCATGTAGCATCAAAGTGATCAAGTTGAAGTGAAGTGAAGTGAAGTGAAGTGTTGGAACTTGTGTTTGACATCAACTGGAAAAACCAGCATGCGGGGATTAAGATCTACCACTGGTCACTGGATTGTATAGAAGGATACGTATACTCTTGAGGAAAATAGGCTGAATTGTAACTTTGTATTATCAACTATTTTATTTACTGTTGAATATTTTTAATTTGTTGCTCAAAAATAGAACAAAATTATCCCTCCTTCTTTGGCTTCGGAAGGGGGTGGGGGATGGACAAGAATAATTTTATTTTTTAGGATATTAAGTTATTGGGGTATCAAATTCAAAAACTAGAATAATTAAGGATATAAAGTTTCAATTCATCCAAAAAAGAATTAAAAAAAGACTTTTGTTTACTTAAGGCTCTTTTGTCCCCTTGCTTTTAAGAAATTGGCTTTGAAGGTTTTTTGTGTTGAGAGTATTAAATAATTTTTTAGTTCCACATGGAGTAGAGTATTAGAGAGAGGGATTAGTCTCTCCTATATATATGTAGTTCCACATCAATAATAAACAAGCCAAGTATTATACTAAATTTTTATTTGGTATCAAAGCTACTGTCACGACCCAATTCCGTAGAATCACTTGAGGCGTCCCCCGAATCGTGACCGCCGTGCGGGCCTGGAGTTGCGCCCGCACAAGGCTTTAATGATTTGCATATCAAGCACATATTCAGAGTACGCAGATAAATTGAAACACAGATTTGAAACATAGAAAAGTTCTCTTTATTGATAATGAACATCTATTACAAACTCTTGAACGAGTTAGCTAATATGCCGAACGGCTTACAAAAAAGATGACTCAAAATGAGATAGCAGTCATGTACATTACATCCCTTTATAAACTCAAAATGATAAAGACCTCCAGGCTGGAGGACAGCTTTGCCACGGAGCTGCATTTGTGTATGAAGAGTTGCAGCTTCGGACTTCAAAAGGCTTCGAGGGCGCGGTGAAGATGCGCCAACAGCTGGACTGGATCGGAAAGACGACTTCGGCTCCTCGCTCGGTTCGCCTTAGTGCGGAGAACCTGTTTCAACGAGGGTCAGCATATCGAAACATGCTGGTGAAGGCGAGCTAGCCTGACTATACCAATCAACACGTTGTTTAGTGAAGCATGCATATTTGTGGGTTTCTATCTTGCCTTAGTTCATTTACAAGTAAGCAGCATATTGAATTTACTGAAATGAACGTGCCACCGTTCGGTGGATTTTACCTGACCGTCTGAATTATCTGCACAATACTTACCTTGCCTTCCCTGCCACGAAGACACAAGTTAGTTTGTAACAGGTTTAAATATACAAGATGATCACTGGCTTGGTTGCCATAATGGACGATAGTCTTTGACGAGAATGGTGTGCAACGAAAGTACAAGAGGCGTTGCAAGCCATTCCGCCAAGAACAAGAGACTAAACAATAGGTCTCGCCCGGACCGGATCGATGCCAGTGCCCCAGCATCGTCCGCAAGACCGTTACCCTGTGCACTGGTTGTCCATGATCGAACAATATACAAGTAACAAGTTTGTATTTGAGGCAACAAGAGTACAAGACAAGCAAGTACAAGACAAGCAATTCATGATCCATTCCCAAACGAACAAGCATGCAGTTAAGTATCTGTTCATGAAATTATTGACAAGCATATGAACCAAGTCTATTCTCTTTTATCTTGGTTTCTTTTATTATTACTTGGTATCGTTTGATCGGGGCAAAGGAGAGTGCAGATTATTAGATGTGAAGCTTGGAAGCAGGGCTAGCTAATCGGGTTGGTAGCCACTCACTTAGATTTTGGAAAGAAGAAGGAAAAAGGCGCTTCACGACTCCGCTCGCAAGCCACCTACTGCTCGTTCACCTGCACACGAACAGCTTGATTAATCCTTCTTCCTCTCTTTCCAAGTCTCGGAATAGAAGTGCAAGTCAATGAACGAAAATAATGAAAACCATCGAAACCGTTCAAGGAAAACAAGCAAATCCCAAAACCAACTCAAAGCACGAAAGCAACAAGCGACATCGAAAACTGAGGCAATAAAAGATAGCAGCGGAGAGTCCCTCCTGACTCTGCCGCTAAGCCGATCCTTGGGGCGCAGTCCACTGAATATGGGAATCGATTCCGAAGAAACAAATCCATAACGAGGACGAGTTCTTAATTCAATCTATCCCGATCGAACGATACCGTCTTGTGTTTCTTAGCCGCGATCTCCGCACCGGGAGAACGGGGCGCTACATCCTACCCAACTAATTGGAAGTTTCGTCCCGAAACTTAAGAATAGGACCTACCGTTAGGGATTATTGCGTACAGGATGGCGATCATGACTCAAGGAACAATCACGGACAGAATGATCTGATCCACCACAGGCTAGGCATAATCCAAGTTTCAGGCGACATTTGTCGATTGCATGCCCCGTCTTTTTGCAGAAACTACAAGGCTTGTTTGCTTTCTGCTTTCCACCGTTATTGTGACGCTTTGTAGCGTTGTTTTCTCTCTCGTCGCTTTGGCGTTTGTGACTCGATGTATGCACAGCGCCGATAGAAACGTGAGGATAGAGTGGTTCGAGAGATAGGGCGTGATTCATGACTTCACGCATTGTACGATACTGATGAACGGCTACGTACGAATGGATGGCAAGGCGTAGACCACCTTCAAACCTTCTAGCTCGACTCGCTACATCAGGTAAATAGGCCCTAGCGAATTTGGAGAGTCGGTTGAATTCGGTCGCGTACTCCTTAACTGTCATGCTGTCTTGCCGCAGCTGCACGAACTCGTTTTCCATCTGACGTTGTACTGGAGGGGGTACAAACTCCTCTTCAAACGCGGCACAAAAAGTCGTCCACGAGATCGCCTCCTCTCCGTGATCAAATTAGAGAGATCGTCGATGCACGTCCCACCAATCGTGTGCGTTGAGGCGGAGCTGTAGTTGCGCGCAGGCGACGCGCTTCTCTTCGGGGACCTCTAGCAGAGCGAAGTGATCTTCAAGTTCGGCCAACCAATCTAGAGCTACGACTGGGTCCTCAGTCCCATTGAATGGGGTGTTGCAGACTTTCTTGAAGTGGCCAAAGTCGAAGGCAGTCACGTCCCTCGCCCTTGGAATTCGCGGCGTCTCTACTTCAAGCACGGGCTGTTCCACCGGAGTCGCTGGCGTTGCCGCGGACTGGTTGGATGCCAAAGTCTGAACGATCTGCTGCAGGGTATCTACCTGCTTCTGTTGGACTGAGAATCGTGCTTCTATATTGTCTTGAAACTTGAGCTGACTCTCTTCCGCCCGCTTCTCGGCCCGTTCATAGCGAGCCTCGTCCCTTTGTTGGTTTGCCTCCAACATCTGCAACATTCGTTGGACGGGATCGATGCTTGGCACGGCTAGCTGGCTCTTTGAACTTCCCGAAGTATCCGAACTACTTTCTTGGCCTTGCATTTCGTCCGGGGCTTGCGCTGCAGATTGCGCTGGAGCCATTCCTTCAAAAGAAGGTAAATTACATTAGAATCATAATGTATTATGGACTTATTGCATGAACGTATCTCATTTTGGCCTAGCGAGTTCAAGAGTTCGCACAGGAATTTGATCGTTAAAGGAACTTTTCCAGAACGAAGTCTAAGGAACTTTGAATCTGTGCTCTGATACCACTATGTCACGACCCAATTTCGTAGAATCACTTGAGGTGTCCCCCGAATCGTGACCGCCGTGCGGGCCTGGAGTTGCGCCCGCACAAGGCTTTAATGATTTGCATATCAAGCACATATTCAGAGTACGCAGATAAATTGAAACACAGATTTGAAACATAGAAAAGTTCTCTTTATTGATAATGAACATCTATTACAAACTCTTGAACGAGTTAGCTAATATGCCGAACGGCTTACAAAAGAGATAACTCAAAATGAGATAGCAGTCCTGTACATTACATCCCTTTATAAACTCAAAATGATAAAGACCTCCAGGCTGGAGGACAGCTTTGCCACGGAGCTGCATTTGTGTATGAAGAGTTGCAGCTTCGGACTTCAAAAGGCTTCGAGGACGCGGTGAAGATGCGCCAACAGCTGGACTGGATCGGAAAGACGACTTCGGCTCCTCGCTCGGTTCGCCTTAGTACGGAGAACCTGTTTCAACGAGGGTCAGCATATCGAAACATGCTGGTGAAGGCGAGCTAGCCTGACTATACCAATCAACACGTTATTTAGTGAAGCATGCATATTTGTGGGTTTCTATCTTGCCTTAGTTCATTTACAAGTAAGCAGCATATTGAATTTACTGAAATGAACATGCCACCGTTCGGTGGATTTTACCTGACCGTTTGAATTACCTGCACAATACTTACCTTGCCTTCCCTGCCACGAAGACATAAGTTAGTTTGCAACAGGTTTAAATATACAAGATGATCACTGGCTTGGTTGCCATAATGGACGATAGTCTTTGACGAGAATGGTGTGCAATAAAAGTACAAGGGGCATTGCAAGCCATTCCGCCAAGAACAGGAGACTAAACAATAGGTCTCGCCCGGACCGGATCGATGCCAGTGCCCCAGCATCGTCCGCAAGACCGTTACCCTGTGCACTGGTTGTCCATGATCGAACAATATACAAGTAACAAGTTTGTATTTGAGGCAACAAGAGTACAAGACAAGCAAGTATAAGACAAGCAATTCATGATCCATTCCCAAACGAACAAGCATGCAGTTAAGTATCCGTTCATGAAATTATTGACAAGCATATAAACCAAGTTTATTCTCTTTTATCTTGGTTTCTTTTATTATTACTTGGTATCGTTTGATCGGGGCAAAGGAGAGTGCAGATTATTAGATGTGAAGCTTGGAAGCAGGGCAAGCTAATCGGGTTGGTAGCCACTCACTTAGATTTTGGAAAGAAGAAGGAAAGAGGCGCTTTACGACTCTGCTCGCAAGCCACCTACTGCTCGTTCACCTGCACACGAACAGCTCGATTAATCCTTCTTTCTCTCTTTCCAAGTCTCGAAATAGAAGTGCAAGTCAATGAACGAAAACAATGAAAACCATCGAAACCGTTCAAGGAAAACAAGCAAATCCCAAAACCAACTCAAAGCACGAAAGCAACAAGCGACATCGAAAACCGAGGCAATAAAAGATAGCAGCGGAGAGGTCCCTCCTGACTCTGCCGCTAAGCCGATCCTTGGGGCGCAGTCCACTGAATATGGGAATCGATTCCGAAGAAACAAATCCATAACGAGGACGAGTTCTTAATTCAATCTATCCCGATCGAACGATACCGTCTTGTGTTTCTTAGCCGCGATCTCCGCACCGGGAGAACGGGGCTCTACAGCTACCCCTCCCCCCTCCCTAACCCTAACCCTAATCCTCTCCACAGCCGCCCCCTTCTTCCCCCACCAGCAGCCACTGGCCACCAGCCCCCTTCCCCACCAGCCAGCAGCCCCCCTCCCCGTCGGCCAGCACCCCCTCCCCTTCCTCTACGTCGACCCCCGTCCTCTCTCCATCACCGCCAGCGCAGTATTTCATCATCATCTTCTTCTCTTTTGCGAGTTTTAACTCGGTTCTGTCCGTATGCAACTGCGATTGTAAGAAAGAACGAGAAGTTTAATTTTTTGATTATCATTTTTTGTAGCAGCAAGTTGTAATCAAAATATTAATTATATAGTTGCTAGTTGGATTGAGGTATATTAGTGAGAAAACTTTTGTGTGAACTCCTGACCTCGACTACAACTATCGGTTCTTTCTCCTCCTTCTCGTCAGGCCATGCGGCCTCGGGTCAAAGTCGCGTACGGGACATGAGCAACGACTCTCATGGACACCGCTGTCGCTGAAGGAGGAACAATAGACGTAGAGATGAGGACGACTGAAGGTGGAGACGATCTAGATCTGCCACCGTCTTGTTGATGTAAGAGGACAAGAAGATGACGATGGAGACGATCTAGGCAAGTTGACGGCCCAAGAGATGAAGGCTTTGTTGAAAGATTTCTTCTCTAGGAGGCTGACCGAGATTAGCTCCCGTGTTGCACACGCAGATATGTATCCTTCACCATACAAAATAGTAAAGTTGGATAAACTGGAGATAAAGTTGGAGGGTACTTCCAACTACTTGAAGTGGTCGCGTTAGAAGATGCGGACTCTGAAGGCAAGAGACTTGGTGGGCTATGTGAATGACAAAATCAAGGCACCTGAAGATCACTCCTCACGGGAGTTTGCTGTGTGGGAAATCGTTAACAATGTTGTTGCTTAATGGTTGACAGTCTCATTGACCGACCAAGTATCGGACAACGTGGAAGCAATGGAGGGTGCTGGTGACATTTGGATGATGATATGAGATATGTACTCAGGGTCGAACAACCTTATGAGGGTCTTCCAACTACATGATGAATTTGATAAGGTGGTCCAAGAAGATCACACCATCTCTGAGTATACGGCTCTACTGAAGAAGTATTGGTCAAATCTCGACCACTATGATCCCATTGGCGTAGTGGATGAGCAAGTAAAACCAGCATTTACGAAATATTATAAGAAGTTCATAGAGCATATTTCGCGACAGAGGATGATAAAGTTCCTGAAGGGGCTTAACCCAGCATTCGAGTAGAGAAGGAATGTCCTACTTGCACAACCCGGACTACCATTACTAGAAGAGGGCATAGCTGCAATAACACAAGAAGAGGCACGACTGAAGCTAATGCTTAGCACCACTAGCTCTCCGGGGGGGGGGGGGGGGAATTAGCTCTAGCATTGTTTAACCCAAACCCTTCTGGAGGGAGAGGGTGCTACAACTGTGGAGAACTTGGACATTTTATTAGATTCTTTACGAAACCTCTAAGAGGCCAGTCTAGTGGCCGCAGACGTAGCTGTCATGCCCCAGTCCCAAAATATGTAGGACTAGGACACGTAAGCATGCCAACCGTATATATATGGCAACTCCAATATATGAAAACCATAACACATGCGTACGCTGTATTATGAATATCAAATCCACAAGTGATAAAACTATCACAAGTCAAAGGGAATAATCTAAATCTCATCCACAAAAATCATATATAAATAAATGACCAGTATCTATGAAACTAGATCTCAATGTAAAGTATCTCATGATGACAGTCGGATGGAAACAAATTCACTACCGAACTGGAATATAGAATAAACAAGACGAATACAATATAAGTACAACATCCAACAATCACTGGGACTCGAAGCGAAGACCTCCTCGGAACATAAGCAACAAGTCCGGATCTGCGCTCCTGCAAATACTCATGAACATCTACACCTGGAAAGGGACCAGGTCCTCATAGGGACATAACAAGATACATAGAAGCATGCCATAAAGTAAATACTGAATAAAAAAAGGGTTGCGCTAACCATCTAAGTAAAATATAATTTGAGGACAACTTTGAGTGTATGGAAAAGTGTAGGCTAGACATATGCTGACGTAATTCACCAATCGTGACAACTGGCTAGTATATGTCACATATGCCCCCAATACAAGGGCGCAATGTAATATAATAACGTCCATACCGCTCCGAAGAACGGGAAATCTGTATAGTATATAACGTCCATATCGCTCCGAAGAACGTGGAATCTGCATAGTATATAACGTCCATATCGCTCCGTCGAGCGTGGAATCTGCATAAAGGAAGTGGGTGTCCCATACGCCTACTAGTCGTCCTCCCCGCCCAATGATCTATGCATGTCGTATCCACAACATGCTTCAGCCACTACTCCGAGGCGTCGTAACTCTGGCTCATAGTCTATCGTTAGAAGAATAGCCCAACCTTAAAACCAAACAAGGACAAGGATTGGACCTTCGTACCACAATAGTCTATGCTCCGACTACTAATAACTGCTAAGTCTTCTATCATGCATCGCTAATAGCAGTTATTCCCTATCCGTCGTACGCCTACACGTACAGGTGGCCAACCACATACGCAAGTCCGTGCCCTACATGAGACTCACAACACGTGTAAGAAATGTGTCAAGGCCTGGGGAGTTATACCGATAACTCCATAACTTTAGGTGGATCTACTAGACACTAGGTCAGACACAAGTCTTAACGTCAACACCCGAGTCTCTCTCAGACGCGCACAGTTATATAATCTAAAATAGTAAATATGCAACTAACAATATAACTGAATTTAAACGGTACAACAAAGGAAAGGTATACTTACCTGGCAAGAAAGCTGCGAAGTACCAATAACCTGCTCCTGAAGTCGCGCAGAACGATCCAATGGTCATCGGGGTATGCACACGGGAATGACGGTAACAACGATGAGGTTGGCGACGATGACGACGATGCGGTTGACGACGATGGCGATGGTGATGATGATAATGATAGGTGCTAATTAGGTTAATGGTGATGAAGGGATTGATGATAATGGTGATTTGGGATAGGATGATAGTGATGATGATTAAAAGTTGATGATGATGGTGATGAAGAGGATGAGGGTAGCGAGATAATGGTAATAACGGGGATGATGATGATGATGTCGATGATGAGATGATGATGATGATGACAATGAGGAGATGATGATGATTATGAGAAGATGATGATGATGTTCATTGTGAAGATGATGAGAAGTATGATGTTGATGATAATGTTAATAGCAATGGTGGTGGTGATGATTAGGTATGGTGGTGGTGACTGAACTCCGGCCAGGTGAGGGGAGGCTCGGCCAGGTGAGGGGAGGCTCGGGTTCAGGAGAGGTGGCCGAGGTACATCTCGGGGGAGACGTCGAGGAGGGTGACATGGAGGAGGAAGAAGGCCGGGATGGAGTGCAAGTGGTGGCTGGCTGGTGGTGTGGTGGTGTGGTGGTGTTTATGGTGATGGTGGGGACGACTGGAGATGCTGGGAGGAGGAGGTCGATCAGGCGGAGAGGTCGGGGAGAATATGGTTCAGTCGACGGAGGAGGCCGGGGGGGGAGGAGAGGTGCAGGGGGCTCGGGTGGTCCGGCGGGTTGCAGAGGGAGATCGGGATCGACGATAGTGGGTTCGAGCTCCAGCGGCTTGGGAGGAGGAGGAAAAAGAAGTCGACGGGGAAGAGAGGGATGGCAAGATGGGGAGGAGAGGAACGTGGAGGTGGTGAGAGTGGTAATGGTGGTGTGCTCCGGCGAGGTCGGGGTCGACTCCGGCCGGCGGAAGGACAAGGAAGAGGAGGAAGAAGAAGATGAATGGGAGGATGGCTATGGTGATGGTGATGGTGATGGAGAGTCCGGTGAGGGGCAGTGGGAGAGGAGGAAGGAGGAGAGAGTAGGGAGGAGGTGGTTTAGGTCGGGTCCAGCGGCTGGGGCAGCTCCGGCCGGCGGTTAGCAGCGGGGGGGGGGGGGGGTCGTGCACAGGAGATGGGGAGAAGGTGAATTCGACTATGTTAGTTTGGTTTAGATTTTGGGGAAAATAAGGAAAATGAGATATTTATACATGTAAGGGGGTTGGTTTGACCTAGAAAAATTTGACTTTGGTCAACATCCTCTTGGGTTGGGCCTTGGGCTCACATGGGGATGTTTGGTGGGCTTAAATTTATATTGTTAAAATGCAAGGATAGGTTTAATTGAGGGAGCGATGTGCGCGTTGCACATTTCAAAAATTATGGGAAAAATTCCTATGAAAGGGAAAGTTGGATTTCTTCATGTATTGTCCAATGGTGTAGACACCTCACTGCACTTTTGCATAAAAGTGTCCAACAATTAGAAAATTGCACAAAGATGGAAATTCGGATAGAATTAATTAAAATTTGTGCGCATGATGTTCTGGAATTAATTAGGAGTACATGGGGATAAAATTAGGTGGGACACAAGTGCCATGGACATAGAGGATTTAGTGTAGAATATTATCATAAATTAGGTTGTACGAAACGGGTCAAGATTGTGTCTCCAATTTCGATTGGAACGTACAAGGATACAAAGTCGTATTTATTTAGAATTAATTATAAACGTCCGCGACGAATATTATGCGACTAAAATGTAGCAAAAGAGAGCATAATTATAAGTTACACCGATGTCAGAATAGAAGGCGGTCATGACTAGGACGAGGTTATAAAGTTTGTAGGAAGGCAATAGCTAGTGTAGTGCTCAAGTTATCGAAGCAACGATAAGGTGCACTATGTGATATAAATATCGTATAGTTAAATCAAATGTCATGTTCTATTTCTAATTGGGTTCAAATTAGCCATAGTTTCACTATCTAAGCCAAGTAGGCCCAATTTTGGGTGAGGGGGTTTACAGTAGCCGTGGAAGGCGTAGGGATGCCAGAGCAGGCTATGGCGAAGGCAGAGATAATTATTCTGGAAGAAACAAGGCAAAACTGACAGAAGGAGAAAATAAGAGCCAGTTATCCGATATGACCCTTAATGAGAGAAGAATGCTAGAAACATGGAGGAGCATGAAGCTTGGCACCAGCAACAGTCGAGCCAACACCACTGGAGTATCGACTCCAACCACCTCTGGGGGTAACATCACCTACTATGCCCATACAAGCACAGGTATACCTGCTCATGCCCTTGTATCTACCCATAGACCAGGAAGTCTAAATTAGATAATTGACTCTGGAAAAATCTGCCATGTCACATGTGTCCATGATGACTTCCAAGATTATACTCAACTGGCAATGCCTGAAAGTATTCAGACTACTAATGGTACTGCTAGACCCATTATGGGTAAAGACACAGTTGAATGCACCCCTTCCATGACTATTACAGACGTCTTGACCAAAGCCTTCAGTTAGCAACACACATGCAGCACAATGAAGTCAATTTATTTTAGCTTAGTCATGATTACATATAATGGAGATATATCACAACTAGATTTTTATTCTAAAATTATGATTATATATATAAAAATCTATTACACCTGTATTTTCATATGATAGGGATCTATCACAGAGTCATCCCCATCTCTGCGTCCCGTTGGCTCCTATTGCGGAAGACATAGGTGCGGAAAAAATTAGCTTCTCAGTGCAAACCACAGTACATGGAAAAGAAATCCATACTGTGGACGAGGATGCTATACAAAACTGGGCCTGTTTAAATTAGCATAGCCCAATTTTGTCTAGACTCGATGGAGGACATGGTCAGTCGAACGAAAGATGTTCCTCTATCGCCATCCAACACCACCGCTAGAAGCCCCAGTTGGGATTCTTATCCCAACCTTGTAACCAACACAGGGGCCATATTAAGATGGTGATTCCAGCGAGTTGGGTTGAAGACAACGAACAGTCTTCTGGGTAATTTGTTAGTTCAACACGAACGACAAAGCTTATGATATCCTTCCATGCTCCATCACACAAAGAGTTCAGCGACAATGACCTCAAGATGAGCCTCCCACCCATCGTTGAGAAGCGTCTCCTCTTGCATCTTCTTGGTGGACAGCAAATTGGATAGAGCCACGCTGCTACGGTCATCATCGTAGGCTCATACTTAATGACGACCATGCTCAAGTCTCACAACAGGAAAGAGATAAGTTTGAGAAATGTTGGCAAAATTTTGCTCCTATTTGTAGGAGAAGACTTGCCAAAGTTAGCATAGTTCTCAAAAATTGCTTTTGAAAAGTCGCTGCATCTCCTCAAAGACCGTGTCAAAACCAAAAAGTGAGCCAAAGATACGTGCATGTTAGCCACATCAGCAAAATCCATTGGGATTCTTCCCAGAATGCGCGCATAAACTTATCAACAACTGTTATGCTTCTAATTCAAAGTAATTTTGAATTCAACTGAACAAATTTAAAAACTTTGAAGGGAATCTTGTAGAAGCATAAAAAGTGTGTCTCAGATATATGGCACAGTTTCCTACAAAAAGATCCAACAAGCAGAAGAATGACACACTTTCTACTTGTCTCAGAAGAAAGAAGCACATTTTTATTACTTTGGCGCACTTTCCATTATTTTCAGAGGATGGCACATTATTCAGAGAGAAAAAAGTGACGCACTTTCTTACGATAGTTCGTACACAAACGATCGTTTCTATCTCAAGCATTTAATGCAACAGACTAGCAGTTGACATATGCAGAAACTGAAAAGTCAAAAGTCATCATTATAATAGAGCGGCAGCACGAAGACCCAGGTTATCGTTTAGCGACCCATTCGCAGTGCAGATCCTTCAAAAGTGCACCACTGAGCCATTTTCTTTAAAAGTTTGTCGCAGTACCACTCTTTTCAAAAGTACGCCGCAATGCCACTCCTTTCAAAAGTGTGCCACAGTGCCACCCTTTCAAAAGTGCGCCACTGTGCTATTTTCTTCAAAAGTGCGCCGCAGTGCCATCTCTTCAAAAGTCCGCCACAGTGCCACCCCATCAAAAGTGTGCCGCAATGCCACCCCTTTCAAAAGTACATTGTTGTACCACTCCTTCAAAAGTGTGCCACAATGCCACTCCTTTCAAAAGTGTGCCGCAGGGCCACTCCTTTCAAAAGTGCGCCACAGTGCCACTCCTTCAAAAGTGAGCCGCAGAGCCACTCCCTTCAAAAGTGTGTCACAATGCTAGTCTTTCAAAAGTAGCAGTGCACCGCAATGCCACTCTTTCAAAAAGTGCTCCACAGTGCCACTCCTTCAAAAGTACGCTGCAGTGCCACTCCTTTGAAATGCGCCAGTCTCCAGATGACTTCTAAAGTATGCATACTATCCACCAACAATGAGCGATTATAAGCGTCACTTTGCGCCCTTGAGCACGAGCCTGAGTTCGAGTCTGAGTCCGAGTCGCTAAACCCCTATGGGGCTTAGCTCCTAAGAAAAACTTCCCAAAGGTGGTGACAAAACAAAGATTGTCATAATGGAGTTCACACTGAAACCCTCTAGGAAAAGTCAACCCACATGGGCCTCCACCCTATGTGCATATACCAATACTAAGCATAGCTATATATTGAGATATACACATTGGTGGTTTTCTAATGTGGGACTAAAACTCCTAAAGCCAAGTAGAAAATACCAACAATCCCCCACATATATCATAATATATGGTTGAACGTTCCTCACAGTGACTGCCATCATGCATTAGGATAGATATCGTCGACGACTTAAATCTTTCCGCATGGGTCAAATAACAGTACGATACAAGAATGGACTAGGCCTTGAATTCTGCACCATAGCTGTTATTCTCCCCACTCACATAATGACCTCAAATGTGCCATCCGGTCGCACGTTAAAGGACCCGTGCTGACCTGGTCTCAGTGCGTGTATCTTAGGCATCTACAAGCTTTCCCTCAAGAGATGGCCTATATCTCTATCCATACACTTAGGTGAGTTCTTTCACTACAGAGAGTTTATTATCTGACATAAAGTTTTATGCTTTTGTGCGGTGCTATGCCGCATGACATGGTTGTCCAAGGCCGAGGATCCACCTCTTGTGGTACCATACCACTGTAGCATGAGGACACAGGCCTCTTAGTAGTGTCGTTACTATACACAACATGGACCTTTGCGCTCATGTGTGGTGCTACGTCGCTGTGACATGGCTTAAAGCCAAGGTTTACTCCCTCATGAGATGTCACCCATTGTAGCATGAGGTCACAGGCCTAGTAGTGTTGTACTACCTTCCAGCATGAAGCCTTGAGCTTATGTACGGTGCTACGTCGCTGTGACATGGCTCGAAGCTGAGGTTTACTCTCTCATTTGGTGTCACCCACTGTAGCATGAGGTCACAGGCCTCTTTGTAGTATTGTACTACCACTTTATATTTTCTTTCAATATTAGGCTACATGCCTATGTGCGGTGCTACTGCCGCTGTGACATAGCCTGAAGCTGAGGTTCACTCCCTCGTGTGGTGTCATGCCACTGTAGCATGGGATTCAAATCCCTTGTAGTGCTAAAACTACTCATGCTTCGTGTAACACACGTCGGACATTCACTCTGCCCAAGAACTCATTAAGGCGTCAAAGCCATCCTCTCACAGGAAATATTCTGATCAAGAACAAATAATAGACACAGTGGTTTCGGGTATATATCCCATAATATTCCTGAGGACTATCCACTGTACCTGATATTCTCCTGGTCAATGATCCTCCCTTGAACCAATAGCTAGATACCTAGTAGATTTCTCTTTGAACCAATATCATAAAACTAAATGGTAGGATTGCATAGACACAATACCAGAGGTCCTCCAAGCCCATATATGTTGTGTCCTTGACTATGTGATGTGTTACTGCCGCTGTGACATGGCCTGCAGCCGAGGATTTATCTTGTCGAGGTACCTCATAGTGGTGTCACCCCACAGTAACATGGAGTACTACGCTCCTTTATAGTGTTTGACTTTGACTATATGCGGTGCTATTGTTGCTGTGACATGGCCCAAAGCCGAGGCTTTACCCGGCCAAGGTACCTCATGGTGGTGTCACCCCACGGTAGCATGGAGTACTACCCTCCTTTATAGTTCTTACAATCAGCTGGCACTTGAGGCCAATAATGAACGGATTTTCCAGATTTACCTGACTCCGATCTTTTACCACTGTAATAATCCACGCTAGCTGCGCTCATTCAGTATGCTGTATTGGCCTGTTATGAACGGATCTGCTAGAATCACCTGGCTTCGAACATTAAACACTATAATAATCCACGCTAGCTGTTCTCATTCGGTGTTCTATACTGGTCTGTTATGAACGGATCCGCCAGAATCATCTGGCTCTGAACATTAACCACTGTAATGATCCATGCTAGCTATGCTCATTCAGTGCTCTGTGTTTTATCCACACAGTTCTCTTCAGACCTTTGAAGATATGAATAGATGCCACTGCTGCAGCTTTCTGGTTTTCACAGTATATTGGTATCATCCAAAATTGTGTACTAACCATAGGAAGATCATTTGAGAGTTTCCAGAGCCATTCTGGTTAATATGCTGCAGTTAGTATTGCATAGAATTCTGAGAAAATACTGCTTCTTCGTTTTCCACGATCTAGCAACACCACTTTCTGGAGAAGTCATGTCCTCCTGTGGATCTTTCACTCTTCTTTTCTGAGCACCAACTGACATCATTGAAGCCTTTCATCATATCTTGATAACTGCTGTAGTACAGGATATACCACTGAGTCCACTTGAGAATTATGACGACTCTATTCACAGCTTTCAGTGTTCAATAACACGCATACTTCTCGTGAACTGGCTCAGCATCCCTTTAGCGAGAGCTATATCAGGCCTATTGGTACTCACAGCTTGAATCATTCACCTGATGATGCTTGAGTTCACCAACTGTCTGATGCTTTCCCTTGGATAAGGCTTTATCTCTATGTCATACTTGAGGAGTATCGTCCATGATACCAAAAATGTGTTATCAACTCTTCGTGCACAACAGTTGTGACGAAGCAAGCCCCCTGGCATCCGGATTATCTTAAATCTTTAAGGATGATATACGCAATCCCATGTCCTAAGTCTAGACAAAAGAACATCTGTGTGCTAGTAATACTTCTATTTCCACAGCTGGGATTAGTTAGTCGTTCACGTAGATACAAAAGATTACTCCTTTCTTATCAGCGATCTTTGTGTACACACACATGTGTGTCTCGTTGATTCTGTAACAACTTTGACTAGATGACTTATCAAACTTCTGCTGCCACATCCTGGGATTTGCTTCAAGCCGCATTGAGATATCACCAACCCGCATACTGTCTTCAAACATGAATGACAATAATTATGTCTGTTGTCCGTGAATCTCTCATGACTGTCTTTTATCTGATAAATAATCAGATTATGAATAGCATCTACGGGAATCATCATCCTGATATATGACACCCTCAACGAGGTACCTTAGAACTCAATCCCCTGTTATCTGAGAAAACCCTAGGCAACAAGTATATTCTTGAACTTAACTGTTATGGCTGCTTCCATTTTCTTCTACTAAAGATATATAAGCATATGATAGGTATAGATCCTTCAGGCAGATTGATCAACATCCCAAGTGTTGTTATGGGGTCAATCTCTTCATGGACTGCCTCCTCCTAGCAAACCGAGTCGTTAGTCTTCATTGCCTCATCATTGGTAAGTGCTATAACCTCCATATAATAGGTGATAAGATCATCTTTGGTCCTTCGACCTCCTGAATCTTCTAGATGACTGCTCTTCTAGTTTTGGTTCAAATGTTGTCTTTTAAAAGACAACTCCTCCCTGTACTGTCTTCTTCTACAGAAGTGCCAACAACTCTGGCTGATACGGTCCTCCGAAAAATCCCTACAATCGAACGATCTTCATGTGGATCTGACTTTGAACCAGAGTTACCTCAGAAGTGACGAACGGTACTAGGGATATGACCGTAAGTGCAACCTTCTTCCACAGACAATCCGAAAGGCCCTTTGACCAACAATATAGGAGTCATTATTACTGTCAATTGTTGGTCCTTCCTATCTGCACCTTCAAAGGACAGGAAGAGTACGAAGATGTCATTCCATAGTCAATTTTATATTGTAAGCTGAACGATGTGAGTCCAAAGAATGATGCATGTTCCATAGTCAATTTTATGTTCCAAGCTGAATGATGCGAATCCAAAGAATGATGCATGTTCCATAGTCAATTCCATATTCTAAGCTGAATGATGCGAATCCAAAAAACGATACGAATCCAAAGAACGATGAATGTTCCATAGTCAATTCCATGTTCTAAGCTGAACGATGTGAATCCAAAGAACAATGCTCTTCGTAAAGAAAACTTCTGAGTCTATCGATTTATAGACCGATATGACCCTCAGCTCCATACTTAGCAGTCCCTGAGGTTCTCGAACGCTTCATCCTTCGATTATGAGAAGATACGTGAATGTGTTTCCCCAGAAATTTTCAAAGAAAGAAGTGATAAACTTTACCCTGTCCCTTTGTTGAGAATAGAAGTCACAGATATATGAGCGCACCGGCTCCATAGGATCTGTACTTGTAGTCATCTGTCTAAACGGTTTCCTGACTACCTATGTCTGAATATAGCCATCACGAGTCTCCACCTTCTTACTCCCACATCTTGGAGATATCCCTGAACTTAGACATCTTTGAAAAGGACATATCTTAGTCAGATGTGACACAACTCAATAAGAGCAATCTCTTCCTCAAGCCGAAAGTCCAGAATCATAATCCTGATCCCTAGATCTTCTGGTTGACACTTGTTCGCCATAGAGACCTCCTTCTTAGATGGTGATCTTCCTTGGTGAACAGCTCTTTCACAGAGAATGCGTGGCTGAATGCACTAGTGTCTATCCACCAGTCAGTAGACACGCTTAATAACTCAACCTGCACAATCATAGCAACCAAGTTAAGTAATCAAAGGAACCAAATTTTAGCTATACCTTGCTATATTGGTTCGAATTGGTTCTGCTTTCAAGCTCCAATTTCAGCCATTCGTCAAGTCCTTCCAGAGCAGTAACCTTCATGCGCAAAGCCTCCATGCGTCCTGCATGCGTCCAAGACACTATGCGGCCATCTCTGTCATGCGGCAGGACCTTCAATGCGCCAAGAATCTGCCAACTGCTAATAGTCTTTTATGTGGCAGGAGACTTCTATGCGGCCAAGTCTTGCCAACCGCCAAGAACTGTCATGCGCTAAGTCTCGTTATGCGCATACTCTGCAATCCTTGGTCAACTTATAATTTGTTTTCCAACTGGAATGCGCGTCCTTCAAACGCTAACTCCTACATTCTGGGAAATGGTAGGTTCTGACAAGTTATGTTCAAAATTTGACAAAGGACTCATTCCCTCATCCAAATGTTCGAAGTGTGTCCCGTCAATCTTCTCAAGTTTGTGAAAACTTGTTGCCGAGAAGATTTGATCGGATGTTCTACATCTTTCTTCGGATCTTGCTTTGAGATTGTTGGTCCCGAGACGGATCAAAGATGGTAGAACGCGGGCCATAGCAGAGATGCTAGCGAGACCCGAAGGTCCGCTCTCTACTGGAACCCAAGTTGTCGTCGAGATCACATATTCACACAAGAGTTCCTCATCTGATATAAGTCGATTCTAACGACGCACGAACCAAGAACATGTTACAAATTGGATCCGAAAAAAATTTAGATTACAAGTAACAAGTAAAACGTTCTTCTCTTTATGTTCGCAGACGCTACAATGAGAAAGAACGAAGCAAAAAAAACTGAAGAGAAACTCCTTGCTGGGGTGGTCAAAACCAACGTTGCTCAAAGCAAGATTCGTCGTGCAGACGATCTGCCCCCAGGAACCAGCAAGTTTATAAAAGAACTTCTGGAACGCTCAAAGTCACCTCTGAAAACACTCGAAAACACCATGCGATAGGAAGACACTCTGGCCGTATATGATCTGGTGTTCTCTTTCCATCTGTATTCTCTCTCCTCAAATGAAAAAGGAGGTCCTCTATATATAGAAGAAAACAGCACCTATGCGGCCTGAGAAAACTCCAGGCCGCATAAGCGCTGACCGACCAGATCCCCCAAATTCGGGTGTCCGAGCCATTGGCTCCGCAAGTCACGAGGCAGACACCGCCGCCAAACGCCGAAAGCAGTCGCTCGCACTGCTTGACAAGCTTACTGCAAGAGGCAGACAGTGCCTCCAAACGCCGAAAGTAGGCCATGTCCCCCCACGTCAGACTCTCCACATGTCGCATGGACACCTAGTCGGATGTGCGCCTAGCCGCATACGTACCGAGCCGCATGGCCCTTGGTCGCATTGCCCCTGGCCGCATGGCTCCACGAAGCATGCACCCGAGTAAGCAACTGTACATGTAACTCGTGCACGAGCGTCATGTTAAGTGCAAAGTGCGCCAACAAAGCGTCACTTTGCGCCCTTGAGCACGAGTACGAGTCTGAGTCACTAAGTCCCTGCGGGCCTTAGTCCCTAAGAAAAATTTTCCAAAAGTGGTGACAAAACAAAGATTATCATAATGGAGTTCACACTTAAACCCTATAGGAAAAGTCAACCCACATGGACCTCCACCCCATGTGCATATATCAATACTAAACATAGCTATATATTGAGATATACACATGGGTGATTTTCTAATGTAGGACTAAAACTCCCAAAGCCAAGTAAAAAGTACCAACAAAACTTTATAGAACAAATAAGCAAGCAGTTTTTTTCGTATAAAGTAATAAAATTATAAAAAAAGAGAAAAGTTTGGAGTAATAGCAGAGAGGGGGACTACTCGCCAACTGACTTGGCGGGGCGCACTCCTCGAGAGGCCGCTCTCCAACTCAGTTGGCGGGGTGCAGTCCACGAGAGACTGCTCGCCAATTGAGTTGGCGGGGCGCTGTCTACGAGAGACCGCTCGCCAACTCAGTTGGCGGGCCGCTCTCTTCCCTCCCCTGATGCCTCCTCGGTGACCACCCACCCACGACCGCTCCCCTTCCCTCGGAGACCCCCCCCATCCCCTCAACTTCCCCCCATCCCCCCTTCCCTCCCTATAAACACCCCCCACTACCTCCTCATTCTCCTCACACATTCTTCTCCTCCTCCTCCTCTTATTTTCACAGCAAGCCTCCTCCTCACACATTCCTCCTCCTTACTCATAGCAATCCTCCTCCTCCTCCTCCTCCTCCTCCTCCTCCTCACATCTTATAATCAAGATTTTTGGAGATGGCAACCCACAATGACGGTCGTATTCCTGGCGGACCGACTACGCAGCTTATTATTAAGCAACGTGAAGACCACATTTCTAGTCAGATATTTACTGGCGAGATAATTTTTGAAATTACAAGTTACCAACTTTATTAATTTACACACAAAATATAATGCATATGTTTTTTATAGTTATACGACTATGATCTTGGTTTACGAACCCGGATCCATGTACATTGGCGGACCGAAAGGAATTATCGTACGTGGAAGCTAAATTCGGTCCAAAAGGCTTTGGTGGAATCTTTTGGATTCTACTATATAGATCGTGTTAGATATTTAATCCACGATCTTCATTTAGTTGTAAGCCTTGCGGAGCGTTGGTAGCCCGAACGCAACACTTTCCAACTCCCATTCGGCGAGATGACGATCACCCTTTTTGATGTGAATAATATACTAGGGTTACCTATTAAAGGTAACGCTATATATTTTGATCCGCACTTAAAGGGATCTGATCTGATCAGGAGGTATCTCGGTGTTAGCCCTCCATCAGGTCTAAAAGACGGCAATTTTGTGATAAATATCTTTAAATCATTTAAGTTTTGATCGTAGATAAATATCACATCTAATTGATACAATATCTTTAAACAGGTTACCTGGTTACCTTACTCACTTGATCCTGATGCTCCAGAAATCAAGAGGACATCATATGCATTACTTTACATAGATCTCATATTATATATGATCGGTTCATCATGTACCATCCGGCAGACCGTGTTCTTCGGCAATTCGGAATGAGTCCAATAATTCCCGATGATCCACCGACAGTCGGTTATGAGGCATCAAATGCATTACAACGAATCCTTGGTCTCGTTGCTGACTGGAATAATCGGTTCGAGAATTTTTAAGAAAGGGACATGTCTCCCAGACTAAATTCTGCTGAGGAATGTAAGTTATAAGTTACTCATTATTCGTATTGATTTAGTGTAAATAGTTTGCTAAAATTTTGTTTATATTTTGCAGACATGGGTAGCCTGGACTATAGGCAATGGTGTGGATGCCCTCTTATGAGCAACCGAGTATACCACTATGAGGAGCAAAGGTTCAAGACTAGATCTATAGACGATTATACTCTGCGTGCTTTTGCCGATGGAATGCATGATTTGGTATGACTTCATTATACTTTCAAAAATACATATACATAGATATGATAAATATATTAATTTACAAGTTTCAAATTTCAGAGTGGTGTATACCGACAACATTTACAACGACCTCATATGGAGGAACATGTGACTCGTCGTCTTATGGAGGAACTTGTGACTCGTGTTGAGCATTTGGGTATTGGACGGGAACCGAAAATGCCTCCAGTACAATCCCGTCTTCCACCGGACTATCCGACTGGCTTAGTATGACAGAGACACTCTCGTCGTCGTCGGAGGGATACTGCAGAGGACCATTATGCTGGAGCGGGCCCGAGTGACCAGTATGTTGGAGCGGGCCCGAGTGACCAGTATGCTGGAGGGAGCCCGAGTTACCAGTATGCTGGAGCGGGCCCGAGTTACCAGTATGCTGGAGCGGGTCCGAGTTACCAGACTGCTGGAGATGAAAGCTACCAGATATTCACACAATTTTTTTCGACTCCATCAGCACCGCTGCCAACCCAAACTCAACAAGACGAGGACGAGGATGAGTAGATAATTTGTAACATTGTATGATTGCAATTTTTGTATGATTTGTAATAGTTTTTTATTACAATATTTGGGTATTGAACAATTCTATTTTACTCTCTCGGTTGACTAGTACATCTTCTTCGATTGTGTCCCATAGCACCACAATTACTGCAACTTAGATCTCTTGTCGATGAATCCCGGGGTTTGATGCGGTTCTTCTTTGGTCTTCCGGCTTTGCGTCTTACATCTGGCACCCCAATTTGTCCTCTTACCAAAGGAGCTTGGATCTTGTAGGGAACTGGAATTGGCTCTATTTTTTGTGCGTATACACTTTTCAAGGTTTCCGTCGAAAATACTGCAGGATAAAAATTATCAATACTAATATTGCAATATCTACAAACAAAACATGCATGTATACATGGTATATAAGTATGGTACCATCTAAAACATGTACAAGATCTGTCAGTTATATTAACAATATAGGTTCTACTTGTTGTCCGGTCTATTATTTCAAACTTATAACTATCAATAGCTAATATTTCTAGGTGGTTCTTCTCTTTGATAATATAAGCCATATTTTTTAACATCTTCGGACAATAATCTGTGTCTATATTGTCAGCAATCTTTCTACGATTGTCATAAAGTATAATAATCTTGGCTCTAATACCATCGAGAAGTATTGTTATTGGCTTATCTCGTAATTTCTTAATCCAGCTATTGAAACATTCAGCAAGATTAGAAGTGTTAATATCTAATCTAGGACAAGTAGCATACGTTGTTATCAAATGTTCAAATCGACGACTTTCATCGTTTACACCAATAAGCCAATCGTACAACATTATGTTCTCGACTTTAATTATATCAAACACACTCTCTGCATCCGTTTTATTATATGATCTAGCAAGCGAGTCTAACAAGCGTTGAAATACTGGTTCTTTGGTAACTTTTTTTATGTTTTGTTTAAAATATTGAATACAAAAAAAATAAGGAGATGCAGGAAAAATAGCACGAACAGCATTTATTAATCCCTTTTGCTTGTCAGATATAAATGAAATTATACTCCAATCATTAAAACAACTTTCAAAAGATATTTTAAGAGAATTTAAAAACCAAGACCAAGAATCACTATTCTCACCTTCAGCAACAGCATAAGCTATAGGATATAATTGATAGTTAGGATTGTGAGCACAAGCAATAAATAAGATACCTTGATATTTAGACGAAAGAAATGTAGCATCAGTACTAATAATTGGTAAACATCCCCTTAAAAATCCATCAATACATGACTTAAAACAAATAAAAATTCGTTGGAAGCTATTGTTTTTCGGCAGTTTTAATAAAACATGTACTACCTGGATTTGTCTCCATAATTCTATAACAATACTCCTCAAGACTAGCGTATGCCTCATCATAACTACCATTAATTTCAGCTAATGCTGTCTCTCGGGCTCTCCAGGCTTTGGAATAACTAACTTGTATACGGTGCTCCCTATATATATCTTTAACAATTTGTGATGGACTGTATGGCTGGTTATCTCTAATAATGTCAATTATCATGGTCTTAATCCATGAAGAGGTAGCTAGTCGATGACGTCCTGTACTAAGTCTTCATAAACAAGAATAACGATTTTCTAATGTACTAACTTTAACTATATCGTCATTTCCAATAGATTTGACATATACTCTCCAATTATAATTCGGTTGATCACAATTATATATAATTCCACGAGCATTATTCATAACACTAGCTGACAACTAAAATTATATTTAATTGCTAAATTACTTATAAAGCTTCTAAAGTGAGAACGACTAGGAAATGATTGTTCCTTAAATACTTCATCAGTGATAGCTTTTACAACATCATCATCTACCGTATAATCTACATTTTCAACTAAATCATCACTATTTCCATCGTCGTTGTCACTATCATCATCATGGTTAGATTCATCTGATGAATGACCTTCTTGGATAAATGAAACTATTTGTTGAGAAGAACTAGCACCCGAACTAACATGCTGATATTCAAAAAAATATTCATTATTTCTACTATCTAAGGTTGCTGCTACTTTAATAACATATATTTTTATATACCGTGATTGTGAATTAATCTCAAGAATATAATTTCATGCATCTTCACTATCTATCAAAAAATAATTAGAACAAAAAATAGACTTCAGAATAAAATCATAATGAATAGAACAACGTTCAATAATATGATTACGTATATTTTCAAAACTAATATTCGGATAAGTTGAAAAAATTATACTTTCTCCTCCTTCGTAATTTAACCCATTTACTTTACCGCCGTGCGAGCAGACAATTCTTACGCTACGATCCATGACGGTTGAGAACTTTTGCTACAGAAAACTCAAATGAACTTTAGCTGCAGGCAGAGAGACAGAGAGAGTGTTGGAGACTTTGCTAGAGGGAAGAGAGAAAATAGAGTGAGTGTGAGATTATTTGGTTGAGATAGAAAATTTATAGAGTGAATGTAATAGCCGTTGTGCAACGACTAAAATGTGGAAAACGGATCCTTACTCGCCAACTGAGTTGGCGAGCAGAGTGCAACGGTCCTAAGTTGCCAACTCAGCATGTCCCGCCAACTGAGTTGGCGAGCGACCTCTCGAGGAGAGCGTCCCGCCAACTCAGTTGGCGAGTTACTCTCCAGCGCTGCACCCCGCCAACTGAGTTGGCGGGTCATCCTCCTCCATACAAATTCGTCCAACTTTTTTCTTTTTTTATAATTTTATTAAATTTTATTACTTTATACGAAAAAAACCCGATAAGCAAGTATTTGGTATGACATTACAGTTATTCAGGATTCCTTGTAGAAGCACCTACATAACCGATAACCGTTACATCAAGTAGTTTTTCCAAACACACAAAATGCTAATTCTCCAAACATAAGTTTAACAACGAGTAGTTTGACAGCAAATAGAGAATGATATACTAAACAGAATAACATTTAGTAGTTTTCTATTTGACACTATTATTGATTCTATTTTACTTAATAGTATGTCTAATTAAATAACACAAAATTTTAGCATGATTCTAGTTTGACAACAAGTATTATACTTAATAGTATGTCTGATAATATATATACTCCTAATCAAAATTATTAATATATATTAATAAACCATTAATATTTTAGAATGTTGGAATTTTTTCTTTGATTTACTGAAACAAAATAACAAAAGGTTAAAATTATCGACCTCTGGGGAAGTCGTGTACGAACCACTGTCCTAAGAGATTATTCAAGATTTTATGTGCAGACTTGTTCTCGGATCCTTCTAAAGGTAAAACTTTCATGCAAACGATATCTCGTCACTGCACACAGTTTCGAAAGAATGATCCGAAATTAGCTATTGTCCAAAAGAGAAATGAAATGAGAACATATCTTAGATGTTGTAGAGAGAAACGAAACAAAGTTTTATTTTTTGTATATATTTTCTAGTCAAAATTCATGCAAATAGAGAAGAAGTAGACTGTATAAATAGACAGCCCCAACCGTAACGACAGGTTGTTAAAGGGCCATAAAAACGGATCGAAATTTGATTGTCCAAAATATATATATATAATTTAATGGAGAGAAACGGTGAAAAGAAAAGATGAACAGCAAAAAAAAAATTTATGGTCTCAATCCGAACCAAAAGAATAAATCGAGTCTGCATTCGGTGCCCGCAGATGTGGGTGTGTACTCGCACACGTTATACGAACCGAACCGTGTCTGGCCGGACGACGGTAATGCGCACGTGTGGTCCATAGGACTAGTCCACGATAACATACAAAAGAGCAAAGGAGAAAAAGTAATATAAGGACTAAGGAGTAAGTTATTCTTTCATGTGTGGGACTAAAGATTGGAAAGTTGCTTCTTCTTTTTCCCAACAAAGTTTTCAACAGTACCAAATTATGGATGCCGCAATTTTGAAAACTAAATGTCATTAGCACCTCAAAAATGCATAACAATGGAGAAATATGACTCCTAGAATCATGGCAGTCATTCGTCGTCTCCAATTCAATCGACTCGCACGTTTTCTAGAGTTTTCAAACTATAATGTAGTTCGAAACCATCAATAATGTTGTTCGAAAAATATAAATTTTCAACATACGTTAACTAAAAAAAATTTAAAAAAAATTATAAAAGTTGTTGTGTTCAAATTTATCCGGAAATACTTAGAAAACATAGTTTGAAATGAAGAAAGGAAGATTTACATTATCATCTTCAAGGAAGAGGAAGAGGAAGTTGTGCGAAGGGAAAAGAAGATGAATAGGAGTTTGAGTGTTTGAAATGGTGTGATATATCATTAGTAGATGGTGCTCAAAATTTCATCTTGAGGCCAAAAATAAAAAATAAAAAATAAAAAAAGTAAATGGGTTGAGTTTGTATAAGATTTGGTCCCAAAGATTGCGTGGTCAAATTAATGAGAGAAAAAAAAATATAAATCTAGAATTTGGTTCTAAATTGAAACTTACTATTCTACAAAATGATTTCCTATATTCTGAATCTAGAAATTCTCAGACTTAACCTATAGCTCATGTGAGTGTCTTGGACTTGAAAATCTAGAAAATGAAACTTAGAATGGATCTAACTGTTCTACAAATTGAGTTCCTACATTCTGAATCTAGAAATTGTCGGACTTAACCTATAGCTCATGTGGGTGTGTTGGACTTAAAAATCTAGAAATTAAAACTTAGAATGGATCTTACTATTCTACAAATTGAGTTCCTACTTTCTGCATCTAGAATCTAGAAAGATTGGATTGCGTCTTACTAATGATGCTCTAACAAATAATGTGATATTCCTTAATATTTTACAACTTAAAAATAATGTCCCCTGTTATGGAATAGTGTATCACTTTTGATGATGGCCTTACTAATTTCCAATACCCCATCCTTTCACACTTGGAACCTGACCATACGAGTAAAGAAGGATAAGTCAAGTGTCTTAACTTTGTTGCAACTGCGGGCATCTGTCATGCATATGGGGATGGTGTGTTGCATGAAAAATTATTGTATGTGCCAAATACAATGCATCGTTCATATGTCAACTGTTAAATTACTGTGGAGATATGTGCATACACATATTTTTATACAATCTAATAGTTAAAAAGGAATCGAATACACTATATCCGGTCTATACAATAATTTTTCGTGTTGCAGAGAGAACAAACCCACCCACCAACACCAGTATATATGCAACTAGTAGCTAGGGTGGTGGTCACATGGGGAGGGGATGGAGAAATTATCGGGTGAGCCGGGCTCACTGTATCTCTTTCTCTTCCTAATCGTTAGATTGCATAGAGATATGTGCGACAAAGTCGACACAGAGAATAATTTCTCCTGGAGACGGATATGTGCACAAGATTATTGGGGCCAACAGAGGAATAGGATTTGATTCCCCTCTTCCCTTTTTGGCAACAAATCTTTTGATCCAAGCAACTGTTTAATTTGATAACATGCATGGACCTTTCACAATGGCAACCCCACCCTTATTATCATCTTTCTTTTCTCTCCTCTTTAGGAAAGAAAAATCTCACCACCGTACCGGTGACCACACACAGAATACACCACAAACTCACTCTCAATTTTTTTTTTTCCTTCTTTTGGCTAAATTGTAACTTAATACAATCAACTATCACTGTTTTTTAACTTTATACAAAATTGTCCTCCCCACTCCACCCCCCCCCCCCCCCCCCCCTCCCCCTCCCGACTGCGGGTAGAGCGGACGTGCGGGCGACGCGGGTAGGGAGGTGGTTGCTGGGACGAGTGGTGGAGGTAGTTAAGGAATAAATAAAATTTTGTATATCAGATTGAAAATATTAGTTGAGATAGAATATTAAGTTAGTACATATCAAAGTTGAGGCTATCAAGTTGAACAATAGTGATAGTCGAGGGTATCAAGTTGCAATTAAACCTTCTTTCTTTTTTTTAACCTCATTAGTTGGGAGGGGAAGGGAAGGGATTAGAGCATCCCCAACCATACTGATTTGTAATGTGTTGTGATTCTTGTATAGAAAAAAGGCCATTTCTGATGGTTTGTGGCAAAATTATACTTACAGAAGACAATGAAGTACAACAAATTTTTCCAACGCAGAAATATTGAGATGTTTATTTATTTTCAACTTCCAAGACAACTTTTTCTCTTTTTTTTTTTAAAAAAAAAGATAGTTGTTATTCATAATTTATGACATGGAGACGAAGATATTATTGAGCGTATTGTTTAGAACTAGCCAACTTCGCAATATTGTTTGTAACTTTTGTCACATAAATTTCATAATTTACTTGACACGGAAAAAAAAAAAAAATTTGTCATTTCAATAATAAAAAAAAATTCCAAGGAGAAGCTCTTGATCTTAGGGAGAAGTCAATCAATCCATCAGTGAAAGGAGACCTTTGCACATGATCAATAATGGGTCATTTTCACATTCATGTTAACGTTAGTTTATAGGGCCTCCATACCACTCTCATCTGTAGGGTGGGGTCCCCTTCCTTCCTTCCTTCCTTCCTACATCTCTTTATATATGGGACCTGCCATAACTCTCCTTAACTGCATTTAGTTTCACACATCTCTCTCTCTCTCTCTCTCTCTCTCTCTCTCTCTCCATCTTTAGCTAAAAGCTCAAGTTGCAAGAGAAAGCAAAAGAAAAAAGGAAGGACATGGTGATCATCCTCCTCCTCCTCCTCCTCCTCAACTTATTTTTCTCAGCTTTTCTATAATTCCCAGTTCTGTTGATTGAGTTAGTTAATTCATCTATTTGTACATGCAGTGGGTTCTAATTTTGGCAAATAATCCTTTTTTGTTGCAGGAAGAGGAGGTACTGTCAGAGAGATGGGTGGGTTATGTGGACTGGAGGGGCAGGCCTGCCATGAGAGGAAGACATGGAGGAATGGTTGCAGCTTCCTTTGTACTTGGTAAGTACAATTTGTACTCTTCCCAAATCTCGTTATTTATAATTTTCATGAGATTAATTACAAGAATTAATGATGAATCTTCTGAAATCGTTGGGAGGTTCATTTATTTAATTTTTTTAGATGGCCGATGTAACGTTTTAAATAATTAATATGCTCCCGTGATTCGATCCATTGATCTTGAACCTTATGTCTTTTTTCGGTGACTACAAAAAAATAAAGAGATGGTTCAAAGTAAGAGTTGACACATTAATTAGAAGATCACAAATAAATAAAGAGATGCAGTACTGCGTAAACATATAATCAATATATATTATATGTAAGTAGACATCCGTATAATATGAAGAACTTTGGATAATATTTGTACTATTTGGAACTTGTTCTTTTTCCTGGGAAAAAAAATTCAGAAAGCAGAAACTGGAAATTCAGCCAGAGTCACACTTCTTAACTACTTTATTTATACTAGTATATACGCACGTGCGTTGCACGTATTTTATATTACTTGAAAAGAAAATAGTTTATTAAAAGAGCAAACGACAATTTCTTAATTTAATAGTCAGGAGCATGAAAGTTGGGAGAAATTAAATGACGGAAATAGAAAATATTTCTCTTATCTTTTGGGTTCATGTGCCTACTTTGCATGCATTATTTATTAACTTTTGTTTTATTCTCCAAACTACCTACTTTGCATACATGCATATCTTTATTTTATTAACTATCATTTTCCAAGTTATCTCATGCATGCATACATACATTTAATACGTAGTTAATACATATTGAAAATTGAAATGATGAAGGGTATTTTTGGAACGAAAATTTTTCACGGTGAAGCCTAGTTTTGGCATTATATAGAGGAGATACTGCAATTGCATGATATGCTGCTCCATGTGACAGAAATATGAGAAGAGGGGAATCACATGTTCTTCCCAGTCAAACTCAAGACTACTTCCTTCTTCATTGGTTGATGTTTTAGTGAGTGCATGCGCGAAGCCATTGGTGGGTTAGGGTAGGCTCCAGTCCACTTAATTTTTCATATCATAAAACTAGATTATTTCTGTTAAGTGTTGACTGCACTCTTCTCTTCTTAGAATATTTTTTTATTTGACAAAAAAAAAGGTCTTATTCTATTGTTTTGTAAACAAGTGAATAGTCCAGCAACATTTACATGCATATATCATGCATATGCACTATTATATGCTTGCTGCTTTGACTAACACGCCCATTGGTAGGATACTATATATAATTGCATTCTATGCCAAATAGATACTTTCTACGTTACAAAAGATGATACCAAAGACTCTTGATGTTCGAGTTTATGCCTAGAATAGCCCACCGAAAAAAACTAAATTTTTGTTTTGTCAGATTTTTTTCTTTTTCTTTTCATATGTCGAACACGGTTTTACATTGGCAGACACTGCACTGGTATTGACACGAATCCTGGCTCCGTCCTGGAGTGAGTGCAACTTTGATTTGAGTGATGAAGTAGTGAGAGGTTTTGGTGGTGGCATGCATGCAGTTGTGGAGATACTGGAGAATCTGGCGTATCTAGCGAATGCAAGCAACTTGGTGACCTACTTGCTGGACTTCATGCACTTCTCGCCGGCCCGGGCTTCGAACAGCGTCACCAACTTCATGGGCACGGCCTTCCTCTTGGCACTGCTCGGGGGGTTCCTCTCCGACGCCCTCCTCTCCACCTACCACGTCTACTTGATTGGCGCCTCCCTCGAGTTCCTGGTCAGTATTCTGCAAGCCGCCCCGCATGTGTATTCATTGCTAGTAACTAACTGTGTACGTATATGCGAGCACCAGCTTCGAAATAGCACCATGTGTCCTGGTGTTGCATGAGTTGTATTCCTGTGGACAAGCGGGTGCTATTTCAAGGACAGTTGTGCTATTTGTGATCTCCCAAAAAAAAA
Organism: Iris macrosiphon; assembly: GCA_036927795.1. Lineage (NCBI taxonomy): Eukaryota > Viridiplantae > Streptophyta > Magnoliopsida > Asparagales > Iridaceae > Iris > Iris macrosiphon. Next base: position 108,893,401 of record JAYESA010000017.1, read on the forward strand.
AAAACATTATAACAATGCTAAGTTTACTATCAAATGCTTACAACCCCCTCACCACCCCCCTCCCCTCCCCTCTCCTCTCGCGGCGTGGCGTTCCGGCCGCATGACGACCACCCGGACAGCCACCGGGTCCCACCTCTCCTCCCTCCTCCGATGGACGGTTGTCACGCGACGGTCGTAATAGGGTTGTAGGCATTTGGTTGTAGTCATAGCATAGCCCACAAAATAATTGGGTGATGACATCTTCCATTACGTGACATCTGACATGGCAGCTGATATAGTAGCTGACATGGCAAATTTTAACCCAAAAGTTAATTATCCAAAAAAAAATTGTTAATTTTAATGTTAATTTTAATATTAGTTTTAATGTTAAATTTTGTCATGTCAGCAGCCATGTCATATGTCACATAATGGAAGATGCAATCATCCAAAACTTTTTTTGGAGACAAATAGCATTTTTGTTTCTAGTATATCCCATTTATATATAACCAACCATGTGTCAATGTTTTTAAAAATTCGACTGGAGATCAACTCGGTCAGCACACCAGGTTGGATTAAACCGGACAAGCTAGCTAGGTTAATTAGGGTTGAACTATTTATATAGGTTTATAATCTTAATTTGAATATATTACATATAGTACACAACTACATATATATAGTACTTAGAAGTTATGCATGTTTACCGTAGTAGAATTAGTCAATAATGAAACATATTAACTTTGATTGCATGTAAAGTCCAAAACAAAACTCAAAACTCAAGGTCAAATCGGTTCAAAATTTAACTAGGTCAGACGGTTGAGTTGTCTGACCGGTCGGATTGACCGAATTTTTGAAAAGAAAAAAAAAATAGTGGATCGGTATTAAAAGCTACTGGTTCACAAATTGACCGGTTCAACCGTTCGATCCAATTTTTTAAAGACTACCCTGAATGATACATTTTGGTACACGTATCATTATTTTGAAAGGAACAGTCAGTTCTAAAAATTTACCACGTTATCTCTACTCTTATAATGAGCCTTGAAAACGGTTCAAAATTGAGCCGTCTAAGACATTTGTAAATACTCCACTAATTATTATATTTTTAACTAATTATTTAACTACCTAATATAATTTATTTATAATTAAACAATTCTAACTCAAGTGGTTAAGGTGAGAGGTATTTTTCTTAGTTGCTTGAATTCAATTCCTAAGAACGATAGTATCTATAATAATTAAAAAAAAATTCAATATTTCTTTTACGCACGTGCAATACGCGTACACGTTACTAGTATAAATAATACGAATGCATTCACATTAAGTGTTCCCAAAGTGAATGGTACATATGAATCGCTACAAAAATTATTTTTTATCCATGTCCCTTCGAGAGACTACAACTCAGTCCGAAGTCTTACAACCAATCCAGTCTGAAGGTCTATATATACAATCCCTAGTCCGAAGGACCCATCCAGCCCGAAGGCTACATCCCGGTCCGAAGGCACCACCCACTCAGCCCGAAGGCCTTACGCAGCCGTAGTCGTACCGCACCGCTCCACTCACATGCACTGCACCCAACCACCACTCCACCATTAATTCTCCCAACAGAAAATTAAATGGCATCGGGATGTCTCGAACCCACAACCTCCCCGTCCGGATGCATTGGTCTTAACCGTTAGTCTAGACGTCATATATTGCATGTATAGAAAATAATGTTTTGCTTGCTCCAAAACATAATACGGCAGTGCTACGTTGTCTGCGGTCTTGGCCTGCAAATCGTGACGACGGGTCACTTGTCAGCACCCTATTGACTGGTCAACCGATGTCGGACCTAAGCAAATAGGGGAGGCCCAATGGTCCGCGGTCAAGATTTGCGGACCAAGACCGCAGGCCAAAGAACATTTTCCGACATAATATCACTTACCTATGAATTCATAAATTCAGTCATGCAGTGGGGTGTCCACGGACCCCTCCTCCTCCTCCTCCTCCTCCTCCTCCGTTTTCGCTAGACCTACCTCTGTTATTCTCTCCTCCTCTTGTCATTCTTCGATCTCCTCTCCTGTTGCGGACCGGTGGTATAATTCTACCCATTTCATTTAGTAAAAACTCTCTCTCTCTCTCTCTCTCTCTCTCTCTATATATATATATATATATATATATATATATATATATATATATATATTTTACGATGGCTCAAGAACACGTTCATTCTTCGACTGTAGAGAGATTTTAGAATTGTCACCATTACGAGTTCAATATATACAGAGTGTTATTCCGTAAAACCTTTTTGAACACACCAAGTTTTATCATTTCGTATTGTTTTTTTATTCTCCTTACTGCTTTTTAACTTCTTCAAAATGTCTAGTTTGGAAAGAGTCCTTCCATTATACGATGACGTAGGAAGCCTTACAAAGTATCTTTAAGTAGAGAGAAGTTACTGATATGAAAGGAACGCTTACCGAATCCAATCCTGTATGAGAGGTCAACATAGTGAGCAAGCAATCTTCCCTTAAAAAATATTGAGTGCTTGACTCAAGATGGAGACTGCTTTCTGTCGTGGGAGTACTCGTGTGAACAAGAAAGTGAATCATCGATTGCTCCGATGAACCCCGGGCTAGCTATGTATGTTTTTAATTGTTCATGTTGTGTGTGGGGCTACCTAGGGTTTTTTTTTTTTTTTTTTCTGTATTTCGGTTAGTTTTTTGGTGCAAATTGCATTAGGGAGTGGTTCCGTAAGTATTCGGACTATTTTTTTTTTTCCTGTTATTCATCAGGATCTTATTCCTGGCCCGATATCAGACTTAAACTCACTTGATATAGATTCCTACTCAATTGACAAATGTACCATTCGTCGATCACGATCTTCTTCTTATTCTACTGTTTAACCTTGGGGGCAAGCAAGACAATTGTGACAATTAGCGTTAGTAGCTTTCTTTAGAAGTTCAAAACTGACCAAACACTGTAAAACCAATGACAGAGCTGGTAGAATAGACTCTATTATTGATTGGTAAGAGGGAAACCAAAGCCATGTTTATTTTGTGGTCACAATCCCTGGTAAAGTAGTCATAAATTTAAACGTGAACCCCACGACTTGTGCTTAGGCTCTACAGTTACGGATAGCCACTGACGTCCCCCCTTAATAAATACCCAAATGAAATGATATTGGTCCCCTCCCCTCTCCCTCTATGGAGCAGAATTTTTGTTGGAGGAATTTTTAGTTTTCCGTCCACTTATTTAATCATAATTCAAAGTACATCCTCTCGAATTATCATAATACGTAAAATATTTAATTTTTTTAATAAAAATTGTCAATGATTAACAGTTAACTCCTTTGACCTCCGTCTATGACCAAAATACCCTCAAATAAGTAGAATACATCTTGAATTATGACCAAAATATTCTCAAGTAAGTTAGATACACCTTGAATTATGATAAAATAAGTGGAGTGCAACTTAAAATATCTCTTTTTTATTTATGTAGTTCAAAGAAGTTGATTGTTAGCCATTGGCAGTTTTTGTTAAAAGTGAAAGATTTTATAATGGTAATTTGCACATTGAATTATGGTAAAACAAGTGGAGGACAACTCAAATTTTTTTTTTTTTAAGTTTTTGAAAAACAAGGAAAACAAGAAAAATTAAATTCTTTTCTATACAATTTGGAGGACAAGACAATGATATATATATATATATATATATATATATATATATATATATATAGAGAGAGAGAGAGAGAGAGAGAGAGAGAGAGAGCTAACAAATTAACACAAAAGTATGACAAGGAACATAAGTTTGACATTTAAAAAAAATATATCAAGATATTATATTCAAAGTCGACCGAGAAGTATAATTTCAGACAAGACTTTAGACTTTGACGATCTTTCTCCATAGAGCATATTCAGGTCATTCATTTTGTTAGGGCAGTACAATCCAAACCTAACTTATGAGTCAATAATGATGTTTCGTATCTCCAACTATAGAATAAAATTTTGACAATCTTTAGCACCATTCTAGACCATATCCAAACCTAACTTATGAGTCAATAATAATGTTTCATATCTCCAATTATAGAATATAATTTTGACAATTTTTAGGACCATTCTAGACCATTTTTTTTTTAGGACAACTAAAATTAGCTTCGACTAGAACAATTTAAGTGCTCGGGCCGGCCCTGACTAAGAGACTCGGAGAGTCATCTTACCCCAAAGAGGGCTAAAATCTACAACAATTTAAATGCATTGCTATGGAAGTTATTATTGAAGTTTTAGTACTCGTACACTTACATCATTTCTAACTAAAACAAATAAGAAGAATTTTTTTTTTATAAAAAAAAAATATATATATTTTGAAGAAAAGTCGAACTTGAAAGAAAACTATTTTGAATATTCATGTTCCCTATGACCAACGATCGATATTTTTGCATGAGATAGTAGAGCATGGCAATAGTGAGATACTGGTAATAGGGAAATACTTAGAACATGCTGGATGAGAGGTGAATAAGTGATATTTGGCCCTTTCCTTCTTCCTTTGCCACAAAAGAAAGAGCACTGTCATAAAGTCAATATTTTTAAAGAAGCTTTCTGAAGAAGAAAGAAAGAAAAAGAACAAATACCTAACGCTCCCTCTTCTTCAAAAGAACAAATGTTGATTCACCACTGATGCACCGTACACGTACGCGTCGGTCCCAGAGCCGAAAGTACGTTAGTTAGGTACACTAGGAAGAATTAATCAAGCTCGGCTAAGGTGCTTTGGTTCACGTGATTTGGAGGTGGTGAAGTCGTCTAAATTTGAATTTGAGATCATTTTACATGTTTGGTTAAAACATTTATAGATAATATTTACTGTGAAATCTATGGTGTATCAAATAATATCCGTATACATATATGAATTTGTTCGAAGCTACCGGAGTGTAATATGCAATAGGAAATACTCTAGTAAGAAGGAAAAAAAGAAAAAAGAAAAAAAAACTTGAATGTGAATATTATGCATGAGCAGGGTTTGGTTGTTCTCACGGTGCAAGCCAAGTCCCCAGCACTGAAGCCCCCAACGTGCTCCTCCCCTCCCGCCACCGCCGCCCCATGCCAGCAGCTCTCCGGCGGCGAAGCCGCGATGCTCTTCGGCGGCCTCTACCTCGTCGCGGTGGGCATCGGCGGGATAAAAGGGTCGCTGCCGTCCCACGGGGCCGAGCAGTTCGACGAGAGCACCGTCCAGGGGCGCAAGCTGCGTTCGACGTTCTTCAACTACTTCGTGTTCTGCCTCTCGTGCGGCGTCCTCGTCGCGGTGACGCTGGTCGTGTGGGTCGAAGACAACAAGGGGTGGCAGTGGGGGTTCGGCATCTCCACCGCGGCCATTCTGCTCTCGGTTCCGGTCTTCCTTTCGGGTTCTTCCAGTTACAGAAACAAGATACCATCGGAAAGTCCACTTACCACAGTAGCCAAGGTATAGATACTCCAGAAAAAAAATGTAGAACCTTGTCGTGTCGGAACACGTATCGGACATAATCCGAAACACTCCAGGATACACTAGCACAGACCATAATGTGGTATTGAATCTGACAGGTACTGATTGCCGCCGTCTTCAACTCTAGCTCTGCGCAAAATACGAGCAATGCGGTGGCCGACATGGCGACGAGCCCGGCGGAAGTGTTGCAAGGGAAGGCGTCGAAAGAAGAAGACGTGGTGGCAGCAGAGACAGAGACGGCGGCGGCGATCATGGAAGCCCCATCAGACCAACTCAAGTTCCTCAACAGGGCAGTCCACAGCAAGATTTGCACCATCCAACAAGTTGAGGACACAAAAGTAGTGATCAGAATCCTCCCAATCTTCCTGTCCACCATAATGCTCAACTGCTGCCTGGCCCAGCTCTCCACCTTCTCGGTCCAGCAGGCCAGCACCATGGACACCGGGGTGGGCAAGCTCATGGTCCCCCCGGCCTCCCTCCCCGTCTTCCCCGTCGTCTTCATCATGATCCTAGCCCCGTTCTACGACCACATTATCATCCCCTACGCCCGCAGGGTGACCAAGACCGAGATGGGCATCACCCACCTGCAGAGAGTCGGCATGGGGCTAGTCCTCTCCATAGTCGCGATGGCCATCGCAGCTCTAGTCGAGAACAAAAGGAAGAGCGTGGCGACCAGTTCAAACATGATCGACACCGACAACCCGCTCCCCATATCTTTCTTCTGGATAGCACTCCAGTACCTGTTCTTAGGTTCTGCGGATCTGTTTACGTTGGCCGGCCTGCTCGAGTTCTTCTTCACGGAGGCGCCGACGGGGATGAAGTCGTTGGCCACTTCGCTGTCGTGGGCGTCGCTGGCTATGGGCTACTATATGAGCTCCGTGCTCGTATCCGTCGTGAATAGCGCCACCGGGAGAGGTGATCGTCAGGGTTGGCTCAGTGGGAGTAACCTGAATCGCAATCATTTGGAGAGGTTCTACTGGTTGATGTGTGTGATGAGCTCGGTAAACTTTGTGCAGTACGTTTTTTGGTCGGTTCGCTACAAATACAGATCCACTGGGAGAGTGGATTAATGATATGGAAACCTTGCATACAATTCATCATAATGTTCTCAACTGTCTATAGAAATTGACATTGATGTAATTTTGATGCATATTGCCCCGTAAAGTAAAGCGTTCTGAGCTATGTTTCGGAATTCGGAAGGGTGAACAAAGACGATTGTTTTAAGTCCAAAATTTTTTTCCCCATAGATTTAGACGTAATTAATTGATCCAGAAGTTTGGCTTCACACATTACTTCTCTGCTCTCTGGTACTGTGTGAAACCAAATTATGAGTGTGAGGAGTATTGTTTTAATTGAGCTTCTAGTTATCTATGTTATCTGGACTCGAATACGGATACATATTCAAGAGTCGGTTCTTTCAAACTCATTATTAAAAGACACACGAATTCGACTAAAAATGATTAAATTTTAGATATGGATACTGAAATATAACTAAGATTTCATAAAAAGACGACATGCAATTATAAACTAGTAGTAAACTTTATTGAACTAGTTAAATAAGTCAACTAAAGGACCGTCCCTTCAGCTCCTCTACTACTTTACTATCATTTTACAATATTAAGATAAATTATCTGCTTCACTATCACATTAAAATAAACTATCAACGTCACTACCAGTCTTCCGATTGTCACAATGAAAGATCTGATTGTCACCATAGAGGATCGAATATGGATCTCATATCCATGTCCTATCGGATTAACACAAATACTTCTTTTTAAAATAGAGAGTCACAATAACATAGAAGTGAGGTACTAACTAAAAGAAATAGTACCATATTTACTGTGTGTCACATACTAATTTAGGTACTACTAAAACATACAGCCTTAAAGAATCGTCCCCGGAGAACAAGTACATAGAAAGATAAATATAAGTAAAATTATAAATATAAATTCTAGAGTTCTGAATACGAAGTGACAAACAAATATGATCAAATAAGTATTAAATTCCAAAACATATAAGGCTGAGAGAGAGAGTGAGAGAGAAAAAGAAGAACAAAATATGAAAAATAACAAAGCATCAAAAAATTGTTTCCATGGCTTATGATGGTTGCAGTGTTGATTAACATGCTAAGGAGAAGTTTGGTTCAAGTTTTGGAGGCTCGAAAATGGATTTTTGATTTCTTATCTTTATCTTTGTTTGGTATGTCTAGGATTGAAAATTAGGAAAGAATAGAAGGAACTTCATATTTCCATTATTGTAAGAAAGTACGTAATTCCTATGGTCCCCCTTGAGAATAGGTTTGCTTTCCTAGAAATGTTGTTTAATATTTTGTTTGGACAATAACACCATCATTTTCTTTTTAAAAAAAATCATCTTCTAACCGAAACATGTAAATTTAGATAATAAAAGCATGAAAGGATATTTATGAAAAACTAAATAAACTGATTTATTTTTCATATTTTCATTCAAGTCTAACCAAATATGGGTATGAAAATGTTGAATTCATTTTCCATGGAAAAAGAATGAAAAATAAATTTCTAGAAATACAAAACATTCATCCAAACGATCATTAAAAAAAGAAAGGTGCAGAGTTTGTTACCAGTGTATATATATATATATATATATATATATATATATATATATATATATATAGAGAGAGAGAGAGAGAAGAAGAAATAAAAGAAGAAAGAGAGGGGGATATGATTGCATATAGAGCTATATTTTCATTTGACTTCCACAAACTGAAACTCCACTTTTTCTATCCAATTACCTATTTATGTATCATTGTCGCCAAATCATCCGTACAAAATGAAAACAACAAAGGATGCATATAACAATTGCCTTCAATAATTAAGTGAAGAATTCTCCATTCATCAGCGTCGTCATCCAAGCCGTCTCACATACTAGGCTATGGCATGAGAAAACACCATAAAAGAAATTGAAGTTTCATGACGGCCTATTGGCCTGACATTAGCCCTGTATTCCTAGGAGTCATCCCAAGACATGAATCTAGGAGCCACCTTTAAATTGTTGAATCAAAATTTGAATACCACTGTTTCCACACCATTAAAAAGAACAAACAAAATCAAAATTCTTTGCCAAGTGACGAGCTATATAATGCTAGGTGTACATGGTGCCTGGGTGCACCATGCTGTTTCTAGAAAAATCAACATAATGAAAGTAACGAAATGCAATTGTTCCGTGTATCCAAAGGGCCTGATGGGATTGGTATTCCATATAAACACCCTCCAAATTGTCGTTTCTACTTTAATCAGCTCATAATTTTAGAACTATCAAACTTAGGAAACAGGTTTTTGTTAATACCCCGGGAATATTACTTTTTGCAGGAAATTTCCAACAACTTGCTTTTATAGTTCAATGCCTACAAAATAACCACAAATCCTTCAATTCATGAAAGCCCCTACAAAGAGATACTTTAACAGAAGTTGTTTGGTTGCCCGTAAATATAATAATATTATGCAATATCTATTTTGTTGTAAGTGGTGTTGCAAACACAGTGTTCAGTAGTCTTTAAATGATGTTGGCGGATTCACAAATCCAATATTTGGAACTATGTATTTAGGATGATCGTTAAATAGAATGTTGGAGTTGGATGTAAATTTATGGGAAAATGTTGGAATAAAGGTTGCTGTAAATGGTGTTATGACCATTTTGACAGCGTCATCTGATGGTGCTCTGGCAACATTTTGTTGAAACCAATTTCACTACTTACAGTAAACCAAATGATGGAAATGCTACAAAAAATGTCGCAGCGGCACTAGTGATTGAGGTTAGTCCACTTAATAATCCGGTCCCACTCATTTCATATTAGGACAAATCCCACGTGTATATTTCAATATTTGGTTTATCATTTATCGAATGATAGACATATATGGTGTTACGTGTTAGCCTAAGTGGTAAGTGTGGTGGAGGGTTTGGTAGATGGGCAAGTATCAACTCCCGCTTTCAACATTTGTTTTTATCACCATTTCTTTAATTTATCCCTTCGAGCCCAGGTCCCGAAGGGACTTAGTTCAGGCTCAGACTCGGACAAAAAGTACAAAGTGGCATTTTGATTGTGCAATTCGCACGTTCGTATCATGTGCAGAGCTTGTGTCACGATTGGCGCCACGCTGGAAGCCTAGCATGTAGCCTCGCAGGTAGCCACGCTGGTAGCCAAGGTTGCTGAATAGCAAGGGACTGACGGTTACACTCGTTGGATCTGTTCAGATTCGGGATTGATTGTTCCACTGTTACAAGATTCATAACAGTGGGATGTTCAGATTCGTAACTGATCAAGTGTTGGATCTCCTATATAAGAAGAGCACCAGCACTAGTTATATAAGGAAAGTACAAGCACTTAGTAAAGTGGAAGAAAAAATAATAGAAGAACAATATTGTAGGAGTCAGTTTTTGCATCAATGCCTTGTACCACTTTCCTTTCAAATTCGAGGTCCTTAAGTCAAGAGAGGTGATACAAAGGAACGTTCCAGTAGTTCGATTGCTAAGATAGAGCAATCGGAACTTGTTGGTTCTTGAAAGTTAATCTAAAAAAAAGAATATTGAATCTTACTTTGAACAACGGTGGTTCTGACCACCCCGACAGGTTGTACTGCTAATTCTTTAAGCAAACTCGGTAGCGATTTATACTACTTATACTACAAACTCTTCCTATAGCGATTTATAATGCTAATATTAAAAACAAATACTAACACTACCCACCCATGCTTACATGAACTACAAAATTCTAGACGAGATCTAAAAACAGTAATTGTTATTTAATTTTATTTTATTTCCCAATAAGAAGAGAGTGAAACATTATTAAATGCCGATCATGCTGAATCGAGAAAGGGTTAGGAGGAGAACTGACCTCTATAATTCGTATCCCCAAAAGAATCCATGGGGGAGACGGTCAGACACCATAAGAAGTCCAAATCAGTGCAATATACAATACAAAAAAATAATCAACAAAACCAAGCTCCACATAAGTAACCAACCTCTGCTACCTGCGTCATCGAACGAGTCGAACCCCATCACCGAGCCACGGCCGCCGCAGCCGCCGAGCTGTCGAATAACCTCGTCCTTCCGCCTCCGGATGGGCACCTGCACCGCCAGGAAGTGGACGACGCGGCCGTCGCTCTCGCGAACGACGGTGCAGAGGTGGAGGAGGGTCCAGTGCGGGGTCCCGTCCTTCCTGTAGCTGAGGAGGGGGAGCTGCAGCCCCCGCTCGGACCGGACGGCCTCCCGGACCTCCGTGGCGGAGCGGCTGTCGGTGGCGGGGCCCCGGAACTCGCGGGCGTCGCGGCCGAGGACGTCGGCGCGGGAGTGGCCGGACATGGAGAGGAAGGCGCGGCTGGAGAAGACGACGTGGTGGCCGGAGATGGAGGAGGCGGTCGGGGAGGTCGGCGAGGGCCTCGAGGACGGCGTCGAAGTAGTGGAGGGTCAGGGACTCCGTCAGCCTGAACCCGTCGGCCATGGAGAAGGCGGTGGAGGTGGTGTGGGTGGGGTTGTTGGTCTGCCTAGAGGGAGGATGGACGGTGGAGATCGGGAGGAGCTTCGGAGCAACCATCAGCTCATTCTAGAGAATGTGGAAGAAAGGGAATGGAGGGGATTTTTTGTGGGGGATATTTTAGCAAATACTTCCATAGAAACTACCATACGTGACTTCACTTATTTAATAAAATTAGTAAATATTTCTAATTTTTTTTATACAACATTTAAAAATTTAGACAAATTCTATAGACACTATAAAACTTACTTAGATTAGTCAAAAAAAAATTTGAGTTATTTACAAATTTGTCATCGAAAAAATTGTTCCAGGTTGTTCAAAAAATAATTTCATAACTGTCAACGTAGTGACAGTCCTAATAATAAAATACCCTCCAAATAGTCATGCTAACAAAGGGTTTTAGGTTTGGGGTTCACTAAACACATTCTAACTAATCTAAAACTCTCCAACTAACTAATTAAAAATATAATAACTATTCTAAACCCATAAATAAGTCTGACAAGGGTGTTGGTTGGGTCTGACATGGGTCCAGACTAGCCAAAACACTAAAACAACCAATAAAAAATTAATACAACCACTAATTAAATATAATATAATTATTTATAATCAATACACAATTTATCAAAAATAAAATAAAAGAAAATCATATTTTCTAGAATTGGGTAGTGACAATAGGCTTCCTACATATTTTTGCTTCTAGCGAAATGCTAAGCCTCTACATGGCTTAATTTTAATCTCCCATGATATTTCTGGGTCTGTTAACGGGGTCAGAGGGAAGCGTTCCCCGTCCCCAAAACCTGTATAGTTTTTTTTAGTTTGCTTTGCTACGGACAAACTATTTGCTATGGAGTTCCACGACTAACTACAAAACTTTAGAGTTCCATGGGGCAGATATGGTGTTTCGTAGGGCAAAGCTCCATTGTGCTGGATTTTGTCGCGTCGTGATCCCGAAGGACCGAAAGTCGCCACTGGACGTTATGTCGTACAGGTCTAAGTTGTGCTTGAACAAGGCATAGTGCTTGCACAAAACACAAAATAGACAATGGATACAGAAGCAACATAATTTACATGCAGAGAACCAAATATTCAACACTTTTGATAGGAACATAAAATACTTTCTTTATTGATAACTTAAAATTGGATTACAATATACTTTGCTTGGCTGATACAAAATTTGTCATAATTGGCTTACATCTCTTTGAAACTCGAAACTAGCCACAATGCCCATACATTATATCCTTGTACTAGGACAGAAATAAAATACCTTGGAAAAAAAACTTGTAAACTAGAAAGGGAAAAGCTTGGAAGCGGCGAGCACGGCTGTCACGCCCCGATCCCGAAAGGATCGATCGTCCTCGCCGGATCCTTTACGGAACCGATTCGTCCTCGCTTGGGGCGTGATGCCGTGCGAGCCTGGAGTTGCGCTCGCACAAGGCAAGAACTTGCAGTTTTAGGAACCCATTTTGAAACACAATTTATAAAACACATTCACAGAGATTTGAACACAAATGCGGAAGAAACATGCTTTTCATTGATAATTCAAAGTAATTTACATAGAGTTTATATTGATGCGCCTTCTCGGCTATTGAATTGCATTACAAAAGATAACTCAAAATGCAGGGCGCGCTCCGTCAGATAGTCCACGTCGTTTGTACATTACGCCCTTGTATAGATTGAAGTCTCTGCCTCCAAAATGAACTGACTCCAGCTATACTTCAAAATAGAGGTGCTCCTAACGCCTCCTCGCTATGCTCTAGCGTTGCGCCGACTGAGTGCATGAAATAGTTGCCTATAACGTAGATCAGTACTCAACTTGTACTGGTGAGCGGGATGAACCCACTCGACTAAATCAACACTAGCTTGTTAAGGACGAGCATGCATTAAGATAGCTTCTATAAGGAAGCAAGTGAAATCAATTCATATCAGTTGCATGTTTTGATAGGAATGAAAATAGCATCGAATCCAACCAGTACACCGATTGCTTACTCAATCGATGCAAGCCTTCCCTAAAACGAAACACAAGTATACTTACCATCTGCACAAGACAATAAGTTAGCATACGTTCTATTCTATGCGGTCATAGGTGTGATCGACACCTTAGGGACATATTTCAAGCATTAGCGGCGCGCCCTATCAGCCCGGGTAGCAAGTCCTGCTGGAGGTCCCGTTATGCATCGTGACGAGCATGAATCAAATATTTCCCTCCGGATCGATACGGTTCTAGTGCCCCGAAAAGCCGTTTCGAGGAAATGCCAAACCATGTGCACAAGTTGTCCCAGACCATGCAAATGCATGAAATAATTCATATATCATACAATGCATCGAAATAAACAGAAGAAGTAAAGCAGCACATATATATCTCATGCAACATTTCATATTTTCTCAAGCGGTGTTCCGATTCAGTTATCCCATAAGTCCAAACTCTATCCGAGGCACTAGGCCACCACCAACAACCAACTTTCCTTATAAACAAGCTCAAATTATAAGGTGTGCAAGCATATGATAAATTAGTCTACAAATCCTATGTTCCTTTCTTAGTGGCTGGCATGCCTGTGGCTAAGGATTTCCTAGGCATCCAACCGGGCATCATCGAGTAAACGTTTGAAACTTAGAGATGTTGGCATGAAGAAGTAGGAAAGAAGGGACCAAACCACTCACTGGTTAAGGGAAAAGAGGCTGAAACAAGGAATCCCGCTATCGATGATCAAACGTCAGTTACGCTGACCTGAAACAGCACGAGCACCGAGTTAGAAATCTTGCCTATCCTTCCTTGCCGAACTCCTCAAAACCTCAAGCTCCAAACGATAAAACCAGCAGAAAAAACCAAGCAAATCGAAAGCAACACCAAATCAAAACCTCAAAGCGGCAATCAAGAAAACCAAGCAACCAAAATACGAAAACTATTGGACTCGTTTCAATAGAGGCCTTTCCATGAGTTGGAAAGGATCATCGCATTTTGTCCGTGGCAAGAATATGTCGAGATCTAAGTTACGGCTCAGACGGACTAGCCACAAGCCCAATTACATAGTGCTCGTTCCGGTCGGATCGGGATTTGAGGCACTACATAATATACCACTAAGAAAAAGTTTCGCCCCGAAACTTAAGAACAAGGCCGACCCGAAACTTAAGAACAAGGCCCTACCTCCGACTGAATGAACAATGAAGGAAACTTCTCCTTTATCTCCGATTCCATCTCCCAAGTTGATTCCCCAACTGTATGGTTCCGCCACAGCACGCGAACCAAGGACATCATATGGTTGCGAAGTACTTTTTTCTTACGATCCAGGATCTGCACCGGCTCCTCTGAGTATGACAAATCCGTACGCAATTCTAGCTGTTCGAAGCTAACTACATGACTCGAGTCATGCACATACTTCCGAAGTTGAGAAACGTGGAATACGTCGTGCACTCCAGCCAAGGCGGGAGGTAGTGCAATTCGGTATGCCACAGCTGCCACCCGTTCTAGTATTTCAAAGGGGCCGACAAACCTGAGACTCAGTTTGCCCTTCACGCCGAAACGCATCACCCCACGCATCAGCGTCACTTTTAAGAAGACATGATCTCCGACCATGAACTTCAAAGGCCTACGATGAGTATCGGCATAGCTTTTATGTCGGCTCTGTGCAGTGTGGAGTCTTTCCCGAATCAAGCAAACTTTCTCGACTGCCTGCTCCACCAGCTCTGGCCCGAGTACCTGCCGCTCGCCGACTTTGTCCCAACAGATTGGAGATCGACACTTGCGCCCATAGAGTGCTTCTTACGGTGCCATCTGGATGCTCGATTGGTAGCTATTGTTGTACGCAAACTCCGCCAACGGAAGGTGCGTGTCCCAACTAGTCTTTAAATCGATCACACACAGCCGTAATATATCTTCAAGTATCTGATTTATCCTCTCTGTTTGGCCATCAGTCTGGGGGTGGTATGCGGTACTGAATTGTAGCTTGGTTCCCAAAGCAGACTGTAGGCTAGTCCAAAAACGAGATAAGAAACGTCTGTCACGGTCAGAGATGATAGAAGCAGGCACTCCGTGTAATCGAACAATCTCGTCTATGTAGATCTGTGCTAACCGATCGACGTTCCACGCAACTTTTATAGGCAGAAAGTGGGCTGATTTGGTCAAACGATCAACTATGACCCAAATTGCATCATGCCCCCGTGGCGTCTTCGAAAATCCTACAATGAAATCCATAGTGATGTTGTCCCATTTCCACTCGGGAATAGCGAGGTTCAGCATCTCCCCGCCGGGCCTCTGATGTTCAGTGTTCACCTGTTTATAGGCCATGCACTGTGACACAAAGGTCGCCATATCCCGCTTCATACCTTGCCACCAGAAGGTACTGCGTAAGTCCTTGTACATCTTAGTGCTCCCCGGATGCAAAGAATACTTCGCGTAGTGTGCTTCTGCCATAATTTTCCTTCGAAGTTCAGGGTCGCTAGGGACGCATAGCCTTCCTTTCATTTATAAGGCCCCATCTTCGCCTGCCACAAAGTCAGACGTCTTCCCCGCCGAGATCAATCTGTGTACCTTCGCTAGGAACTGATCGCCCTCCTGAGCTGATTTGATTATATCACGTAAACTCGGTTCAAGATGGAGTGGTGCCAGCTGCACTCCTTGATGCCGAACTCGAAACTCGATGTCCGTCGCCTCAAGATATCGAAGTAAATGGTTGTTTATAGATAACGAGCCTACGATCTTTCGACTCAGAGTATCAGCAACGACGTTTCCCTTGCCCGGAGTATAAGCGATCGTTAGATCATAGTCCTTAATAAGTTCTAGCCAACGCCGCTGCCGGAGGTTCAATTCCCGTTGGGTGAATAGATACTTGAGGCTCTTGTGATCTGTGAAGATTTTGCAAGCAACACCATAAAGATAATGCCTCCACAACTTCAGTGCAAATACAATCGCCGCCAATTCCAAATCGTGTGTCGGGTAGTTTTTCTCGTACGGCTTCAGTTGCCTGGAGGCGTACGATATTACCTTGTCCCGTTGTATGAGTACACATCCCAATCCGAGTCCTGAAGCGTTACTGTATATCTGAAACTCCTCTACCCCATTTGGAAGTGCAAGAATTGGAGCTGGAATAAGACGCCGCTTAAGTTCACTAAAGCTGGCTTCGCATTCATCACTCCATTTGTATACAATCCCTTTCTGAGTAAGGCGAGTCAAAGGCGAGGCCAGTTTAGAGAAATCTTTTACGAACCTACGGTAGTATCCTGCTAGGCCGAGAAAGCTTCAAAATTCGCTGGCTGACGTAGGTTGTTTCCAGTCCACCACCACCTCTATTTTCTTCGGTTCTACGACGACGCCTTCTGCCGAGACGACATGACCAAGGAACGCCACGCTGTTCAACCAGAACTCGCACTTGCTGAGCTTAGCGAACAACTTATGTTCTCGTAATGTCTGCAACACGATCTTCAGGTGTTCCTTGTGTTCTACCTTGTTCTTAGAATATATTAGAATGTCGTCGATGAACACGACGACAAACTTGTCTACGTACGGCCGAAACACGCGGTTCATCAGATCCATGAAAGCTGCAGGGGCGTTCGTCAAACCGAACGATATCACGAGAAATTCATAGTGTCCGTAACGGATCATGAACGTAGATTTTTGAATATCTTCTGGTTTGATTTTTAACTGGTGATACCCTGACCTGAGATCAACTTTAGAGAAAACTGTTGCACCTTGCAGTTGATCAAATAAGTCATCTATCCTTGGCAAAGGGTACTGATTTTGCACGGTCGCCTTATTTAATTCTCGGTAGTCAATACACAGACGCATGGATCCATCTTTCTTCTTCACAAACAGTACCAGAGCACCCCACAGAGAAACGCTTGGACGTATGTATCCTCGGTCCAACAGATCTTGTAACTGAACCTTAAGTTCTTTCAGCTCTGCTGGGGCCATTCGATAAGGTGCCTTTGATATCGGTCGCGCATCCAAAAATGTGTCGATGATGAATTCGATCTCACGATCAGGAGGCATTCCAGGTAGCTCGTCCGGGAACACGTCGAGGAAATCTGCTATAACATCAGCCTGAGCTGCATTTGCACTTTCCTGCCGGGTGTCTCGAACAGAAGCTAAGTACCCTTCACAACCTGAATGCAACATACGCCTAGCCGAAATTGCTGATATCACCATTGCCGTCTTCGGTGCAGCGCTGCACGAATAGAAGAAGTCTGCCTCGCCGGGTAGACGAAATAC
Source organism: Iris macrosiphon (assembly GCA_036927795.1). Lineage (NCBI taxonomy): Eukaryota > Viridiplantae > Streptophyta > Magnoliopsida > Asparagales > Iridaceae > Iris > Iris macrosiphon. Next base: position 108,910,538 of record JAYESA010000017.1, read on the forward strand.
GACTCGCTTCTCCGTGCACTCGATTGTTGCATGGCAAGCACCCAACCAATCCATCCCGAGAATAATATCGTAATCCTTAATGTCTAGTACAATGACATCTAAGGAAAGCTTCCTTCCTCCGATGCAAATATAACTTTCCCTACAGATCGCATGGGCGGGCATGTCGACTCCCGGAGGTATGCTTATGCAAAGATTCATAGTTAAGGGAGTAGAAGCTAATTTATGCTCAACAGTAAAATTAGCAGATATAAAACTATGCATAGCACCTGAATCGAATAAGACTCTAGCGGACAATTCTCTGAAAAGTAATGTACCTGTCACGACCGTTTCAGAGACAGATGACTCATCCCGAGTCAAGGCATAGACTCGGCCTTGAGCACCCTGATATTGCGGGTTTACTGGCACAGCATTGGCATCACTTGCTGTCACGCCCCAGTCCCAAAATACCTTGGGACTAGACACGTGGCAATGGCCAGCAGTACGCACCGATGGACCAACCCAATATAATGGATCCATCAGGGCATACTTAAGCTGTAAAACAAGTCTACGACAATCATGGCACAACTAATCCCATTCACACAAGATATAAAATATGATCCACAGAATAAATAAGGAATGTAAATCATCAGCAAGTCTCACAAAGTACTTCGGGAACAACCGATAAATATCTAGTACAATGGTTCCACAGACCAGAAAATAAAAGACTGAAATAATAAATAAAACTGAGCATGAACATGGATGCTCAAGAGAAGTCTTCAGCTAAGACCTCGTCCTCAGATGGTGGTACGGCTCCTAGATCGGCTCCTCCTGCTGTGGTCCCGTAAACCTCGGGGTAAACCTGGTCTGCAAAATCTGGGGACAAAATCCATATCCAGGTCCTCAGGGGACATAGCAAGGTACAGAAAATAATAAAAGCCAGAATATAAACAGTGCAGCAAATAATGAGATAAGCAGGGTAAGTATGTAACATCTGTATAAATGCAAGAGAGAATATCAATAGTACTCAGGTTGAACATCTACAAGCTCTGTGTAGGGGAGCCTGTAGCTGGAGTATCATGAGGTGGTCTAGCTCAGCGGGAGACTGAGTAGCCGACATAATAATATCAACCTATAGCCTGTGAATCTATCCAGCAATAGATGGAACAATAAGAAAATACTAAAATAACCAGCTAAGTGATATGCAAGATGAGAGCAGCACTAGAACTCAGGCTGAAGCATACTACAAGCTCTGTGTAGGGGAGCCGGTAGTAGCAGTAATAATGAGTAATAGGTCAAGCTCGGGCTTCAGAGTCTTGGCCTCACAATAGTAGGGGTGTATAAATATAATCAGCCTGTAGTCTGTGTGTCTCTCCCCACCCAATGTAACCACGCAAATCATGAACATAACGTCTCACGTCCATGTCAGCGGGGTCATAACTAATGCACAAGTCATAATGTATCTAGAATATAGAATCTATGCCAAGTCCTATACAGAATCACCTCGAACATCTCGGGAAGATCCTGTCTCATGATTAGTGTCCAGTGTCCTGGGTCAAAGTGTACTTGGTAAGACAAGTACGAGAAGATAAAGTGTCACGTATGTCCATATCTAGATGACATTACCCAACACCGCGTACGATGTTGGCACCCGACTGATAATCGGACGCTAAGTATGTCAAACGTTCCTAGGTTAAGCATGCACAGTAATATAATGAGATAAGAAAATAGGTAACAATACTGCAGAGATGGCAAGGTACACTTGCCTGATGTTTGAATATCAACTGTCGTCCTGGTATCGGTGGATCCGGTAGGTGCTACTCCAAAAGCTGTAATAAATATCACCAACAGTCTCAGAAGATGTCAAACTGCTAGAAATGCCTGACCTTACGTCCATTTTGGACACAGGGGCAAAAAGGTCATTTTCGGGCCAAAGCGAGTTCCACGTGTGGCCCACTTTGTACCGAAAAGCGTGCCGAGGGTAACAATCTCTAAATGGGACAAACTATGGGTCAAACAATTCTAAATGTCAATACGATCCCAACGGTATATCCAAATTTGGATTCCGATGAGCCAAACATAATTTGGTCCAAAAGTCAACTATGGAGCCCGCCAATTGGCGATCTGGTCAACCGTCTCAGAAATGCGTAAAAATTGGGTCACAGGACTAGCGTGTTACCACGAGTCCAGTGGCACAAGTTTCGTCGCAATCTGACAAGCGTGCACAAAATACGTGCGAGTTCCACAAAAGTGGCGACACGAAACGTGTTCGCGGATACGGCCTGATTCCGGCGCGCACACGCGTCCAAATCTCTCCACGAATTTTCACGGGTCCGATTATGCTGTGTGCACCATTCAGTACACTTGGCACACGGCAGGGTGGTCCCGTTTGGCGGGGCGCGCTCCGATCTCCAACTTTTAGAAAACCGAAAAAAGTGGGTGCGCGCAGTTTTGTGACGAATACAATTTTGTCCACAGCAACTAATAGCACAAAGTTATTATACAAAAAATAAACTAGGTCATGTAATCTACAGGTATCAAAAAGAATCACCAAATTCGGATCTCTGTGGTGGGAGATACGAACTCGGCAATATGGGTGGTCATTCTGGAATTCTGCGATTGCAGAATTCTGTCTGTCCGTCCACTTTGGATGCTGTTTTTCACCTAGGGGAACACGTTTTCCGAGGTTGGCTATAAAATGAATATTGGAGAGGGTTAAGGGATGATCATACCTATGAAAATGGAACAGCGTTTGGTCGAGCGAGTCGACGGAAAATCACGCCGGAGCGAAGGTGCCTCGAGTGGAAAATTGCAGTTCGCGATGTCGGCGTCGACGGGATGGTTGGATGGCTTGGGGAGGCTTCTCTGGCTGCGGTGACGGTTCTAGATGGGAAGAGGAAGTCTGGAGTTCTAGGTTAGGGTTTTAGAGAGCTATTATATATATATACTATATATATTATGAGAGAGAGGTGGAGAAGGAGCGGTCCGCGGGTTGTGGGTCCGCGTGAAGAAGAGTCTGGGAAGTGGGCGGTCGGGTGAAAAGGGCTGAAGGGTCGGTGAAACAAATGGCTGCAGGTTGCTAGGGAATTCCTAAGTAAGCATAAGTAGATTACTAATATTATAATATTATTATTAGTATTATTAAATTAATTCTTTTCATTTCTTTTTCTTTCTTTAAATATATATATATATACCTATATATATTTGAATATATATATATATATATATATTCACACATAAAAAAATTTATAGAATAGGGTATTGCACATCGTTAGGCTAGCAACTGCTCAAGGGATCCCCTACATGGAATAAATTCTAAAAAATTCCTGATGGTCCCATAAGTCCTCTAAGTGCCCGAACACCTAACATAAAAATTATTAAAAATCTATTTTAATTAATAATAAATAAATAAATAAATAAAAATTTTGACCTAATTACTACAATTTAATTAATAATAAATAAATAAATAAAGGGTATATACGATCTTCTAGGAAGGGGATTTTACATTCTACCCAACTTGTAAAAATTTCGTCCTCGAAATTAAAATTAAGCCACGATAGAATGCAAGGATGGTATAAGATATAAATTAACAATGTAAATTCATACCTTGGTCTGTGAATAGGTTCGAAAAACGCTTGCGCATGTCGTCCTCGCGCTCCCAAGTTGATTCTCCTGGCGCGCCATGCCTCCATGCTACGCGAACCAAGGGAATAGACTGGTTCCTCAATACCTTCTCTCGACGATCAAGGATTCCCACGGGTTGCTCTTGGTATGACAAGCTCGGCCCAATGGTGATCTCTGAATGGTCGAGGACATGACTGCTGTCTGCCACATATCGCCTAAGCTGCGACACATGGAATACGTCATGTACTCCCTCCAGTGAAGGTGGTAGCGCAAGTCGATATGCCACCTCTCCAACTCTCTCGAGCACGTCAAATGGTCCAATATACCTTGGACTCAACTTGCCACGCCCTTCGAATCGGATGGTGCCTCCGGTCGGTGATATCCTCAAGAAGACGTGATCGCCCTCTTTGAACTCCAAGGGTCGACGATGAAGGTCTGCCCACTGTTTCTGCCTGTCTTGCGCTGCTCGCAAGTGTCCCTGAATCTTCTTGACTGTCTCTACGGTGTTGACCACCAACTCGGGTCCCAGAATCTGACGTTCTCCCACATCACTCCAACACACAGGAGACCTACATTTTCTCCCATACAATGCTTCAAACGGAGCCATCTGAATACTCGCTTGATAGCTATTGTTGTAAGAAAACTCTACAAGATGTAGGTGGTCCTCCCATGATCCTCCAAAGTCTAACATGCAAGCCCTCAACATGTCCTCCAAGGTCTGAATAGTACGCTTCGACTGCCCATCTGTCTGCGGGTGGTAAGATGTACTGAACTTCAGACGAGTACCAAGACTCTCTTGCATGCTCCTCCAAAAGTACGATGTGAAGCACGAATCTCTGTCCGATACAATACTGACTGGTATGCCGTGCAATCTCACGATCTGCCTCATATATAAATCAGCTAAAGCTTCTGTAGACTGACCCACTCTAAAGGGTATAAAATGGGCTGACTTGGTGAGTCGGTCCACTATTACCCACACTGCATCTCTCCCACTTGGACTCTTGGAAAAACCCGTGACGAAGTCCATAGTGATGTGCTCCCACTTCCACTCTGGAATCGGAAGTGGTTGCAATAATCCTGCTATCCTCTGGTGCTCCGCCTTCACTTGTTGACATACCAGACATTTGGCTACAAAGCGAGCTATCTCTCTCTTCATTCCATGCCACCAGTAATACTGTCTCAAGTCCCGATACATCTTGGTTCCTCCTGGGTGAACAGAGTACATAGAGCTATGTGCTTCGGTCATTAACTCCTGTCTCAATTCTCCATTTGGAACATACAAGCAATTTTCAAACCTCAATATCCCATCTTCGTGGATGCGAAGTCCTGTCTGCATGCCGGCTTCTGTCCTTTCTTTGAGTCTTCGAAATCTAACATCGGTGGGCAATGCCTCTTTAATCTTCTCTACGAGTGATGACTGAATCTCAAGATTAGCCATCAATCCAGTCTGTCCCGGTAAGACGACCTCTATCTGTAGCTCCTGTAAATCTCTCAATAACTCGGGCTGCATCGTCAAGAAATAAGCCGTAGGCTTCTTGCTGAGTGCGTCTGCAACAACATTCGCCTTTCCCGGATGATACTGCAGATCGATGTCAAAATCCACCATCAGTTCCAGCCAGCGTCTCTGTCTCATGTTAAGCTCCTTCTGAGTATACACATACTTCAGACTCTTGTGATCAGTAAAGATTTCTACCCTTTCTCCATAAAGATAGTGCCTCCAGATCTTTAATGCAAATATAACTGCTGCTAGCTCCAGATCATGTGTTGGATAGTTCTTCTCGTGGACCTTCAACTGTCTCGACGCATAAGCAATGACTTTGCCATGTTGCATCAAAACACATCCCAGTCCACTACCCGATGCATCACTGTAAACAATAAAATCTCCTGACCCTGAAGGAAGAGTCAAGATAGGTGCTGTTGTTAATCTTCTCTTCAGTTCTTCAAAAGTCTTCTGGCAGTCTTCTGTCCATATAAACTCCTGGTCCTTACGTGTCAGCTTCGTCATCGATTCTGCAATCCTCGAGAAATTCTCTACAAACCTTCGGTAATATCCCGCAAGTCCGAGAAAACTTATCACCTCTGCAACTGATGTGGGTGTAGGCCAAGTCTCTATTGCCGCAACTTTCTCTGGATCTACTGAAAGTCCTTCTCCTGATATGATGTGTCCCAAGAAAGGCACTTTGTCCATACAGAACTCACACTTACTAAGTTTAGCATATAACTTTTCCTGCCTCAAGGTCTCCAGCACGATTCTGAGATGCTCCTCGTGCTCTTCAGGGCTCTTGGAATATATGAGAATGTCGTCTATGAACACCACTAAGAATTTATCCAAGAACTGATGGAAGACTCTGTTCATTAAGCTCATAAACACTGCTGGCGCATTGGTTAAACCAAACGGCATCACCAAGAACTCATAATGCCCATACTTCGTCCTGAAAGCTGTCTTCGGGATGTCTTCCTTCCTTACTTTGATCTGATGATAGCCGGATCTAAGGTCAATCTTTGAGAATACCCTTGCACCACTCAATTGATCGAATAGATCATCAATGCATGGTAGGGGATACCTGTTCTTGATGGTTACAGCATTCAGTGCCCTGTAATCAATGCACAATCGTACTGTTCCATCCTTCTTCGGCACAAATAATATGGGTGCTCCCCAAGGTGAAACACTGGGCCGAATGAAACCCTTCTCCAAAAGATCAACAACCTGTGCTTTCAACTCCACTAACTCCTTGGGCGCTAGCCAATAAACTGTTGAAGTGATTGGCTCTGCTCCTGGAGTTAAGTCTATTGTGAATTCTATTTCCCGATCAGGCGGTAAACCTGGAAGATTATCGGGAAATACATCCACAAATTCTGATATGACTCTTGGGTAACCTGTCTCCCCTTCTACAGATAGTACCCTAAGAGTAGGCTGAGCTCCTTGCTCTACTGCTCCTCGAAGAAACTTAAATTCCGGATGTCCAGGCGGTCTAAATATAACCCGCCCAAGTCGGCAATCAAGAGTCGCATGGTACTGACTTAACCAGTCCATATCAAGTACGACATCATAATCCGGCATAGAAAATATCAGAAACTGCGCTCGCATTTCTCGGCCACAAACGACTACAGAACATGATCTACAGACGTCACTAACCGGAATAATTCCACCTCCCGTAAGAATTCTCTTCATCTTCGGAAGGGGTGCGGTAGCTACTCTATGGGTGGCTACAAAGCTAGCTGCTATAAATGAATGCGATGCTCCAGAATCAAATAATGCTACAGCTGATAATGAAGCTACTAAAATAGTACCTGCGATGACCTCGCCTGCTGTAGCCTCCTCCTCAACAGCTAAAGTGAATGCATGTCCTCGCCCCTGTGCTTGGCCTCGCTGCTGCTGAGCCTGCTGGAATAAAGCTGCCTGTGGTGCCAGGGGTGGTCTCTACTGGTTCCCTCCTGGGGCTGGTGGCCTGACGCCTCCAACTCCTGCCTGCTGTGCTCCTGCTGCCGGGTAAACTGGTCATGGTGCAGGCAAAGCTAATCTCGGGGCTCCCTCTCTGCGCTCGGTGCACTCTCTGGTCTGATGCTGGTTGGAACCGTAAGCTAGGCAGAGTCCCAACTTGCGTCTGCATTCTCTCTCAATATGACATATCTTGCCGCAGTGATGACAAGTAGGGAGAGATATGGCTCTGTGCGCTGTCCTCTCAGGCATACTCCTCTGGGTCCGTTTTACTGCTTCCCCATGTCCTGTCCTCGATGGTGCTGATGTGATATGCCTCTTCAGGGTCGACTCCCTTCTGGTGACGCGCTCCATGCGTCGGACTGCTGCGAGAACGTCGGTATAAGATGTAGGTGCGACTGAGCCAATCAATCTCTGAAGCTCAAACTTCAGCCCATCAAAGAACTTCTCAGCCTTCTCTTCCTCGGTCGAAATCAAGGTTGGGGCAAAGCGACTGAGGCGTATAAACTCCGCGTTGTATTCCTCCACTGTCATGCTGCCTTGGATAAGGCGGTGGAACTTGTCTCTGAGCTCTGATCGTGCAACTGCCGGAATGTACATTTCTTTGAAGAGTCTGAAGAACTCTTCCCAGGTGACTCGGTCCTGCCCGAGCCTCATCTCCTCTGCTAACCACCAGTGATGTGCATTCTCCGTTAACTGCATTCTGACTGCAGTCATCCATTTCTCTCTCGGAAGTTCTGCGGCTTCCAACTGATGCTGAATGTTTGTGAGCCATTCATGAACTTCTGTTGGTCCCTCTTTACCAGAAAAGGTACGAGGCTTGAGCTGACGGAAGTCGGTGATAGATCCCGTCGCCGATCGCCTTGCTGGTGGATTTGCCTGCTCCAATGCGGATACCAGGCTGGTTCTCAGATTCTCGGCCTCCTGACGTTGTGCTTCTTGCTGAATCTGTTGCTGTGCTTGCATCATAGCATACATCATCTGGAATATCTGTTGCCCGTCCATGGCTTGTCCTGGCGGGAAAGCTAGCATCTGGGAGTGAACTGTGGTGGAGGTGGGATGTCATCTCTCCGGAACCTTGGATTAGGCTGACCGGTTTGATCGCTCTGCGATGCTTGTCCTCCTCTTCCAGGAGTCACTCCATCTCCATAAGTAACCACAGCGTCGTGTGGTGTATCCAAAGGAATCTCGTCTCCGTTCCTGGGATCCATTTCTCTGTAACCAAAAGATAAACTATAAGAACGCTCATAGGAGTCAATACAGGATGCAAATCAAGTAACAATTTTGAGTTCGATATAGAGTTCAAGAATGGTTCAATTAATAGATGAGATCCTATAACTTACCTTATCCTCAGGGCAGGCTGGTTCAGTCCCTAAGTTAAAACTGAACAATTTAGTCGTAGACCTGCATGGGCCACCACAAAAACTATGTCACGCCCCAGTCCCAAAATACCTTGGGACTAGACACGTGGCAATGGCCAGCAGTACGCACCGATGGACCAACCCAATATAATGGATCCATCAGGGCATACTTAAGCTGTAAAACAAGTCTACGACAATCATGGCACAACTAATCCCATCCATACAAGATATAAAATATGATCCACAGAATAAATAAGGAATGTAAATCATCAGCAAGTCTCACAAAGTACTTCGGGAACAACCCGATAAATATCTAGTACAATGGTTCCACAGACCAGAAAATAAAAGACTGAAATAATAAATAAAACTGAGCATGAACATGGATGCTCAAGAGAAGTCTTCAGCTAAGACCTCGTCCTCAGATGGTGGTACGGCTCCTGGATCGGCTTCTCCTGCTGCGGTCCCGTAAACCTCGAGGTAAACCTGGTCTGCAAAATCTGGGGACAAAATCCATATCCAGGTCCTCAGGGGACATAGCAAGGTACAGAAAATAATACAAGCCAGAATATAAACAGTGCAGCAAATAATGAGATAAGCAGGGTAAGTATGTAACATCTGTATAAATGCAAGAGAGAATATCAATAGTACTCAGGTTGAACATCTACAAGCTCTGTGTAGGGGAGCCTGTAGCTGGAGTATCATGAGGTGGTCTAGCTCAGCGGGAGACTGAGTAGCCGACATAATAATATCAACCTGTAGCCTGTGAATCTATCCAGCAATAGATGGAACAATAAGGGAATACTAAAATAACCAGCTAAGTGATATGCAAGATGAGAGCAGCACTAGAACTCAGGCTGAAGCATACTACAAGCTCTGTGTAGGGGAGCCGGTAGTAGCAGTAATAATGAATAATGAGTAATGGGCCAAGCTCGGGCTTCAGAGTCTTGGCCTCACAATAGTAGGGGTGTATATATATAATCAGCCTGTAGTCTGTGTGTCTCTCCCCACCCAATGTAACCACGCAAATCATGAACATAACGTCTCACGTCCATGTCAGCGGGGTCGTAACTAATGCACAAGTCATAATGTATCTAGAATATAGAATCTATGCCAAGTCCTATACAGAATCACCTCGAACATCTCGGGAAGATCCTGTCTCATGATCAGTGTCCAGTGTCCTGGGTCAAAGTGTACTTGGTAAGACAAGTACGAGAAGATAAAGTGTCACGTATGTCCATATCTAGATGACATTATCCAACACCGCGTACGATGTTGGCACCCGACTGATAATCGGACGCTAAGTATGTCAAACGGTCCTAGGTTAAGCATGCACAGTAATATAATGAGATAAGAAAATAGGTAACAATACTGCAGAGATGGCAAGGTACACTTGCCTGATGTTTGAATATCAACTGTCGTCCTGGTATCGGTGGATCCGATAGGTGCTACTCCAAAAGCTATAATAAATATCACCAACAGTCTCAGAAGATGTTAAACTGCTAGAAATGCCTGACCTTACGTCCATTTTGGACACAGGGGCAAAAAGGTCATTTTCGGGCCAAAGCGAGTTCCACGTGTGGCCCACTTTGCACCGAAAAGTGTGCCGAGGGTAACAGTCTCTAAATGGGACAAACTATGGGTCAAACAATTTTAAATGTCAATACGATCCCAATGGTATGTCCAAATTTGGATTCCGATGAGCCGAACATAATTTGGTCCAAAAGTCAACTGTGGAGCCCGCCAATTGGCGATCTGGTCAACCGTCTCAGAAATGCGTGAAAATTGGGTCACAGAACTAGCGTGTTACCACGAGTCCAGTGGCGCAAGTTTCGTCGTAATCTGACAAGTGTGCACAAAATATGCGCGAGTTCCACAAAAGTGGCGACACGGAACGTGTTCGCGGATACGGCCTGATTCCGGCGCGCACACGCGTCCAAATCTCCCTACGAATTTTCACGGGTCCGATTATGCTGCGTGCACCATTCAGTACACTTGGCACACGGCAGGGTGGTCCCGTTTGGCGGGGCGCGCTCCGATCTCCAACTTTTAGAAAATCGAAAAAAGTGGGTGCGCGCAGTTTTGTGACGAATACAATTTTATCCACAGCAACTAATAGCACAAAGTTATTATACAGAAAATAAACTAGGTCATGTAATCTACAGGTATCAAAAAGAATCACCAAATTCGGATCTCTGTGGTGGGAGATACGAACTCGGCAATATGGGTGGTCATTCTGGAATTCTGCGATTGCAGAATTCTGTCTGTCCGTCCACTTTGGATGCTGTTTTTTACCTAGGGGAACACGTTTTCCGAGGTTGGCTATAAAATGAATATTGGAGAGGGTTAAGGGATGATCATACCTATGAAAACGGAACAGCGTTTGGTCGAGCGAGTCAACGGAAAATCACGCCGGAGCGAAGGTGCCTCGAGTGGGAAACTGCAGTTCGCGATGTCGGCGTCGACGGGATAGTTGGATAGCATGGGGAGGCTTCTCTGGCTGCGGTGACGGTTCTAGATGGGAAGAGGAAGTCTGGAGTTCTAGGTTAGAGTTTTAGAGAGCTATTATATATATATATATACTATATATATTAGGAGAGAGAGGTGGAGAAGGAGCGATCCGCGGGTTGTGGGTCCGCGTGAAGAAGAGTCTGGGAAGTGGGCGGTCGGGTGAAAAGGGCTGAAGGGTCGGTGAAACAAATGGCTGCAGGTTGCTAGGGAATTCCTAAGTAAGCATAAGTAGATTACTAATATTATAATATTATTATTAGTATTATTAAATTAATTCTTTTTATTTCTTTTCCTTTCTTTAAATATATATATATATATACCTATATATATTTGAATATATATATATATATATATATATATTCACACATAAAAAAATTTATAGAATAGGGTATTGCACATCGCTAGGCTAGCAACTGCTCAAGGGATCCCCTACATGGAATAAATTCCGAAAAATTCCTGATGGTCCCATAAGTCCTCTAAGTGCCCGAACACCTAACATAAAAATTATTAAAAATCTATTTCTCCTATTTGGACCTAATTACTATAATTTAATTAATAATAAATAAATAAATAAAGGGTATATACGATCTTCTCGGAAGGGGGTTTTACACTTGCTAGAGGCCCCTTGTTCTGATTTCCATTATTCTGATTCGGCTTACCCTCCCGACAGTTAAATTATTTATGGCCCAGACGACCATATTTAAAACATCCAGTAACCCGACATTCATTCACTCGATGTCCTGGTTTGCCGCACCTGCTACAGTTCGGTGCTTGGGATTGACCCCTGTGATCAGACGTATGCGAACGCTTATGTGCTCCAGACCCTCCCGTTTCCTGAGGTCATTTATTGTTGTTGGTACGGGGGGTTTGCACCTCGACCTTTGGGGGATAGCACCCAAAGATCCGCTCGCTGTTCAGGGCTGCTTCGTAGCATTCCCTGTAGGTTTGACATTTCTGATTGATGACGTCCCTACGCAACTCATCATTCAAACCTTTTTGAAAATGATAGCACCACGCCTGCTGGTTAGGCAGGAAGTGCCCAGCAAACTTGGCCAGCTTAGCAAACACTGAATCATAATCATCCACAGACAAACTTTCTTGCACCAGATTGCTGAAATCGTCTTCTTTTTATTGACGTACGGCCCGGGGAATGTATTGTTCAATGAAGGCTGATTTGAACATTTCCCAAGTGATTTTGCAGTTGGGATTGGCATCGTAAATCCCTTTCTTAGTTGCCTCCCACCAATCATGCACAGGCCACTCGCTTGGATCCCCGGATGCCAACCAGATTGAAGAGTCCCTCCAGCTTAGCAATCCATCCCAACACCACGTCCGGTTCCGCTCGTCCGTTAAAAGTTGGTGGATGCATTTTTGTAAACTCTGCTGCACGGTAGGTGTTCCTAGCTGAAGGCTGAGTTTCTTCTGACTCATCTTCTACCGCCACGGCCGGCGGCGTCGCTGTCGTTCCCCCATTGCTGGGTACTAATAATGCAATCAGTTGCATCATAGTATCCATCTGCTTCTGTTGAGCAGCAAACTGGGTCTGAATATTTGCCTGCTGAATAGCAGCTTGTTGTTGTTGCGCCTCCATAAGGTGCATTAGCCGTTCTGACATCCCGTTCGAACCCGCTCCTCCGGATTCTCCAGAACTTGTCGGATCGCTCTGAATAGGCTGAGCACTGCTTGCGGCGGCAGTTTTTTTCTTAGCCATTGCTACAAAAGAGAGTAGCTTGTTAACACTACAAAATCGATAGATTTTATATCTATGGGCTCATTGTATATGCGACTCATCTGATGCAGCGGACGCCGAACGCAACTCAATTGAGAGGCGCATCAAACTTTTTTATATTCTTTTGAAATCCCAAGGAAGTACAACCGTGCTCTGATACCAATATGTCACGCCCCAATCCCGAAAGGGTCGATCGTCCTCGCCGGATCCTTTACGGAACCGATTCGTCCTGGCTTGGGGCGTGATACCGTGCGAGCCTGGAGTTGCGCTCGCACAAGGCAAGAACTTGCAGTTTTAGGAACCCATTTTGAAACACAATTTATAAAACACATTCACAGAGATTTGAACACAAATACGGAAGAAACATGCTTTTCATTGATAATTCAGAGTAATTTACATAGAGTTTACATTGATGCGCCTTTTCGGCTATTGAATTGCATTACAAAAGATAACTCAAAATGCAGGGCGCGCTCCGTCAGATAGTCCACGTCGTTTATACATTACGCCCTTGTATAGATTGAAGTCTCTGCCTCCAAAATGAACTGACTCCAGCTATACTTCAAAATAGAGGTGCTCCTAACGCCTCCTCGCTATGCTCTAGCATTGCGCCGACTGAGTGACTGAAATAGTTGCCCACAACGTGGATCAGTACTAAACTTGTACTGGTGAGCGGGATGAACCCACTCGACTAAATTGACACTAGCTTGTTAGGGGCGAGCATGCATTAAGATAGCTTCTATAAGGAAGCAAGTGAAATCAATTCATATCAGTTGCATATTTTGATAGGAATGAAAATAGCATCGAATCCAACCAGTACACCGATTGCTTACTCAATCGATGCACGCCTTCCCTGAAATGAAACACAAGTATACTTACCATCTGTACAAGACAATAAGTTAGCATACGTTCTATTCTATGTGGTCATTGGTGTGATTGACACCTTAGGGACATATTTCAAGCATTAGCGGCGCGTCCTATCAGCCCAGGTAGCAAGCCCTGCTGGAGGTTCCGCTATGCATCGTGACGAGCACGAATCAAATATTTCCCTCCGAATCGATACGGTTCCAGTGCCCCAAAAAGCCGTTTCGAGGAAATGCCAAACCCTGTGCACAAGTTGTTCCAGACCATGCAAATGCATGAAATAATTCATATATCATACAATGTATCGAAATAAACAGAAGAAGTAAAGCAGCACATATATATCTCATGCAACAGTTCATATTTTCTCAAGCGGTGTTCCGATTCAGTTATCCCATAAGTCCAAACTCTATCCGAGGTACTAGACCGCCACCAACAACCAACTTTCCATATAAACAAGCTCAAATTATAAGGTGTGCAAGCATATGATAAATTAGTCTACAAATCCCATGTTCCTTTCTTAGTGGCTGGCATGCCTGTGGCTAAGGATTTCCTAGGCGTCCAACCGGGCATCATCGAGTGAACGTTTAAAACTTAGAGATGTTGGCATGAAGAAGTAGGAAAGAAGGGACCAAACCACTCACTGGTTAAGGGAAAAGAGGCTGAAACAAGGAATCCCGCTAGCGACGATCAAACGTCAGTTACGCGGACCTGAAACAGCACGAGCACCGAGTTAGAAATCTTGTCTATCCTTCCTTGCCGAACTCCCCAAAACCTCAAGCTCCAAACAATAAAACCAGCAGCGAAAACCAAGCAAATCGAAAGCAACACCAAATCAAAACCTCAAAGCGGCAATCAAGAAAACCAAGCAACCAAAACACGAAAACTATTGGACTCTTTTCAATAGAGGCCTTCCCATGAGTTGGAAAGGATCATCGCATTTTGTCTGTGGCGAGAAGATGCCGAGATCTAAGTTATGACTCAGACGGACTAGCCATAAGCCCAATTACATAGTGCTCGTCCCGGTCGGATCGGGATTTGAGGCACTACAACGGCTCCACTGGATTGGATGCGCTCCTAAAGCTTCAGAATATCCGCTAGACTCTCGCTACCTGGGATGTCCACAAACGTGGGTCAGTACTCGACATGTATTAGTGAGCCGAACTCACCTAAAATCCATACTAACTAAACATGTGAAGCTAACAACTATTATTATTATGTAATCTTTTTAGTTGTCTAGGTTCTTTTTAACAAATTATACAAAGAAACATAAACAATAAAAATATCACTTGATAGTGATTTCTTACCCACGATCGATTGTCTGTTCCTACATCATACAAACAAGTTAGCCACAATTTGCATATATGTATAAAAATTATGAGTCTATCTTTGGATCAAACGGTTAGGCTTGGAAAAAAAAATTTTAGCATGCGACCTAACTACATGATGGTCCATGGATAATTTTATGATTAACAGTGGTGACTCGAGGTTCACTTCTGACTAATAGTCACAATACCCCACTAGATCGCAAGGACCGTCCCTCGGAGTGCTCTCACAATATCTTTCGGATCGATTGATTCCCAGTGCCCCAGGAAACGATTGAGAGACTATTACCTTGTGCACAAGTTATCCGAGACTAATGTATGACATGCAATATCTATCAGATAAAATACTACTATGCACAGTTCTGAACAACAAGCATACGTTTCTATCTTCTTGTCATGCCCCAGTCCCAGAATACGTAGGAATAGGAATATGTAACATATCAGTCGTATGTATATGACAACTCCGATGTGTTGGAAGATCGTAACACATACGTACGTTGTATATGAATATCAAATCCACAAGTGGTAATATACTATCGACACAAGTCATACGCAATATATATCTCATCCACAATACAAATAAAGAAATATAAAATAAATAACTGAATCTCAAATATGAAGTATCAAAGAATGATAGTCGGGTGAAAATAAATCCACTGCCAGTCTACTATACCAAAAACTAAATGAAAGAAGAGATCAAAACTCTAATATAAGATAAATGTCAATAAAAGAATAGCAACTAAAATATCCATCAGCTGCAAAGAATCAGTGGTACTCTGAATGTAAGACCTCCTCAATCTGGTACAAAGTGTCAGGTCCGGGTCCTATGGATAATCCTGCCAGTCTACACCTAGAAGTGGACCAGGTCCTCAGAGGAACGTAACAAGATACAAAAATAATATGCCAATAAAGTACTAGAAATAAACATCCAAGGGTCACCTAACCGTTTATATGAATGCACTTTGAGAACAACTTTACAACACGTGGGCTATCTGGCTAAAAATGGGATTGGCATGATTCTCTCAGAGAATCAGGGGCCTAAAAAGCATGATATCTTTTGAATGTCAGAGGTCGCCTGTAGATATATAATATAAGGGTCATCTGACCACGCATCTCCGACGGAGCGTATGGGTTACATAAGAAAAAGTGCAAAGGAACCCAAATAGCTTACTTGTTGTTCTCCCCACCCCATGCTCTGTTCATGCCATATCCATGACACGATGACATCTCAAATGACTGCCAATGCTTCTAATCATGCAATTATATCAGCAGTTATCTCTATCCGTCACACGTCATATACGCACAAGTGGCTAGCCCGTCATGCAAGTACGTATCCTACATGAGACTCACACTCGTGAAACAACTGTGTCACGGCCAATGAAATATAAGAATGCCTCATGATAATAGGGTGGTCTCGTAAAACTAGGTCAACCTGCATAATATATAATAAAGACAAAATACAACGCCACCATCATTGCATCCAAGTTATTCTTGGACGCGCAGTTTATATAGCAGTTAAAATATATGAACTAAATAATAGAAATAAAATTCATCCACCATATGGAATGTAAATCACAGTACAATGGCAGGTATACTTGCCTGACAGAAAAGCTGCATAATATAAACGTCCAGGTGCCAAGTATAGAGTATCAGAACCCAGTGCCTCCGACTGAACGTCTCCATATGCTGAAATAAATATTACCAATATTCCCGGAATCAGCGAGATAGCTAGAAAATACTATCCTTTCGTTCAATTTGTCACTACCATATTTTCTAGGAAAGAATATTTTAGTCTTTTGGTAATTAATTAAATATTGTGCATGTTAAATTTTTATTTATTGTATTATTTATTTATTATTAGCATGTTAGATTTATTTTTGGACTTGTGTTAGTGGACCAACTAGTTTAGTTTAGACTCATGGACCAACATTTAATTCTAGTTAGAATTGAGCCTAATAATTAGAAGCCCAATTATTAGGAGGAGGATTAATTATGTTAAACCCATTAGACTAGAAGCTTTCTTCCTTAATTAATTTCTTCATGAGAGGCCCCAAGGGGTATTTTAGACTTTACATAATAGCTTGAGGGAGGGGGCAAGTGAGGCCTATATAAATGGGATAAAAACTTTCTCTTTCTTTATTTTTCATTCCAAATCTAGATCTAGAAAATTTCCTCAACCAAATCCCTACCAAATTTTCACCAAATTATTTCCCAAATCACCATTGGAGACTATTAGAGCAAGGATCTACAAGGAGAAAGCATGGATCTACAAAGAGGAACAATGATCTACAAGTTGGAGGCCAATTTCATCAATTTTGGAGGTTTCATTGGAAATCCTTCTCCTAATAGTTATAATTCAGTTTTTCCCCTTAATTCAGGTTCTAAATCTGATATTTAACCATGAAAAATCAACCAATATGCATAGGCTACCCTTAGGTTTTGGTTTTGTGTTCATAGGAGGCCTATTGAGAAATTTATGGTACTTTTTGTGTTAATTTTTGGAGAATTCCGAAATTGACATTTGTTGTGTGTATCAATTGGTCCTATAGATCAATTTGGCATATGCTTGTGTGTTTGGGGCTAGTGTCGTATCCACAATTGGGTACGTGTAGGTCGTATCCCATCAATTTGGTGATACGTGTTGATTTGGGATTTTTTTTTTTGACACGGGACTTTGAGCATGTCATATTTTGACACGGACACATAGATCTATATTTGACTCTTCGTATTATTCATAAATAATATATATGACTTGTTCGTGTCCTTCGGAGGACGTTTGGATGTGTGGTGGACTCGTGTCACATGCGTATCCTAGATCTAGTGGGATACGAGGTGATACGGTCCATGTATGTGCAATTTAATTGTAGATCTATTTATTGTGTTCTTAATTCATGGAGGATGTAATTGTATATATATATATATATATATATATATATATATATATATATATATATATATATATATATATATATATATATATAGTTATAGTTATAGTTATACATATTAATATGTATGTGTGTGTATGTTACTATGTGGTATTTTATACAATTTACTATGTATAAGTGTATGTATAGTTATATATATAGTTTTATATATATATTGTATAAATATATATTGTGGGTTATATATATGTATTTAAATATATATTGTATAAATATATATTATGGGTTATATATATATGTTTTTAAATATATATTGTATAAATATATATATATTGTGGATTATATGTATTTAAATATATATTGTATAAATATATATTGTGGGTTATATATATGTATTTAAATATATATTATATAAATATATATGGTGGGTTATATATATATGTATTTAAATATATATATATATGGTAATTAATATATATATAATTATGTTCCTAATTGCTATTTGTATTATACTATATATGTATATATTTAGTTGTAGCACATAATATTATTGAGTAAGTTAGTATATTTTAGTTATCAATGGTTATGAGTATCTTTTATATATTATATATTTGTAGGTATGTATGTATGTATGTACGTATATATGTATTAGTATTTAGTATGTAGTTGGTAGTTAGTATTTATTCTATTTAGTACATACTAGAAGTTATATTGGATTGATATATGTATATATATAGTTATTGATGAATATTTAGTGTATATATATATATATATAAAGTTTTGGCAATTACCTTGAGATACCAAAGTAAGTATCAAGATATACCAAGGTATGAGTAGTAGGTATTGGCATAGTAATAGGATAGTTTTAAACTAATTATGGGTCGGTATTAAGGTGACTAAAATAAGGTATATAGTATGGTATAAATACTAAATACATGGTAGTTTATAGTTATAGTTAGATAATTAATATATATATACTAGAGTGACATTACCTTGAGATACCAAGGTAAAAGCCAAGGTATTAAGGATATCCAAGGTATTGGGTTTGGGTATCAAGATAGAGGTTTAGTATTGCGATACCAAGTTGGTTCAAAACCATGATAATCATTTAGCATTTATAATTATGATTTATATATTTAATATTGTTTTATTATAGATATGTGATATTTACCTATTATTTGCGTATCCTGAGATATGGTATCTTAGTATCCTAAGTTGTAGCTTGTATGGCCTAGATTCATAGTGTGTGAGCCCAATATCTTTGAGTTAGACTTATGCAACCTAGAAATAGATAGTTGACCATAGTTGACCATAGTTTGGCTATAGTTTGACCGGTTTGACTTAGAATTGACCTAATTTGACTCTTGACTTAGAATTGACTTATTGACCTAGAAGTTGACTAGTTTAACTTATTTTCTTTCCAGAACCTTGTATTAATACAATATTTCATATATAGGTCTGTGTGACACCAGTTCGGACAGTTTGACATTCATTGCTCTGGACGACAGGCGAGTACATTGCTCTGATTGTTTTCAATTCATAATATTGTATATATGCATGTTCTAGAATTGTATACATTGATTCCCGATACAGTGATTTCACGGACTGGTGCTATATGGATCCCGTCAGTAGGTGTTATCCCCTACCGTATGCAACGGGTACCCAGTCACATGTATTTCATCGTGTGCATCGGGTATTGACTTTCATGTGCTTCTTGTGCATCCACTATTTCGTGTGCTAGTGTGACTATATCGTGATCATGTACGTAACTTGTCGTGATTGGATCCATAAGTATTGGTTGGGGAGGGGGGAGTAGGAGTTGGTTATGTGATCAAAGCCCTCTTGATCTCATGTGCATGTCGATTATACACCTCTCGTATAATGGAGTTACATTTATACCTCATGTGCAACCTAAGCCGATCACATAACGATCTTGCACTCTAAATCACATAGCTAGTATTCTTGTTTTCTACTTGCAATTTATTTCTCGTATTTACTTTTCAGTTGTTATTGTGCTTATTGCCTGTTCTTCCTGTATTGCACATTCTTATTACTTGTGCATCTTGTATCATTTTTCTATTGCTTGTTATATATGCTCGATTATGTTATTGGAACTGCTTTCAGAGGTATGTACTTCGCTCCATTCCTGACTGAAAAACATTTTTTAGAGGATCCGAGAGAGTGGTGTCCGACATACTATGGACTTCGACTTATAGATGGTGCAGACTTGGATCCACTTGTTCTGGAGTGATTGCCGGGAGGTTTATTCGGATTATTAGTTTTCATAGTTAGTCTCTTTAGCATTTTGGTACCGGATTTGTTTTCGGCATAGAGTATGAGATTGGATATTGTTTCTATTATTGTTTATATATATTGAATGGATAGTTATGTTAGACTTTCTTGATATCTTCACAAGTTTTTCGATGTCGAGTTTTGTACTTTAGAATGTGATTGAGTTTTGTGTTGAGATTTTATTGGCAGACTTCATATTATTGTGAGATTTTATATAGTATAGTAGACCAAGACAGCGTTCTACCGCCGATTCTGTGGCGTAGGCTGGACGTTGTTTCTGACTTGCATCCCTACATCGGGTGCGGGTCGTGACACATTTTTAGTGGTGTCCCATGCAGGTCAGGCTTCACAAATTTTTCGATGTCGTGGTAGTGCGACAACTTAGTTGTACTACTGCGTGCCTGCGATAGGATATATGACATAGGACATTAGGATAAGAGAGGATACTCAATCACAAATCTTTTGAGAAATTCCTGGGATGACCCTTGAGAATCTTATTACAATTCCTATTTCAAATCTTTTCTCTTGTTTTGTTCGCTCTCACTTGTTGTTGTTGAAATTGATTCTTAGTGATCTATTGTTGAATTTGATTCTTGGTGATCGGATGATTCAAAATTCTTGGTGTTCGTTATTTAGTTTATTTTATGTCGAGAGAAATTTTACGGACTAAGTTACGGTATCATCTGATTACATATGTTGATGAGGATAGTGAGAAAGGTAAAACGTCTACTTTGGTTATGGAGCCTAGAGTTTATCGCAGCCATATTAGCTGGTGTAACAAAAAATGTAGGGACCTGACTTCGGATGTACATATCTTAGTTATGAAATTTAGAGTTTTTCATAGCCATACCGGTTGGCGTGGTGAGAATTCTAGATAACATGATTATAGAGTTGCATATCCTAGTTATGGAATCTATCGTTTATCGCAGCTATGTTTACTGGCGTGGCGAGGATTCTGAGTGTCATAATTTTGGACATACGTGTATGATTATCAGATTGTATCTTAAATTGGTTCTTAAAGTATCATCTCAATACTTATTTATTTCTGTTATTGTAGAACTTTATTCCATTGTTCTTTAGCTTAGCAGTAGAGATACCTTCAGTTCTTTAGTCTAATTCCTTATAGAGCTTCTTTCCATTAGAGTCATTGTTAGTATGATAATTGGTGAATTGTATTTAGATCTATGTCTTGAGTATCAGTATTGACTGTTGAGAGTATGACTTGTGAGTTTGTAAGTGGTGCTTAAATGGGCATGTGAGCAATAGGCATAAATCTAGAGATAACCTGTCACGCCCCGGTCCCGCTGGGCCGTTCGTCCTCGCTTTGGTCCCTACGAAACCGATCGTCCTCGCACGGACGTGATGCCGTGCAAGCCTAAAGTGCGCTTGCACAAGGCCAAAGCTTTGACACAAGGACAAGTAAGCTATTCCATACTGAAGCAGCGGCACACATATTGCAGAAAAGTAAAGAACACAATGGCATATGCAAAATAAGCTCTTTTATTGATAATCGAAAGTGTTACAAGCGGCGCATGGCCGAGGTTACAATTTGCTCAGGCACTCTGTCTCTCGATTACAATGACACCGTTCTATACATTATGTCCCTCTATACGAAAGTAGCTCAAAGCAGGCACAGCTCGATGCGGCTCAAGGCATCGACTCCAGATTTCTGGTTCCTTGGGATGAGGCACGGCTATCGCTTCCTCGAACGATCAGGCACCTGAGAACAAGCAGACTGTTGGTGGGTCAGCACTTTATGCAAGTACTGGTGAGATAAAATAACTGAACAGAAGCTACATCCCGTGAAACCCACACTAAGTAATCATGTGGCAAAATATTGCATTACTGGTGATCTTGCTACTTTTTACCTAAGTTCATTTCATGCAGCTCAGAACTAGTCAGATTACATCTTTTGAAAACACAAGTTGGAAACCAGTTTTTGCATATTCGATACTCAAGCATTCAAGAAACTGTCACGCCCCGATTTCGGCTAATCGATAATCGTCCCCCGGGCGTGATGCCGTGCACGCGTAGGGCGCGCGTGCACAAGGCCTTAGGCATAAGGATATTCTTTAGAACAATGCAACAGAGTAGACATATAAGATAACACAAGGTTGAGGCATAGAAAAGTTTCTCATTTTATTCATAATGAACATCTTTTTTTACATCGCTTGACTCAAAAGTATAAAATGCCCCACGGGCTTACAAACTTGGACGCAAAATGAGATAGCCGATCCATACATTATGTCCCTTTACATAGATTCAAAAACACAAAATACCTTGGGTGCGAGTAAGCACCATCGCCTTAGCGATATTCAGCAACGGAGAGAGTGAAAGGCTTCTAGCTTGAGCCTCCAAAAGTCTTGGCCACGAACCGCCAAGGATCCCAAAAGTTCGGAGAGAACTCCAGCTTCTCGCCGCGTTGCCTTGTGCCGGGGAACCTGCTACAACGAGGGTCAGTACTTCGAAAAGTACTGGTGAAGGCTAGTTGCTCAACTTTACCAAGCTCATGAGATGAGTTCTAATGAGTATGCTATAATTTTGTTCTTAGGTGGGTTTCTATTCTTGCCTAGTTCAGATTTCATTTAGCAGGTATGCAAGAACAAAATAACATAACTCCACATGCCACCGTTCGGTGACTTTACCTGTACCGTCTAAACCACCTGTATAACTTACCATAGCCTTCCCTGTCACGAAGACATAGTTAGTCTGCACAGTTTAAATATACACAATATCTTTCTTTGTTGTTTAGGAGCCATCATGGGTTTAGTCTGGGCTGGCGGCAACGCTTGCAGCGCGGGTAGCTAGCCCCGCTACAATTTCTCGCTCCCTGTGCTAACTCATTTTAGCACGACTAAGAAAGTAGATTCCGCCCGGGTCGAAATGGCCCGGTGCCCCGGTAACCGTTCGCAGGAACCTGGATCCCTTGTGCACAAGAATTCCCATGACCATTTCTATGAACCGAACTTCATAGATTTACTTACTAGCGATTTAAAGAACATCATGTACGAAACTGCTTTACTGTACTATCACAATCAACCAACAAGTTATATGAAATAACATGCAGCAGTTTATAGAAGAACACTTTGAACTATCAATAAATACCAACCCATTAAACACCCAACGAACATGCATGCATCAATGAATTTATGCAAGGTTTTGTATGACAAGCAATGGGTGTTCCAAGCCTACTTCTTATCTTATCTTGTTATCCAACTTGTTACTTAATTGGTATCGTTTGATTGAATGCACAACTGAGTCAATTTTATTATGAACGGAGCCCTTGGAAAGAAGGTGCTTATCGAAATAGAGCCACTCACAAGTTGGTTGAATAGGAAGAAGAAGGAGAGATCTCTAAGACTCCGCTCGCGCGTCGTCTACACGATCACCTGCACGCACCAACGGATGATCAATACCTCCTGCTTCGGTCTCCAAGGCTCGATATGAAATGCGAAATCCTAAGAACGAAAGCAATGAAATCCATTGAAACCGTTCAAGAAAACACAAGTCATAAAACCAACAAGAAAGCAACCAAGCGGCACGAAAACGGACAAGAAACCAACGCAACGGAAAGGCCCCTCTCGACTCTGCCGCCGAGTCCATCCTTGAGGCACAATCCATTGTATATGGGACCTGATTCCGAAGAAACCAATCCATAACGAGGAAAGGATCTTAATTCAATCTGTCCCGTTCGGACGGTCGTAAGTATTTCTTGGCCGCGCTCCCCGAGTAGGGGGAACGGGGCATTACATCATAACCATCCAAAAGAAAGTTTCATCCCGAAACTTAGGAATAGAACCTACCACTAAGGAATAATGAGGGGAACCTTTCCCTCATATCAGCTTCAAGTTCCCAGGTCGACTCCTCGACCGAGTGGTTCCGCCACAGGACGCGCACTAGCGAGACGGTTCGGTTCCGCAACTGCTTCTCTTTACGATCTAAAACTTGGACAGGCTCCACCGCGTACGACAAGTCCGCTTGCAGATTCAACTGCCCCAAGTCGACTATGTGGTTCGGGTCGTGTACAAACTTTCTCAGCTGGAAAACGTGAAAAATATCGTGTACTTCTGATAGGGCAGGCGGCAAAGCAACTTGATAGGCGACCGGAGTAACCCGTTTAAGAACTTCAAACGGTCCAACAAATCTCAGACTTAGCTTTCCTTTTACTCCGAACCGCATGACTCCGCGCATAGGCGAGACTTTCAAGAACACATGGTCCCCTTCAAAGAATTCAAGGGGGCGACGTCGAGCATCGGCATAACTCTTTTGTCGGCTTTGTGCTGTCTTCAACCGTTCACGAATCAACCGAACCTTTTGGACGGTTTGTTCAACCAGCTCCGGCCCAAGGATTTGCCGTTCTTCGACTTCGTCCCAGCAGATTGGTGACCTACACTTCCGCCCATACAAAGCCTCGTACGGAGCCATCTCGATGCTGGACTGATAACTGTTGTTGTATGCAAATTCGGCCAGCGGCAGGTAGACGTCCCAACTTGACTTCGAATCGATCACGCAGAGGCGCAACATGTCTTCTAGTATCTGATTCACTCGTTCCGTCTGACCATCGGTTTGTGGATGATAGGCTGAGCTGAACTTCAACTTGGTCCCCATCGCCAACTGAAGGCTCTCCCAGAAACGCGAGATGAATCGCCCGTCTTGATCTGATACTATAGAAACTGGCACTCCGTGTAGCCGGACTATCTCGTCAAGGTAGGTCTGGGTGAGGTGATCGGCGCTCCAAGTACTTTTGATGGCAATGAAGTGTGCAGACTTGGTTAACCGATCGACGATAACCCAGATTGCGTCGTTCCTCCGTTGCATCCTTGGCAGGCCAACAATGAAATCCATGCAGATGTGCTCCCACTTCCATTCCGGGATAGCAAGATTTTGCATCTCCCCGCCCGGCCTCTGATGCTCTGCTTTCACCCTTTGACAGGTTATGCATTGGGACACAAAGAGTGCAACATCTTTCTTCATGCCGTGCCACCAGAAAGTCGTTCGGAGGTTCTTATACATCTTCGTGCTCCCGGGATGGATCATATAGGCTGCGTAATGAGCTTCCGCAAGGATCTCCTTTCTAAGTTCTGAATCATCGGAGACGCATAGCCTTCTTTTCACCCGCAACGCTCCATTTTTATCTACTGCAAAGTCCTTCGCCTTCCCTGCTAGAATCTGCTCGTGCATCTTCCTTAGGAAAGGGTCGTCTTTCTGAGTAGATGTGACCCGCTCTATTAGGTTGGGTACGAATCGCATTTGAGCGACCCGCGCGCCACGATATCGAATTCGGAGTTCGATGCCCATCTCTTCTAAGTCCCTTCGTAACCTGCGATCGACTGACAGAGATCCAACGAAGATCCGACTCAAAGCATCCGCTACAACGTTCCCTTTTCCAGGCATGTAGTCTATCGTCAAGTCGTAATCTTTTATCAATTCTAGCCAACGGCGCTGACAAAGGTTGAGGTCCGTCTGGGTGAACAGGTACTTCAAGCTCTTGTGATCAGTATAAATTCGGCAAGGCACTCCATAAAGGTAGTGTCGCCACAATTTCAGGCCAAAGATAATTGCCGCTAACTCCAGGTCGTGTGTAGGATAATTTTTCTCGTGCTTCTTAAGCTGCCTGGAGGCATAGGCTATCACTCGAGCTCGCTGCATAAGTACACACCCCAAGCCTTGCCCGGACGCGTCGCTAAATATTTGGAATCCCGAGATCTCGTCTGGTAGTGCAAGTAACGGGGCAGAGGTGAGGCGATGCTTTAACTCTTTAAACGAAGCTTTGCAGCCGGCGGACCACTCAAATGCGACTCCCTTTTGTGTGAGGCGAGTCAGAGGTAGTGCAAGTTTGGAAAAATCCTTCACGAACCGTCTGTAGTAGCCCGCTAGCCCGAGGAAGCTTCGAATTTCGCTAACGGATGCAGGTCACTTCCACTCGACAATGGCCTCCACCTTCTTCGGATCGACTGAGATGCCTCCCACAGAAATGATGTGCCCGAGGAAAGATACACTACTTAGCCAGAATTCACACTTACTCAGTTTAGCATATAGCTGGTTGTCCCGAAGAGTTTGTAGCACAGTCCGCAAGTGCTCTGCATGTTCTTCCTCACTCTTTGAATACACCAAGATATCATCGATGAATACTACTACAAACTTATCGAGATAGGGCCGGAACACAAGGTTCATTAAACTCATAAAGGCAGCGGGTGCATTGGTTAGTCCGAACGGCATCACCAGGAACTCATAATGGCCATAGCGAGTTCAAAAAGCTGACTTTGGCACATCGTCTGGCTTGATCTTTAGTTGGTGATAGCCCGAACGGAGGTCGATTTTAGAGAATACCGTGGCAGCTTGCAACTGATCGAAAAGATCGTCTATTCTTGGAAGAGGATACTGGTTACGAATGGTTGCTTTATTTAATTCTCGATAGTCGATGCAGAGCCGCAACGAGCCATCCTTTTTCTTTACGAATAGTACAGGCGCACCCCACGGAGATACACTAGGCCGAATGTATCCTCGATCTAGCAAATCTTGCAACTGTACTTTAAGCTTCTTCAATTCTGCCGGGGCCATTCGATACGGCGTCTTGGAAATTGGTCGAGTTTTTGGGAATGTGTCTATAGTGAACTCTATCTCTCGATCGGGCGGCATGCCTGGCAACTCGTCGGGAAACACATCAGGAAAATCTGCCACAACGGGAATAGACTCAACGTTTGCGCAATCTTGCCGAGTGTCTCGAACGGACGCTAAGTACCCTTCGCAGCCGGAGTGAATCATCCGTCGAGCAGACATTGCTGAGATCACCATGCAGGTATTCGACACTTTCGACTCAGGACTGTACGTGAAGAGAAACTCGATCTCGCCGGGCAAACGAAACATGACTTCCTTTTTCGCACAGTCGATTGTAGCTGAACAAGCGCCGAGCCAATCCATCCCCAGAATAAGATCGTAGTCCCTTATGTCTAGAACTATCGCATCTAATGACAATTTCCGTCCCCCGATGCAAATGTTACCTTCACGACAGACTAAGCGAGCCGATAAATCTACGCCCGAAGGAGTACTAACACTTAGGTTTAAGCCTAGCGGTGTCATAGGGAATGTGTGTTCGGCGGCAAAATCCGCCGCAATGAAGCTATGTGTTGCACCAGAATCAAACAATACTCGAGCAGGTATATTATTAAAAAGTAATATACCTGACACCGTCGTGTTCGATGCAAGTGCCTCATCCCGAGTCAAAGCATAGACTCGTCCCTGAGCGTTTTGCGGTGCCTGGTTCGCTCGTTGAGTTTGCCCCTGACCCTGAGCTGAGTCATTATTCTGCTGCGGACGGTGTGAAGATGGATCGTTGGAACGGGTTGGACAATTACGAGCAATGTGGCCCATCTTGCCACAATTGAAACATCCTCCTTTGCTCGCGCGACATTCGCTGACGTGGTGTCCTGGCTTGCGGCAGTAGGCACAATTTTGTCCTTGCCTCCTTCCTTGATTCGAGTCTTGGGACCGCCGTTGTTGTTGTGGCGCTTATGTGCGTTGTTTCCTCCTGTGTTGGCAGGACGCTTGTGATTGTAATTTTTGCACAGCGCCGGTACGAACTGGAGGATACTGCGACTCTAGGGACAGTACAAGATTTAAGGACTCCCGCATGGTACGATATTGAGTCACTACGACGTGAGCACGGATAGAAGGTCATAGTCCGAGCTCGAACTTTCGTGCACGACTTTCGGCATCGGCGAGCTGAGACTTGGCAAATTTTGTAAGTCGGTTGAACTCTGAAGCGTATTGACGCACCGTCATGTCTCCCTGCTTCAGTAGCGCAAACTCGTC
This sequence comes from Iris macrosiphon, assembly GCA_036927795.1. Lineage (NCBI taxonomy): Eukaryota > Viridiplantae > Streptophyta > Magnoliopsida > Asparagales > Iridaceae > Iris > Iris macrosiphon. Next base: position 108,938,344 of record JAYESA010000017.1, read on the forward strand.
TTCCTTTTCGCGACGGACGGCGGGTGGAAGGTATTCCTCCACGAAGGCCTTGCGAAACACGGACCAGGAGATAGCCGTTGTGCCACCTTCACTCAAAATAGCTTGCTTGTGCACATCCCACCAATCATGTGCATTTTGTCGGAGCTGAAGCTGGGCACACGCCACTTTCTTGGTCTCGTCTAGGCACAGCGCTTCAAAGTGGTCCTCCAACTCGACCAGCCAGTCCATCGCTAAGGAAGGGTCCTCGGTGCCTTTAAACGTAGCACGGCACATCTTCTTAAATTCTGATATCGACACGATTGACCCATTCTCGCCTGAGGGTAAGGTACCCTGGGAATTCTGCGGTCCGGTGGCTTCAGCAACTATAGGCACGGTTGCGGGGGCGGATGCAGAATGATTGTTGGCGACCATATTCGTCACCATTGTTTGCAGACTATTCATCTGCTTCTGCTGTGTATCCGCCTGTGATCGCTGCGCCACGAATTGAGCCTCAATCCGTGACTCGAACTGACTCTGCCGTAGTTCAGCTTGTTTCTGCTGCGTCTCCATCAAACGCATCATTCGCTCGAACGGATCAGCAGAGGGTGCGGCAGTTGGACTCCCAGAGCTGCCCGAGGTGCCTGAACTACTCGCTTGCACTTGCGCCACCATCTGCGCTTGTGCACCCGGCTCGGAAGTCGTTCCTTGAAAGGAAAGTAACTTGTATTAGTCTTAAGGTATATTATGGACTCACTGTATGGAACGTATCTCATTTTGGCCAAGCGAATTCAAGGGTCTACTCGGAAGGAACAAGGTCCTCTTTAGAAACTTTCTTTGTGAGATCAAAGGATCTGGAGCATGCTCTGATACCAATATGTCACGCCCCGATTTCGGCTAATCGATAATCGTCCCCCGGGCGTGATGCCGTGCACGCGTAGGGCGCGCGTGCACAAGGCCTTAGGCATAAGGATATTCTTTAGAACAATGCAACAGAGTAGACATATAAGATAACACAAGGTTGAGGCATAGAAAAGTTTCTCATTTTATTCATAATGAACATCTTTTTTTACATCGCTTGACTCAAAAGTATAAAATGCCCCACGGGCTTACAAACTTGGACGCAAAATGAGATAGCCGATCCATACATTATGTCCCTTTACATAGATTCAAACACACAAAACACCTTGGGTGCGAGTAAGCACCATCGCCTTAGCGATATTCAGCAACGGAGAGAGTGAAAGGCTTCTAGCTTGAGCCTCCAAAAGTCTTGGCCACGAACCGCCAAGGATCCCAAAAGTCCGGAGAGAACTTCAGCTCCTCGCCGCGTTGCCTTGCGCCGGGGAACCTGCTACAACGAGGGTCAGTACTTCGAAAAGTACTGGTGAAGGCTAGCTGCTCAACTTTACCAAGCTTATGAGATGAGTTCTAATGAATATGCTACAATTTTGTTCTTAGGTGGGTTTTTATTCTTGCCTAGTTCAGATTTCATTTAGCAGGTATGCAAGAACAAAATAACATAACTCCACATGCCACCGTTCGGTGACTTTACCTGTACCGTCTGAACCACCTGTATAACTTACCATAGCCTTCCCTGTCACGAAGACATAGTTAGTCTGCACAGTTTAAATATACACAATATCTTTCTTTGTTGTTTAGGAGCCATCATGGGTTTAGTCTGGGCTGGCGGCGACGCTTGCAGCGCGGGTAGCTAGCCCCGCTACAATTCTCCGCTCCCTGTGCTAACTCATTTTAGCACGACTAAGAAAGTAGATTCCGCCCGGGTCGAAACGGCCCGGTGCCCCGGTAACCGTTCGCAGGAACCTGGATCCCTTGTGCACAAGAATTTCCATGACCATTTCTATGAACCGAACTTCATAGATTTACTTACTAGCGATTTAAAGAACATCATGTACGAAACTGCTTTACTGTACTATCACAATCAACCAACAAGTTATATGAAATAACATGCAGCAGTTTATAGAAGAACACTTTGAACTATCAATAAATACCAACCCATTAAACACCCAACGAACATGCATGCATCAATAAATTTATGCAAGGTTTTGTATGACAAGCAATGGGTGTTCCAAGCCTACTTCTTATCTTATCTTGTTATCCAACTTGTTACTTAATTGGTATCGTTTGATTGAATGCACAACTGAGTCAATTTTATTATGAACGGAGCCCTTGGAAAGAAGGTGCTTATCGAAATAGAGCCACTCGCAAGTTGGTTGAATAGGAAGAAGAAGGAGAGATCTCTAAGACTCCGCTCGCGCGTCGTCTACACGATCACCTGCACGCACCAACGGATGATCAATACCTCCTGCTTCGGTCTCCAAGGCTCGATACGAAATGCGAAATCCTAAGAACGAAAGCAATGAAATCCATTGAAACCGTTCAAGAAAACGCAAGTCATAAAACCAACAAGAAAGCAACCAAGCGGCACGAAAATGGACAAGAAACCAACGCAACGGAAAGGCCCCTCTCGACTCTGCCGCCGAGTCCATCCTCGAGGCACAATCCATTGTATATGGGACCTGATTCCGAAGAAACCAATCCATAACGAGGAAAGGATCTTAATTCAATCTGTCCCGTTCGGACGGTCGTAAGTATTTCTTGGCCGCGCTCCCCGAGTAGGGGGAACGGGGCATTACCGAAACTATAAGGGACAGTGTTCTTATCGTGCAGTGTGTAGCATGTATTTTGCAACATAATCTATCTCTTTAGGGGCAAAGTTTATCTAGCAGACTGGTCATTTCAAAACAAGGCAAGCATATCCAGTAGACTATCATTCACTCAAGCAATAAGGCAACACTCTATATGATTTCGGTCCCCGAGAAACTCAGGATTGGCAGCGGTAATTCAGCTATCCAATGACTCACATACTGGTACTATTAGCAGTTGTGACCAAGGTTCAGCTCTGCACTAATAGCCATTGTCCAACCGATGCAAATGCATAAAGTTCTATCAGATAAATCATGATGCATACTGAATAATCAAGCAGGCTATACATAAACTCATTTTATTTCTCTTACCCACGGTCGAACGGTTATCCCTACAGCAGACACACAAGTTAGCCATAATTTGTATAACATAATGTATACAGTTCTCTAGTTTCCTGTTCGTCCCTGCATCAAACAGTTAGGTATGTAAGAAGGCCTGCCTAGCATGCGCCCTAACTATATGATGGTCCCCTCAACGGGATTAGCAGTTGGGACATACAAGCCCATCTCACTAATAGACGGTCTACCCTCCCGTAAGTAAGGACATTCAAGCCTCAGGGTATCTAGATCTCTCCTAGGCCGGACGATCCCAGTGCCCCAGGAACGCCCGAGAGATAACCTTGTGCACAAGTTGTCCTGACCAAATATGAGAATGCAATCTCCTATCCATGCCAGATAATGCACATAATCCAGAACAAGCAAGCAAACACATCTATCAAGTCCAGATAGCCGAAGCTCACTCTCTTAATGCACATTGCCTAATAGCCACACCCCCCCGTAAGTAAGGTGTGTTAAGCCTCAGGGTGGACTATTAGTCTAGATTCACAAGCTCACGCCATTTACCAAGTTCCATCTCATGATAAGCAATCAATGAAGCATGTTCAAGCAAAGCTAACTCATTAAGCAAGTAACAAGCAAGAACAGTTCTTATAACTCTAGCATACAAATTTTATCTCTTGTGACAAGCATTCTAGTATTCCAGTCTAGCATACGATATAAGTGCAAGCAATCCTCTTTACTCTTGTTATTAGCATGGCAAGGTTCTATCTTATTACAGACAAGCATTTCCAGTTCTCTTATTAGGCAGGCAAGCAGATTCATTTTAATGACAAGCTATGTGAGTTCTCTTATTAGCATACTGAGTCGGTTCTATCATTCTTCTTAAGCAACAAGCATTCAAAAACTCAGATTTATTATTAAGTCATGCAAGAATCAGAGAATACAGTTCTGCCCACTCACATTGATTAATCGGTCGAGAACTCTCCGAGAAAACTTTCGTTCGAGTAAGCAAGGTGATCTCACTTGCATATAGTGCCTATGCGGAGCGGGGCACTACATAACCCATAGCGTAGTACCTTATAGCAATAGTTCTATGATAGGTGTCATTATAGTTGGTATTGGTATTATGGTAGAAGGGAGAGTAGAGAGTATCAATAGTGGTTCCATGAGTTAGTATCATATCAGCATGCATGCTCTGGATATGCATGAATTCAGGTAGTTGGGTGAGCCATGTAAACAATTAAGTATCAAAAAAAATATGTTGGAAAACAATGGAGCATAATATACAATTGGGTGGTTGATACTTGGGTGTGTCAAGAGTAAAAATATGCATAAAGGGTATTAGTGAGTGTGCCATAGTAGGAGGGTACCCATAAGTGTATAGGAGAGTGTGAGGGAATAAGAATACATTATGCTAAGCTAAGGTAGTAGGACTTGTGTTACAGGTAAAAGTAGAGCATTGATGTGAGTAGATAGGAGTATACCAGTATATGACTATGGATGGGTATATCACCTGATATTGATGATAGTGAGGTGTTGGAAGCAATAGGTGAAAGAGTATCTAGAAATTGTGTACAGGATGCACAGTGGGTGATAAGTGTCGGTATGGAAGTTTATGAGTATCAGAAAGTGGAAGCTTGAGTGTTAATATTATGTCATGGGTTGAGAAATATCAAGATTGGTCATAAAAGATATGTAGTATATTACTGATTAGTGTACCAGTCTGTAAAGAATTTAAGGAGATATATATATACATTAATAGAGATATGGAACCATATGCCTGCCTTAAGGGTGAAGTGAAATATGTGTATTATAGAAGTTAATAACTAGTGTATTGGATGCAAGTGACCATGATTTATAGTGAGTATGATGAGGTGATCTAATGATGAAGCTAGTACCCTAGAACCTTAAGGACATGTATTGTGTAGTTAGGAAGCTAGTGTTACTATATCAAGAGTGCTAGTGTTTCAATATCAGGGATTAGCTGAGTAATGTGCTAGTAATAGTAAGTACATTGTGTAATGACATTGGATTGGTGTATCAGTTAATATAGATAGAAAGATATTTGGGAGTAATAGTACAAGTGATCCAAGCAATAGAGGAGGGAGACAATATATATAGAGAAGTAAGTTTAGTAGGTATAGTACCTTGCCAATTTTGAGTATAGAGGTCTTATGTATCAGAGAATAGTCCGAGGGGTATAAGGATACCAGTGAGATATCATGGTGTTGTAATGGCTAGAAGGTAATTGTGTATGTATTGTGATACTAATGTACAGATGAGAAGCTTAAGATGATTAAACAAATGTTAGAGGATGAGTTGCACCAAGTATCAGATAGAAAGAGATACCCTAGTAACAAGAAACAAAGTACCTCAAGTATTATGAAAGTTTAGGCAAGCATTTTAGTGACTAGTATAATAATATAGAGAAGAGACACGAGTAGCTTGGTATGAGAATGACATCAAAAATACATATGAGAGCTAGTGCATTGTGTAGACAGTAACGAGATTTGAGAAGGCATCATATGAGAGTATTCAAGTTGGACAAGGGTGTGCTAATAGAACACATGATTGAAAAATGTATACAAGTGTTCCTTGCAAGAAAATAATTGAGAAATTTTGGTGATTACAAGAACAGAACAAGGAGGTAGTATCTTAGCAGTATTTTATCCTACGTAGCAAGTACCAGTGAGTTAAGCATGTCCATGACCTAGAATTAGAGTATATCACTAGTATTTGGTAACCCTTAGTATTAAGAATATCTTGACAAGATCGATGATTAATAGTGTGTGATGGAATATGCCACAGGTGGCATAGCAGATTACCTCACCAGTAAAGGAAGACATACCAGCAGGGCAGAGACTGATTTCATGATAGTTAGAGACTATATCCAAGTATAATTTTCCTTTCAGTAGAATGATATGATTGTATGTTATAGGATATATACTATTTTAGACTGTGATTGGTGGGGTTTGATCATAGTAACATTTGTATGAATAGGATATGACTGGCCCAAGAGAGAGGGGTGAGAGTTTTAATTTTGAGGACAAAATTCTTCTAAGGGGGGTAGATTTGTCACTACCATATTTTTTAGGAAAGAATATTTTAGTCTTTTGATAATTAATTAAATATTGTGCATGTTAAATTTTTATTTATTTATTATTAGCATGTTAGATTTATTTTTGGACTTGTGTTAGTGGACCAACTAGTTTAGTTTAGACTCATGGACCAACATTTAATTCTAGTTAGAATTGAGCCCAATAATTAGAAGCCCAATTATTAGGAGGATGATTAATTATGTTAAACCCAATAGACTAGAAGCTTTCCTCCTTAATTAATTTCTTCATGAGAGGCCCCAAGGGGTATTTTAGACTTTACATAATAGCTTGAGGGAGGGGGCAAGTGAGGCCTATATAAATGGGATAAAAACTTTCTCTCTCTTTATTTTTTATTCCAAATCTAGATCTAGAAAATTTTCTCAACCAAATTCCTACCAAATTTCCATCCAATTATTTTCCAAATCACCATTGGAGGCTATTAGAGCAAGGATCTATAAGGAAGAAGCATGGATCTACAAAGAGGAGCAATAATCTATAAGTTGGAGGCCAATTTCATCAATTTTGGAGGTTTCATTGGGAATCATTCTCCCAATAGTTATAATTCAGTTTTTCTCTTAATTTAGGTTCTAAATCTGAGATTTAACCATGAAAAATCAACCAATATGCATAGGCTACCCTTAGGTTTTGGTTTTTTGTTCATAGGAGGCCTATTGAGAAAGTTATGGTACTTTTTGTGTCAATTTTTTGGGAATTCCGAAATTGATATATGTTGTGTGTATCAATTGGTCGTATAGATCAATTTGGCATGTGTTTGTGTATTTGGGGCTAGTGTCGTATCCATAATTGGGTACGTGTAGGTCGTATCCCATCAATTTGGTGATACGTGTTGATTTGGGGATTTTTTCCTTTGACACGGGACTTTGAGCATGTCATATTTTTACACGGACACGTAGATCTATATTTGACTCTTCGTATTATTCATAAATAATATATATGACTTGTTCGTGTCCTTCGGGGGACGTTTGGATGTGTGGTGGACTCGTGTCACATGCGTATCCTAGATCTAGTGGGATACGAGGTGATACGGTCCATGTATGTGCAATTTAATTGTAGATCTATTTATTGTGTTCTTAATTCATAGAGGATGTATATATATATATATATATATATATATATATATATATATATATATATATATATATATATATATATATATATATATATATATATAGTTATAGTTATAGTTATACATATTAATATGTATGTGTGTGTATGTTACTATGTGGTATTTTATACAATTTACTATGTATAAGTGTATGTATAGTTATATATATAGTTTTATATATATATTGTATAAATATATATTATGGGTTATATATATGTATTTAAATATATATTGTATAAATATATATTATGGGTTATATATATATGTTTTTAAATATATATTGTATAAATATATATATATTGTGGATTATATGTATTTAAATATATATTGTATAAATATATATTGTTATTTGTATTATACTATATATGTATATATTTAGTTGTAGCACATAATATTATTGAGTAAGTTAGTATATTTTAGTTATCAATGGTTATGAGTATCTTTTATATATTATATATTTGTAGGTATGTATGTATGTACGTATATATGTATTAGTATTTAGTGTGTAGTTGGTAGTTAGTATTTATTCTATTTAGTACATACTAGAAGTTATATTGGATTGATATATGTATATATATAGTTATTGATGAATATTTAGTGTATATATATATATATGAAGTTTTGGCAATTACCTTGAGATACCAAAGTAAGTATCAAGATATACCAAGGTATGAGTAGTAGGTATTGGCATAGTAATATGATAATTTTAAACTAATTATGGGTTGGTATTAAGGTGACTAAAATAAGGTATATAGTATGGTATAAATACTAAATACATGGTAGTTTATAGTTATAGTTGGATAATTAATATATATATATATACTGGAGTGACATTACCTTGAGATACCAAGGTAAAAGCCAAGGTATTAAGGATATCCAAGGTATTGGGTTTGGGTATCAAGATAGAGGTTTAGTATTGCGATACCAAGTTGGTTCAAAACCATGATAATCATTTAGCATTTATAATTATGATTTATATATTTAATATTATTTTATTATAGATATGTGATATTTACCTATTATTTGCGTATCCTGAGATATGGTATCTTAGTATCCTAAGTTGTAGCTTGTATGGCCTAGATTCATAGTGTGTGAGCCCAATATCTTTGAGTTAGACTTATGCAACCTAAAAATAGATAGTTGACCATAGTTGACCATAGTTTGGCTATAGTTTGACCGGTTTGACTTAGAATTGACCTAGTTTGACTCTTGACTTAGAATTGACTTGTTGACCTAGAAGTTGACTAGTTTAACTTATTTTCTTTCCAGAACCTTGTATTAATGCAATATTTCATATATAGGTCTGTGTGACACCAGTTCGGACAGTTTGACATTCATTGCTCTGGACGGCAGGCGAGTACATTGCTCTGATTATTTTCAATTCATAATATTGTATATATGCATGTTCTAGAATTGTATACATTGATTCCCGACACAGTGATTTCATGGACTGGTGCTATATGGATCCCGTCAGTAGGTGTTATCTCCTTCCGTGTGCAACGGGTACCCAGTCACATGTATTTCATCGTGTGCATCGGGTATTGACTTTCATATGCTTCTTGTGCATCCACTATTTCGTGTGCTAGTGTGACTATATCGTGATCATGTACGTAACGTATCGTGATTGGATCCATGAGTATTGGTTGGGGAGGGGGAGTAGGAGTTGGTTATATGATCAAAGCCCTCTTGATCTCATGTGCATGTCGATTATACACCTCACGTATAATGGAGTTACCTTTATACCTCATGTGCAACCTAAGCCGATCACATAATGTACTTGCACTCTAAATCACATAGCTAGTATTCTTGTTTTCTACTTGCATTTTATTTTCCGTATTTACTTTTCAGTTGTTATTGTGCTTATTGCCTGTTCTTCCTGTATTGCACATTCTTATTACTTGTGCATCTTGTATCATTTTTCTATTGCTTGTTATATATGCTCGATTATGTTATTGGAACTGCTTTCAGAGGTATGTACTTCGTTCCATTCCTGACTGGAAAATATTTTTTAGAGGATTCGAGAGAGTGGTGTCCGACATACTATGGACTTCGACTTATAGATGGTGCAGGCTTGGATCCACTAGTTCTGGAGTGATTGCCGGGAGGTTTATTCGGATAATTAGTTTTCATAGTTAGTCTCTTTAGCATTTTGGTACCGGATTTATTTCCGGCATAGAGTATGAGATTGGATATTGTTTCTATTATTGTTTATATATATTGAATGGATAGTTATGTTAGACTTCCTTGATATCTTCTCGTGCTTTAGAATGTGATTGAGTTTTGTGTTGAGATTTTATTGGCAGACTTCATATTATTGTGAGATTTTAGATAGTATAGTAGACCAAGACAGCATTCTACCGCCGATTTTGCGGCATAGGCTGGACGTTGTTTTCGACTTGCATCCCTACATCGGGTGCGGGTCGTGACATAATTTGGACGCACGAGCAAAACGGTAATTTTGGATCAAAGTGGGGTCCATGTGTGACCCACTTTGCACCAAAATGGTGCCAGGGGTAAATTCTCTAAATTGGACAAATTATAGGTCAACAAATCCTAAACGTTGACACGAACTCATCGGTATGTCCAGTTTTGGATTCCAATGAGCCGATCAAAATTTTATCCTTTTAGTCAACCCGTGGGCCCACAAATAGGCGGCTCGATCAACTGTCTCAGAATTGCATGAAACTTAAGTAACGAGACCAGCATGATACCACGAGTCCAATGGCGCAAGTTTTGTCATATTCTGACGAGCATACATAAACTAATTGAGAATCTTGTAAAACGCAGATACGGAGAACTTTTTACGGATACGCATTAATTTTGACGCGCACACACGTCCGAATCAACTTCTACGAAAGCCCGCACGTCAGGGTATACCATACGCTCCTTTAGGAACAACTGTTATATGACGTGGTGGTCCGGTTTGTCGGTACGCACTCCGTATCATAAATTTTGAATATTTTTAAAGAAAGTTTTTTGGGTATTTTGACACAGTTTTCATCAGCAATTAATGAGTGATTTTCTAAAGTAATTACTTTGTTGCGATCATGGTTATATAGACTCTGTGTTAGAAAAAGAATTTCAATTTTTTGTTGAACGGATTGGAAAAAATTTGCCTTCCAAAACAGGGTTCTTGATTGTAAATTATGTCAAATATGTAAATTCATATAAAAGCAGTTTTTCAAATTTTTGGAGGAAAATTATCATCTCTATTTAATCAGGTTTCATTCTAAGAATTTACACAATCATAAACTAGATCATGTGCTATGTGCATAGGAGTTTACAGATCAAAAATTAACCATGCATAGAGAGAGAAATCTGCTGTCGAATGTGGGTACATCGGTTGAGTTAATCGGAAAGATGAGTTTGCGGTGATCGACTGCAGCAAAGCGGCGTACAGGCGGTCGACGATGACATCGTTAGGAGACGGTCGAGGGTCGACAGTGGTGGGAAAGATGGGTCGCGGCTCCAAGATCGAGAAGTAGGGTTAGGGTTTCATTTCTTGGATATATATATATATATATATATATATATATATATATATATATATCCCGATAGAAGGTAGTTATTGGTCGGGTTGGTATGTTGTTGTGTTTCGTGTTTAAGGGATGGGGGTGAAAGGTCTATGCTGATGCTACTTTTGTTAGTAGCACTAGCAAGTGCTCTTGTTCTCTCTTTTTTTCTTTTTTTTTCTTTTCTTTACTTTATTAACACTTTCTTTATTTATATTACTTTTATTTTATATATAACAACTAAGTTATTTATTATTATATTTTACTTTACTTTATTTTATTTTATTTATTATTAACACTAGAACCATTATTATTATTATTATTCTATAATACAAAAATTATTTTATTTATTACAATAAATTTCAATTTCTAATATACTAACGTAGTAGGGGTCACCCTCACGTATCAATATTCTTACAAAATCGAGTATTTATATACACATATATTATTTTATTAATTAGAAAATTTAGGGTGGTTACATTCTACCCCACTTAAAGAAATTTTGTCATCGAAATTAAAACTAACCCATGGTAGGAAACGAAAATTATTCGGTACGAAAAGAACCAAGTAAATCATACCTTGCTCTTGGAACAGATACAGAAAACGTTTGTGTATGTCATCCTCGCGCTCCCAAGTAGATTTTCCTGGCGAGTGATGCCTCCATGCCATGCAGACCAAGAGAATAGACTGATTCCTCAATACCTTCTCTCGACGATCAAGAATCTCCACGGGTTGCTCTTGGTATGACAAGCTCGGCCCAATAGTGATCTCGGAGTGGTCGAGAACATGACTGCTATCTGCCACATATCGCCTGAGTTATGACACGTGGAATACATCATGCACTCCCTTGAGTGAAGGTGGTAGTGTCAGTCGATACGCCACTTCTCCCACTCGCTCTAACACATCAAATGGTCCAATAACCTTGGACTCAACTTGTCGCGTCCTCCAAAGCGAATAGTGCCTCTAGTAGGTGATATTCTCAAGAAGACATGATCGCCTTCTTTAAACTCTTAAGGGACGACGGCGAAGATATGCCCACTGCTTCTACATGTCTTGCGCTTCTCGCAAGTGCCCTTGTATCTTCTTCACTGTCTCTACAGTGCTTACTACCAACTCTGGTCCCAATATCTGACGTTCTTCCACATCACTCCAACACATGAGAGACCTACACTTTTTTCATACAATGCTTCAAACGGAGCCATTTGGATGCTCGCTTGATAGCTATTGTTGTAAGAAAACTCTACAAGATGTAGGTGGTCCTCACATGATCCTCCAAAGTCTAACATGTAAGACTTCAATATATCCTCCAGTGTCTGAATAGTACAGACTGCCCATCTGTCTGCGGGTGATAAGACGTACTGAACTTCAAACGAGTCCCAGGACTCTCCTGCATGCTTCTCCAAAAGTGAGATATAAAATACGATCCATGTCTGACACAATGCTGACCAAAATATCGTACAACCTCATGATCTGCCTCATGTATAAGTCAGTCAAAGCTTCTGTAGACTGGCCAACTCGAAAAGGCATGAAATGCGCATACTTGGTGAGTCGATCCACGATTACCCAAACAATATCTCGCCCACTTGGACTCCTCGGGAAGACCGTGACGAAGTCCATAGTGTTGTGCTCCCACTTCCACTCAGGAATTGAAAGTGGTTGCAGTAGCCCTGTTGTCCTCTGATGTTCAGCCCTAACATACTGACATACTAGACATGTGGCCACAAAGCGAGCTATCTTCCTTTTTATCCCATGCCACCAAAAGTGTTGTCGTAAGTCACGGTACATCTTGGTGCCTCCAGGATGAATAGAATATATCGAACTATGAGCTTCTGCCATCAACTCCTATTGAATATCACCATTGGGAACATATAGACAATCACCACATCGTAATATCCCATTATTATGAATGTACAATCCTATCTGCTCTTCAGTCTTTTTCTTCTCTCCCAACCTCCTGAATCTGGCATCCGTAGGCAAAGCTGCCTTGATCCTCTTTACTAATAATAACTGTACTTGCAAGTTGGCTAGTGTCCCGTCTGCTTCGGGTAATACAACTTCTATGCCAAGCTCTTGTAAGTCCTCTAGTAACTTCCACTGTGTCATCAAGAAGTATGCTGTAGGCATTCGGCTTAACATATCTGTTACTATGTTAGCCTTGCCTGGGTGATAATGCAGCTCTATCTCGAAGTCCTTTATCAATTTAAGCCACCGATATTGCCTCATATTCATCTCTTTCTGCGTGAAGACATACTTGAGGCTTTTGTAGTTGGTATAGATCTCTACTTATTCCCCATATAAGTAATGTCTACATAGCTTCAGAGCAAAAACAATGGCTGCAAGCTCTAAGTCATGAGTTGGATAAATTTTTTTATGTACTCGCAACTGTCTAGATGCACATGCAATCACCTTTCCATGCTGCATCAATACGCATCCCAAGCCTTTTACTGATTCATCGATGTAAATCATATACTTTCTGATCCTGATGGAATAGTCAATACCAATGCTATGGTTAGTCGCTTATTTAACTCCTTAAAAGCGGCTTGACACTCGTCAGTCCATATGAACTCTTGGTCCTTATACGTCAATCGAGTCATAGGCGCTGCTATCCTTGAGAAGTTCTCCACGAACCGTCGATAATATCCTGCAAGTCCAAGGAAACTCCTCACCTCCGATGCTGATTTACGAACGGACCATGTCTCAACTGCCGAGATTTTTCCTGGATCAACAAAAATATTATCTCTCATGATGACATGCCCAAGAAAAACTTTGTCCAAGAAGAACTCATATTTACTGAGCTTCGCATATAATTGCTCTCTCCTCAAGGTCTCTAGGATAATCCATAGGTGCTTCTCATGCTCATCGTGGCTCTTCGAATAGACAAGTATGTCATATATGAAGACAACCATGAACTGGTTCAAATACTGATGGAAGACTCGATTCATCAAGTCCATAAAGACAGCTGGAGCATTGGTCAATCCAAATGGCATGACCAGAAACTCGTAGTGTCCATATCTTGTCCTAAATACGGTCTTCGAAATATCCTGCTTCCGCACCTTCACCTGGTGATATCCCAATCTTAAGTCTATCTTCGAGAACACATTGCCTCCACTAAGCTGATCAAATAAGTCATCAATGCGTGGCAGTGGATATTTATTCTTCACAGTCACAGCATTCAAGACTCTGTAGTCAATGCACATGCGCACTGACCCATCCTTCTTTGGTACAAACAACACTGGTGCTCCCCAGGGTGATACACTTGGCCGGATGAAGCATTTCTCCTCTAATTCTTTCAAATGTGCCTTCAGCTCATCCATCTCCTTCTTTGCCAATCTATAAACATTTGACGCTATGGGTGCTGCTCCCGGTATCAACTCAATCGAGAATTCCACATCTCTGTCCGGAGGTAGCCCTGGTAATTCCTCTGGAAAGACGTCTTGGAACTCTGAAATAATATGATGATAAATAACTTCATCCATTGCCAGCTGAATACCATTAAGAACTTCTGTGGATCCTCATGCAAACTCGAGCTCCGGCTGGCCTGGTACCTTAAAAAGAATGCTTCCTCCATAGCAGTCGAAGAAAGCATGGTACTTACTTAGCCAGTCCATCCCAAGTACAACATCAAAGTTCGGCATGGGAAAGACTAAGAGTCGGACATTCATCTCTCTGCCGCGAATCAGTACAAGACAAGATCTATAAACACGACTAACAGGTACAACTCCTCCTGAGTTGTCGAGTCGTCTACGGTGATGGCGAGGGTAACAACACATCTCACGTGGAGAGGAGAGCATTAGAACAAATTCAAGGTAGATGCAAATCAAGTAGTCAAGGAAAGTACAAAATTAGAATTCAAATAAAGTGATTAAATAAGTGGATGAGATCCTATACTCTAATCCTATTTGCAGGCTTACTCGGTACAGTAACGTAACCGAGACAATATACTCTGGACCTGCATGAACCACCACAAAAATATGTCACGTCCCAGTCCCAGAATACGTAGGACTAGGAATACGTAACATGAGAGTCGTATATATACGACAACTCTAATGTATTGGAAGATCGTAACACATATGTACGATATATATGAATATCAAATACACAAGTGGTAATATACTGTCGACACAAGTCACATGCAATCTATATCTCATCCACAACACAAATAAAAAAATATGAAATAAATAACTGAATCTCAAATATGAAGTATCAAAGAATGATAGTCGAGTGAAAACAAATCCACTGCCAGTCGATTATACCAAAAACTAAATGAGAGAAGAGATCAAAACTCAATATAAGATAAATGTCAATAAAAGAATAGCAAATAAAATATCCATCAGCTGCGAAGAATCAGTGGTACTCTAAAGGTAAGACCTCATCAATCTGGTACGAAACGTCAGGTCCGAGTCCTGCGGATAATCCTGCCCGTCTACACCTGGAAGTGGACCAGGTCCTCAGAGGGACGTAACAAGATACAGAAACAATATGTCAATAAAGTACTTAAAATAAACATCCAAGGGTCACCTAACCATCTATGTTAATGTACTTTGAGAACAACTTTCCAACAAGTGGGCTATCTGGCTAAAAATAGGATTAGCATGATTCTCTCGGAGAATCAGGGGCCTAAAAAGTATGACGTCTTTTGAACGTCAGAGGCTGCCTGTAGATATATAATATAAAGGTCATCTGACCACGCATCTCTGGCGGAGCGTACTGGTTATATAAGGAAAAGTACAAATGAGCCCAAACGCCTTACTTGTTGTTCTCCCCACCTCATGCTCTATTCATGTTATATCCATGATACGTAGACATATCTAATGACTGCCAAGGCTTCTAATCATGCAATTATATCAATAGTTATCCCTATCCGTCGCACGTCCTATACTTACAGGTGGCCAGTCCATCTCGCAAGTAAGTATCCTACACGAGACTCACACTTATATAACAACTGTGTCACAGCCAATAAAATATAAGAATGTCTCATGATAATGGGGTAGTCTCGTAAAACTAGGTCAACATACATAATATATAATAAAGACAAAATATGATGCCACTATCGTTGCACCCAAGTTATTCTTGGACGCGCAGTTTATATATCAGTTAAAATATATGAACTAAATAATAGAAATAAAATGCATGCACCATATGAAATATAAATCATAGTACAATGGCAAGATATACTAGCCTGGCAGAAAAGTTACGTAATGTAAACGTCCAGGTGTCAAGTAAAGAGTATCAGAATCCACTGCCTCCGACTGAACATCTCCGGATACTGAAATAAAAATTACCAACGTTGCCAGAATCAGCGAGATAGCTAGAAAATACTACCATTTCGCCCAATTTGAACACTGGGACAAAACGGTAATTTTGGGTCAAAGTGGGGTCCATGTGTCGCCCACTTGCACCAAAATACGTGTCAGGAGTAAAATTACTAAATTTGACAAATTATAGGTCAAATAAATCCTAAACGTTGATATAAATTCAACGGTATGTCCAGTTTTGGATTCTGGTCAGACGATCAAAATTTTACCATTCAAGTCAACCCGTGGGCCCACAAATAGGCAGCTCGGTCAACTTGAGTCACAGAAATAGCGTGATACCAAGAGTCCAATGGCGAAAGTTTTATCGTATTCCGACGAGCGTGCACAAACTAATTAAACATTTTGTAAAACACGAATACGGGGAACTTTTTATGGATACGCGTTGATTTCGACGCGCACACACGTCCGAATCAACTTCTGTGAAAGTTCGCACATCAGGTATACCATACACTCCTTTAGGAATAATTGGTACATGATGTGGTGGTCCAGTTTGTCGAGACGCACTTCGTATCATAAATTTTGAATGTTTTTAAAGCAATTTTTTTGGATTTTTGGACACAATTTTTCATCAACAATTAATGAGTAATTTTCTAAAGTAATTACTTCATTGCGATCATAGTTATATGGACTATGTGTTAGAAAAAGAATTTTGAATTTTTGTTAAACGGATTGGGAGAAATCTGCCTTCAAAAACAGGGTTCTTGATTATAAACCCTGTCAAATATGTATATTCATATAAAAGCAATTTTCGGGTTTTTGGAGGAGAATTATCATCTCGATTTAATTATGTTTCATTCTAAGAATTTACACAATCATAAACTAGATCATGTGCTCTATGCATAGGAGTTTACAGATCAAAAATTAACCATGCATAGAGAGAGAAATCTGCTGTCAAATATGGGTACCTTGGTCGAGTTAATCGGAAAGACGAGTTCGCGGCGATCGACTGCAGTGAAGCGGCGTCCAGGCGGTCAATGACGATAGCGTTGGGAGGCGGTCGAGGGTCGACGGCAGTGGGGAAGATGGGTCGCGGCTCCGAGATCAAGAAGTAGGGTTAGGGTTTCGTTTCTTGGATGCATATATATATATATATATATATATATATATATATATATATCCCGATAGAAGGAAGTTATGGGTCGGGTTGGTATGTTGTTGTGTTCCGCGTTTAAGGGGCGGGGGTGAAAGGTCTATGCTGCTGCTACTTTTGTTAGTAGCACTAGCAAGTGCTCTTGTTCTTTTTTTATTTACTTTATTAACAATTTCTTTATTTATATTACTTTTATTTTATATATTCTTTTAACAACTACCTTATTTATTATTATATTTTACTTTATTTTATTTTATTTATTATTAATAGTAGAACCATTATTATTATTATTCTATAATACCAAAATTATTTTATTTATTACGAGAAATTCTAATTTCTAATATACTAATGTAGTAGGGGTCACCCTCACGTATCACTATTCTTACAAAATCGCGTATTTATATATACATATATTATTTTATTAATTAGAAAATTTAGGGTGGTTACACTTCTCTTTCTTTTCATACTGATCACTGTCAAACCATAAGAGGTTTTTGATATTCTTCCTGTTGTGCAGCATATGAGTAAGGGACATGTAATACTAACTTGAAAGTAAAGTGACAATTCTATAATTTCAAACATGCAGTTCATTTCTTTTAGCTTATCTTGTTAATGTGGTATCATTGAACTTAGGAACATGCAAATAAGTGTACTAGAGATTCTTTTTATTAAGGTGTAAAGACAAAAGGATTCATCGAAGGGCCGAAGCCACTCACCTATCGAATCAACTCGAGAGGATGGGGAAGCCTCACGCAGCGATCACTCATTGGTTATGCGTCTTGAAATTACACCAACACTTGGTTAGCATCATTCAATCTCTTTCTCTTATGATTCAAAATGAATGCGCAAGCCAAAAAATAAACTATAAAAACCAAATCATTGAAAGCAACACGAAAATGCAAATCAACAAAACCAAACAGCAAAAACATACAACGAAAACTCTTGGACTCATTTCAATAGAAGCCGATCCATGAGTTGAAAAGTTTTAATGCATTCTGTCCGTGATCGATTGGGTCGTAAGGTTTTTTCGATACTCAGTTTTCAACCGAGTCACAAGCCGCATGTATTACATAGTGGACCACTGGAAGCGGGGCACTACAGATTCCACAGGGGATCTATATTCCGCGGAGTTGTTATGTTCCACAATATAGTGCTTTACTAGGCTAAATTCTGTAAGGTATCTCCATTCTGTGGGTTTCTATGTTCCACAACTATATTTTCTGACGCTACTATATTTTGTGGAGCTGTTATATTCTACATTGTCTGCTTTTGATAGACATATGTGATGTCTACTTTGGGCAAACTGTTAAGTCTTTCGTTGAAGCTTTTTGATAGGGAAATCATGTTTGTTCCTTAGAACTTTTTGTTCCAAGAGAAACAATCTTGCTGCGACCATGTTACTTTTCGAAGAACTTTGTGTGTCATGAGAAATAACTTTGTTGTCATAGACAACCACGCTAGTTCCTGATAAACTTTGTATGCGGTTCATATCCATGTGATTTTCTTATGGCAAACTTTTGTGGGTTTTACTTATAGGAAACTTCCGATGTACTTTCTTCTAGCTAACTTTGGCAGTGATTTCTTCTAGAAATTCTTTTGGGGGATTGTTCCATTATGCGGAGCTCCTCTAGCAGCAAGCCTACTCCACGTCGCGGAAGCACAAAAGTCTGCGGTACAGAAAAAACCAAAGACGACAGTCGAAACTACTGAAAGCAACTGATAAAGATCACCGATGCTCAAAACAGAAAAATCTGCAAAGGAAAGAAGCAAGCATATCAGTTAAGAACTATAATCATGCTTACTCATTTCATTCGAGTCACGATCGCAGATCATGAGCCTTCGTGGTAGAACTTGTTACTGATAACGTATTGTAGTTAGAATTTTTCTTCCATTTTTTATCAGAAGCAAGCAGATTGGTTAAGAACTATAATCATGTTTACTCATTTCATTCGAGTCACGATCGCTGATCGTGAGCTTTCGTGGTATAACTTGTTACCGATAAGGTGTTGTAGTTAGATTTTTTTTGGATATTTTAGCAAATACCCCCATTCAAAATATATAAACTAGCATATATCTCCACTATTTAAAAAACTAGAAAATACTCACATTCTTTGTAAATCAGCCAAAATTTGGGTTGAAATAGTGGGAGCATATATTAATTTTTTAATCGTTCCATACAAAGGAATGAGAGTATTTGTTTTTTTTAAAAAAAATTGGAGATATATACTAGTTTTAATATTCTAAATGTGTTAGAATAAACTTAGAAGAATGAAGAAAAAAATAGAAGAGAATATCTCTTAATAGTGTAATCACATAAAGGGAGGCGAAGGCCTTATTTATACAACTGAATAAATGTGTAATACTAATCTCTAACTAATGTGGGACTAAAATACAAAGTAGAAATCCAACCCTTTAGTAACCCACGTTATAACACTCCTCCTTTGGATGACCACCATCTCTAAGCCTATTACCTCTTTAAAATTTTGCCAGAAAAACCCATTAGAACAAGGCATACAAAAAAGGAAGGATACAGGCAAGGACGGGACAAATGAAAGGAAGAACAAATACTTCTAGGAGAGGGGGGATTACCAATGTGCGAAAGAAAAGAGTACAATCTTTAGGATGACTTAGATAGGTGTTAGACACACTTAATGTTGCCTCATTAAAACCTTGTCAGGAAAAATCCAATAATAAAAAACCATGACTAAGAAAAAAGAGTACAACGCGTTATAGTCCATACAAAATGTATCTTCCCCTGAAAATAATCTCCCCCTGATGATGTTGATCATGAACTGTCACGACCCGCACCCGAAAATCGGGCATGAGCCGTGGGTACGTCCAGCCTACGCCGCAGAATCGGCGGTAGAACGCTGTAAAGGTCCATTCTAGGTCAACCAACTATCTAGATAACTCACAGAAAAATCCGGCATGACCTCTCCAAAAGGAGGGCAAAACCACGCAATATATATATGTGAATAAAATCCTCTCCAACAGGAGGGCAACCACGCAATATATATATGACAATAATCTCAATCACAAAACTAGAGGAAGAATATAAGCACGATATGATATAAACAAGAAACAGAACCAAGAGAGCAAGACAATCCAAAATAATACAGTCCAGGTCTAAAAGCTACAACATCTCACAGAAGCACAAAAGAATAAGTACAGTCATCCAAAATACAAACCACAAGGAAAACCCAGGAAACCCACCTAGCTAACTAGGGTGCTATCGGCGTCTCCTCGGCGCACTCCTCCTCGGGGTCACAACAGTCGTCAATACCAGGCCCGTAGAACGTAGGACAAAAGTCCTCAGGATCCTCTGGAAAAAATATGCCCAGTCAGGACTGGAGCGAAGTACATAACTCTGAAAGCAACTCCAAATACATGGTAAGGTGTATATGACGAGCAATAGAAAAGTAAAGCGACTGTCCCGATCTGATACTATGCTTACTGGAACTCCATGCAGTCTGACTATCTGGCGCACATACATCTCTGCTAGTCGCTCTGTAGACGTACCCACTTTGAATGGTAGAAAGTGGGCCGATTTGGTCAGCCTGTCCACGATGACCCAAATCGCATCCTTCCCGCCTGGAGAACGGGAAAGTCCAGAAACAAAATCCATGGTCACATGCTCCCATTTCCACTCTGGAATGGGTAACGGCTGGAGTAATCCTCCTGGCCTCTGCCTCTCCGCCTTCACCTGCTGGCACACTAAGCATCGGGATACGAAGCGCGCTACCTCCCGCTTCATCCCGTACCACCATACATGCTGTCTCAGATCTCTATACATCTTATTGGCACCTGGATGCATAGAGTACTGGGATCGATGCGCCTCCTGGAGAACCTCCTCGCGCAATGACCCACTCGGCACACACAACCTGGTACCGTGCCGCAAGGAACCATCATCAGCAATGGTGAAGTCAGCTGCTAATCCCATCTGAACCTGCTCCCTGATGCTCCTCAGGGACTCATCCTCAAACTGTGTAGCCCTGATCCGGTCTACCAACTCTGACTGAATCTGCAGTCCCCACATCTGTATCTCAACTCCAGGCACTATCACCTCAATGCCCAAGCTCTCTAGATCTGCCAGAAGATAACGATCTGTAGTCAGGCACATAGCTACCGGATACCTGCTCAATGCATCCGCAACTACGTTCGCCTTCCCTGGATGATACTGCAATGATATGTCGAAGTCTTTCATCAACTCCAACCATCTCCTCTGCCTCATGTTCAGCTCTTTTTGGGTAAACACATACTTCAAGCTCTTGTGGTCTGTGAAGATCTCCACACGCTCTCCGTATAAATAGTGTTTCCACAACTTAAGAGCAAAGATGACCGCTGCCAACTCCAAATCGTGGGTAGGGTAATTCTTCTCATGAGGACGTAATTGCCTGGAAGCATAGGCAGTCACCCTCCCATTCTGCTGCAACACACAACCCAGTCCCTTCCCCGATGCATCACTATAGATAGTGAATCCTCCAGAACCTGATGGCAACGTCAACACTGGAGCTGTCGTCAACCTCCTCTTCAGCTCATCAAAGGCGATCTGGCACTCCTCTGACCAAACAAACTCCACGTCCTTCCGGGTCAGCCTGGACAACGGCTCTGCAATCCGGGAAAAATCCTGAACAAATCTCCTGTAGTAGCCTGCCAGTCCCAAGAAACTTCTGACCTCGGCTACTGAACTCGGAGCACTCCATGCCTCAACTGCCACGATCTTTCTCGGATCCACCGAGATACCCTCTCCAGTCACCACATGACCAAGGAATTCCACCTTGTCAAGGAAGAACTCACACTTCGAGAGCTTTCCATAAAGCTCCTCCTTCCTGAGAGTCTCCAGTACTATCCTCAGATGCTCCTCGTGCTCCTCTGGGGTCTTCGAATACACCAAGATGTCATCTATAAACACCACCACAAACCTGTCCAGATGCTGATGGAACACCTTGTTCATCAGATTCATGAACACTGCCGGGGCATTGGTCAACCCAAACGGCATCACCAAGAACTCATACTGTCCATATCTGGTCCGAAAAGCTGTTTTTGGAATATCTTCCTTCCTGACTTTCACCTGGTGGTAGCCTGTCCTCAGATCAATCTTGGAAAACACCCTCGCTCCGCTCAACTGGTCAAAAAGATCATCAATACGCGGCAGCGGATACTTGTTCTTGATTGTGAGGCTGTTCAGAGCCCTGTAGTCGATACACATCCGTATCGACCCATCCTTCTTCGGCACAAAAAGTACCGGAGCACCCCACGGAGAAGAACTAGATCTGATAAATCCCTTGTCCTGAAGCTCATCCACCTGCTTCTTTAACTCTATCAGCTCACTGTTGCTGACTCTATAGACGTGCTGGGATATCGGCTCCGCGCCTGGCACCAAGTCTATAGAGAACTCCACGTCTCTGTCCGGAGGTAACCCTGGCAACTCCTCCGGAAAGACATCCATATACTCCTCTATCAGTGGATGTAGCGACCTCGGCTCTACCACCAGGGCTCCGCAGAAGACTCCCTCGGTCTGCTCCGCTGCTCCTCTGGCAAACTGAAACTCTGGCTCACCCGGCGGACTAAACAAAACTCTGCCTCCACGACAATCTATACTAGCACAATGCGTACTCAACCAATCCATCCCGAGTACAACATCGTAGCTCGGAAGTGGCATTACGAGTAGGCACACACTCAACTCCCGGCCTCCCAAGGTAACTCTCCGGTCTCTGCAAACATCACGGACTAGGATGATACCACCCCCGGTCGTGATCTTGCAGAGTCTAGCTAAAGGTTCAGCAACAAGATGGTGTCTAACAGCAAAAGATACAGACACAAAGCTATAGGAAGCACCGGAATCAAATAAAGCAAGTGCTGGAATGGAATCAAGGAGAACAGAACCTGAGATAACATCACCAACTGGCTCGGCCTCGTCCACTGTCAGGGCAAAAGCTCGCCCCTGCTGTCCTCCTCGGTGCTGCTGCTGGTGCTGGGCGAACCTCTGCTGCTGAGTCTGCAAAGGCTGACCTCTCTGCTGCGCTGCAGGTGCTCTGGCTGGTGCCCTCTGAGCGGCTCCTCCGCCCTGAGCTGTACGGGCAAGCGCTGAAGGACAATCCTTCAGCTGGTGGTCTGCGGTGCCACACAATAAACATCTGCCCAGCCTCTTTCTGCATATGTCCCATCCGTGCCCTGGCTTCTTACAGAAAGGGCAAACGATGGGCTGCCTCTGGCCCTGCTGCTGACCCTGCCTCTGCTGCTGGGGCGCCTGCCGGAAGGGCGCCCAACCCTGACCCTGGTGCTGCTGGGTCTGCTGGAATGGCCTCTTGGTCGGGCCTGCACTGCTGCCTGCTCCGGAAGTGTCTCTGCCCCTCTTCGTCTTCAGCTCCAAATCATCCTCAGCCCTCTGAGCATCGCTGACAATCTGCTCGAAGGTCGCCTCGCGGTCGCTCCTAGTCAAGGACTTGACCGCCATGACCAAGCCCTTGCGGAACTTCTGCGCCTTCGCTGCCTCTGACAACCCCTCAACAAATCTGCCCAGACGGCAGAACTCCGCTGCATACTCATCCACTAGCATACTCCCCTGGACGAGCGCCTCGAACTGACTCTCTAAAGCACTGAGAGCCACGTCCGGGAAGAACTTCTCCTTGAAAAGCTTCTTGAAAGCCTCCCAAGTCAATCCCAGAGCTGCTATCCGCGTATCCGTGCGGAACCAAGTGAGGGCAAGGTCGAACATCTGGCTGCCCGCTGCCTCTATCTGCATGCTGGCTGGGATCATCGCCAGCCTGAAAATGCCCTCTATATGCTCGATCCAGTCGTCGGCGTACAGGATCCCCTCTGTGCCGCAAAACTCCTTAGGCCGCATCCTCTGAAAATCGATGATAGTACCCGGCCTAGGATACTGAGCCTGCTCTGGCTGTGGCTGGATCTGAGCCACTCTGTCGACCGCTGTCAAAGCCACCTGATGAGCATTCTCAATGCCCATCCTCAAAACATCTGCCTGGCGGTGCTGCGCATCCATCATCTCTCGGAAGAATGCGAACAACTGCGTAGCATCTACTGGCGCAGGCGGTGGTGGAGGAGGTACCACCGGGACAACTGGGGTGGCTCTCGGATCAATGGGAGTAAGGGGATCTCCGAGAGAAACTGACGCTCCCTCAACCGCAGGAGTGACGAGAGGAGCGGTAGCTGCTGCCGGAAGTCGAGCAGGTCGAGAGGTGGCAGACCTCTCGGTGGCAGCTGCTGGGGCGGTGCGCTGAGATCTGGTCTTCGGAGGCATCCTGAACACAGATCAAAAGAAGTCAATATAGTGCAAGAAACGATAACATCAATGAAGGACAGTAATATTGCAAAAGAAAACAATTTCAGAAAAATTTAAAGATAGCAAAAGGAAGTAGGAAGGGTCCTAGTTGTGATTGAGCACACTCTCTCTCAGCCTATCTCCTATATCCTATTGCAGGTAACCCTAAAAGCTGAGACCTGCATGGGCCACCACCAAAAACGTGTCACGACCCGCACCCGAAAATCGGGCATGAGCCGTGGGTACGTCCAGCCTACGCCGCAGAATCGGCGGTAGAACGCTGTAAAGGTCCGTTCTAGGTCAACCAACTATCTAGATAACTCACAGAAAAATCCGGCATGACCTCTCCAAAAGGAGGGCAAAACCACGCAATATATATATGTGAATAAAATCCTCTCCAACAGGAGGGCAACCACGCAATATATATATGACAATAATCTCAATCACAAAACTAGAGGAAGAATATAAGCACGATATGATATAAACAAGAAACAGAACCAAGAGAGCAAGACAATCCAAAATAATACAGTCCAGGTCTAAAAGCTACAACATCTCACAGAAGCACAAAAGAATAAGTACAGTCATCCAAAATACAAACCACAAGGAAAACCCAGGAAACCCACCTAGCTAACTAGGGTGCTATCGGCGTCTCCTCGGCGCACTCCTCCTCGGGGTCACAACAGTCGTCAATACCAGGCCCGTAGAACGTAAGACAAAAGTCCTCAGGATCCTCTGGAAAAAATATGCCCAGTCAGGACTGGAGCGAAGTACATAACTCTGAAAGCAACTCCAAATACATGGTAAGGTGTATATGACGAGCAATAGAAAAGTAATCAAGATGCACAGGAAATAAATATATGCTGGAGCACAATAAATAGCTGTAATATAAACTGGAGAACAATACAAGTAGTGGAAAAGTAACTGCAGGTGAGAAACATGAATACTAGCTAAGTGCCTTGAGCACAAGTTCGTTATATGATCGGCTTAGGTTGCACATGAAAGTCACTACGAAAACTCCGTTATGCGTGAGTTGCATAACCGACATACACATGAATACTGTTTGGCTTTGATCATATAACCAACTCACTACTCCCCTCCCCCACTAATACCATTAGATCCAACCACAACACGCTACGTACATGATAATAGCTCGCGCACACGAAGGCGAGAGCACAAGAAGCACATGATAGCACATGATAATCAATACCCGAAGCACATGATGAAATACACGTGATAGAGTACCCGCTGAACACGGTAAGGGGGATAGCACCTCATGACGGGATCCACTAGTACCAGCTCGTGTAATAATGTGTCAGAATCAAGTATTACAGTTCTAGAACAAGTGATATAAACGCTATCATAAAATGGAAACTATCAGAGGTAGGTACTCGTCTGATGTCCTGAGCAACTGATGAGGATCGAGGTCCGGACCGGTGACGCAAGGACCTAATGCGAAAAGCAGAATTAAACAGGGTTCTAAGCATTTAAACTGATATAAAATAATTAAAAATAGGCTTCTAGGGCTATTCTAGGTCGAACGGGTCAAACCGGTGAAATTCGGGTCAAAAAGTCAACCCGGGGTCCAAAAAGTCAACTCTAGGTCAAAACTAGGTCTAACGTTGACTTTTACGGTCAACGGGGACAATTATGGTCAAAGCTAGGTCAAACTAGGGTGCCCCTGAAATTCTAGGTCAAACCGAGCTCATTAAGCCACTAAACTCACAAACTCGCCTAATCGAGATACCGGGATACCCTCGGTATCCGATACCTCGCCCTAGGCCACGCACCCCGCCTAAACCCGCTAAAACCTATGCTAGCACGCGTAATTATATACATATAAACATATAAAAATCACTCCCAAGCATTTCCTAGGCTAAAGCTCAAATACCCCGCTCGAAACTCAATACCTTGAATATCTCAAGGTATCGAGATACCTCGGTATCTCAAGGTATTGAGGTTTCGCTCTAAAACCCTCTAACTAGCTACCTAGCTATTAATTATATACCTAGTTATTAATCTAGGCTAGGTAATATATATATCTACCATATATATATACATCTAAGTATGTATATACCTATGTATATAGATATCCACACACATTTACCCGATTACCCATATCTTACCTATACACCTATATATGTATATAACTTAGGCATATAGATATTTATATCTCTTAGATAGGTATATCTAAGAATCTAGTTATCTACCTATCTAGTATCTATCTATCTATCTAAATACCTAGCTATCTATCTATCAATATCTATCTATCTATCTATCTATCTATCTAATTATCCATAACTTATCTTACCTATTTATCCAACTACCTATCTATCAATCTTATTCATTATCTAATATCTATCTAGTTATTTATCTAACTATCTAGATATATATATACATCCTATCAATCTATCTCCCTACTACCTCACTGCATGCTGCCCTGCTTCCTGGCATTGCTGCTGCTGCTAGCTTACTTAAAATGCTGCTGCTGCTGCTGAAGAATTGCTGCTGCTGCTGCTACATTGCTGCTTGCTGCTGCTGGCATTGCTGCTTGCTGCTGCAGCTGGGCTGCTGCACAGTGCAGTGCGCAGCGCACTGCACGCTGCTGCTGCTGTGCAGGTTCTGCCCCCGCACGCTGGCTGCTGCCTCCCCCCCCCCCCTCGCTCTCACAAGCACACACACACACGCCTATATACTTATATATATATACCACTATATATATATATATACACATATCTCTATATATATATAACTAGATATATATATATACACTTATATCTATTCTAACACACTCACTAACACACACACCTACACACTCACAAACACAGTAAAACACACACACATACAAATATATACATAGCTATAAATATATATATAAACACACATATTAATATATATATACACACATACAAATATATATATATATATATATCAATACACACACACTCTAAGATATATACACACACACACATATTCAAATATATATATACATATACACACGAGCACACTTACACATATACATATATATATACACATAGACATATACACACATAAGCACATAGATATAAATACACTCATATATATATAAATATATATACGTAAACAAACATACATATAAATATATACATATATTTATATATATATATAGACACATATACACAACCACCACACAATGCACACAACACACAAACAACACGCCCCTCGCACGCCCAACGACCCCGACACTCACCAATACCCTAAAATATATAAAATATAGCCCGAAAACTCTAGCACACACTCCCCGATACTAACCCAACGCGCGCACAAAGCCAAAACGAGGAAACCAAGTCGAAATGGCCGTTCGGTCATTTCGACGAACACGTGGTGCGCGGCTCGGAAAACCTCCTGAAACGCACACCAAACAAACTCGGAATCGGCCCAAAATTTACCCACGCGCTCTACACGATGTCTAGATCCTAGAAAATGCGCTCCCACGTCGATTCTAGGCCCATGGCGGAAACGCACACAAACTTAGAATCGGCGACGACGAAAAGCCCCAATTTCGCCCGAAACGCCCGTTTCTCCGCGACGCGGCTTTCCGTGTCCAAACGGAGACACGCACTCACCCTCTAGACACCCGACAACGTCTACCTAGGTCCATCTAGCCTAGGGCATCACCCAAAATTGGGCCAAATTCGGATTCCACCCGAATTCGACACAAAACCTAATGTCAAAGTCTCTAAACTCACCCAAACTAGTTCCAACTTCCTCCTACGGGTAGGGTTAGGGTCTAGGAGGGTTCTACAACACTAATTACACTACACAAAAATAATTAGGAAGGGGAAAGTTAGGTTTTACCTCTTGGGAGTTGGAATCCCAAGGCCAAAGTCTCACAATCCCTAGAATTCACCTCCCTCAAGCTCCAAGCCACCAATTCTAGCTCTCACACTAGATCTAAGCTCCTCACACCTAGGTTAGAGAAAATGTAAGGTTAGGGTTAGCTTAAGGAAGAAGGAATGAAGAAGAAAGAAGAAAAATGGAAGAGGGAACTCACCTTGGAGAAGAAGGAAGAAGGAAGAAGAAGTGGAGAAGAAGAAGAAGAAGAAGAATATGAAGAGGGGGGCTGTGCTTGCTGTGATCGGGTGGGGGCTGCTGTGTTCTCACAGAAATGGGTAGGTAGGGGCCGGCCATGGGTAATAAAGGGGGTTCCACTAAGTCCAAATGACCAAAATGCCCTCCCGTAACTCGGTTTTGGGTTTCGGGTCTCCAAATGCACTCAAACTAGTTCCAAATCTCTCCAACTAACCTCCTAAAAATAAAATAATAATTCTAGGCCCCAAAATAATTCTCACAAGGGTGTGGGCTGGGTCGGACATGGGTCCACTAGGGTCTGACATGGGTCCAGGCTAGCCAAAACCCTAAAACAATCAAAATAAAAATAAGACAAGCACTAATTAATTATAAATATAAATAATTAAATACAATACACTATTTATCAAATAAAAAAAAATATACCCTATTTTCTAGAATTGGGTAGTGACATGAACAGTCAGCTGATGAAGACGTCGCATTTCAATTCCATGAACTAGTTTCTGAAAAGTTGACTTTGGCAACGATTTGGTGAACAAGTCTGCAAGATTATCACTTGAGCGAACTTGTTGGACATCAATCTCAAAGTTTTTCTGAAGATCACGAGTATAGAAAAACTTCTGTGAGATGTGCTTGGTCATGTCTCATTTAATGAACACTACTAGAATAAGCGGGATTAGCGACGTTTTTAGCGACTCCATGTAAAAATGTCGCTATTTAGCGACTCCATGTAAAAATGTGCTAGACGTCGCTAATTGGCGACATTTAGCGACGTTTAGCGACTTTTATTCAGTTTTTAAAAGATTAGTCGCTATAAGTATAAGTTAGGTCGCTAAACGTCGCTAATATATTTTATTTAGCGACGTTTAGCGACATTTTTAGCGACGTATATTTTTTGGCCATTTTAGCGACGTCATTAGCGACGTTTAAAACGTCGCTAATTTAGCGACGTCATTATTGGCGTCGCTAAAATGTCGCTAAATTCTAAATTAGCGACGTTATTATTGGAGTCGCTAAATTCGTCGCTAAATTCTAAATTAGCGACGTCATTATTGGCGTCGCTAAAACGTCGCTAATTTTTTTTACTTAGGGCTGATTCCCCCCATTTCTTTCGATCTCTCCCTCTCCCAAATTTCAAACCCGCTCTCGATCTCTCCCGCTCTGGCTCCTCCTTCCTCCCTCCGGCGACCCCCTCGGCCGCGTCCTCCCCCGTCGGCTCCCCTCCTCCCTCCGGCGACCCCCCTTGGCCGCGTCCTCCCCCGCCGGCTCCCCTCCTCCCTCCAGCGCCCCCTCCTCCCTCCCGGCGACCCCCCTCCAGCCGCGTCCTCCCTCCTCCGGCCGCGTCCTCCTCCCCCCTCCTCCTCCTCCTCCTCCTCCCCCCTCCTCAGTTCCTCCGCCTTGCCGGCGTGTCCCCAACGTTCGTCGGCCACCTGCAAGTCTCCTCATCGTAGTATCGATCGTTCTCGACAGATTGAATCAAGGAATTTTTTCATTTTTTCTTTCATGCCATCGTGTCGAGCGAGAGTAGTCACAGTTTTCTCTTCAACTTTGAAGGATTGGTAAACTCTCCAAATTTAGTAAAATTCAAATCTATTTCATTCATTTAGGATGGAATTAATTAGCTACAGTAATTTGAGTTAAAAAATTCACTAAATAAATACCCACTTCTGATTCAATTTCTAACTATTTTGCAGTGAAGATTAATCTGAGGACTGAGAACTTCCTCTACAGATCATCAATTCCAGATCCACCACTTTAATTCTCGAGCTGGTATATCCCTATCTAACTCTGTAAATTATTGTTTCACAATTCGGTCGTTTGATAGAACGTTCCCTTGACAAAGTTGAGGGTTCGCTATGAATTTATTTTGGAAAATTCTAATTTTAGAAAGTTTTTCCGTAATTCCAATTATCGAATTCCGAATACAACATCACTGTTGGTTTTGTCGTGATGTCATTTTAGCCTAAATTGATGTAGTTAATTTTAGACCCAGACTAATTTTACTTCATTTTCTAGATTTCTGCGGGTCTGTTTTGGACTAATTTTACTCCATTTTTTCGTGTCGACACGTTTGTGTCCGACACTTCGACTTCAGCTATTCATCAGATAAGTACATTACACTTAATGTTTCTCAATACCTTATAAATATTGTCTTATGTTTACATAATACTCTTTATATTGCGACACATTACTTGAAATACGAGAGAGATTGCGACTTTTATTGTATAATTATTGCCTTATCGATAAAGTTAGTGCGACATTGGGTGGGAGAATACCAAGTATGTTGTTTGCCATTAAATTTGAAGTTTAAGAGAAATTGATTTGTGCATCAGAATTCTTGATGATATTCCTCTGCCATATATATATAGAATATTTTCAGTAAATTATGTTATAATATTTGTTGTTGTCCTTATTTTGCAGATTTTTTCAAAGATCTCTCTCTCCTTCTGATAAGAGAAGAGAGGAGTACTACATATTCAACACATTCTTTTACAGTAAACTTGAAGAAGCTGTGACTTACAAGGTATGTTGCTTCATACAAAAATGGGTAGCACGACGTTGTCTTGTGGATTGCTGGTAGTCATGTTAATAGTTTATCTTGCGGTCGGAAGATTGATAATACTTATTTGCAAAAAGTGATATCGCTATTTGAAGCATGTTTTGTTCTTTAGTTTGGTATAAATGAGTACTATGAAGATCTATAGTTGTTTGCATGTAGTTCAACCATAAAGTCCTCCCGTGGAAAACAAAATTCTTTAGTGTATTTTCAGTTTGACTCTCATACAATAAAAAAAATACTATACCCAAGTAAAGAAACGTAACCAGGCTTTGAGTTCTCTAGCAGAGGCGATATTTCTAAGCATTCCTTCAAAGCAATCTCCCTGAGACAGCGCCAAACCAGTGGATGTTGATTAAAGCCTTCAAGGGTTCATGCTTAATTGATGCAAATATTTACAAACCAATTGAGTTTGAAAATTTTCTTTAGTGCTTTTTTATTCTGTAGAAGTATGCTATAATGTCTGAATTTGAAACTCTGGAGGTTCATTTTCCAACTACGAGGGCTAGGAAATTGAATAGTTTAGTATTCTTTTAGGAATCTTTCTCATTGCTCATAGCCAATCCCGGTCTTACGAAGAAGGTTTGGCTGATGATTATCATGATGTTAAACACTGATGACTAGGTGATATCGCATGAGAATAGAATGCTAGGTAGTTGATCTAAACAGATCAAGCAAGCAATAAGATTCAGTAAAAAGGGCACTCATAAATTGCAGGAATAATAGTTTGGAAATAATTCAATATTTTTTTTTATTTTTTCTGTAAAATTAGCGACGTATTTAGCGACGTTTAGTGACGTTTATACACGTCGCTAAATACATCGCTAATTAGCGATGTTAAAAGACGTCGCTAAAGACGTCGCTAAATACGTCACAAATTGCTGACATGGCAGTACTGCCAGATCATTAAAGACGTCGCTGTCACGTCACTATATAAGTCGCTAATTAGTGACACTGCGTCGCTAAACGTCGCTAATTTAGTGACACATTTAAGTCGCTAAAAAATGTCGGTATAGCGACGTTTAGTGACGTTTTTCCTTTCAGCGACGTGATAATTTCCGACTTCTGTAAAACGTCGCTAATTACGTCGCTAAACGTGATTAGCGACATTTTTTTGTCATTTAGCGACGTTTTTTGACGTCGCTAATTTGACTTTTTCTGGTAGTGGAATCCACCTTGAATTTGTGCAATACACGCTGCATTATCCTCATGAATAACAGTTGGAGTATCTGTGGTAGAGGAAAGGTGACAGGAGCAACGAATGTGTTGAATCAACGATCTCAGCCAAATATATTCTCTACTTGCTTCATGGAGAGCCAATATTTTTGAGTGATTTGAGGAGGTAGCAACCATTGTCTGTTTAGTTGAATGCCAAGAAATAGCTGTATTGCTATTAAGAAATACATATCCAGTTTGTGAATGACCTTTATGGGGATCAGATAAATAACCTAAATTTGTAAAGCCAACTAGATTCGCGATGTCAGATAAACCACAAGTATAAAATAATCCCATGTCGGTAGTTCCACGAAGATATCTCATCATATGTTTAATGCTATTCCAATGTCTGCAAGTTGGCACCGAGCTATATCTAGCCAACAGATTTACAGAGAATGATATATCTGGCCTTGTATATTGTGATAGATACATTAATGCCCCAATGGCACTAAGGTACGATACTTCGGGTCCTAGCACCATTTTATTGTCGTCCTTAGGACGATATGGATCTTTATTGATATCTAAAGATCGAACAACCATTGGAGTGCTAAGGGGATGAGCTTTATCCATATTGAACTGTTTCAATATATTTTATGTGTATTTGGATTGATGCACTAAAATTCCACTAGTACAATGCTCAATTTGTAATATGAGACTATTTTTTGTGTCTCCGAGATCTTTCATCTCGAACTCATTTTTAAGATAGTTTGCAGTCTCATTGATTTTATGTCTTATCCCAATCAAGTTTATGTCATCGACATATACTGCAACTTTAGCAAAATTCTCCTTAGATTTCTTTATGAAGACACATGGGCATATAGGATTATTCTCATATCCCTCCATTTTCATATATTTACTAAGACGGTTATACCACATCCTTCCGGATTATTTTAAACTATACAATGAACGTATTAGCTTTACGGAATGCATGTTCTTAGCTTTTGAGCTGGGTAGATTAAATCTATCTGGGATTTTTATATAGATATCGCTATCTAAATCACCATATAGATAGGCTGTTACAACATCCACAAGTCTCATGTCCAGCTTTTTCTTAACTGTCAGACTTATCAAATAACATAACGTTGTTGCATCCATTACGGGATAATACGTCTCTTCGTAATCAATCCCGAGTCTCGGAGAAAAATCTTGTGCCACTAATCGTGCCTTAAATCGAGCGATTTTATTCTTTTCATTTTGCTTTCTTACAAATACCCACTTGTAACCTACCGGTCTGACGTCTTTTGGTGTTTGTACTATAGGTCTGAACACTCTACGTTTATTAAATGAATCCAATTCTGCTTGAATAGTATCCTACTATTTTGGCCAATTTTTTCTTTGTCGATATTCATCGATGCTACGTGGTTCAGTGTTTATCAATGCCCTTAGATATTTCAGTAGCTACTGAGAATAAGAATATCTCATCTATTGTTATATCTTTGCGATCTCATACCTCTTTTGTATATGTATAAAATATAGACATCTCTTTGCTCTCAGGTACCCGAGCCTCCTCTTGAGCTTGTGTCTTTTATAAGACAATAATCTCTTCTGGGTTTTCAGAAAGTATGGATCTGTCATTCATAACCTCTTCTTGAGTGTTATGTGTAACCTCCTTAAGAGCGTTACTTGAGCATTTTTTCTTTCTAGGGACTAAGTCCTTCGAACCTATAGGTCTACCACGCTTATGGTGTGCAGTAGATTCATTAGCCACTCTGCTATTTTTTTCTACGGGGATATCAATTCAAGCTAGCGCATTTGCAGCGGGCACATGTGATTTTAATCACTTTAGCTGCATCAGTAAATTTATCTGGCATTTAATTTTTACAATCTTCTGTAGATGCAATATCCTTCGTACCTCAGTTTCACATTGATTAGTACGAGGATCTAAATGAGACAGAGTGGGATTATCCCACGATAATTTATGTCATTTATTTGTGGTGAATGGTTCTGTAAGAACATTCTTTTATTTCTTGTCTCTTCCTAACGGCAAAAATTTAGTCTCATCAAAATGGCAGTCTGCGAATCTAGCAGTAAAAAATATCATCAGTTAAAGGTTCTAAATATCTAATTATTGAGGGCGAATCAAAACCAATATAAATTCCTAAACGGCCCTGAGGTCTCATTTTAGAGCGCCGAGGAGGGAGAATAGGAACATAAACAGCACAACAAAATTTATGCAAATGAGAGATGATAGGTTAATGGCCTGTCACAAGTTATGATGGTAAAAATTCATGATATGCAGTTGGCTTAACAATGATCAATTTAGCAGCATGTAATATGGCATATCCCCAAGCTAAAATGGGTAAGTTTGATTGCATGAGTAAAGGCCTTGATATATGCTGAAAATGCTTAATTAAGGACTCTGCTAAACTATTTTGGGTATGAACATGAGGGACAAAATGTTCAACTTCTATTCTTACGGAAGCACAATAATAATCAAAAGTACGGGAAGTGAACTCAGCTGCATTATCAAGTCGAATCGTTCTAACATGTTGGTCAAAAAAATGAGTCTTAAGCTTAATCAACTGAGAAAGTAGTCGGAGAAGGCAAAAATTTTAGATGAGAGTAAGAAAATATTTGACCATCGACTAGAAGTATCTATTAGAACCATAAAATACCTGAAAGGCCCGCTAGCAGGATCAATTGGTCCGCAAATATCACCTTGTATTCTCTGAAGGAATGGTGGTAATTTAGAAGCTATTTTAAGAAGTGAAGGTCTTGTAATGAGTTTACCCTGTGAACAAGCTACACACAAATGTTCAGTAGAAAAAAAGACTTTGGTATGATAATTTATGCCCATTGGTATTGTTGATGACCTTTCTCAACATAGTTGATCCTGGATGACCCAATCTGTCATGCCAAAGGATTAGATTCATTGGATCCTTTAGCCTTTTGCTAGTGATGGGGTGAGATTCTACTACCTTCAGAGTAGTTTGATATAGCCCCGAGGAGATTAAGTTGCACTTTTCTAATGTGAGCTTATTGCTTCCAATATTATAGGTGATACACAAATACTCTTTGCTATCATCGTTCATGGTTTCAACATGAAACCCGTCCATTCGAATATCTCTAAAGTTGAGTAGATTTATATTAGATCTACTAGAGAATAATGTATTTTGAATGACTAAGTGTGTTCCATTTGGCAATATAACATCGGACTTACCATAACCTTTTATAATCTGCACGGGTCCAGCAATGGTGGTCACCTTGGCAGTGTTTGATACATATATTGTGAAAAACTTCATAATTTTCAATATAGTATGAGTTGTTGCACTATATAGCAAGCATATGCCATCATCATTATCCAAACCTCTCAAAAGCAAAAATTAATAATATATTAATATGCTACTAAATGGTTAAACTTGGCATATTGCTAATTATTGTAACTTGATCTAAATCTAAATAAAACTGCTTCAAAGAAAGTAAACTACCTAGACTATTGATCATATAATGACCAATTTATTCAAAGTGGAAAGTAAATAAACTTAGATAAGCATACAATAACTATTCATTAACTTCGCCTATCATGGCGTTGAACTGGTCTTCCGAAATTGCTTTTCCATCCTTATCTTGGAAGAAATTATTAAAATCCATGTGTGTTGTACCCTCCATGAGATTAGTCTCCACACCCTTTGAGGCTTCATTCTTGTCCACTTTCTTTTGTGAGGTGCAACGATTTCGCATTCAATTACCAACTCTTCCACAACGTTTACAAATATCAGTTGGAGCAACTGGATTGGAAATTTGGGCATTGTTTCTTCGAGGATTAAATCCCTTATTTTTGAATTGTGTATCGTTCCTTCGACCCGGATTGTAGCCATTTTTTTGGCTTCCACGGAGTCCATGCCCTCTACCTCTGTGATTTTCTCGACCCATAGTATTGGTCACATTTTTTTCAAGTACTAGTCGCATTCACTTCAGCTGAAATTGGTGCAGACCCAGTTGGTCTACTAGTGTGATTTTTTTATTAATAACTCATTATTTTTCTCGGTCACGCGTAAGACAACAATGAGTTCAAAATACTTCTTGAAATTCCTCTCCCTATACGTCTATTGTAGGGTCATATTAGTCGCATGAAATATGGTGAATGTTTTCTCTAGCATGGAATGCTTTGTCACTTCTTCACCACATAACTTCAATTGTGAAGTAATCCTGAACATAGCTTAATTATAGGCTGCAACTGTCTTATAATCTTGGAAACGTAGATTGAACAATTCATGTAGTGCACCTAGTAATATGACCATTTTCTAGTGATCATATCTCTCAGCTAGAGAATTCCGTAGCACCAAAGGGTCCTTGACTATTAAGTACTCAGCCTTTAGATCATCATGAATATGATGTCTTAGGAAAATTAAAGCCTTCGCTTTATATTGTGCAGATATTGGCTTATCAACCACAATTGCGTCACATAAGCTTTTGGATCGAAGGTGCAATTCAGCATCCAATCTCCAGTTGAGAAAGTTCTGGCCTTCTAAGTTTAAAGGCTTGAAATCATGCTTTGTGAGGCTCGACATATTGCTGTATAAGATCAATAATAACAAGTTGACATAAGAACTTGGTAAATCACCAAACAATTCATGTTCATGGTGTATGCTTCAAACAATGATGTTTCAGAAGTCTATTTATACCAAACAAATCTTGTTCATGGTATGCTTCGAACAATGATTATGTTCAAGAAGTCTTTCAAAAATACCACATATGGTATGCTTCGAACAATGATGTTCCAGAAGTCTTATATATAGACCAAACAATTCATGTTCATGGTCATCAGATCTCTGATGGTTTTGATCTGAATGTATTAACATATATAAAAGAAAGAAAGAAATAAAGAATAGCTCCAGCGTTCTCTCTGAGAGATCTATATGCGATTAACATCGCAGTACTATTAGAGTTAACTAAAAGAAGTGAGATGAATGGATAAAATTATTCTTTTGCCCTAGCGGTATGCCAAGAGATGTATAAACATCAACATCAGGCTGCGCCTAGGGTATGCATATGCAGAAAAAAATAAACATAAATAACCATACATATTACCGAAGTGGAGAATCCGCAAATGACGGCTTCACTGAGATGCTCTTGCTTATTTTCTCCCGTTAGAGCTTCGTGCTGATAACGTGTTAGAATAAACGTAGAAGAATGAAGAAGAAAATAGGAGAGAATATCTCTTATTAGTGTAATCACATAGTGGGAGGCAAATATCTTATTTATACAATCTAATAAAGATGTAATACTAATCTCTAACCAATGTGGACTAAAATACAAAATAAAAATCTAATTATTTAGTAACCCACGTTATAAGTATTTGTTAAAATATTTTTTTTTTCTTCAATTAATTAATTAATTAATTAATTTATTTTTACTGTTATCATTGTCAAGTTGTTGCCAGTGACTTGTACCTAGAAGGCTTACCCGCAGCAGTTGCTTCAATTTGTGAACACCTAAACCCCTAGTACCGACGGAAGAAAAGAAAACCGCCCTTTCTGATCCGGCTCAGTCAAATCGAACCATGTCATCGGCGGCGCCGCCGGCCGGTCCGGTCCGGCAGTTCAAGCTGGCGACGGAGAGCGAGCTCCGGGTCGAGGTCGACCAGAAGAGCCCCCTCCGTGTCCGGCTGGTCTCCGGCACCGCTGAGATTTTCGGCACCGAGCTCCCTCCCGAGAACTGGCTCTCGATCCCGCCTCGCCACAAATTCGCTGTAAGTCCCTCTTCCCCAAAATTATTTCTCCACAATCCCTTTTCTTTTCCTTCTCTCAAACGCACACTCCTCTCCCAGATTTTCACTTGGTACGGCGCTACCATCGAACTGGAAGGGACCACCGAGGTCGAATACGTCGCGGACGAGGTAATTTGGGGAAAAAGATTTGAAATTTGGGCTTATTTCTAATTTTTCATAATGTGAAAACAGTAGATTTTTTTTTCCATTTTTTTTCCATCTACAGAATGATGCCTTTCGCATTATTCCAATGTTATGCAAAAAGATTAGAATTTTGTGTGGGAAAAATGTTGATTGTTAAAGTCCCTTCTGCTCAAAACCCTAGAGTGTTGTGCTAATATTAATATTATTCAACACGTCCGGACTATTTTGGGCAGAGGGCTGGATGTACGCAGTGCTATTTCTTTTAATCCACTTTGAAATTAATGCGTGCTGGAAGATTTGAACATGGGTTGCTCTTATACCATGTTAAATTTCCTGCCACTTGCACAATGTTGGTGAGGTTTAATTTTAATAATATTCAATAGTTATGGTGAAATGTCTAGAAATTTGGTTTCCTTTTAATAATATGTTTTGTTTATTTATTTATTTTAATGTTTTTTGCATTATGCCTATGTTGCATTGTATGATAAGTGGTCAGAAGTTTGGGATTCTTTTTGATATTTAATCTGAAAAATGATTTTTTGGGGGGATTTTACAGACGCCTATGGTGAGTTATGTGAATGTGCATGCTATACTAGATGCAAGAAGAGTGCGGTCGAAAGCATCTCAGAGTTCTGTGTTGGATTCTTCCCAGGTATCGAACTGTTCTTGTCCTAGCTTGTTGGCATTAGAAACTAAATCCTCTGTGGTTATACCGTTATAATACTTTTACTAATTGTTTGTCATTTCAAAATATATGTATGTGTTGTAGACATGACATAAATGGTAGTAGACTGTGATTGTTATTGTAGCAATGGTAGGAGTAGGCTACGTTCGGAAGAGGAAATTTGGATGTTGTGATGGAGATTACAATATTTGGCGATTAGAGGAACAACAACTAATATAGTTCCATCCATCTTTTGCGTCAAGTTGATTAATTCATTAAGAACTCTCCAACTCTAACAATGTAGTATAGAATGTAGACTGGATCTTTTGAGTGGCCAACCAAAGGTTGGTCGGAATTTATAAAAACAAGAAGCTATGTTTGTTGTTCTAAGACCACAACAAAGCCATAATTTGCCTTCCAAAGTAGCGAGGCTCTTGATTGTTCGCGAATTGTGAAGTAGGGAATGGGCATGATATAAGAAACAACATGTGTAAAAATTTAATGTAGCTGAAATAAGAATGCTAAGATGGATGAGTGTTAATACATTAAAGGATAGCGTAAGAAATGAGTGTATCCGTGAGAAGTTAGAGGTGATGCCAATTGTGGACAAAATGAGAGAAAATTGACTTAGGTAGTTTGGATATGTGTAACGCGTGCCAATAGATGCTCCTGTAAGGAGGAGTGATAATATAGTAGTTAATGGAGCCGCTAGGACTAGAGATAAGCATAGACGAACATGGTTCGAACTTTGAAGTGTTAAAGCATGGTTTGAAGTCTTAAAGAAGGGTATGGGTCTTGTTAGTGTTATAGAGGCCATAACCTTTAACAGAGCTGAATGTGTCACGCCCCGCTTCCCAGAATACGGTGAGCCAGGTGCGTAACTACATCTTCAGGCTACACATTATACAAATACATCCGTATCCGTATCAGCGATTGTCGCATGTAATATTCTAGAATGGAAATGCAAGTCACACTAAATACACTTTTATTTCCACAAACTATAACTATTATACATAAACCGGTAAAAGTACAACTATACTAGTCATTACATCAAAACTATTAATTTACATAAACTTTTCAGCTACAAAATGCTATTGTTGTATCCTTGAAGGCCACTCGATGACCATTCCTCAACCTCGTCCACGTTGTATAAAGGTAGCATCTCCCCTGGAACTTCATCTTCCCCTAGTGAACAATACTAGGTCGTCAAAACGACATGCAAGTCCCGGGTCAAGAACGATAAAAGAACTGAAGATATAATATGATAGAAGGATATAATTGAAATACATTTCCTTATACTTGGATTAGAGTTTGATACAGTTAAACTCTGTAGAAGTATTATATTTTAAACTTGAAATATAACTCTATCTAAGACCTATTCTAGTGATCTCTTAGTGTCTAATTAAAACAATCAATACAACATTAATTTACTACCACATTCACAGACAAGTTTTCTATATGATGATGCAATTTATAAAACACATCTGGATCATATGCATCATATTTTCTCGGCAATAATTTCGTGACCAGGGATCATGATGTGTCTCGGTGGCACGGTGCTTAGAATCCGGCCCCTCCCATGCGGGGAGTAAAACTTGTAACTTTTAAACTTTTAAACTCTTAAATTCTTGTTTTAATACAAGAATTTTTGGAATCTGAAATCCCTCTTGGTGAGCTAAACCTCACCTCCAACATCGTATGGCCTTACGATTCGAAAAACTCTACTGATCAGTTTTTGTTTGTTTATTATATTACAGAGATTTTGGGTATGATCCAGTTGTTCTCTTCCGCCCAATGCACTAACCTAAAGCTACAAACAATCATATTATGTTGTCTTGCATTATGTTTCTGCTGGGCACAAGTATAAATCTTGAATCTCGATTTGTGTATTAAAATATCACGAATAACGAGAGTATAATTCAATATTTTGTCACTTTCCACAAGGATCAAAATATCATACTGGAATCAGGATTTCAATACTTGTCTTTTCTTTAATGAATCAAAATAGAAACACTGGATTTAAATTGTATTCTCTTTCCAATTGAAACACATAATATCATAATCTCAATATCGTATTCTATTTTCAAACAAACACATGATAGGATAAAGAATATTTAGTTTGATAATTGAATTTTCCTCCAGCAGAAACACAAATATACAAAATTGAGTTTCACTTGCATGACTCGTGTCAGTGTCCTACGCATCCTAAACTCCTACTAATCGTCCCCTAAGCATGATTTATTTAAGGATTGTCAAGAACCCGTCGCTACTTAAGATATAATACCCCATAAGTTAGGGATTTAATATAAGCGTTAACTTCTGGATATCGAAAATTTAGTTAACTCCCGAAATTCTTAAAAATTTCGGCAGTCTCATTTGTATTTCGAGCTCCAAAATTTTTGACAGTTTATAATCAGATCTGGAATAACCCTTCGTAGCATTCCCTGTGTACATCGACCCCTTCGGTAGAACAACTCAACACCGGACACGCAGTTTTATATATTGGTAAGCCAAGAACTCCTTAAGAAGAGAATTTTTTTTTACCTTGATAAGCATGCTATTTATGTTGGTAATTGCAATTGCTCCTTTAAATGCTATTCATGCTCAAGAAAATACAATTATTAGAAACATAATGATATCAAAATCAGACTTCTAATTACCAACACATACTAAATGACTTTATGCTCTTTGTAATAATTCCTTGATCTTAATTACACATATAGAAGTTGAAACTATATGTTCAATTCTAAATCAACAAATTTACTGAGAAGATGGAAAGTCGGTTCCTTAGTACTTTCGAGAATCTAATTAGGTCCTTGGCTAGGATTTGTATATATAGTTATTACTCAAAACGACTTGAGATAACATATGATACTTGTGATAACATATGATACTTGTATATAACTATAAAGTCTCGAAACAAATTTATTTGGTCCTTGCTTATCCTTAATTAATACTTGAATGTGTCCTTTTTTGTGTTACCCACGATCCATTCGGGTTTAAATATAGGTAAAATGTTAGATTAATAGTGTATGTCAAGAATCTATAACCTAAATAGACTAGTTGTGTCCAAAATCCAAACTAAAATCATGTATGTATTTGGGTATTCTTATTCATATTTCGATACTTAAGAACAAGATTTATCCATTATTTTAATTCTGGACAGAATTTAAAATATACAAAAATATTATAAAATTGTCAATTTCTTGGTAAATTCTATAGCTTAATTCAAGACTTAATTATCCTAATCATTTACAATGCAAAAAATTGTATTATTTATAGTATGTTGCGTCAAATTCTACTATAACTATTTAAATACTCCCAAACGAAGAGGACATACACAACTTCGAACTTTTCAATTTAGAAACCTTAAAATAAGGTTCTCCTTCCTTTGTTTAGGCCTTAGTATAATTAACATAGTATTCTATACCCATACAAATTATTCACTATATATCATATACATATCAACACATATCTAGTTGGCACATAATATGAACTAATCAAAATCTAAATATTAGGATGTCATGCTCATATTTGTATGTATGATCCTTTATAAAATATATGTAAATCGTATAATGATTAGACCTACTTATATTCGTTTGATCATCATGTAAGCATACCTATGCATATGAACCTTAAGAATAATAATTTACCGCAACACATCTATACATATAAATATGATTATCAAGCCCTTGTATATGTGTCCGTAATATCGATTCGAACCCAAAGCATTTCTACATACACCTAAGAATTGTATGCAGATTTAAACTTTAACTATAGGATTCAAAGTTAAAGGAGAAGAAATTGGAGAGGAGAACTTGCCTTGCTTTTGAACAAAACCTAGAACTTCTTTCACAAATCCCCAATCTTCCTTGATTACTCCTACAATCTTCTTATTCCAAAATTTAGGAATTAATTTTTTGACCTAGATCTAGAAATTAAAAGAAAATTGGGAAAGAAATGATTATACCTAGGGTTAAGAAGATGGAGGAGGAGGTTGGAGGTCGTCGGAGGAGGGGAGGTCGGCCATTCAGAGGTGGACAATCGACCATTCAGAGGTGGACGGTCGGCAGCAGACGCGCGGCTGCGGGCAGCGGAGGCCGGCTGCACGGGTGTTGTGGTCGCAGTCGCGGGTCGCCGGTCGGTGTGTGCGGCTGTGTCGGGCGCAGGTTCGTGGGTGAAGAGTAGAGGGTGGAGGGTGATGGTGATGGTGATGGTGATGGAGTGAGTTAGTTTAAGAAGAAGAAGAAGAAGAGAAAGTGGTAAATAAGGAGATGATAGAGGACGAGGAATAAGCTGTGGTGTGGCCATATCTCTATGATCGTTTCCCTGGAATCTCCAAATAGAAAAGTTTTGGAATTTTTGGGTGAAGGTATGGCACAGGAGGGTTGCTCATCGATGAATTTTGATTCTCGTTTGTGTTTGAGGAATAAGTAGAGGAAGAAAAAAGTGATAAGAAAGTGTTGGAGTTGGTTGTGTATTGGAACTTGAAGGAGGAAGGAGAAGAAGACAAGTAGTAGTATAGGAAATTGAAAGATGAAGAAGAGGACAACAAGCCTCTTCCATTGCTGACTGAATGGAAGAAGAGGATTCAAACAACCAACCCCGGAAATTTGGGATAAAGGCTATGTTGTTGTTGTTGGAATGGGCATGATAGGAATGCGCAGAAAATTATTGAATTCTTGTCATGTTCCCGTGGTAGCATAGCAATCACTTTAAGTCTAGGTAATTTGTCCAGAATTTAATGCTTATCTACAATATTTTGATATTTTCATACCCTTCTGATGAATTTGGAGGAAATGAGTCTCAGCCTTCATATACTTAGTTATCTTACATAATAACTTACCGTGTGAAACATCACAGTGATGCAAATTTTACTAAATTCTCTAGATCTTTTGTTGAAAAATAGAAGAAAAATCTTTGATTGGCATGCACAATGTATACGAAGGGTAGTTGAAATGTTGGC
This sequence comes from Iris macrosiphon, assembly GCA_036927795.1. Taxonomy (NCBI): domain Eukaryota; kingdom Viridiplantae; phylum Streptophyta; class Magnoliopsida; order Asparagales; family Iridaceae; genus Iris; species Iris macrosiphon. Next base: position 108,982,069 of record JAYESA010000017.1, read on the forward strand.
AGTATGTTGGAAGTATTGAAGAAGTGTCCAAGAACCAGAAGAATTTAAAATATCATATACCTTCCCCAAACACAGCCAAACCACACACATCCACCAATGTATACAACAAAGTTGCAAACTGGGGATCTTCCATTACCAAAGAAGGTTCTGAACCTTTTTGGTTTGCCACGATTGGCTTATTTATTAGTTACATAATAGATTCTAAGAAGTGCACGGCTAAATCAAGGATGTATCTGCACTACATATTTCAGTAGTCTTAGGAATTTGGTAAATATATGAGTTGTAGGAAACAACAACTATCTGTAGCTACTTATTTGGTAATTTTCTTTTGTCATCATGTTTACTTTTAGTTGGCTGGCTAATTACTACCTGAGAACCAGGGATAGAAGTTTATGTTTTCTTCATTGGGCCCAACTTATGATTGTTTATTGTTCCAGGGTCCTCGGGTGATTGTTGTGGGGCCTACTGATTCTGGAAAGAGTAGTTTGTGCCGGATGCTTCTTAGCTGGGCTTGTAAGCAAGGTTGGAAACCAACATTCGTGGATTTGGATATTGGTCAGGGGTCCATTACTATTCCTGGATGTATTGCTGCTACACCCATTGAAATGCCCATTGATGAAGTGGAAGGAATTCCTCTTGAAATGCCCATTGTATATTTCTATGGGAACACAACTCCTAGGTAGCTATTTATTCTTCTTCCTTTTATTGTAGTCTATATTGCTTCATGCATTTTTGATATATACAGAGATCTTGAGTTTTTTAAAAGATCTTCTGCGCGCATATTTGGTTAAATTTGAGCCTAATATTCTTTCTATCTATTACTTCATAGTGTCAGTGCAGAGTTGTATAAAGTTCTAGTAAAGGAGCTAGCGCAAACAGTGGAGAGACAGTTCACTGGCAATGTTGAATCAAGAGCTGCTGGCATGGTGATCAACACCATGGGATGGGTAGAAGGTCTTGGATACGAGGTAGGTTCTTACAGTCAAAGCATCAAATTCTTTTCACATTACTTTAGTTGCCTCCATATGCAATACTCACGATCATGTTCATTCGTTCCATGTTACATGCAGTTGCTTCTTCATGCAATTGATACCTTCAACGCTGATGTTGTCTTGGTCCTTGGGCAGGTGATTTTCTTACTGATTATTTTATTTACTCAACTTGAATTCGCATGGAAATTTCTCTTTGAATTCTCTATATCATATGGATTTTCCATATTATGTTATTATAATATTATATTGGATTTTAATGTATCCGTATGTTCTCGTACCTACTTGATGTAGCAGAAAGGAACATGAGTGGAAAATGAGAATAACAAAGTGAGCTAGAAGCAGAGTAGTGAATGGGTGAAATGACATACAATAAGTTCCCACAATATGTAGGTTACTTGATTTCTAGCAATGAAAGGGTGGCCAATCTACACAGCTTTAGACTAAACTAGAACCCTTTCTTTCTATAATCAACTACAATGAACAATGCAGAATTCGGACTCTCAAAGAGTCCCTTATAAGGAGACATCTACTACAGCTTAAATGTACTCTTATGGGGTTTAGAATGTTAGGGATTGCTATTCCTTTCATTCTCTCGCTTAATGTGTCATAGAGATGAATGCCATTTCTATAGCAAAATGTATTATTTATCTTTTCATCTAGACTCTTTGTAGTCAAACTTGGAGGGTGCTACTTGGTTAAATGAGCTTAAACTATATATCAAAAGCTAGTCTAACTGCCTTCAAATTGGCCCTTAGGTTTTATGGCATGGCGCTCTTATGCCCATAGCTATCTTGACTAGGAATTTAGGACCAACATGGAATGTTGACGTCAGGTGGTCATAATTTTTTTGTCAAACCCTTTTTGGAACTTTCTCTTGATCAATAGCTGACTCCATTATGATAGGAGAAACGTTGGACAACGACGACGAAGGTTAAGGTTCATATTTTGAGTACTTTGACCATTAGTCTAAAATACATTAGCTCGCCTTGGAAATTTTTAGAATCATTACGATTCTTTAACATTATGTTCTCAAAATGTCCTTGCAGTTTTCTTCACCTAATTCTATGTTCCTTTGCTTTTTTTCACGCTTTTCTTTTCTCTCTCTCGACCACCTAATGCTATTTCCCCAATTTTGTAGTACTGGACCTACCCACTTTTTTGTTCCTATTCAAGCTCTTCACATGTGATAGTCTAGGAAGTCTGATAGATGATTCCTAAGTCAAGGTGTTATGTGGGTCGGGCAGTCCGAAGCCCGCTCCGGGCCTAGGCCAGTCAAATTCGGGCTGGGTCGGTCCGGCAATGCCCATTACTATATCCGGTTCGGTCCGGGTTTTTCCCTTCAGGCCCGCAGGTCCTGTTCGTCTCGGTCATAGGCCTGATAAGAACCAAGTCCATATATAAATATATTTACTTTAAAAAAAAAAATTAATGAGTATTGGGGGATTTGAATCATGAACCTCACGAGAGATTAAAGTTTCTTAGCTAACCACTATGTCTACATTGCTTTGGTGTTACAAGTATATATAAAATATATTATACATACTAAACTTTAATGTTTTTTCTTTTTAAATTAAATGGCCCGTGGGCTTGTCCGGGCTCAGCCCGAATTTAGCCCTGGCCGAAGATACCCGAGTATGGGCCCGTACCGGCTTTGGAGTTTTAATCTCAAGCCTGGCCGAGCCCGCTGCTCAAGACCAGGCTGGCCCGCCCAAGGCACAGTCAAATCTGGCCGTGGCTGTCCCGGTTCGTCCCAATTAACATCTTGATTCCTAAGTTCATTATAGAAGCTAGACTCAAGTCCTTTTCTTTTAGTACCATGAATCCTCATAATTGGTTATAATAGTTGTATGCGAAAAGTTAAAGAGTATTTAATTATTAACAATGCCAGTTGAGGGTAGTAATTACAATGAAACTCAGGCTATTCAAGTGTAAATTATATTAGTATTCGGTTAATAAATTCACACCCGTAAAGAGGCGCGCTGACAATGCAACATTGAAGGAGGGAGGAGGGAATTGTGGCTGCAGTCTTCAAATCATAGTCGCCTGCCCATGGTTGCACCTCCCTCCACGCTTTCTGAATACTTGGTGAACCCTGACCCTGAGACTATCCCTAGTCAGATTTTAATCGGGAAATTTCAGGTACTACTCTCAAGTCCACTCAGATGAAAAAAAAAGAGCTTCTCTGGGATCTATCTCCGTTGGGAGTCTCAATACGTTATATTTACCACTTCAACTATATATATACATATATACCGTTCTTCTACAAGGAGCAATTTACACGTATACAATAGGACGGACAACAAAAGAAGGATGTTTGTCTGCCTTTTCTACTTTTTTACCCCAAGTGTCCTTCTTTTGACATCCATTGATATATATATATATATATATATATATATATATATATATATATATATATATAAGAGAGAGAGAGAGAGATCTTTAGTTAACAAATGAGCAAATTCAATACTGGCCATCGTATCCAGTTTAAGTTATTAGGAATGGTCAGGATAAATTTTGTTTTGTTGGTGGGTTTGTAGATATTGCATGCAGTTTGGTTTTAATCCTGTGGTTAGGTCAAAAGATGATTTAGAGAGGATCTCTTCAACCAACTACTGCTCTCTCTCTCTCTCTCTCTCTCTCTCTCTCTCTCTCTCCCCCCTTCTCTGGCCATCTAACGACCTCCATGGAAGTGGTCTTTGCTCAATCCCGTTATCCAACCCGACGACACCTTCCTCTCTTAGAATGTCTTCTTCGATCTGCCATTTCCGATCTTCCGTCTCCTTGGTGCTACACTTGGCAAGTGCCTGTAACATTCTCAACCTATTTTATCTCCATCAACAAGCGGCTCCATGCCCTTCCTCGATGACCGGTCAGCACTCCAACTGGCATCATCCACGTGGAGTTAATCATTGGGCATAGCAGTTCCCTAATCCATTTTTATGCAAGTACGGGTCTATATCCGGACTTATAAATTGCATTCTAAATGTTTGATATAATCTCTGAGTAACTTTCTCAACATGTTGTGTTGCAACAAGAGCGAGTTGCGTCGTACCGTCTAACGTCATTGAACATGTAGTGTTGTAGCAACATGCGTAGCCTGATGACTTTTTCAACAATAAGTTAATCGCTCATTTCAGTGTCTGATTCAAACTTCTCAAGTTCTCTGTAGTGTCATTTTCTCCAATTTGGTCTACAATGTTCTCATTGTGTAGTTTTGCATTTGTCAAACAAATGTATGATTGGCAAAGTTTGTAATTTGACAATGTCCGGCACTCCAAGCATTTGTAGTTTTCATAGTTGTAATAGATCCAAACAAATTATATAAATCTTGACAAAAATTGCTTGCTATGTCGTGTGGTGATTGCATCCTTGAATTCATTGATCCATAGTCCAAACCAAGGTTTAAAGTATCGGTATCGGAATCAGTATCGGACCATTCCTATGTGTATCGGGATCGACGGTATCGGTAGTATCGACGGTTTCGGATTGGAGTATCGAATATTTTGGTATCGGAAAGCAAATAACTATTAGTAAATTGTTAACATTTTAGAAAATATATTTTATACATTTATGCATAATTTTAAGTATTTTCAGTGTTGTTTCTTAGTATTTTGGAAATTGAATGAAATAGAAGTCACCTTTGTCGATTGATTTACATGCGATACATAAGTTTTCCTCTTTTACATGCTTTTACAACCTTACTATGCTTTTACACCCTTACTAATTAGTCTATTTCATTCAAATTTCTTTGTCAAATTGACCGAAAAAGATGCCTCTAATGTCGGTATCGGTCAGTATCGGGTATCGGTCAGTATCGGATCGGGACATGCCAAACTGTATCGGAATCGGCCGTATCGGATCGGTATCGGGCGATACTGCAAACTATGGTCCAAACAAATCAAGCACTTAAAATAAATGGGGTTCTTATATACAGAAAATTTTACTTGTACAAATACAAATAGTGGTTCTTAGATACTACAGTTTTACATATATTACTAGGCATATACTACTAGTGTTACACTTTCCGACTAGAATTCCAGTTTACGTTCGCAATTGCACACCTTCAGGAAGCACCCATTCCTATAGTATAGGATCCATGTTGGTTAAGCATTATTAGTATCTACACCTCGTCAAAGTTGACTACTATGCTCCTGTATGAAGTGCTTCACCTCCATGGCTCTCAGAAAGTCCATCACTGTCACTTGTGTCACCTATTCCAAGTGAGATAATAAAACAAGTCGACGGTAGGTTAGAGCTATTATCTTCTGCCATGCTCTCTTCCGGACATCTTTCCATATTCTAGCCTCTTGGAAGATGAGGCCTTATCGCCGTCATGTTTTGGTATTTGTACAGCTCTCGGAATCAAGTTTTCTTGTTTGAATTTGCCTAGAACATATGCAAGCACAAGATTTTTTTTTTAAAGAAACTCTTAATTGTTTGAAATTATCCCACAAAGATATTCCATGTGCACTAGTCTAAAGAAGTAGACAAGCCTGATCCCAAAAATCACCATGAAATGCCAGCTAGCCTGAATTTAGGAAGCTTTCAATGCCATCAGTAAAAGAGACAATAAAAGAGAGGACTACAACACTGCCCACCACCTCTGTGACACAGAACCACCTCTGATGCATGCGGGAACGATGAAACAATTTTCTTTGGAGAATTGTATCGAACACCAAGTATTGAGTGTATATGTAAACACTTACAGAGCGATGCATGGAAAGAGTAGGGTCGGGATGCTGCACTGATACAAGTGATGCTCTCTACAGGGATGAGGAGGTGAACTGGAGGTGCTGGGATGGACCGATTGGTGCTCCGGAGGTGCTCAGATGGTTGATCACAAACATCATAGAGGCACAGATGGAAAGGGGAGATTAAGTAGGAGCAGTGGTAGAAAGCAAGTGGGGTGCCACCTCGAGCAAGATGAGGTGGCTGATGGATTTCGGAAGGGTTTGGAAACTTCGAGTATGAGCTGGCATCGTAGGGTTCTGAAATCGGTAGTCGCAAAGATAGGGGTAGTGATTGGTCGTTCAACGGAAGAGATCCTTTCTAAATCATCTTTTGATCCTGACTTATCATGACAATTCCTAATTACTTAAACTTGATCTAGTGGCCACTGTTGAATTTGATCAACTAATGACCTTGCTTAATGGATACCACTATATATATATATATACTAAAAGAGCAGTTAAGGTCCTAGTTGACATCCAATACATAGAATTTAACCTTTGGCTGATGTATTAGATGTTATTTCTTTATTCCAATGAGTAATGCTCAAGAATAGTACTGCAATATGACAACCAAAATATGGTAATATCGCTACTTTGAGCTATACAAGGGAACCGAAGAACAAGTTATTGAAAGAATACAAGTTTGGGATAATTAACCAATGAACATAAAGCTCTAATTTTATTAATGCACAACTATATATAGTTTTCTATAAACTTAAAATTATAGTTTGGTCTTATTCTTCTTGATGTGTTCACTGACGAGGAGATTCTATCTTCCGATATGTGCTACCATGACATTTACTTATGTATCCTAATTGCTGTTGTCTCTGTTTACGAGTTCGGAATGGAAAATGATTGGGATTTACAAATTTGGGTATTTATGTTGGGTATGTAGGGATCGCTAGTAGTGGGTTTCAGAGTCAGGTATTGGGTTGGGTTAGCGTCGGGCTGACTAGTATCAAAGACGCAGCCCGATTCTTGATCGGGCCTAAAAAATTAGTCCGTTCCGACCTGTTTCACAATCGGATCAGGGTCGGATTGGGTAATATCTTTTGGGCCGTCCCTGACTCATTATCGTTCCTACTTTAAACACAGTTTACAGTATCATTTTGTACACTTGTAATTAGTACCCGTTTTGCGCAGGAAGGGGGGGGGGGGGGTGGGGTTGGATTGGGGTTGGTGGCTTGAGTCGGTTTCGGTAGTTCAGCAGTTTTTGTATTGGTTTCACTGGTAATTAAAAACTTGCTTTGAACATTGCATAGATGGGCCGCCAATGAAGATCCATTTGCACTGGATCACTTTTATCTGTATCTTTTGGTTGACTTGTTAGAATCGAAGTAGAATGTTAAATACATGAATTCTTCTTGACATGTAAGAATCTTTAGAGCTTCTATGGAAGGAGTAAATTGGCTTGCACTCGCAATAGTGCAACTGTGTATTTGAAAGACAATATAGCATGATCTACAATTAAATTGATTCCCATAGAGATCCCCGAAGAGGTTCTCTGTAGGCTGTAAGGAAAGTAAATTGCAAAGTTGACATGGTCTATATGATAATTTGGTTTGGTAGGTTCATGTATTGGAACCAAAGGTCACCGTACCAATATTTTTTCTCCTATGTTAAGAGTCTCATCTTCAAGTAATACAGAAGATCATTTGTATTTGCCTGTGTGATATATCATTCCTCCACATGTTCTTTGGCAAGATCTTCTGAACCCACAAATTCACATGGCTATAACTCCCCTATTGTTATTAGGTTATCATATGAACTTGATGTTCTCTGTAATGATGTTTGCACTAAAATGAAAGAACTAAGGTTAGCTGAAAACTTCAGTAACATGAAACATAGTTCAGAGAGCTGCCACTTCACATGAGATTCCTGGAAACAGCTTTATGGTTCTTTTATTATGAGAATAGGAAGGAACCTTTATGTTTGTGAAATCTACAAACCGATGGATAATATACCTAACATCTTGGATGTTTTCCAAATATTGCTTTAATAATGGTTTTTGTCTATTTCTGGTGCTTGTTTAGTTGTGTATCCATATGCCCAGAAATTTCCTTTTACCGTTTGATCTTCCAATCTATCATCCTCATAACACGCACTCAAGACATAAGAACCTACATTTCTTTTCTTACCACTTTAGGCTATCGATCAATATACTCACAAGCAACACATAGGGAAGGGATCCACATCTCAGACTGGACAGGGACGAACACAGGAATTTAAGAGCGGGGGGTCAACCTCAAATATAAAAAAAGCCTCAAAAATAAAATCACATACTAAAGAACAATATATATATATATATATATATATATATATATATATATATATATATATTAGATGCTCGGCGATACGCAAGGGACATTGTGCATGCTGCGTTGCATGCCATTTGGGCCCACTATCCCACCCCTCTTCCGCAGTTTGATTCCGAGACCGTCCGCCTAGCCAGGAAGGTTATACCTCTTCTCACTGACCACAAGAGCCACTTAAGTTCGGTCAATATATATATATATATATATATATATATATATATATATATATATATATATATATATATATATACACACACGTCTTACAAAAATAAGATAATTAGTCTCATGATTACAATACTTCTCACACGATTAAAAAATCAGACGCAAAAGCAAATTGGTGGATACAAGTAACAAACTAATATTAACTCAGAACATAAGAGAAAACAAAAGAAAAACTCATGCAAAAATAATAACAAAAAAATACCATCTTACATAATTATAGAATTTCATAGCCATAAAGGAAAACAAAACAAAAACTCATGCAAAACTCATGGCTAATAAGACAAGTTATCCATCTAATATCATTCACCATTGTTTTGGTTTCATGAATCCATTTTTGTTCTGTAAGCCCCTGAATTTTCAAAATATTAAAATTGGGATTTTTCGCAATTTTCTGGAATTTTCTGGAAATTTTCTGTAATTAAAATCAGGGTTTTGAATTATTAAATGATTTTTAATTGTTAATAAATAATATTAAAATATTATGAAAATAATATTTTTGGGTGTAAAATGGAAAACTGGACTTAGGGCAATTTTTCTGGATTTTTCTGGGCCTCAGACCTATTTTTAAAATGCCTAAAAAAACTATTTACTAATTAATTAATTAATTAAAACTGTTTATTATTATTATTATTATTTTTATTATTATTTATATTATTATATTTTTATTTATTTTCTTGGGCCGGCCCGGCCCAGTGGGCCGAGCCCAGCCCAACCCTCAGCCCCGGCCCAACACCGACTTAACGGGTCGGGCGGGTCTGCCCGGACCCGCGACCCGACCCGTCAGACCCGGCCCCCTCTCCCAGTTCTCCCCGCATCCTCCGGCGGCGCCCGCGTCCGGCGCCGCTCCGCCCGGGCCGCGCGCCACGTCGGCCACGCCCCCGCCCGCTCCGCGCACCTCCGCACCGGCCGCCTCCCCCTCCGCCGTTCCCGGCGTCTCCCTCTCCCTCACTCCCCTATATAACCCCCTCCGGCCTCCTCTCCGCCACAGCCACTCGCCGCAACCCTAACCACCCCGTCCGGCGACCCCTCCCCAGCAGTCGACGCCCTCCGCCGCCGCTGCCCAGCCACCCTGCCACGGCCGTGCCGTCCCCGCTTCTCCCCCGGCGGCCCACGAACCCGACAGCACCAGCAGCAGCAGCAGCAGCCGTAGCCGCCGCTGCCGGCCGCCCTTAGCTCCCGCCGACCGCCACCGGTTCCGTCCAGCCCCGGCGACCCTTCCCCGGCCCTCTCCGGCGCCCCTCCGGCGGTCCTCCGGCCACCGCAGCGAGGAATCCCCTGAACCCTAACCCTAGCTCCCAATTCTCCGTGTCGTGTCGGACACGACACGGACACGAAGATTTTCGGTTTCTCGGGTCCTGTTCAGGTACTCGTATCTCCGTTTTCAATTCCGCAAATTGCGTTGCGAAGCCTGTATGAGCCTCTCGGTGTCCGGACAAACTGTTCGGGGCATCGCGTCCTGTGGTGATCGCACACCGCGATCCAAAAACAGGAAAAAACCAGACCCTGTTTCGCCCCGCTCGACGGGCGATTTTGTGATCGGCTCATCGGAATCCAAATCTGGAAGTTCCGTTGGGTTCGTATCAGCGTTCCTGACCTGTTGACACTAAGTTTGGTGAATTTGGAGACCGTTGACCTGGACACGCTTTTCGGTGCAAAGCGGGCCCAACGGCGGACCCCGTTTTGACCCGAAACTGCCGTTTTTGCCCTTGTCTCCAAATTGGACCCAAGGACAGGCGTTTCTAGCTATTTGACATCTTCTGAGCATGATGGTAATGTCTATTTCAGCTTCTGGACTCATCTCTGGACATTTCTCCCAAGAACCAAATTAATCAGATCCAAACAACAGGCAAGTACCTGCACTTCAAGTTAAATCTATATATTGTGATAATTAATTTCCTGTTTTACTAGTACCTTGATGATTACACCTAGTGTCAGAAATGCTGGATTTTCATGTCTTGAATATTAGAGTTCATGTCGTGCTTTCGTGTCGGGTGGGAGAATACTAGGAGGCATGTAGTTTACCCTTCCCCAGGTCCAGATACTAGCTGTTGGTACGCGACTGTACCATCAGCCTTATACTTGATTGTTCCAGACACTAGTCGTCTATGACGGCCTTATTAGCCTTATAAACCCCTACATGCCAACTATGTATTCTAAAACAAACACAAGTTCACACAGATAGTTCTAGTCTTGTTATAGTCCTTACTGACTGTTGTAGTTTCATTTCCTGTTTCACTTTACTTCCTGCTTTCTCATATTCCTGTTTATAGCATTAAACTCTGAGATGTTGATATTTCCTTTATGCAATTTCTCAATATGATACTCAGTTAATTGTCATAAATATTTAAGTTTAGTCTTGTTGTGCACTGTGTACTTTGCTCCTTTCCTGACTGGATACGTTGTTTAGGCGATGATGAGAACCTTGCCCCTACCTACTATGGACCCTATGAGCCAGCAGGTGATACAGTTGCAGAACCGGTTCCCACCCAGGAGACTACTCCTGCAGAGTAGTTAGCATTAGCTATCTTTATTCCTATTTCTTATCTCATAAATCGGGTTTGTCCCCGATATAAATCTCTGGTTCTGTAATAAACTCTGGATCTGATTTTCATATTCTGGTTATAAAATCTTAGCATTCCTTTCCTGCTATTTTCTTGCCTATTTACTTGTTGTGAATGAGCTAGATTTATTGCTTGTGGTCATGCCCTAGACAGCGTACTACCGCCGATTCTGCGGCGTAGGCTGGACGTGCCCACGCACTCGTGCCCGAATATCCGGGTGCGGGTCGTGACACGTTTTTATGGTGGCCCATGCAGGTCTACGACTAAATTGTTTGGTTTCAACTTAGGGACCGAACAGGCCTGCAACAAGATTGAGGATTTTAGGATAAAGCTCATTCACAGTATAGGGTCATTATTTCAATTCTTGATATCATTTCTGCTCAATTATCCTATCGCCTTTGATTTCCAAGTATCCTATTCTGATCTTCCTATCCCTTAATCTTTCAGAATGGTCCAGACCAGGAACTCAGTAGGAGGCACATCAGAACCAGCTGAGCAGAATGTGCCCGAGACTCTTGCACTCCCGCCGCCTCCATCTGTCCCGGCAGTTACCTTAGATGGGGCACAGCTAATAGGAGTATTCCAGGGATTAGTGGAATCCCAGAAAGAACAGACTGCACTTCTGCGGACCAGCCTCTCAGAAGCTATTAAGTCCCAGGAGTCGCCACTCAAGAGGCCAGGAAGTGCCAAAGACTTCAAGAACCTTAGGCCTTTGGAATTCTACGGAACTGAGGGCATTCTCTACGCGGATGAGTGGATAGAGAATGTCGAGAGACTCCTGAAGACTGCTCGGGTTCCCGATGATCTCAAAGTGGAGTCTGCAAGCCTGCAACTGTTCGACATTGCTCGAACCTGGTTCAGAGATGAACCCCAACTATCTGCTTCCGACGTCACCTGGGAGGACTTCAAGAGGCTGTTCAAGGAGAAATTCTACCCCGAAGTGGCTCGGGAAGCTCTCGAAAGCCAATTCGAGAGACTGGAACAAGGTAACATGACTGTTGATGAGTATACTGCTGAATTTAGCAGGTTAAGCCACTTTGCGGAGTGCATGGTTCGTACCCCGGAGGACCGAGCCCGTAGATTCAAGAAGGGGCTGTCTCCGGATATTCGCCTTGCTGTCACCACCAGCCGAGCTCGCACCTATGAGAAAATCTTAAACGTGGCACAAGGCGTTGAGAGAGACCTGGGGCATAAGCTAAAGCGAGAAAGAGATACCGGAAATGCGGGACCCAACAAACGCCTTTTTCAACAACAACAACAGCAGAGGTCCCCGCAGCAAGCCCAGCGTCCTCTCCCTCGAGCTCCAGCACCCCAACACCAAGCTCAAGGACAGAACCAACGAGTTCCCACTTGTGGCTTTTGTCGAAAACAAGGTCACACCTGGCAAGTTTGTAGGATGAGACTAGGTGTCTGTCTATATTGTGGATCAACAGAACATCTAGTGAGGGACTGCCCCACTGCTCCAGGACGCGGACAAGCTCACGTGATGACCGTGGAGAACGCGCAAACTCTGGAAGCAGCTAATGCGCGTAAGTGATTCGTAGATACCTTTCCTAGTATTGTTTAGCTCATGCCTATTGGTTCGTGACCTCAGCCCCAACCTAGTAATTTTGAACTTGCTAAATAACCTAGTATATTTTAAATTGATAACTGTATAGATTCTTTAGACTTTTGCTATTGTGTTATTCTGTGAACTTCAATAATTTGTACCTCCTTTCATCATTATCTAGCGCACTTAAATTTTGCTGAACTTGACATATGCTGCTATTTTATAGCTTAGTTTTGCAAGCTTACCCTTTATCGGGCTTGTTCAGGACACATGTATTATTGAGGCCTGATCAACCCCACTAATACAAGTGTCTACTCAGAATCAGTGTACTACGGTCTGATCAACCTTAGTGCATTTTGATTCGCACTTCGCACAACTACCTTACGTGGATTGAGAGATATAGTGACTAATATACTTACCCCTAAAATGTGTCCGAGCATATCGTATCAGTTACATAATTATACTGATACGAGCATGCGGATAAACGATTAACAGAATAGAATCTCAATCCATAACCGCCTGACAATCCCCATTAGAAATCTTTAAGCGCCTTGATCCCTATACCTCTGTTCTACCACCTACCCTTAAACTCTTAGTACTGATCCTCGGCTTCCCTTACTTCGGAAAGACAAATTCTGTGTTTGATTTGTAGTGCTAGATGATAACCCTTTATGACTAGGCAATACCCTAGGTGATATGTTTTGTGTTGCAGACTTAAAGATTCAATACCATGATTTATTAAGTTGGGACCTAGCTCTACTAGTTGTACAGCCTTAGAGGATATACGGGTAAATTTTATAAGTTGGGTAGCGACCGCAATGTTCCCCTGAGAGAAAACCGTTGGACTGTAACCAAGTGAGTTTTGGACAGAGAGAACCCTGCCATAATTTAAATTTCGAGGACGAAATTTTATAAGTTGGGTAGATTGTAAGCCCCTGAATTTTCAAAATATTAAAATTGGGATTTTTCGCAATTTTCTGGAATTTTCTGGAAATTTTCTGTAATTAAAATCAGGGTTTTGAATTATTAAATGATTTTTAATTGTTAATAAATAATATTAAAATATTATGAAAATAATATTTTTTGGTGTAAAATGGAAAACTGGACTTAGGGCAATTTTTCTGGATTTTTCTGGGCCTCAGACCTATTTTTAAAATGCCTAAAAAAACTATTTACTAATTAATTAATTAATTAAAACTGTTTATTATTATTATTATTATTTTTATTATTATTTATATTATTATATTTTTATTTATTTTCTTGGGCCGGCCCGGCCCAGTGGGCCGAGCCCAGCCCAACCCTCAGCCCCGGCCCAACACCGACTTAACGGGTCGGGCGGGTCTGCCCGGACCCGCGACCCGACCCGTCAGACCCGGCCCCCTCTCCCAGTTCTCCCCGCATCCTCCGGCGGCGCCCGCGTCCGGCGCCGCTCCGCCCGGGCCGCGCGCCACGTCGGCCACGCCCCCGCCCGCTCCGCGCACCTCCGCACCGGCCGCCTCCCCCTCCGCCGTTCCCGGCGTCTCCCTCTCCCTCACTCCCCTATATAACCCCCTCCGGCCTCCTCTCCGCCACAGCCACTCGCCGCAACCCTAACCACCCCGTCCGGCGACCCCTCCCCAGCAGTCGACGCCCTCCGCCGCCGCTGCCCAGCCACCCTGCCACGGCCGTGCCGTCCCCGCTTCTCCCCCGGCGGCCCACGAACCCGCCAGCAGCAGCAGCAGCAGCCGTAGCCGCCGCTGCCGGCCGCCCTTAGCTCCCGCCGACCGCCACCGGTTCCGTCCAGCCCCGGCGACCCTTCCCCGGCCCTCTCCGGCGCCCCTCCGGCGGTCCTCCGGCCACCGCAGCGAGGAATCCCCTGAACCCTAACCCTAGCTCCCAATTCTCCGTGTCGTGTCGGACACGACACGGACACGAAGATTTTCGGTTTCTCGGGTCCTGTTCAGGTACTCGTATCTTGCACCCTGTATCTCCGTTTTCAATTCCGCAAATTGCGTTGCGAAGCCTGTATGAGCCTCTCGGTGTCCGGACAAACTGTTCGGGGCATCGCGTCCTGTGGTGATCGCACACCGCGATCCAAAAACAGGAAAAAACCAGACCCTGTTTCGCCCCGCTCGACGGGCGATTTTGTGATCGGCTCATCGGAATCCAAATCTGGAAGTTCCGTTGGGTTCGTATCAGCGTTCCTGACCTGTTGACACTAAGTTTGGTGAATTTGGAGACCGTTGACCTGGACACGCTTTTCGGTGCAAAGCGGGCCCAACGGCGGACCCCGTTTTGACCCGAAACTGCCGTTTTTGCCCTTGTCTCCAAATTGGACCCAAGGACAGGCGTTTCTAGCTATTTGACATCTTCTGAGCATGATGGTAATGTCTATTTCAGCTTCTGGACTCATCTCTGGACATTTCTCCCAAGAACCAAATTAATCAGATCCAAACAACAGGCAAGTACCTGCACTTCAAGTTAAATCTATATATTGTGATAATTAATTTCCTGTTTTACTAGTACCTTGATGATTACACCTAGTGTCAGAAATGCTGGATTTTCATGTCTTGAATATTAGAGTTCATGTCGTGCTTTCGTGTCGGGTGGGAGAATACTAGGAGGCATGTAGTTTACCCTTCCCCAGGTCCAGATACTAGCTGTTGGTACGCGACTGTACCATCAGCCTTATACTTGATTGTTCCAGACACTAGTCGTCTATGACGGCCTTATTAGCCTTATAAACCCCTACATGCCAACTATGTATTCTAAAACAAACACAAGTTCACACAGATAGTTCTAGTCTTGTTATAGTCCTTACTGACTGTTGTAGTTTCATTTCCTGTTTCACTTTACTTCCTGCTTTCTCATATTCCTGTTTATAGCATTAAACTCTGAGATGTTGATATTTCCTTTATGCAATTTCTCAATATGATACTCAGTTAATTGTCATAAATATTTAAGTTTAGTCTTGTTGTGCACTGTGTACTTTGCTCCTTTCCTGACTGGATACGTTGTTTAGGCGATGATGAGAACCTTGCCCCTACCTACTATGGACCCTATGAGCCAGCAGGTGATACAGTTGCAGAACCGGTTCCCACCCAGGAGACTACTCCTGCAGAGTAGTTAGCATTAGCTATCTTTATTCCTATTTCTTATCTCATAAATCGGGTTTGTCCCCGATATAAATCTCTGGTTCTGTAATAAACTCTGGATCTGATTTTCATATTCTGGTTATAAAATCTTAGCATTCCTTTCCTGCTATTTTCTTGCCTATTTACTTGTTGTGAATGAGCTAGATTTATTGCTTGTGGTCATGCCCTAGACAGCGTACTACCGCCGATTCTGCGGCGTAGGCTGGACGTGCCCACGCACTCGTGCCCGAATATCCGGGTGCGGGTCGTGACATGTTCACCCACCAAAACTAGGATGGATGTTCATCCTTCAACTCAATGGTTTCCACGTGTCAAACCACTAGTCAAAAGAGGTGTGGATGTTCACCAAATCACTCCCAAAGTGGTTTTATTTTGGATGAAAATAACACATGGCAACCCTTGAGTGGAAGGGTGAACATCCACCCTAGTTCTGGTGGGTGAACAAAAATAAAATAGTTCTTTTTAGTTAAGTTTCCAGCTGTATTTAATATGAGACTTGTCTTTATTACATATAGGTCATTATTAAAGTTTCTAAACTTTTTTTTTTTTTTTCATCGAGTGGGGTCAGCTGACCCCACATGTCCCGAGGTGTCCCCCCATGACTGGAACGACATACTTTCTCCATTATACAAGCTGCATTCGAACTTCAAAGCAAGATTCTGCCGAAACGGATACTGAAACGGACAAAAGTGACATTCAAAACCACCTAAATCCTTTGTAAAATCCAAAATCGATACTCATTTGAATGTTCTGAAACTGATACCAAAACCAAGTTTTGAGCCTTGCTTTTCAAAGTAAACCCAAACAGTCTCTCTTCAGCACACCCACCACCATAAAATAGGAAGACGCGGGGGAAGTGTATGTTGGAGCACAATGCAAACCATATGCTATACCATGTCCTACAGTCTAGGAGTGATGCGGAAAGAAAAAGAACTCTAAATTATGCTTTCCCCTACATATTAGTTTTAAGAAAGTCTCACCGTCCCTTGCCTGGATAAGTGAGGACAGTTGCTTTAGGAAGCAATAGCTGGCATTGTACTCCATATTATCTCTTTGAAAGGATTGCTTGAGGGCTAAGCTAGTTTACCTTGCCTAAAAATAAACCCTAAAAACTATACATATAAAAGATACTTGAGATGCAAAAGTTGCTAAGAACCCAACTGCCTTTAGGATACTGCTTAACATTCAAAGTTGTGCACCTCGTCATCTTGCTTCAGCATCATGCCAATTTCAGCCTAAAATCTCCAAAGTGGTCTGTATTGTTTATCTACAAGCATTAGTGCTACATCTTCTTTTAGCGCCTTGTGAACACTCACAAAGGCTTTAAGATCTCTAGTAAAGTCTCTATTCTAACTTCATTTCGTAGACTGAAAACTCTTGAAATTACAGGTGAAGTCTCTCCAGTTGACACTTCAAGGTCCAACTTAAGTAACTGGAAAAGGTTTAAGGTCAAAACAAAGCTCAGTGATCTTGACATCAAACTTGTGTTTCTTAGTAGCATGATTATTTGGGATGTATGCATTAGCAGATTAATTCTCCAATACTATAGATAGTTGAAGAAAGCTATATGGCCGAGACTTAGGTGTATGGTTTCACCTGAAACACTATTAAGATTATTTTAATTTAATTTTTTCTTTTGTATCTTTTCCAGGAGAGGCTTTGTAGTATGCTGAAAGATGTTGTGCAAAAGAAGAGGTCTAATGTGGACATTGTGAAACTTCATAGGTCTGGAGGTGTCGTTTCCAGGAACCCTAAGCTTCGGCAAAAGGCTAGGAGCTTTAGGATCAGAGTAAGTTGAATTTCTCTGGAATTATGTTCTGAAAATGAACGATGCCATTTACCTTGATAGTATTTTGAAGATTTGTAAGAGACATACAATTATTGTATAAAATCTAGGCCGCAACCTTTACCTTCATTTCTTCAACTTATTTCCATTTCACTTAAAACTCATTCCTCAAGAGAAATCAATATAAGAAATAACTGGAACAGTTGAAAATTGACACACCTCGTTGGCAGATTTTTTGGTTGCAAATCCTAGACTAATTAAAGTGCCCTCCAAAGAAGTTATTGTAGATAATGCTAGTTATCTACATGAACTAATGTAGAAAAACACACTTTAATATGCGTTCAATAAGTTTGGTATGATTGTGCAATTTTTTTTAATTCCTATATTTGCAATTTTATGACAATTGTTTGGTTGAATTATCAGCTAATTGCTCTTCCACCATAAGTTGGGATTGTTTTTGGCTTAGTATAACATGTTAGAATACTTTGAAGGAGTTGTCATAGGAAAAAAGCATATTCAGGTGCCAGGACCCATCGGGATCAAGGCGCAAAGTCCTTTGGCTCACAACTGGACAAAGTCCATGTATAATTAAAAGATCAATGAAGGCGCTTACTCACGAAATTGCTCCATGTGACCACTGTTTACTTGTTCGTAACAAAGCATAGAAGCTTCAGCGGTGCTTGAACCTAGATAGGAAAGATGGATGATGCTATTGGATCCTTGTATAAGGTTCGACTTGATATCATGCTTCACATCAAAAGCAAGGCGCTCTCCTGGCTGAAGCTAGATGCAACCTCCCTAGCGATGTGCTTCTCACCTACGCTCATGCCTTGACGTGCTTTTAATGACTATGTTTGACCTATATTTTTTGTGTGTATCATCTTCCTTCTTGTGTAATCTTGACCTGTTCAACTAACTAACTAAGGTATGATTTTGTACAAGTTATTCCTAATCAACTATGATGCATCAACACGTCAAGTTGCCATTTTACATGTATCAGATATGAATAGCTTTGTATGGCGTCTAGAAATGTGTTCTTAGGGTTAATATTGCAAATCTCCAATAAAACAGCCACAAATGTCTCATATTTGGTTTCAAGAAAAAGATGATCATATCAAGTTTGACCATCTTCTGAAATATAAAAAAAACTGATATATAACCCGTTAAAAAGTTAAGAGGTATGGGCCTGGTTGGACACTTGGACCATATACTTATGGAACTTGAATTCAGTTCAGTTGGGGTTGTATGAAACCTGTTAACTTATTTAACTTACTAACCCAACCTGGAAAATAAAATAAAAACCCACGTTATCTTTTATTTTCAGTCCTCCAACCTGAGGCCTTGTTCCTTATCTTCCATTGGTTCTCCTCTTGCTATGGTAAGTTGACATGGAAACAGGTGGCACTGACAGTTGCACCTTGACACAGACAAGTGGTGTCTGACACCGTAAGTCTCTAAAATCTAGACATGAAATCACAAATATATATGTTATACATATATTTAACATAAACATTTATGTGGTTAAATTCGTGGGTACTCAAGGAACCTAATAAGTACTAATATGAGCAAGTATATTGAACTCTTATAGTATTTGCTAAATAGGACACAATACCGTTAATTCAGTGAATATTTTGTAATTCATATAAGTGACAGATTCTTTTTGTCTACATAAGTGGTGACCGTGGATGAACACATGTTCTGTTGGTCCCGACAAATCATTAGTAAATAAAAGTAACCTGCATATCATAATTCTCTAGTGACTTTCTGCAGCTCCTCCAGCACTGTTTCTTCTATTCCTTCTCTGGCAGCATCCTCCTTCCATGCTGCAGCACCCTCTTGTAATTTACCCTCAAGAGGCTGCAGCATACTCCGACAGCTCTTCTCTACCTCCCCTGCAACATCCTTAAAGTCTATTTGAAGGAATCCTCTTGTTATTTGTTTTTCTCTAACACATGTTTTCCAACGTCACATTAGCCATATGGTTTTGGCATGTCCTACTGTATTTTGAGTGTTGTGTCGCATCCGATACATGCCCGCCACAAAGCAACAGGAACATGGCATCGGTTTTCGGAGTGTCCGTGCTTCCTAGAGCAGAACCCTTGTGGAACTGGACACCCTTAAGATTTATGCTTTTTTAGATTTCTCGGACCTGCTCTTGTTTTGTTTTAGGTTTTTTTTCCTATATCGTTTGTTCTCTCTCTTTTTGGAAGTTTCTATAAGTTGTACATTTAAAACTAGAATGTTTATTTGAATGTCATGACAGTGATTGTTAAGTGTTAAGAAGTTATTGATGTAATGATGTAATACTCATGAATAAGAATATGTAATGCTAATGTTATATTTAATTTTGCTCTTATTGACTTTATGAATGTGTCACTTAATGCTTGACAATACTCCTTGTCATTGTTCGTTATGTTAAATTTACCTATATATGTAGGTTTATATTGAATTCCAATCAATACTTCCGATGGGACATTGTATCTTACAATATATGAGACGGTAATCTATATATCCGATACACGAGACAATATGACAAGCTAGTTCTTGATATTTAGTTCTTGCGAAAGAAACAAAGGTATATGTCATGTCTTTAAACAATATTACTAACTTGTTCCCTTTTGATTAATTAGATTATAATCTCATATGATTACATATAGAATTTGGTAAATTAAGTTGTGTTTCATACACATTTACAAGCGTAGGTTTATTAGGAAAGTTCATACCTATATATTTGAAAGTAGGATTTAGTGAAGAATTCTTTTGTTACCTATAGGTCAAAACAGAAAGAGCATGCATGATCACGCGAGATCTGTCGACAAGGCGACGATGGTTGCTAGTCAGAGACTACTAGATTTCTCCAAAAGCATTAGGGTAGAAAGAAAAAGGAAACTTCACCTTTATATTTAATATCAGGTTGGGTTTAGGGTATTAATTGGGAGTTTTTGTGCAAATCCAAATTAATTCCAACTGAACCCATGTTCTCTCTAATACAGGCTATACGGAACAACAACAAAAAAGAGAGGGTGTCACTATCAGGCCGCTTAATGGGTGCCAAGGTTGTAAAAGTCACTAGGTGGTAGTCGGGCGGGTTTCCACTGCCTAGTGCCTAGCCACGTCTAGGCACCACCTAGTTCTAGGCGGTCCACAAAAACAACCGGTCAAAGAAAAAAACTGTTGAATATTGCATATAAACACCAAATAACATGCATAGTCGAGCACATGGACAAGCTAAGGGCATTAGACAGGCATCGGGTTGGCACTGGGAGCCTAGCGCCTAGGCGTCGTCTAATCCCGATTTTTAGAACACTGGTAGGTGCTAGTGGGCCACCTAGTCGCCCGCTTCTTTAAAACACTGGTTGGACCATGTGTTTGGCTCTTGGATGAGCTAAAAATTTCGTGTCCACTACTTGTCTGTGGTGTGCCCATCACTTTCTGCTGCGTACCAGACTTATCATGTTGTGTCCAACATGGACCATTTTTGGTCCATCTTGGGTGGTGCATATGAGTTTCGTTTAGATAGACTAAGATACGCGTTCTATTCTGATACTTAGATCTGATATAATGTAATATTTATTAATGTTCTATTGCAGTAAATATCACTGCTTAGCTAGAATTGAACATTAGATATTATATTTATGACCATTTCAATATTCAGGTCAACTTCTTAAAATAATATTTTAGTACTATTTGTAAATTAACTTATGTTAGGTGTCTACTTTTGCCCAGTTCCCTTTATGTACAACCTTTATAAATGTGATTGTTAATCCAAACACCTCAAGATGCAAAAAGTTTGGTCAAACCTCCTAGCTGGCGGATTCACCATATCGTAGTGACCGTCTCTAGTAAAATATAAATCTTAGATTTTGTCAGCAATAAAGAACTAATCATAATAAAATCAAAGTGTTGCCATACTGTAGGGAGAGAAGTTAAATTTCCATTTGTCAGGGTTTCTAATTTCCTTCTCTCCTATTCTTCTACTGATAGGTCTTTGAACTTTGTTGCTGGGCCTCACAACAAATTTAACTTGCCTTACCGAACTCCAGTCCCTTTTGCCCTTGTCAACAATTTGAAACCACTTGAAGAACCATAGGTTAGCTATGAGTTTTACTTGCCTTCGTTTAGAAGACTAAGGTCTTATTTTCTTTAAGGAAATTAGCTATGCAGGCCACACTCGTATTCAAAGCATCTATGTTGCACGGACACAGGAGATGGTCTCGTGTATCCTATCGTGTCCGTACGCGGATCTTTGTCCGTATTTGTGCAACATATGTGATTACCTTGTACGTATTTGAAAATGACTGCATCCTGTATCCATGTTCGTATTCAGGCAACATAGCAAACTTTTTAAATTGGTGACAAACTAGTATCGATCTTCATCCAACTTGTCAATGAAATGGGCTTTGCCCAATAATCACATTTTAAACTGTTGTGTGGGTTGGTTTGTGGGTGAAGAAAAAAGCTGCTATCGATAGACTTACCCTTGCAACTCAGGCTTCACACAAATGATCAAGTGTTGATATATGTGCAGCAGGAAAAAGATCTGCAGCAAGATCATATGCTTATTTGCAGGTTCTCCAATTCCAGATTCTTGGTCAATTGAGTACAGAGAATGACAGAATTTTTATATGTCACTGTACGCCATGCTCGATTCCTTGTAGTTGCTTTTGAAATAATCAGGCAACATTTACTTAGTTAAGCCTGGTTTATTATTCAGCAGTTTCATACGTTCTCTCTTAAACTGTGCACATAGTCGGTTATGTATCTTGGTAGAAGCTCATGGTTGCTATAGGTTTCTTCAAATTCTGCTCTCTTTTGAATTAAAAGGTTCTGTCCTATCTGTGTTTTCTCGCAGGAATACTTCTATGGGCTTGTGAATGATCTATCACCACATTCAAATATTGTAAATTTCAGTGATCTATCTATTTTCCGAATTGGTGGTGGCCCACAGGCCCCACGTTCTGCCCTCCCTATTGGTGCCGAGCCTCTAGCGGACCCTACACGGCTGGTTTCTGTAAATGTAAATCGTGATTTGCTTCATTCAGTTTTAGCTGTTTCATATGCAAAGGAACCTGAGCAGATCATCTCCAGGTAAATTATATCTAACCCCCCCCCCCCCCCCCCCCCCCCCCCCCCCCCTCTCTTTTACTCACTTTATGCTGTTTATAACTGCAATGGATTATCTAGAAAAAGATGGACTGTATTTGTGCTTACAAATATTGAGGACTATAATGGGGAGAATGTTCTCCTTGTTTTGTATTGGCTTCATATTGACGGGAATGTAATGGCGCAAATGTTACATTTACTTGTTTTTGTTTAATGCTGATTAAGGGTTCGCCTGACATTTCTTTGCATTTTATGGCAGCAACGTTGCGGGGTTCATCTATGTCACAGATATTGACATCCAGAGGTATTATCCATCGTTACTAGTTCATTTTCACATGCAACTGTTGTCAGTGTTGTTTGTTTGGCATTAGGTAACAACATACCTTCTTTGACAGGAAGAAGATAACATATCTCGCACCTTGTCCTGGTGAACTTCCGAGCAAGCTTTTGATAGTTGGGACTTTGACATGGTTGGAAACCTAACATATCTGGATATCGGAGGTCAAGTGTTTTGTTGTAGTCTTTAGATTCAGTACTAACATGTGAAGCGAGCCTGACATTGTCTTTTGTTCTTACAAGTGCAATGTCTAGAATCATAGAACTTTACGAAGTCGCGGACTTCAGTATCCAGAGAATGTGAATTACCTAAACTTTGGTTCTTGGATTCGATCGAGTTCTTCTTTCTTTTTTGTATAATTTTTCAAATACTTTAATGGCCAGGTTGCTAGAATTTGTTTTGTTCTACAGTAACTATGATACTCGCTATCTGAGTTTGAGCTGAAAAATCTTTTAATTGTCACAATTTCACTCGGCAGACTTTTGGACAAATTTGTCTTATGATAATTATTTCATTCATGGCCGCCATTCATTTAATAAGTGGTGTGGTTAATGCACGTTACGTTAGCTAATAAATTGGGGCATGTATTACCTTCTTTGTTTTTTAGAAGATGTTGATGTTGCTTTTTCACAATGAGAAAGATCCACGTGCAACGGATGGAACACTAATAGTTACAATTACTTACAGTAGAATGAGCAGGGTGATTGATACATGGTAGAATTAACCAACAATATTTTATTTTCTTTTTTAATTGTAGTAGATGGAATTAAATCGGTCACCGTGGGATGACCCTGCCTTTGGAGCTGGTGAGGGGTTATTGGACCCGTTCAATTCGGCAATTGTTTAGGGCACTACAACTTTAACTAAGGGGATGGAACGAATTTATATTTTTTAGAAAAATTGTTAGGGGACAACGCAAATTAATGTATAATTTTTTTTTTCTCCTTTCTTTTCATTTCTTTACTTTTCTCAAATCCTAAAATAATATACGTGTGGTCCCATAAACTCTAACTAATCTCCATCATTTCGATCACATACGGTAAAATTTTGACAAATTTTCGGGGTATCTCTGATCATGTATTCTCCAAAGTTTTCTGATGAAGCTTCTTCAGCCTTTGATCATTCTCCAATGAAAATGGTTTCTAAAAATGTAGAAGGGATGACAAAGAATATAATCGATGGAGTAATCAGATCGTCGAATACATTTTCGAACCTTCCGAAGAAGCTTTGGTAATTTAATTGGTAAAATTTGGCAGAAATTGAAACTGTCAGTATGAGTACTGTCCAAATTTTGGCAGTCCTAAGACTGACAGTTTAAGTTATAATCTCCAGGTTATGTTTTGAACTATTTTGTACTTACATATTTTTTCTGTTTGAAGATGCAGAGCATGTCGTCTGGTGATATTGTTGTACATATTCCTATTGTTGTCGATTTTGACCATTTATTCACGAAGGATAAAATGTTCGACTATCATGAAGAAGTGCAAAAATGATGCAAATAAGTTGGAACTCAAACTCAACATAACACAGTCATCGTCGTTGCAATATCGATTAGCAATTGGGTCGAACGAAAATGTTTAGAGCTTGAATGTAAGAGATGATATGTTTAGGTCTCATCGTAGCATCATAGTCCCCAAACAAACAAACAAATATTGGAACGAAGATACTCATTTTATGAATTAAATTAACCAAGATACTCATTACTCAATTCTGAATGATTTGAGAAACTTTTAAGCAAACAATAGATTTAGGGGATATAAAAGTATGGTAGATTTAAGTGACTTAAGGGGTTGTTTGAATAGAGGTAACCCTTTGAAAGTGTGAAAGTGACACTTTTATTTTGTTGTAATGCAATGCACTTTTAATGCATTTCACTTTAAAAAATGTGTTTGGATACGTAGGATTTTGTATCCCGCAAGTGAGGAGTTTCAATATAACGTGTTTGGACTTGCCCGGCCCACGGCCCGGTTTGATCGATTTTGAGCGGGTTCGGGTCGGTCCGGGCCCAACCCGGTGGAGAGAGCGGGCCAAGTCGGCCCGGCCTGGCCCGGACGGCTTGGCACCCGACCCAACCCGGACCCGTGTCCCGATCCGCGGTTGATCAGGCTGAACCGGTTTGGGTCAGGGTCAGTTCATGGGCGGGCCAGGCCGACACGATTTTTTTTTACATTTATTATATATATTTTATATATAATCTATATGATATAACTTATATGTTAATAAATTCAAGTTAAAATTTATAGGTTTTTTATTACTAAGTTAATTTTGTATAATTTGAAATTTATAAGTTATTTGTTATAAAAAAAATTATATAATTTATGTACAAATTTATATAAACATTAAGTAAGAAAATTGTATTTGATTTTTTTATATCAATATTTATATAACTTTAAGTATAAGTTAAAATTTAAATATTTAGAAGTTGATTTTTTTTCGAATATTTTTTGAATAACTTATAAAAAAAATATGTATAATTTTTTTTTTGAATTTCAATAAAAATTTATAACTTGAAATTTAAAGAAGTTATTTATATAGATATAAATAAGTTAAATGTAAACAACTTAGAACATTAAATAAGAAAAAGCTGGATTTCTTTCATTAATGACAATAAAATTATAAATGTACTATAACATTAAGTAAAAAAAAATCTTTTAAATGATATTTTATTTGAATAAAGCTTGTAAAAAAATGTATAAATCTTTTCAAAAATTTACATCGTCCGTCTTTCGTTGAAGTTTATTGCTCAGCTCCTCCTTCAGTAGCGTCATCCATAGTAAGAGATCCAAAGTCCAGCTCTGAGATATCAGCACTTTCATCTCTTGAGTTTTGAGTTCTTTTTTCAGCACATGTCCAATCATGAACGCAGACACAAGCTTCCAAAATATCTGGCAGTAACTGACTCATCTTCTTGCTTAGCATCCTTGAACATGCACTAAAACAAGATCCTGATGCTACCGTGGACACCGGGACCATTAGAATATCACGTGCTATAGAAGAAAGTACATGATAAGTTTTTTCGTATATATTCTACCATTCTAAAATTGAATAATAAGTTGAAGAGTCATCTTCATCTTTTTCATAAGAATTTAGATATAAGGACAATTCTTGAGTGGGTTGGGAAGAATTTTTTTTTAAATTCCTTTGTAGTACACTTTTAGCATATGATAATTTAGACACAAAACCAGAGATACTACCTTGAACGGTTGTACCGGGTCGGGTGGATACAACTCTTTCTTCATATAAAGCAATTAAACAATCTAAAACATCCTTAATTTCTACTTTCAAGCTACCTACGTCAACTCTCATATTTTTCTTCAAATTTGTCTAATAAAATATATACACCATATAATTTAATCTTGGGATCAAAAATCGAAGCCAAAAAATATAGAAGAGGTATATTACTCAAATAATTTTAAATTTTGGCTTCCATTTTGGAAACCACATAATCAAAATCAGGGACATTTCTATATCTAGAAAATAAATGAGACATGTTAAGAATTTCTGTTAAAGATAAAGGAGAAGTTGGATAATAAACTCCAGATAGAAAGGTTGTAGCATTGTAAAATAATTCTAAAAATTCAAATATAGAAGTAGCAATTAACCAATCATTCTCAGTTACTTGATAATTAAAACTAGGATTAGCATTACAATAATGTGTAATAACATCTTTAAACTTCATGGAAGATTTTAACATTAAATAAGTAGAATTCTATCTATGTGGTGCATCATTAACAAATCGCCTAAAAGTAACACCATATTGTGTACATAAAATTTTAAAAGCTTGGTGTCTACTTGCAGAAGTGTTCAAACTCTATAAACATAATCTAACATTTTCTAAATTTAGTTGAAAGAATTCAAGACATTCTTGTACAATCAAATTAATAATATGACAAGCACATCTAACATGAAAAAGTCTACCTTCTAACATAGGCGTAAATTATGTTTTCAAAACATTAATAGAAGAAGCATTATTACTAGCATTATCAAAAAAAATCAAAAATATTTTATTGTGAATATCATATTCACACACAAATTGCATTATAGCGCCACCGATTACAGCGCCGGTATGTGAAAATTCTAAAGGCCTTAGACAAATGATGCATTTTTGCAACATCCATCTTGGATCTATATAATGTGTCGTGATACAAATATAAGCATAATTTTGCTTTATTAGTCCATATATCAGATGTTAGAGCTAATTTACTAACATGCATAAAACTTTCTTTTAAAGCAGCCTTATCTTTTTGAAAAAAATTCAGAAACTCTTCTCTAGCAGTAGATCTATAAATTTTAGTAAATGTCACACCCCAGAACCAGAATATTGGAGAGCGGGAGCAGACAAAGCCATCTACCTATACCAGAGTACTCTTGTCACACCCCAGTACCGGAATACGGAGACGGACATAGCCAGCTCCCCCGTACAAGGTATAGAACGTCGTACGACGGTCACGGTTGTAACTAGACAAGGGGTGCATACTACAAGAAAGTCACGTAGGGTCACATAGAACATCTATTATCTCAATCGGTAAAATAAGAACAGTAAACATAGAACATATATGACAAGGAAGTAAGGCGTCCCAAACGCCCTGCCACAACATTCAAGAAACCAGTTATGCAAAAATGAGAAGACTGGCAGAGTAACAAGAGTACATGACCATGATCAGCTGCAGTCTGATTAATTATAATCATGTAGGGAACTAAATATCCAGATTCACGGCTAACAAGTGCCGGTGGCTAAACGTCCAAAATGAGTAAAATGTGAAATAACGAGCATGAAAGAAGAGACCCACTCGTTTTCCTCAGTGGCCATTCGTCTAGTGCGCGCCATTGTTCAAGGGAAAGTACGTTTGATCCTCGGGTGTTGGTTCTAAACTTGGCTATGCAAAACCAGTGGAGTTAGACCCCAAATAGCAAGTACCACAAAGGAAGCACGAATGCAGAAATAAAACCAGGTTATGAAAAAAAAAAAATATATATATATATATATATATATATATATATATATATATATATATAGTTCTGTCTCGTAGTTTCGGTTCATAGCCTATCGTGACACAACAATCTAACCCTACAACCAAACAAGGACAATGGTTAAACCATCTGTCACTACCGCTTTTTCGGAGAGGGATATTTTTGTCTTTTTTTATTATTGGTAATATTGTAATATTGATATTTCAAATTTATTATATTGAATGGTATTTCATAATTATTTATTTATGGTACATGTTATATATTTATTTATTATAGTATTTAAATATTGTTAGCATGTTACTTTATATTTTGGACTTGTATTAGTGGACCTAACTAGTTTAGAATTGACTCTTGGACCAACATTTATTTTAGTTAGACTTGAGCCCAACCACAAGCCCAATTCATTAGGAGAATAATTTAATTAGTCAAACCATTAGGAGTAGAACCTTCCTCCTTAATCATTTTCTTCATGACAAGCCCAAGGGATATTTTGGACATTTCACATTTCTTGGACATGAAGAAAGGGTCCGGCCACTACATAAGGGGGTGGAGACTCTCTCTCCTCTCTTTTCTTCATTCCAAATTTAGATCTAAAAAATTTCCTTTCCAAATTTTTTTCATCCCTACACCAATTTCTACCCAAATTTTTTTCCTATTTCTTCTTTACTCATCATTGGAGGCTATTAGAATAAGAAGGAAGCAAGGGTCTACAAGGAGGAAGCAAGAATCTATAAGTTAAAGGCTCTTGACACTCAATTTAGGATTTGTATTGGGAATCCATCTCCCAATAGATATAATTCAGTTTTTTCTCTCTAATTAGACTCTAAATATGTAATTTAATTATTAGAAATCCTCCCATATACTAAGGCTACCCATAGGAAGTGGAATTAGGTTCATAGGAGGCCTATGGAGAAAGTTATGTGGTATTTTGTGTCAAATTTGGGGAAATTCTGAAATTAGTACATCTTGTGTCTGTCAATGGGTCAATTAGACCAAATTGACATGTGTTTGGTTGTGTGTGACTAGTGTCGTGTCCACAATTGGATACGTATAGGCCGTATCCCGACAATTTGGCGATATGGGTTGATTTGGGAGTTTTCTTCCGACAAGAGATTTTGAGCATGTCACATTTGACACGAGCACGTAGTTGAGTAACTAGCTCTTCGTGTTATTCATAATTGTGATTCTAGACTTGTTTGTGTCCTTCGGGGTACTTTTTGTGGTGTGGTTGTAAACCCCCTGAATTTTCAAAATTTTAAAAACTGGATTTTTTACAATTTTCTGAAATTTTCTGGGAATTTTCTGTAATTTAAAAATAGGGTTTTAATTATTCAATAATTTTTAATTGATATTAAATAGTATTAAAATATTATGAAAATAATATTTTTGGATGTAAAATGAAAAACTGGACTTAGGACAATTTTTCTGGAATTTATTGGGCCCCGGACCTATTTTTAAATGCCTAGAAGTATTTATTTATTTAATTATTTATTTATTAATTAGTTTCTAATTATTTTATTACTATTATTATTATTATTATTATTTTCTTTTCTTTTTACCCAGCCCGTTGGGCCGGCCCAGCCCGGCCCAACAGACCCAGCCCAACCCGAGCCATAGCGGGTCGGGTCGGATCCAACAGACCCGACCCGGACCCGCAAAACCCGACCCGGCCTCCACCCTCTCCCCCACGACCCGCGGCTGCCCGCACTTCCTGCCGCCCCGCCCGGCCGCGTCCTCCTCCCGCTCCGGCCGCCCATCCCCCACGACCTCCGCCTCCCCCGCTCGGCTCTGCCTCCCCCGCCATGACCCGCTCCCCTCCGCCCCCTTTATAAACCCTAACTCCCCCATCTCCGCCTAGCCACCGACCCACCCTGCTCCACCCCAGCCACCACCTCGCCGCCGGCAGCCCGCCTCCGCCCTAGCAGAGCCGCCGCCACCGATTCCCAGCCACCTCGCCGCCACCCTGCCCAGCCATCTCCTCCTTCCTTCCTCCTCTTCTTCCCCGACGACAGAAGCAGCTCCGGCAGCCGCCTCCACCGCCTCCCCTGCACCGTCGCGGGTCCCCGAGAACCGCCCAGCCCCGGCCGAACGTTCCCCCACTGCCCCCAGCCCTCTCCGGCGGTCCTCCGGCCACCGCAGCGTGCCCTAGCCCTAACCCTAGGCGGACACGGACGAATCCCTGGTTTTCGGGACACAGTGTCCGTGTCGAGTCGGACACGACGAATCCCTGGTTTTCGGGTCCCCTTCAGGTACTTGTAACTTTTTGTTCGTAGCTCCGTTTTTGTTTCTGCAAATTGCGTTGCGAAGCCTGTATGACCCTCTCGGTGCCCGGACAAACCGTTCGGGGCATCGCGTCCTGTGGTGATCGCACACCGCGATCCAAAAACAGGAAAAACCAGACCCTGTTTCACCCCGGAACTGAGTACGCCCCGCCAAACGGGACAACTTGGTCGCGTGCGGTCTTCACAGATACGTGCGTCTCGTCGATACGGACGTGTGGGATTTCATGGAAGCTGATTCGGATGTGCGTGCACACCGGAATCAACGCGTATCCGCGGACATCGCCCCGTATCCGTACTTTCTGGAACGCACCCTAACTTTGTGTACATACGTCGGATCGAGACGAAACTTGCGCCATCGGACTCGTAGCGATACGCTGGTCCTGTGGGTCAAGTTTGGTTCGATTCTGAGAACGTTGATGAAATCGCGTGTCGTGGGCCCCACAGGCCCCGCTCGACGAGCGATTTTGTGATCGGCTCATCGGAATCCAATTCTGGAAGTTCCGTTGGGTTCGTATCAGCGTTTCTGACCTGTTGACACTGAGTTTGGTGAATTTGGAGACCATTGACCCTGACGCATTTTTCGGTGCAAAGCGGGCCCGCATGTGGACCCCGTTTTGACCCGAAACTGCCGTTTCTGCCCTTGTCTCCAAATTGGACCCAAGGACAGGCGTTTCTAGCTGATTGATATTTTCTGGATCTGATGGTGATGTTTGTTTCAGCAACTGGAGTACCGTCTGCAAATCCAACTGAAGTCAGAACTGCAAACCGAGCCGGAACCACAGGCAAGTGTACCTTGCCAAAACTTGCAGCTTTGTTACCTATTTCTTGGACTTAGTTATATATCAATGGGCAAGTAAAGCTTGTCAAATTCTCAGATAATTCTGGTTAAAGTATTTACTTGATTGCTTGTAGTTTCATAAGTAACTTGCTTAACTGCTCAACCCAGGACACCTGACACTCTTCATGTGATGGAATTGCCTGAGATATACCTGGTGATTCCGTATAGGTTACATTTTTCATGTCATTACAGTTTACATGCTTAGATTCTATCCTGACTCATTGCATTAGTTCAATCTTGCGTGACTTGTACCTGATATTCTGGAACTGTGACGTGAGATTACATAGGGTGGGGAGAGTATTACCATATCAAGGCTGATTATAATATAAATAATGTTATCTGGAGGTGTCCTAGTCTCTGATACAGAGCTTTGGCACAAGTTCTGGCTCTTCGAGAAAATACTGCTATGGTTTCTTAGACACTGATCCTGTAGTAGTCTCAGCCTGAGTATGACTAAAACTCTCACTTGCATATCACTAGCTGGTTTACATATTTACCCTGATGTTTATTTTATTGCTGCACTGCATATGTTTTGGCTTGTATTTTCTGTACCTTGTTATGTCCCCTGAGGACCTGGAATGGACTATGTCCCCAGGTGTAGCCGCAGAGAACTACCCCGAGGTGTACGGTACAGGAGCACTCCTTGGAGCAGAACCCGGAACCGAGGACGAGATAGTTGCAGAAGACTTCTCCTGAGCACCGGCTTCAGCTACACAGTATTTCCTTTTCAGTATTTTATTTCCAGTCTATGTTTCCTTAAATGTAACAGAATAATTCTCGGATTTGTTTTCCGAGATAACCTTATTTAGTATTGCATATTTAATTCTATTTGCATTATTTCCGTCATTAATCTGTGTTATTCTGTGGATGAGAATAGTAATACCTGAGACTTGTACTTAGTACTGCTAGACTACAGCTTAAGCATGCCCTGATGGATCCATTAAATTGGGTTGTCCATCGGTGCGTGCTGCTGGCCATTGCTCTCGTGCCCAGTCCCTCGTCATTTTGGGACTGGGGCGTGACAGTGGTGGAGCCGTGTCGCAAGCGTAACATAGAATGAGTGTGATACGGGTGCGATGCACTCCACGTGTTTGATTCTTTGTATTTCAATTCAATTTACCTTGGTTATAGCTATTAGAGTATTATAATTATAATTGTTATATATATATATATATATATATATATATATATATATATGTGTGTGTGTGTGTGTGTGTGTGTGTGTGTGTGTGATACCGTATTTGGTTCAAAGCCAAGGTATCCACTTAACATTATTTTAGCTAGGAGTACTATATATTTTTATCTTGTATATATATATATTGTATTTTCATATCTAATAACTTACGTATCTTATGATATGGTATTGTGTTGGTATCCTAGTATCCTAACATAGCTAGTATAGCCTAGTTACATAGTGTATGGACCTAATATCCTAGAGAATGGCTCATACAACCTAGAAATAGATAGTTTGACCAAGTTTGACTAGATTGACCTAGAGTTGACCTAGTTTGACTATTTTGACTTAGAAATTATTTTATGACCTAGAATTTGACTAGTTTAACTTGTTATCATTCCAAAACCTTGTATTGATGTAACTTTCCATATTTAGGTCTTCGATGCACCATTCTGGATACAGGTTGATACTTCATCTCGGATTCCAGACGAGTACTTCTCTCTGTTAGTTTTTATTTTATGATAGTGTATATATGACTTATTTTAGAACTGATATACTTGATCGTGACACATTGTTACACGAACTGGTACTATATAGATCCTGTCAGGAGATGTTATCCCTACCGTGTTCAATGGGTACTCCTTACACATGTATTTTATCGTGTGTATCGTGTATTATTTTATGTGCTTCTTGTGCATCCACTATTTCGTGTGCTAGTGTGACTATATCGTATTCATGTGCGTAATGTGTCATGATTGGATCCATGAGTATTGGTTGGGGAGGGGGAGTAGAAGTTGGTTATGTGATCAAGCCCTATTTATCTCATGTGTATGTCGATTATACACCTCAAGTATAATCGAGTTACCTATTTACCTCATGTGCAACCTAAGCCGATCATATAACAAACTTGTGCTGTAAACCACATAGCTAATATTCATGTTCTTCTACTTGCAGTTTATTTCCATATTTCCAATATTAACTTTTCAGTTCTTTATTGTGATTATTTGTCTGTTCTCAACTGTATTTCCATTTCTTAATACTTGTGCATCTTGTATCATTTTTTATTACTCGTTATATATGCTTGATTATGTATTTGAAACTGCTTTCGGAGGTATGTACTTCGCTCCAATCCTGACTGGATAATATTTTTCCAATGATTGTAGTGCACCACATTCCGGGATCTCAGAATGGTACTATAGACTGGACTGCTCTTACACTATGGACTTGAGGTGAGAATTGTAAAGATCTAGGCTAGTGTTTATTATTTTATATCATGTCTAGTTTTCTTTCTTTAGAATATTATTTGAATATCTTTCATGTTCATTCTTCCTTAGATAATTGTGATTGAGTACATGATAGAACTAGTTGTATTACTATGATTGATAGTTAGATAGTAATGACCTAAACAACGTACTATCGCCGATGCTGTGGCGTAGGCTGGACGTACCCACGTACTCGTGCCCCTATACCGGGTGCGGATCGTGACACCATCGCACCATGATAGTCCATGTCCCTAGACTATTTGACAGTAGATACAATACACAAACACGCTCAATTACATAATCGGCCAATCACTTGTACGACTTACTAGATGGAGTCTGGGTTATCCCAAAATTATTATGCATATAGGAATTCTCAGATCGAACCAGGTACTAGCAGGGTTAGCCGAGCCACAAATTGCCGCATAGCACATAGTAGTATGCACCGCGGCCCTACAGGGGACTGGTATATCTACAAGTGCCTGTTTTATTTATTTTATTCGGTTAGTTCATGTTCGGCAATAGTGTCACGTCCCGATCCCGCAGGGGGGCCGTTCGTCCTCGCTTGGGTCCTTGCAGGACCGATCGTCCTCGCGTGGACGTGATGTCGTACAAGCCTAAGCTGTACTTGCACAAGGCCAAAGCTTGAACAAGGGCAAGTAAGTTATTCAAGATGGGAGCAACGACACATTATTGCAGAAAAGTAAATAATACAATGGCAAAAGGAAACAAGCTCTTTATTGATAATCAAGATGTGTTACAAGCGGCACTTGAGATTATAATTAGCTCAAGATCTCTTTCTCTCGAATACAATAACATCGTTCCATATATTACATCCCTTTTATATAAAAGCAGCTCAAAGCAAATCTCGATACGACTCAAGGCATCGACTCTAGATTTTTGGGTCCTTGGGATAAGGCTCGGCTATCGCTTCCTCGGACGATCCAGCACCTGAGAACAAGCAAACTGTTTGTGGGTCAACACTTTGGAGAAAGTACTGGTGAGTATAAAATCAACGAACAGAAGCAACACTTCCTGAAACCAACACTAAGTAAGTATGTGGCAAAATATTACATTACTAGTGATCTTGCTACTTTTAACTAGGTTCATTTCATCCAGCACAGGATTATAGTCAATTTACATCTTTTCAAAAATATGTCTTTGAAACCAATTGGCATATTCAATACATACAAGCAAACTATATAGACAGTGTTCTATCGTGCAGTACGCAGCATGTATCGTGAGCGATATTCGATCTCTTAGGAACAAAAGTTATCACTAGTGGACTGTTCATCTCGAATCAAGACAAGTACATCAAATGGACTAATCAATTCAATACAATAGAGGCAGCAACAAATTCAAGTAAAACAGATATATCTTATTTAGCATTTATGACAAGGAACATAAGAAAATACAAGTAATCACTTATTTAGTGATTCTTATCCATGGCCGAACGATTATCCCTGTAGCAGACATACAAGTTAGCAACATATGCATATATAAACGAGATTCTTTTTCCCTGTCTGTCTCTGCATCAAACAGTTAGGTATGCAAGAAGGCTAGCCTAGCATGCGCCCTAACTATATGATGGCCCATGGAAACCATGATTAGCAGTTGGGACGTACAAGCCCATCTCACTAATGACAGATCGACTAATAGCTGTTGAAATGCATGGTTGCTATGCACTAAAATACGCTCAAAATAGCAGTCGTGACACATGGTTCAGCACTACACTAAAATCCACACTTTTCTATAAATAAGGACTTCAAGCCTCAGGGTGTTCCAGATCTCTCCCAGGCTGAACGATCCCCAATGCCCCAGAAATCGCTCGAGAGATAAACCTTGTGCACAAGTTATCAGACTGATGCATGAATGCACTTCTATCAGATAAATAATATATGATGCACATGATCAAGACAAGCAATCAAGCATATCAATCAAGCAATAGAGCCGGAGCTCTCAATACTCTTGCCTAATAGCCTTACCCTCCCATAAATAAGGACTTCAAGTCTCATGGTGGATTATTAGTCTAGATGCACCAGTTTCAGCTATTCATACTATTCTATATCTTTACAATGCGATCAATAAAACATGTTCAGGCAATCTAGCTCTTTTAACAAGTAACATGCAATAACAGTTATATAAATCTAGCATGCAATTATATCTCTTTTAGTACGATAGGGAATAGGCAAGCAGTCTATTATTTAAGCAATTATAGTAGTCGTTCTTCTATCTCTTTTAGACAAGCTTGTAGTTCTACTCTAGTTTAGTATGCGATACAAGGCTAAGTGCAAGCAATCTTTTACTCTTTCTTATTAGCATAGCAATGGTTCGATTGATAGCGGTGCTCGTGTAACTTAGCATGCAATATCTCTATATTTTCTTAGTATGTCAATGTTTATTTCAATGACAAGAAATACGAGTTCTCTTATTAAGCATGCAGAGTCAGGTTTTATCATTCTTCTTATGAAACTATCTTCTTAGAACAAGCAGTAGAAAACTCAGATTCATTATTAAGGCATGCAAGAATCATAGAATAAAGTTCCGCCCACTCACTTAGATAAATCAACTTGTGTTTCGCTCGGAGAACACTTTGAGAAGGCTTCCGCTCGAGCCAGCAAAACGATATCTCTTGTACATAGTAACTACGCGGAGCGGGACACTACATACTTACCCACCAAGAAAGAGTTTCGTCCTCAAAACTCAAGGAGAAACTTTCGATATCTAGAGCAGCGATAGTCCTCGTCCCTCACCATCCTCAATCGAAATCTCTAGCAATCAGAACTCAATAAAACTCTAGCCATCAATAACAAGCACGAAATCACAACTCTCAAACAATAAATCAAATCCAGAAAACTTTTGCCGGCACCTTTGAGAATATTTACGGATTCATTATATGGAACGCTCATTGAGACAACGATATCAAGTGGCAAAGAACATCTTCAGTTGAAGCTAAGCAGCGGAATAGCCATAGGGTCGAGTCGCTCTGATACCATTATGTCACGCCCCGATTCCACAGGGGGCCGTTCGTCCTCGCTTGGGTCATTGCGGGACCGATCGTCCTCGCGTGGGCGTGATGCCATGCAAGCCTAAGCCGCACTTGCACAAGGCCAAAGCTTGAACAAGGGCAAGTAAGCTTTTCAAGACGGGAGCAGTGACACAATATTGCAGAAAAGTAAAGAATACAATGGCATAAGGAAACAACCTCTTTATTAATAATCAAGATGTGTTACAAGCGGCGCTTGGCCGAGATTATAATTCGCTTAAGCTCTCTTTCTCTCGAATACAATAACATCGTTCCATACATTACATCCATTTATACAAAAGTAGCTCAAAGCAAATCTTGATACGGCTCAAGGCATCGACTCTAGATTTTTGGGTCCTTGGGATAAGGCTCGGCTATCGCTTCCTTGGACGATCCAGCACCCGAGAACAAGCAAACTGTTGGTGGTTCAGCACTTTGGAGAAAGTACTGGTGAGTATAAAATCAACGAACAGAAGCAATACTCCCTGAAATCAATACTAAGTAAGCATGTGGCAAAATATTACATTATTAGTGATCTTGCTACTTTTACCTAGGTTTATTTCATGCAGCACAGGATTATAGTCAGTTTATATCTTTTTAAAAATATCTTTGAAACCAGTTGGCATATTCAATACATACAAACAAGCTATAGAGACAATGTTCTATCATGCAATACGTAGCATATATCGTGAGCGATATTCAATCTCTTAGGAACAAAATTTATCTCTAATAGATTGTTTATCTCGAATCAAGACAAGTGCATCCAATGGCCTAATCAATTCAATGTAATAGGGGCAGCAACATATTCAAGTAAAACAGATATATCTCATTTAGCATTTATGATAAAGAACATAAGAAAATACGAGTGATCACTTATTCAGTGATCCTTACCCATGGCCGAACGGTTATCCCTGCAGCAGACATACAAGTTAGCAACATATACATATATAAACGAGGTTCTCTTTTCCTGTCCGTTTCTGCATCAAATATTTAGGTATGCAAGAAGGCTAGGCTAGCATGCGCCATAACTATATGATGGCCCATGGAAACCATGATTAGCAGTTGGGACGTACAAGCCCATCTCACTAATGACAGATCGGCTAATAGCTGCTGAAACGCATTGTTGCTATGCACTAAAATACGCTCAAAATAGCAGTCGGGACACATGGTTTAGCACTACACTAAAAGCTATACCCTCCCGTAAATAAGGACTTCAAGCCTCAGGGTATTCCAGATCTCTCCTAGGCCGAACGATCCCCAGTGCCACAAGAACCGCTCGAGAGATAAACCTTGTGCACAAGGTTTCAGACCGATGCATGAATGCACTTTTATCAGATAAATACTATATGATACACATGATCAAGACAAACAAGCAAGCGTATCTATCATGACCTGTACCCGAAAAATCGGGCATGAGTCGTAGGTACGTCCAGCCTACGCCGCAAAATCGGCGGTAGAACGCTGTAAAGGTTCGTTCTAGGTCACAATATCTGTCTCACAATAATTTGTCAATATAACCTCTCCAAAAGGAGGGCAACCACGCAATATATATATGACTCAATCACAATAACTAGGGGAAGAGTAAAAGCACGATAAGATATCACAAAGAAACAAAGAAACGAAGAGCAAGTACAATATCCAAATATACAGTCCAAGTCTAAAGTCTACAATATCACAGAAGCAACAAAATAATAATACAGTCATCCAAAATAATCAACTGGGAATAATCCAAAAAAACCCACCTAGCTAACAAGGGTGCTAATAGCGTCTCCTCGACGGGCTCCTCCTCAGTCTTCGGGTCACAACACTCCTCGATGCCTGGCTTGTAGAATGTCGGGCAAAAATTTTCAGGATCCTCTGGAAAAAATATGCCCAGTCAGGACTGGAGCGAAGTACATAACTCTGAAAGCAACTCCAAATACATGGTAAGGTGTATATGACTAGCAATAGAAAAGTATACAAGATGCACAGAAAAATAAATACATGATGGAGCAGATAAAGTAGCTGCAATATAAAACTGGAGAACAATACAAGTAGTAGAGAAGTAACTGCATGTGAGAAAACAGGAATACTAGCTAAGTGCCTTGAGCACAAGTTCGTTATATGATCGGCTTAGGTTGCACATGAATAATCTACGATAACTCCGTTATACGTGAGTTGCATAACCGATATACACATGAATACTGTTTGGCTTTGATCACATAACCAACTCCTACTCCCCTCCCCCACTAATACTCTTGGATCCAACCACGACACGCTACGTACATGATAAGTAACTCGTGCATATAAAGGCGAGAGCACAAGAAGCACATGATAGCACATGAGAATCAATACCCGAAGCACATGATGAAATACACGTGATAGAGTACCCGCTGAACACGATAAGGGGGATAGCATCTCATGACGGGATCCACTAGTACCATTTCATGTAACAATGTGTCAGAATCAAGTATTACAGTTCTAGAACAGGTGATATAAACGCTATCATGAAATGGAAACGATCAGAGGTAGGTACTCGCCGGACGTCCTGAGCAACTGATGAGGATCGAGATTTGGACTGGCGTCACAAGAACCTATTGCGAAAAGCAAGATTAAACGAGGTTCTAATGAGTTAAACTGATATAAAATAACTAAAAATAAGGTTCTAGGGATATTCTAGGTCGAACAGGTCAAACCGGTAAAATTTGGGTCAAAAAGTCAACCATAGGTCCAAAAAGTCAACTCTAGGTCAAAACTAGGTCAAATATTGACTTTTACGGTCCACGAGGACAATTATGGTCAACGTTAGGTCAAACTAGGGTGCCCCTAAAATTTTAGGTCAAAACTAGCTCATTAAGCTAGTAAACCATCAAACTCGCCTCCTCGAGATACCGGGATACCCTCGGTATCCAATACCTCGACATAGGCTACGCACCCCGCCTAAACCCGCTAAAACCAATGCTAGCACGCGTAAATATATATACCAATACATAAAAACCTATCTCTAAACTCAAACCTAGGCAATTGCTCAAAAAACCCGCTCCGATACTCAATACCTTGGGTATCTCAAGGTATTGAGATACCTTGATATCTCAAGGTATCGAGATACCTCTCTAAACCCTCACTAACTACCCCTCTAGCTAACTATTTATGAATATAGATATATATCTAGCTATATGTATAGGCTAATATATATATATATATATATATATATATATATATATATATATATATATATATATATATATATATATATATATATATATATATATATAACACATATGAATATCTACATAACTATATGTATATATATTCACACATACACACACATATATATAATCATATCCATACATATATATATATATATACACTAAACTATCTATCTATCTATCTATCTATCTATTTATCTATCTATACATATATATATATAGATAGATCTCTCACTCCCTCTCGCTACCTGCTACTGCTAGTCAGTGCTACGCCTGGCTGCTAAAGCAATGCCTCGCCAAGCTGCTGCTGCTGCTGCTGCCAGTGCACTGCTGCTGCTGCTCTTCCCTTTTGCTGCTGCAGCTGCTCAACCTTCTTCACTCCCCCCTCGACACACCACACACACACACACAAACACATATAGACACACACATTCACACATACATATATATACTAACATATATACATATATATATACACACAACTATATATACACACACACACACACTTATACATATATACTTACACACATATCCACTTATGTATATAAGTACACACACACATATATAATCACACACACATGTATATACAAACCCATATCTATATATATATATATATATAAACACACATATTTATATACACATACTCATATATATATATATATATATATATATATATATATATACACACACACACACACACACACACACACACACACACACACATATATATATATATATATATATATATATATATATATATATATATATATATATATATATATATATATATACACACACACACACAAGCATATATATATAAATACACATACTCATATAGATATACAAACACACACACACACACACACACACACACACACACACACACATATATATATATATATATATATATATATATATATATATATATACATATATAGACACACATACATATATATATAAACACATTCTAACACAACGCACACAACACACAAAATAACACACCCAACACACGCCCAACGACCCCTACACGCACAAACATATATATATATATATATATATATATATATATATATATATATATATATATATATATATATATAACCCGAGAACTCTAGCACACACTCCCCGAAGCTAACCCAACGCGCGCACAAGCCCGAAACCAAGAAACTAAGTCGAAATGGCCGTTCGGTCATTTCGACGAACACGTGGTGTGCGGTTCGCGAAACCTCCTGAAACGCACACCAAACCTACTCGGAATCGGCCAAAAATTTATCCACGGATTTTAAACGATGTCTAGATCCTAGAAAAAATGCTAACTCGTTGATTCTAGGTCCGTGGCAAAAATATGCACGCACATAGAACCTACGACGACGAAAATCCCCAAAACGCCCGAAACACCCATTTTTCTGTGACACGAGTTCACGTGTCCGAACGGAGACACGTACTAACCCTCAAGACATCCGAACATGTCTATCTAGGTCCGTCTAACCTAGGGCATCATCCAAAATTGGGCCAATCTCGGATTCCACCCGAAATTGACACAAAATCTAATGTCAAAGTCTCCAAACACAACCAAACTTGTTCCAACTTTCTCCCACGGGTAGCCTTAGGGTCTAGAAAAGTTCTAAACTACTAATTACACTATATTAAAGTAATTAGTAAGAGTAAAGTTAGGGTTTACCTCTTGGGAGTTGGAATCCCAAGGCCAAAGTCTCCAAAACTCTTGAAATCACCTCCCTCAAGCTCCAAGCCTCCAAATCAAGCCTCCACACTAAGTCTAGGCTCTAAACACCTAGGTTAGGAAAAAGTGTAGGGTTAGGGTTCACATAAATAAAAGAAATGGAAGAAGGAAGGAAAGAAAATGAGAATACTTACTTGCTTGGAAGTGGGAAGAAAAAAGGAAAAAGAAGGAAAGAGTGAAGAAGAAGAAGAAGAAGTGAAGAATGTGGGGGGGGGGGGGTGCTGCTCCGGGTCTGGGAAAGGGTTTAGGGGCCGGCCACACATGTATAAAGGGTTATATAATGCCAAAAGACCAAAATGCCCTCCCTTTTAGTCATGCAACTTGGGTTTTGGGTTTGGGGTTTCAAAAGTACTCAAATTAACTCTTAATCTCTCCAACTAACTAAAATAAAATATAATAATTATTCTAAACCCAAAAATAAGCCTCACAAGGGTGTTGGTTGGGTCGGACATGGGTCCACTAGGGTCTGACATGGGTCCAAACTAGCCAAAATTCTAAAACAATTAATAGAAAAATAATACAACCATCAATTAAATATAAATAATACATAATACATAATTTACCAAATAAAAAAATAACCCTATTTTCTAGAATTGGGTAGTGACAGTATCAATCAAGTAATAGAGCCGAAGCTCTCAATACTCTTGCCTAAAAGCCACATCCTCCCGTAAATAAGGACTTCAAGCCTCAAGGTGGATTATTAGTCTAGATGCACCAGTTTCAGCTATTCATACAGTTATATCTCTTTACAATGCGATCAATAAAATATGCTCAAGCAATCTAGCTCTTTTAACAAGTAACATATAAGAATAATTCTATAAATCTAGCATGCAATTCTATCTTTTTAGTATGATAAGGAACATGCAAGCAATCTATTATTTAAGCAATTATAGTAGTCATTCTTCTATCTCTTTTAGAAAAGCATGTAGTTCTACTCTAGTTTACCATGCGATACAAGGATAAGTGCAAGCAATCTTTTACTCTTTCTTATTAGCATAGCAATGGTTCGATTGATAGCGGTGCTCGTGTAACTTAGCATGCAATGTCTCTATCTTTTCTTAGCATGGCAATGGTTTATTTCAATGACAAGAAATACGAGTTCTCTTATTAAGCATGCAGAGTCAGATCCTATCATTCTTCTTATGAAATTATCTTCTTAGAACAAGCTGTAGAAAACTCAGATTCATTATTAAGGCGTGGAAGAATCACAGAATGAAGTTCTGCCTACTCACTTAGATTAATCATCTTGTGTTTCGATCGGAAAATACTTTGAGAAGGCTTCCGCTCGAGCCAGTAAAGCGATATCTATTGTACATAGTGCCTACACGGAGCGGGGCACTACAAATGGCATGATGTGAGAATACATATTATACATTATTTCTGAGATAACTCAGATGCCACGTATCAAGTCGTAGGATTGATTGGCCGATTAATTGAGTATGTACTGGTAGTCTAGGGACATGAACTATTATGGTGCGACGGTTCAACCCTTGTCCTTGTTTGGTTGTAGAGTTGCGCTAATGTGTCACAATAGGTCATGTATCGAAGCTGCATATTATACCTATATCTTAGCTTGTATTATGGCATGTGTGTCCTGGATTATATTGTTGGGTTGTATCTTCGTCGTGTTCATAATTGGTTAGTCGTACCCTATCTCGGAGTAATGCGACACCTCCTATCCTTGTTTGGTTGTAGAGGCATCAT
Organism: Iris macrosiphon; assembly: GCA_036927795.1. Taxonomy (NCBI): domain Eukaryota; kingdom Viridiplantae; phylum Streptophyta; class Magnoliopsida; order Asparagales; family Iridaceae; genus Iris; species Iris macrosiphon. Next base: position 109,024,980 of record JAYESA010000017.1, read on the forward strand.
ATTGCTCCGATGAAAGGTCATACGCTTGCAGTTATGGCACGGATTATCTTATTTTATGTACTTTATTGGTTTTTACTTCATTCACTTGTGCTCCTTTGTGGTACTTGCTATCGGGGCCTGACCCCGCTGGTTTTGTTTGGCCAGGTTTAGTAGCAGAGCTCGAGGATCTTGTCCTGTATTTGTCTGATGGCGCACACCAGGAGGATGTCCGCCGAGGAACTTTAGTGGATTTTTTCCCCACTATGAATATCATTCTGTTTTACCTTTTGGCATTTAGCAGACGATACTTGTTAGTCGGTTTATCAGGATATTAGTTTCTCTACATGATTGTATATTATTCAGACCGCGGCTGACTTACAGTTATGTACTCTTGACAATGTAATAGTGTACCATCCAGTATGACTAGTTTCATGATCATTCTGATAGAGCATCATGGATGCCTAACTGCTTTATCTTACATGTTCATTCTTATTATATTTTGATTTATGATTGAGACATAGATGTTCTCGACCCTAGGTAACTTGATTGTAGCATGCACCACATTGTCTCTTGACAACCTTAGCATACTGTGGCTTACTTTTGTATTCTGTAAGGTGTGGTTGGCTGAGTCACTCCCATGCTCTCCAGTATTCTAATTCTGGGACGTGATACCTTAACTATCTCAGGGAGTTATTCTTCTACTAACACTGTCGCTGCGATCCTCTCTTCATGATGGTCTTCCACAGATCTGTCGAAGGTGAAACATTTTGTGCCCGGGATACTAAATAATACCTAGCATGATTGTCTCTCAGCCAATCCATGCCTAAGATAACGTCAAAGTTACCCATAGGAAACTCGATCAACAGTGCTGGTAGTGAACGCCCGCACACTACGATCGGACACGCTATACATATTCTACTAACTCCTACGAGCCCATTACCAGTGAGTATATTCAACCTCTCTGGCAATGCCTCGAACTACAATCCAATACGTGTCATGAATCGTGTAGATATAAATGAATAAGATGCTCCTGAATCAAAGTTGGAGTGAATCTACTCAACCTGCAAAACTCGACTGCATATCCATCTACTATTTTACCGGCCTGCTTGAGACCGATAAATCTCTGTTGGAGCTCATACCGCGCTACGACTCCAAAATATTTAGCCCTGAATCTAGCCATAAAACTATCCCAAGAGATGGGATGCCTCAAGCCAACCTCTACTGACGCCCACTAGTCATGGGCAAGGTCTTGAAGCTGTAATCGAACTTGATCAACTTGTTAATCAGCCGAACCCTTGATGCTGCCATAATGACCTCAATATCCTTTAACTAGGCATCTATTATGATGGTGCCCTCCGTGCCATCGAAGTACCTTAGGTTAAGTCGGCAAAATCTAACCGATGTCCCAAAATCAGTCCTTTTTCCTCTTTCTAGGGCCGTCTGCAAACCCTGGCTCAATAAGATATTCTGTTCTTGTTGTTGAAACTGCTGGTGTTGTTGCACCGCCATCTGGTGTTGCTGCGTAGCCATCATTCCCCGGAGAATCTCCAGCAATGTCGGGGTGTCAAGTACCACTGGTACTACTGGGGGTACGGGTATTTCAGGGGCTGGTTGCTCGATATGTCCTACTTATGGTTCCACTATGTCAGCTTGTTCAATTTCTGGCTCTGTTCGAATTTGACTCTGAATAGGTGCTACTTCTCGTTGTTGCCCAGGGGAACCCTGTCCTGCCATGCCTGTTGCTCCAGCAACTGAAGAAGCCCTAAAGAAAAGGACAAGAACCATCAAGAACAGGACGAAAATGATCAAGTAGGCAAGCAGTTTAACAGTTCAAGCGGTGGTATCGAGGAAGATGAAGCAAGATATCAAGGGGGGACAAATTTTGATTGAGACTACTATAACCATAATACCCCACAAGTCTAAAAATACAGACCTGCAGAGGCCACCACTAAAATCTTGTCACGCCCCAGTACTGGAATACGGAGACGGACATGGCCACCTCCCCCGTACAAGGTATAGAACGTCGTACTGTGGTCACGGTTGTAACTAGATAAGGGGGTGCATACTACAAGCAAGTCACTTAGGGTCACATAGAACATCTATTATCTCTATCAGTCAAATAAGAACAGTAAACATAGAACATATATGACAAGAAAGTAAGGCGTCCCAAACGTCCTACCACAACATTCAAGAAACCAGCTGTGCAAAAATGAGAAGACTGGCAGAGTAACAAGAGTACATAACCATGATCAGCCGCAGTCTGATTAATTATAATCATATAGGAAACTAAATATTCAGATTTTCGGCTAACAAGTGCCGGTGGCTAAACGCCCAAAATGAGTAAAATATAAAATAACGAGCAGGAAAGAAGAGACCCACTCGTTTTCCTCAGTGTCCATCCGCCTTGTGCGTGCTATTATTCAGGGGGAAGTACGCTTCATCCTCGGGTGCTGGCTCTAAACCTGGCCATGCAAAACCAGCGGGGTTAGACCTCAAATAGCAAGTACCACGAAGGAAGCACGAATGCAAAAATAAAACCAGGTTATGAGATAGACACATAACTATACATATATATATATATATATATATATATATATATATATATATATATAGTTATGTCTCGTAGTTTTGGTTCATAGCCTTTCATGACACAATAATCTAACCCTACAACCAAACAAGGACAAGGATCAAACCATCGCACCATGATAGTCCATGTTCCTAGACTATTTGACAGCAGATACAATACACAAACACGCTAAGTTACATAATCGACCAATCACGTATATGGCTGGGTTATCCCAGAGATATTATGCATATAGGAATTCTCAGATCGAACCAGATACTAGCAGGGTTAGCCGAGCCATAAATCGTCGCATAGCACATAGTAGTATGCATCGGTCCCTCGTAAGGCCACCGTGTAAGCCCCCTTATTTTAGAATAGGGATAATTTGTAATTATTTTTATTATTTTATTTAATTAGATAGATTTAAAGAATTAATTTCTAAAATTCTTTTTAATATATATGACAATTGCCATGGCTTCGATATTTTGAGCAATGCACGACCTTTTTCCTTCCAAAAAAATTTATAATAATAATTTTAATTGAGTCTAATATAGTTGGAACATGAATGTTGTATTTATTTGATCTCTCTCATTCTCCAAAAATATTAAAGAACGTCAAGAATTACGGTTACCGTAAAATTATCTCATTTTGACTAGAACTTGACCCAAACACAACCCAAACACATGTGGGCACTAGTGCACCCCAATATCTTCATGTAAATATATATTATATATATGATATTTAAATTAATTAATTTCTATTTGTAGAAGTTCTATCTATAGAAAGTGGTATAGATGGCATCATAGTTGACAAATAACTACCTAACCAACTCCCTAACCAACCCAACAACCAAACCTTATCAAATCCTAACCATAACAACCAACCCCACCCTCTTATTTTTGCCCAATAGTATCCCCTCCCCCTTGGCCGAACCTCATTAGCATTAGGATAATTATCTCCTATATTTAAATCTATTTAAAAAGTCCATTTATATATCAACTTATCACCAAACTCTAACCCTAACATCTATTTCCCTCTTTGTGGCCGCCCCTGTATCCTCCCTCCTCTCTTCCATGACCCCTTCATCCTCTAGCTCTCTTTCTCCACTTTATTTTTACTCCTTCCCAACCTCCACTTTATCCCCCACAAGCTGACAAGCCATAGAGCAAGAGATTAGCCACCCCTAGAGGCCGACTGCTTGCTGTTGGTTGCAGCTGCTGTCCGCCCCTATCACAGCCCTAAAAACTACCTCCAAACTAAATATTTACCTCCTATATGAAGCACCCAAGCACCCCCTCAAGTTTTGTGGAGTTTGGAGTCCGTTTGGTGCTCCGAAGGGTCCGTATCGCGAGAAAGGACCACGCCGTAATCATATACGGGTAAGTCTTCCAACTTAGATTCTTTTTCCTGTTCTCCATGAACCAAAGATTGTGTAACTCATGATGTAAACTCCCTCGACCAGATTTCAGTAATTTAGGATTAGTTTAGACTAATTAGAATTATAGCAACTTTTTAAATTTATTTATTATATAATCTATTGATTGTGCACCTGTTCATTACACAATTAATTAGGATATCCCACTAGCTGTTAAACCCTAAACAAATTTCACATACCTGCCCTAGACTTGTTAGACTACTTTTTCTGTATTTTGTGCAACTTCCAGAAACCTTGTTTGATGCTTCGTTTTAGTCGTACAAATATCGTTACAAACGTACGTATTTATTTCCTATTTAATTTTCTGCTCTTTATCCATCTCTGTACCCCTAGAGATTTGAGGACCAGTAGGCACCTGTTTTGCCCAAACAAAAATACGATAATATTCTAGACTGAATATACTACAATTAGTGTATTGACACCGTAGAAAAATTATGACCCTAATAGCCTCTAAATAATTAGTGAACACCGTGCGCAATGTTTATTAATTAATAAATACGAGGACCCGTATCACCTAAGAAATCAGACCCTGCCTCTGCCCAGACTCACCCCACACTGTCCAAAACATTTTCTCCAGCTTTTTCCCCCATTTTTGTACAATTTAGTAATTCGGGGAATCAGTAATTAAAATTTGGTAAATTATAAAATTACGCAAAATACAAATTTTATGCTTTTATGCAATTTATGAAAAATTAGGGGTTTTTATGCAAAATTGCATGCAAGGTGGCAAAATTCTATTGGCTAGACCATAGGTGTATGGGACCCACCCAAAACACCCAGAAAAATCCAGGAGAAATATCCCCAAAAATCGAATTTACCAAAATATCCCCAAACTTCCCTTTATTTACTAAATTGCCATTGCCTACAACCCCTATAAAACCCGACCCCCCCTCTCTTCAAACCCTCACAGCCCTCACCTCCGACCACCGCCTCCGGCCAAATCCTGCCCGACCCTTCGTCGTGACCCCCTCTCCCCTCCGGCCAAGCCCCACCCCCAGCCACCGCCTGCTCCGCCGTGGCCAGCCACTGCAGACCCATCCCGACTTCACCTCCACAGCACCACCACCACTCCCATCCACCCCCAGCGCCACCTCCGGCCGTCGCCGACCACCGCCACCACCCCCAAACGCCTCGCCGTCGTCCCCTCCGTCGAACCAACCCACCACCACCACCCCACGACGCCTCCAGCCACCGCCCTGACCTCCACAGTGCCCCGGCCGAATTCTCGACTACACCACCACCCTCACCTCCGGCGGCCTCCAGCCTCCACCACCGCCGTCGTGGACCTCCGCCACCACCACCAACCTGACCGCCACCCTCCCCTCTGTCGAACCCACCGCCTGTCCGGCCACCTCCGCCGCTCCTCCGCCGCCGACAGCCCCCGCACTTAACTGCTGCTGCTGCTGCTGCCAGTAGCTACTGCTGCTGTTCCCGCTCCTCCGGCTGCCTCCGGCCGACTCCGCCGCCGTCCACCGGCCGTCGACGACCTGTGGGACCCCCCTGTCAGTAGGTATAATACTTAACCCTAATATATATGTAATTATATATATATATTTCTATATGTTTATGTATATATATGTATATATATATATATGTATATAAATAATATGTATATATATATATATATATATATATATATATATATATATATATATATATATATATATATATATATATATATATATATATATGTATTATATACTGTTATTATACAGTATATTATACTGTATATACTATTATTATATATTTACTAAATATATGTATATATATCTATTATTCTATACATATATATTTATATATATTTATATGTATATATGTATAAGTATATGTATATTTATATATACTATATAATATTATGATATATATATGCATTTATTTCTGTTTATATATATATATATATATATATATATATATATATATATATATATATATATATATATATATATATATATATATATATATATATATATATATATAGTATATATATATATATGTGTACATATATATAAAAATAATATGTATACTATATGTTATATATTATATGTATATATAACATATTTGTATATATAATTACTATTATATAGTATATATGTATACTATGCATTATTCTTTTATTTATTTTCTGTACTTAATTCATTCCTGCTCCTATTATATATATATATATATATATATATATATATATATATATATATATATATATATATATATATATATATATATATATATATATATATATATATATATATATATTATCTATATATATATATATATATATATATATATATATATATTAATATCCAGCTGGATAATACAGCTTATATATATATACCTATTTTTAATTCTTGCAATGTCATTTCAATTTATTATTTATTATATATTACTGTGCTGGATAATACAGCCTACATATATATGTATAATTTTAATTCTTGCACTGTCATTTAAATTCATTATATATATATATATATATATATATATATATATATATATATATATATATATATATATATATATATATATATATATATATATATATATATATATATATATTATCTATATACATTATGTACTATTACATAGATATATATGTATTTATTTTCTGTCCTGTCATTTTAATTTATATATATATATATATACATCAGTGGATACACCCTGATATCATAATATTATTTATATATGGCAGAGGATATACCCTGCTACTATTATAAATTCTATATATACCTGCATTTTTCTGTTCTGTATATACTATATATACTGCTATATATATTATATCTATATATATATACATACTATATATATATAACTATATTATATATGTAAATATAAGTATATATACATATACTTTATATTACAACTTTTATATTCACGAACCCTGTCTGTTTTAACAGAAACCAACTTTAGCACAGCCAGTGACCCCCAGTCACAAGCACCCTCAACCCTGACTGTGAGATCAGGTTTCCAGTACTATCAGGGAGTAGGCAAGTATACCTTGCCAAGTTAATGTTCAAATTTAATTATTGATACCTGCTTTGTTCCTGAATTTCATATACCATGATTACCTGAGACTGCCTTGGGTACAGTCAACTGATACGTTGACATTAGCATATTTAACTTAGTCTTACAGACTCACCATTTGCTGTGAGAGTATTCTAATATTCTCCTAGACCCTAACACGGGAACACGCAACATGGTTGCAATGCATATTGGGATGCGAGCTGCGTAGTTGATTAGCTACCAGTACGTGTGACCCGCATCACGGATTAGAATAATTTAGGAATAGTATGACTTGACATTTAGTTTCATTGGGATGGGAAAGATAACTAGTAGACGTATGGGACACCCCCTCCATAAATGTTTTATACTTTCGTACCATGATGGTCGATTGCAGAGTTCCCTTGAGTCAGGGGGCATATGACACATATACTAGCCAGTCCCCACGATTGGTGAACTACGTCAGCATATGTCTAGCCGACACAATCCCATGCGTACTACAAGGTCTTTACTTGCATTTCACTTAGAATGATTAGCACCATGTATTTATTTTCTTTATTCAGTATTTACATACATGGCATGTCATTTTCTGTATCTTGTTATGTCCCACTGAGGACCTGGTTCCCTGCCAGATCTAGACGAGGCTTTCTACCCCACTGTGTACGACCCTGATCAGGAGGCTAGATGTGTTACCGAGGAGGAGCTCGAGGAGACACCCTCAGAGTATGCTTGACCCTAGAGGCCTGCCACCTGGAGATGGAGATGTTTTGATCAGATAGACACTGCTTAGTCTATCTGATTTTTCTGCGCTATTATCAGTTTTTGTAGTAGGCTTGTAATCTCACCAGTTGTGTACTGTATCAGACTCAGTTTTATATATATTCAGCACTTGCTTTTCTGACATTTTATTGTGGATGAGATAGTTTTGCCTATGTTGTTCTTGTAGTATCTTAGGACAGCGTAGCACGTCCCTATGGGTCTATTCAAAATAGATTAAGCCCTTAGTGACGTGTCAGCTGGCCAGTGACACGTGGCCTAGTTCCTGACATTTTGGGACTGGGGCGTGACACATGATAATATTATATGATGATTAGGATTAACTCCATACATGAAAAACCCATATTTCTATGTAGAAATATTCTAAAGAAATCGAACAATCATGACACGGACACGACGCACCAATGATAGACAACGTTCAATGAGTATTGCCATGATAAATATATATAAAATAATTCCAAAAAAATATATGTTATTAATTTAGAATATAAATATTATAATTAAATAATTAATCATGTTTTATGTTGACGGAAAGATTGGATGCAAAGGCTACTTGGACAAGTTGCAAGAATAGCTAGATAGCGTAGTTGGGATGGTTGCATGAATGATGTGATATAATTATTTATATATAATTATTATTAAATTACAAAAAATTAAATAATATAATTTTATATTAAAAATATTTTATTACTCAAGTTGGTAATGTTGCATGTACAAACTAGCATAAAGTTTCCAGAATACCTAGTCGACGCAAAACATGACTTTGCGATACGATTCTTGGAGGGTTTGATCTTAATTCCTAAAATTAAATTTATATATGTTTTAATTCTGGAAATAAAATATTTTAAATTTAAATTTATGGTATTTTTATGTCAAACCTGAACCCTAAAAATAAGGGCCACTAGCCTATATTTCGGGTGACTTTATGACACTGTTTTGCTAGTAAATAGAGGTTATTTTGGAAGGAATAAATGGGTGAATATTTTTTTAGATTAAATCAGAATATAATATGATATAAAATAATTTTTCATAAATATAAACCATACTAATGGACTAGCAATGTCTCGAACAAGTTTCGGACATAACTAGTTAACATAAAGTAGCCATAATATCGAAATATATAATTTTATCAAATCTGGAAATTAATTATTAAAATAAATATAAATTATATTTAAATCAAGATTATATAATTTATTACGATTTATATTAATATCATTTAATTGGGGACTTAAACTTAAATTTTGGAAGTCAAAAAACTAAGAAACTAGGTCCCGATACCCTGTAAAAGTAAGCAAAGTTGTTAGAAATAATAATGGGCCTGGTTTTGCATGGCATCGAAGAAATTATAGAATTAAGTTATAATTATAAGAATTCATGATTGGTCCCTTAAGTATTTAATTGGTGTTTAGGTCAATTGAATTCTGAAGGAGTGGACGCGGGATCAACTTTACCATCACTGACTGCAGAACCAGGCAAGTGTACCTTGCCAAGATGTTTATAGTTCTAAATTATGTATTTGATATTTATTGCATTGGATATTGTATTTGTGTGGTTTATTATTTTTCTTGTGAGCCTAGGGCCGTTAAACGATACTTTGTGTCCGAACAAGATTCGGGTACCGACATCCCCTGCAGAGTCGAGTATTGTAGTTAGAGAGTCATTCTTCCGAACCCATGATTTGTGCATATATTATTTGCACATCCGACCGTAGGACACTTTACACGATATTCATGTGGCAGGGTCTTTCTCGACTTGATCGTGATACTTGGACTCTGGATATGACTACATAATGCATGCTATAGTGGTAATTATAATTGTACATATTGACTATGACTTGTGTTGATAGTTAGAGGTCATGATCTTGCGTGTCTTGATGGAGACGCGATGTTACATTGGGTGAGGAGAGTCTTCATCGTGCTATGGGCATATTTTACTATTACTATTTATATGTATTAGGCTTTAGGTTCCCTATGCGGAATCTAAAGTATTATATTTATCTATATACATCTTCCTCCTAGTTCCCCCACACAGAGCCTTGAGTGTACTGTTAGATTACAGAAGTGTCCATTGGGATCTTTCGTGAGTACCAGCCCGAGGTACGATACCATACTCTCATTTGCATGTCACATAGTTGGTTACAGTAGTTTATCCTGGATTATAATTTTATTACATTATTTACTTCTGGCTTGTTGTTTTCTTGTACCTTGTTACGTCCCTCTGAGGACCTGGTTCCTTGCCAGTTTTTGCAGCATAGACGATTATGGAGCCTTTGGAGTTGCTGTTGTATGTTGCTTGTCATGCGAGAATTGGTGCCAGGTACTTATATCGTTTCTATCAGAGTTATGGTTATTTATTCATCTGCTGATGTAGCCTAGTTTTTATAGACTCATATTTATTTTTCGAGTCTATTCGAGCTTATGTGTTACTGTGCGGCCGACTTTAGTACATGTAGTTCATTCTTGATATTTTGTTCTTTATATGGATTGTGACATATATATTTTCAGTATTCTTAGATAGTTACCCTTATTATACAGCTTATACGTATTTGGGTCGGACCAAAGTCTGGTCGAATGCGTAGCTGGCATGTTACGTATTCCTAGTCCTACGTATTTTGGGACTAGGGCGTGACACACCGTGCTAAGATCGCATAGAATACGTAGTATCATATAATAGTCAGATATTGTCATCCACTAATGAGGATTTAGACAATATCCATGGGGACTAGCCTACACACCCCAATTCAGATGACTGGAGGTGGCTAGTTAGGCACAATCTTGAGATTTCATTTCCTCCCAATGCTCTACAAGTTTAGTTGCCTAGTTAACCCTAATGTTAACTGGAATTCCATGGCGTGGTCACATGGTATTCCCCTTATATGATGTACTATAGTACGACCACGCTAGATACGAATCCACTTTGTCACTTGATAGTTCAATTTGGATTCACTCCAACATGATGCAACAATTAACAGATCCTAGCCATGCTTAGTCATTGACTAACCCTTATGTCCAGGCTGGAGATTGAGTCATATCACATGTCACGTAGCACATAGGTATACCGCAGTGTAAACATATAATATAATCGCGTAGGAACACTTAGCACGTAGGAACACATAGCACGTAGTAAGTGTATCAGCACGGATACAAGGGGTTGGGTCATGACGCATAGATGGGTCTAATATTTTTGTGGTTATCAAAGTTACACATACAACTCATAAAGTCCAAAGGAACATTCAACCAAAACTAGTTCAATAAAACATGTGCAAGGGGCCGCATGCGCGCAGAAGGATCAAGGCCGCATAAGAAGTCAGACCGTATGACAATCCTGGCCGTATGGAGTCATGCCGCATGGAGTCAGGGCTAAGGTCTACTCCTCGGGATAAATGATGAAGCAACGAAAATAAATAAAATGTCAGTGATGAGACATAAAGTGTGATGTGACATAAAGTGTGTCAGAAAGAAAATACAAAACCATAGAAAGACGCGCCAAGGATGCACCAAAGTTCAGAGTCATGCGTCCAAGGGAAGGTGGCTGCATGCTCTGTTTGCCGCATAAGTTCGATGTCGCATGGACTATCTTTTGGACTTATCAAAATTCTCACTCGTTCAGTGAGTGAATGCACAAAGTGTTTAAGGACACTCGTATAGATCAGTAGTCATGCGTCCAACAAGATGGACGCTTGCTGTCAGTATACGGCAAGAGTTCAACCGCATAACCCACTCGGACCGCATAGCACTCTCAGCCGCATAGCTCGCTGGCCGCATGAAGACGTCGTCTTCTCCAACAGCAGGTTCGGTCATGGCAAAAAAGCTCCAAAATCTGAAAATTATTTTCTTCATAAAAACTATATTTTAACTCCAAATTGAGTGAACCAAAAGCCAAAACGTTCGAAATAAAGTGATACATCCTTCCTAAAAACTATTTTCAAAAATACTATATTTTAGAAGATCAAAACCACCAAAAACTCAGGGAACCCATTAAACCCTAAGTTAGAAAAGTATATCTAAGCAAATATATCCATCAAAACCGAGAACTCCAAGTATCAAAAGCAGTCATAATCATCATAAGCACAAATAGACTAATAAAATGCAAGAAAAGAACAATAAACGAAAATCAAAAGGTTTCTCCATGGAGTGCAAGGTGTACTTGCCTTAGAAATGAAATAAAGAGGGGAAATAAAGAATGAGGGAAGAGAGAGAAACAAATTAGCTTATATAGCTTTGGTTCGAGGTTTAGACCATGGGTTCAAATTTATGAATAAACCAACCCACAAATAAACCCTGAACGCTAAACCAAAGAATGGGTCTAGTCTTCATGCATGCAACCTAATGATCATGTGAGCAAGAAATACTCTAAGCAGGAATACATACAAGCAAGAAATAAATATATCCCAAAATACGTATTTCGGGAACGGGGAGTGACAACTCTATATCCCGAGATACGGTCACAGCTGTCTAGACATGTGAGGGTTTACTCTACAATCCATCAGGCAATCCTGGGTCAAGAATCCTATGTGCCTCAATCTCGAACAAACAATAAGTTACAAGATGTATGATCACCAAACATATAATAATGAGGCATCCCAAAGTATACATACACAAATGATCATAAAACTAGTTAAAAAATGAAGAACTAGTAAGAGTACATTGTTACATGATCATCTCTAGCTATAGTCTCGAATATGCTTTACATATAGACTCGTTGACTAGAATGCCAAGTTCTAAAATACGAGCTAAACACGTGCTCGGTGGCATAAATGCCTCAAAAGAATAATGTACAAGATCAAGTGGGTGAGAAAGAAAAAATCCACTCATGTCCTCGGGTGCTCCTAGTGTTCACCATCTTGAGGTAGGAAATACGGGAGATCCTGCGATCATGCTTCAAAATTTGGCCATACAAAATCAGTGGGGTCAGACCCCAAAATAGCAAGTACCACAAGGGAGCTAATCTTAGGAACTAAAACTAGCATGCAGACAAATCAATAAGAAATAGTACAAGAAAATTTTAAATAAGTACGACAGTTAAAAATAACAGTTAAAATATGCTCTGGAGTATTAAACATGGATATCTGGAGTCAGACTTTAATTACTGTTCTCAGGATCAGTTGTTAAAAATAAATCAAGACGGGACTAGACTGGAAATCAGGCAATTACGGTCAATTGTGCCCTACGACTTGCTATCATTAACTAACTAGGGTTATCATAGTCTTAGTTACTAACACATGCAGTTTGAGATTCCTTACAGCCATATGCCCTGCAGATCATCCGAGTTATCCAGACGAACATGTACATAGTATAGATTTATCAGATATAATTATTTCTTATTTTTTTTGGTAGTGCAACACTCGACGGTGTGCTGGAAGTGTGTCCCTCACGACGGAGAGCTCCAAATTCGTCAGGTGTCGCTGGATACTGGGATTGCATGTAGCCAGCAAATATCTCTAAATGCTTTTTAGATTATTATTCTAGTTATTAGCTTGGACAATTATCAAGAATTCTCGACCGTGGTACTCAGGAGTCGGCCTTAGACATGATGCAAGACAGGACAGTAACTTGACGAGTTCAATCAAAATCAACCATGGAGATATAGGTCATGCAATACAGGTACTACTAATAGCTTTGATCAGGACAGTTACAGAAATTCTCAAGTCAGAAGTGCGCTATGTCGAGCCATTATCAAAATTATCAGGATCAGGAGTATCAGGGTTACTAGTACAATGTCAGGATTATCAGTATAAGATCAGGATTCATGAGTGCATTTAAAATGTACAATAACTAGATCATGTCAGGAAATCAGGATCAATATCAAGAATATCATGTTCAGGAAATAACCAAGATTAACTAAAATAACGGGATTAGAGAGAACTAGAGAATCATCAAGAGTTAAGCATGTTAAAGAGAATACTGGCATACATGCGCATAAATTAATAATTTAGGATTGATGCATAAAATCAGGCAAGAAGTAACATCCGCGCACAATGGGTCAAAAATCATCATTGGCCCACAAACGGGTATTGGCGTACAAATGGCTAAAAACAGATTTGGCGCACAAATCACTAATCCAGACAGTTCTGACGCACTTTGATACAAAATGCGCCGAGCAAAAATGGCGCACAATCATACCAAAGCGCACTTCTAGGATCTTGGTGCATAAACGGGTATTGGAAGGTCTACTAAAAGATAAAACACAAGTCTCAAAGTATGGCACAACAGTCGAGACAACACTGCAGTCGAGAACACAATTCTCGAGAATGGTCATAAGTCATTGCTTAGTCATTAAGTAATTACGAAGGGCTACAAAGTGCGCCATCTCTGGAGAATGCCACATAGTGCACCAAGACAACAAAGTGCGCCATTCTCCATAAGCAAAAAAGTGCGCCGGTAAGAAATTTTTACCAAAGTGCGCCAACTCTGCAATATCTATAAAGTGCGCCAACTTGGCTATTATGGTGTACATTGTTGATACTTGCAGATCCATTCAAAAGTGCGCCAAGTAGGATTGGCATACTTTTGAAGGAATTGACATAGTACAAAATGTACGTAGGGGTAGAGAAGTGCACCCAGAGTACTCAACATATCTTGGCGCACTTTCTAAGAAATTTGTGAAACACACACAAGTGCGCTCACTAGAACTTCGCTTATGCGATAAGGGTTCCCTGTGTACTTTTTGTATATATTTTCAGGCCAACTTTGCATTATCTGACTTGCTGTTCTCGGGCTTCATGAAGACAAGTTCTAAGTATTAAGCAAAGGAAGCATATCAAGTAATTAACAAGTTATACTAAGAATCAAAACAAGATCCATGGTTGTTCCTTCGGTTGGCAAGATGTACTTGCCTAGGGTCAAGTTTTAGCCTAATACTACCAAGGTCACCTACGGCCAAGGCCAAGCTCGGCTACTGCTCTCTGCTGGGGAAGAAACGAAGAAGGAAAGATAAATGAAAGGAAAGAAAATTGAAGAAAATAGAATGTGATTGCTTATATAGCCAAGGGATTAATTGTAGTCAATTGGATCATAATATATGCCTCTCATCCGGGTTCATCACAGCCACCCACCAAGAAAATCAAGGGACCAACGGTCCAAAGCATGCAACCAAGGAAAACTTACAAAAATAACCTAATCAAAGCATGCATGGCATAAAGCATGATGTAAGCAATTAAACAATAAATAAGCTATACATGTATAATACGCGTATATCAGGTACGTATACTAGAACAGTGAGACGGGTCTCACAGTAAAACAATGATTAAGGGTATTACTTGCATAATTATAATAGAAATCACTCTCACCAAATATAAAGGGTTGTTCCTCACAAATAATATATCTTGCTAACTCAGTCTTGTTACGAGCATCAGAATAAGTAAAGTTACCTATAAAAGATCCTTGACCACTAGTACTTAGCTGTGTTTGTCTAGCCTACAGTGTGTCTTTTACCATAACAACTTTCGTAGTGCCTTTTTAAAGTGTCCGTGCCATCATTTTTTTTTCATTTGTAAACCCGCTTACATTTCTTACATCCCGCAGTCTTAGATATTGGTTTTTGATCTTTTTGATCTAAAACCGGTGCGCCCTCACTATCAGTGATAATTTTTTTTGTAAAATAATTCCATAATTTTTTTTATTGTCAACATTAGCCATACTCCTAACTTCAGGAGGTGTGTCAGTGGCACAAAATTAGGAATACGATTAATTTTATACATATTATTATAATAATCATAATTTTTTATAAGGTTTGTTTGAACCTTGTCCATCCATATTTAAAAAAAAATTCAACAAAATTTAAAGCAAAATTAATTACTTCTCTACGAAAAGAGAGAGAGAGAGAGAGAGAGGAAAGAAAAATCTCAGATCAGAATTTTTTTTTCCGATAATTTTAAAGTTACTTGTAACGTCTGCTAAAAGTCTCCAAAAGAAATCGCAAGAAAATGTGTTGAGAGAAAAGAAATTGGACTCGAGTAATTGCTTTGCTTCTAAACTTTTTAATTGCCTTTCTTCTAAACTTTGTAAGAGAGGAAAAAAAAATTGCAAGAGGAAAAAAATTGTGTTGTGTTTATTTTTCATGAATTATGAGCTATTTATAGAAATTTTTTGAGGCCAAATGACCCCAAATACCCTCAAAAAAGAGTTATTATAATGGATATTTTGATCATTTTAGCAAAATGACCAAAATATTCCTAAAACGTTCAAAAAATAATCACTAAAATCAGAATATTTTGGAAAAAAAAAAAAAAAATCTTCCAACGAATATATATAATAAAAAAATAGCCGAACCGTGTTGAACCGGGCCTACCGAATTGGATTCGGTCCGAACAAAGCTGAGACCGGACCGTACCGGACTTGCTGGTCGGATCCTCCGATCCAGCCCGGACCCGTAGGAGGAAGTGAGCCGGAACGGACCGGTCCGTTGACCAGGTCTGGACCGACCTGACCCGAATTTGATCTGGTCGGGCCGAGCCGGATTCCGGACCGCCACCCTTTTACACACCTTAAGTGTAAGTGAAACTAAAATGTGGACTTTAATTGTTTGGATATAATCCTGCAAGTGATATAATCACCCTTTCTAAGTTTGGTATGCTTACTTACCGCCTCATCACACATAAAAAAAAACAAACTTATAAGAATAGTACAGATAGATTTGTGAAAAAAAAACGAAAAATTTCAACCAGAGCAAATTTTTTTCGTATATTTACAATAAAAGTATAAAAGTTTTCAAATTTACTATAAAAGCATCAAAACGTCCTTTGTAAGGACGTTTTATGCTTTTCCGTTAACTCCGTTAACAGACGAAATTTAAAAAATAAATAAATAATAAAAATAGGTAAAACGTCCTTTGTAAGGGCGTTTTATAATTTTTTTTTTTTTTTAAAACCTCTCTCTCCTCTCTCTTCTCTCTCTCTCACGCAGAAATTTTTTTTTTAATATAATATAGAAAACGCCCTTGTGAAAGACGTTTTATATATTATATATATATATATATATATATATATATATATATATATATATATATATTTTTATTTTTATTATTTTATTTTCCTGCGGGAACCTCTCTCCTCTCTCCTATTTCCTCTCTCCTCTCCCTCCCGAATCCGAACTCCTCCGCAACCCGAATCCGAACTCCTCCAGTCGGAACAAAAGAGGAGGAAGAACAAAGAAGAAGAAGAAGAAGAAGAGGCCATGGCGGCGGATCTCGGCGAGGACCTGGTCCTCGAGGTGCTGAAGCGCGCCGACGCCCGGACGGTGGAGGCAGGCGGAGTGGAGCCTCCGGAAGCCGCCGAGAGCCAGCACCACGGAGCGCAGCTGGTGGGTCCCACACCCCGTGCTGGCCCAGTGGCGCGTGCACACCGCCTCCCACAGCCGCTCGTCCTCCGCCATCGCCGACTGCGCCGGCTCACGCACGACAATCGCGCGACCGTCCGGGCGTCGGCGCGCTTCAGCACCTCGAGGACTAGGTCCTCGCCGAGATCCGCCGCCATGGCCTCCCGAATCCGAACTCCTCCAGCCGGAACAAAAGAGGAGGAAGAACAAAGAAGAAGAATAAATTAGAAGAGAGGAGAGAGGAAATAGGAAAAAAAAAAAACGCCCTTCACAAGGACGTTTTCTATATTATATTATTTTTTTCTGCGTGAGAGAGAAAGAAGAGAGAGGAGAGAGAGGTTTTAAAAAATAAAAAAAAATTGTAAAACGTCTTTAAGAAGGACGTATTACCTATTTTTTTTTTTTAAATTTTGTCTGTTAACGGAGTTAACGAAAAAGCATAAAACGTCCTTACAAAGGGCGTTTTGATACTTTTATAGTAAATTTGAAAACTTTTATGCTTTTATTGTAAATATACGAAATTTTTTTGCTCTGGTTGAAATTTTCCGAAAAAAAAAATCTCCCACATCAAAACAGTAGTGCTCGACTTTTTTTTTTGTTTTTGTTTTTTGTTTTTTGTTTTTTCATGCTACACTTTTCGCCATCAAAACACATTTTACACACAACTTAAAAAATTTGTTAAAAAAAAAAAAATGAACACAGCGTTCCACCCCCACTGCATACCATACCACTATCATCATTCTCAAGAGCCCTCTAATTTTTTCTCTTTCTTTTCTCACTAGTCCTTTCATTTCCTATATACGACAGCTAGGAAACCCCACACCTCCATCGCCGACCTGCTGACGTAGTCGGAGACCCCTCCGCCTCCGGCCGATCGATCATCGTCAAAAGATTACACACATACGACAACTAGGGCTCGTCGTCGTCAACCTTCGGCGAGGTAACTCGCGTCGCGCAGACGGCTACGCATGGCGGGATCTCCGGCGTTAGGGCACTCGCTCCGGCGAGGACGTTCGCGCATACGGCTATGCGCGGCGGTGTCTCCAGCGGGGCGTTGTGCTGGTGCCGCGGAGTCGTAGGCGCGGAGGCGGCGGGAGGCGGAGTCGGAGACAGCGGACGGCGGAGTCGTAGGCACGGGCGGCGTTTCGAATCCAGATCCGACAGAGAGAAGGTGACCGGAGCTTTGGGACTTGCAAGGGATAAAGACTTGCAAGTGTGCAGAAGAACACTACTCTTTCCATTGAGTTACTCCACTTTATCTAGGGAGGTGAGAAGTGAAGGAATTGGGGAACATGACACTGTTTTATGTCAGTAATGGGACACTTACAGTAAAGTTGCAATGTGTTCCACAGAACCCCAATTTTTAACGTTCAGTTTCAATGAAAGTCCCAATTTCACCGCACTTCCAGTCCACTCCCCAGTATCCAAACAACCCCTAAATGCCAAAAAAAGAAGAAGGAAACCACCACCAATATGGTAGGGATACTAATGGGCTGGGTTGGGCCGAGCCGGGCAGGATCCAAACCAATCTCAAAAGTGTTTCGTGTATCAAAGCTCTTGTTGTTTTTTAATTTTCGTTCCTTTTCCAAAACCCTAGTTTCAAACCTCGACCCATCTCTGTGTTCTCGCTGAAGCAGAGGCGTCGTCGTCAGCAGCAGCAAGCGGTGGTGACTCGTCGTCCGCGTCGGAGGCGGCAACGGTGATGGTACCTATTCAATGGGAGGCGGCGGCCAACTCCATTTCCTCCTTTTCCTCTTCCCACCACCACGCACCGATAACCCTAATCTGCGGCCCCAAGAACAGCGGCAAGTCCACCTTCTCCCGCCACCTCCTCAACAATCTCCTCTCGCAAAGGTCTCTCCCTTTAACTCCTCTTTAGCATTAGTTTTCTTGATTGGAATCGATTCTTAGTTTGAGAATGTTCGTCTTGTTGTTGTTGTTGTTGTTGTTTCTGTTGTTTAGGTACGAGACGGTGGCTTATTTAGACACCGACGTAGGACAGCCGGAGTTCTCTCCGCCAGGGTGTCTCTCCCTCCACCTCCTTCATGAATCCTTGTCCGGTACGCCTACATGCGTTTCGTGTCCGAGCTGGAGCTACTTACGTTTCATTTTCGTGTCGTCGTAGTTTATAATGTTTGGCCGTAGTAGCGCACAACTTATTTTTTGCTTGTTTTGCAGATATGGCGAATCCGCAGATAAAAACTCCTGAAAGGTACGCCTGTCCGTATTGTAGCTAGAACCGTAGCTTCTTGCTTCATTGCTTACTGCCGCCACCATCCAGGCCTTCTCCCGTCATAACGGGGTTGTCTAGCGAGCACGTGAAAGCTCCGTAAAATACTTGCAAACGTTTTTGTTACCGATGTAAAACCTGATGCCAATCCTCTGTTTTGGATGAGTAATCATGTGCTTAATCCGATTAATCGAGTTTCCGTATGATTGAGAATTCCAAGTGGCAGCATACTTACTTTCATCAGCCGAGTTATCCTTCATGGGGAGGACCCACAACCCCCCTCGGTTTTTAGTTTCCTTCTATTAGTCTAAGTATCTCCTATTATTTACTTCATTTTCTTTACAACACGACAACCTAACGGCGGCTAACTTGGTAAATTAATGAGGCTTATAGATATAGGTCTTGGGATCTGTACTTGTTAGCCACATTATTATGGGTTCTCAGTCGCCTGGGAAAAAAGTTTCTGCGTCCCGTTTGTAACTAGCCAGGAACCATTGAAGATTGATTAATATAACATTGGGCATACCTACATTATGCAGTTCAAACTCACACTAACAAGGAACATTGTGCCAGTTCCCCTAGATAGGGAAGTCTAGGCGAAGTAAGATGATACAATCAGCTATAGATAGTTGCATTCACTCTATGGCCCGTTCAGGCCAGTGAGCAAAAAGAGAGATGACATGCACATTGGATTTATACTTCTACCGGAAAATAAGGTAAATTAAGTGTAGATAGTTTTTGGATAAAACGGTGGAAACAAATTCCTCCAAATTTGGTATAGTTATAAGGTATTGCTACTTCTAGAATATATGGATAACACAGATTTCTTGTAAATGGCATTTGAAGGATAGATTGTTATTTGAAGGATAGATTGTTGTCGTGGAAGATGATGCAGTGAAAGTCTGAAACCAACCATGTAGAAGATTGTTTGATGGAATATATTCCATTGACTCACATGTAAAGTCATACCTCGTACTTCATGAAACAGTGAGACATCAGTGTTAGAACTATGGCAAGCTATTAGGATAGAGGATCAGGTAACAATGTATACCTGTTATATTCTATTTGATTTGGTGTATTTGGTCCCATAGTTTACGAGGGAGAGGAAAATAATGATACGGTTGTTTCCACTGTGGTTGTATGTAAAGAAACAAAAGTAAAGTACATATTCAAGTTTTTCACATCTTTGGATTCTCTCCAGAGATTCATGTTCTACTAAGTACTAACCCCAGCAGAACTCACATTGCTTTTCATATCTTGCTCAGCCTATGCAGATGTCAACTCTTAAGTCTCTGGATGATGTTGGAGTACTACCTGATCTTGTGTCCTAATCATCCTCAATCCTCATGCTTTGTCACTTTTTTTTATTCTATCCGAGTATTTTTGACGAAACATAATTTATTTCTGATTCACTTTTTTTTTTCATTCTCTCCCCTTACCTTCCTTGCAAATGAACAAAATATTGGAGTATGTATATATATACACTACATTAGCTTGGTTAAAGAATAACAGGAAAATGGGATGTTGCCACCTCCATCGCTAGGTTAGACTTTTTCGAATGAACTATCTTAAAGATCAACGAGGTTTAAGTACCTAATGGGCTAAAAGTAGCTTGCACAAGTACACAATGTGGACATGGTGACATGGCACCATATTGGTTTTACCGTGTTGTAGCGTGTTTTTAGTACTGCAATATCTCAGCCAAGATACCACCTCAACAAGACTCTATGGGTACAATATGAGAAAATTTATACCCTGTAACATCCAAACTGGACCAAACCTAACAGACCCATACCTATTATGTGGGTATGCGTATTATAGGTCAAATGTGTCCAAAACTGCACCGTAGTAATGGTTATTAGCATAATGTCATTGGATAGTTTTATATGTAAGCTAGGTATTTTACTATATTGATTTTAACTTTCGTTACTCCAATAGTCCAAATAAATCTACCATACTTCCGAAGAAGAAAGGTGTTCCATAATTAGGTTATATTTCGCAAAAGTATTCAATTAAAGAGACTATAATCAATATAAATTAATTGTAAAAAACATAAGCCTGGTTTTCTACCTACCAACAAGTCTTCTAGGTTCATTGCAATCCCTTTCTTGTCCATGGTTTTCTTAGTGATACTTTTGGGCCAACTTAGAGTTTGATGTCAGTTTGACAGCAGTTTGTAGCATTTTTGGTAAACAATTTCATGGAAGCTTCTCAATTCACGGTAACTTATTTTCTTGGGAGAAGCATAAGGATGACAATGAGTGTTTAACTTGTTAGTTTGTAATTGCTCAAGCTAAAATATGGGGAACTGGTTCTTTACATGCTTTAAGGTCTACATGAATATATACCGTTTGTATTGTATTTTTTCCTAAAAAAGAAATGTTCAATTGATGGAAGATCCAATCAACAAAACTTCACAAGACTTACAATATCCTAATTCCTAGATCCATTTGGTATTTTCCTATGATATGCTTGTTTTGTTTGATTTCTGCACATTTTTGCAGAGTAGGCTAATATGAAGGATAGTGCTCAGATATGTTGATGAGAATGAGAAATTGCAAGCTCAACAAGTAACCACATCATCAATAACACCAAGGCAATGTTAGGCCCCAAAGCCATTGAGACCCTTCTATGTCGAGTGCTCAACTAACATAGTGCAATGGAGTCTCAGTCATTGGTGGAATTGCACCATGCTTGCGCTTGTAGAAGATAAGACATAACCTTCAACGAATGATCGATAACGTAATCCAAGATATTTAGCTTTCAAACCGTATTATTATGGTACTCCAGATACAAATGCTAGTATACTTTGGTCAAAATGTTTGGAATCAGAATCTAGCTTTGAGTATAATATTGATTTAGAGGTGAAATTGAGAGAAAATATGATCTGATGTTGTTTTGATGTTACCCAAAGATGGAGTTTATGTATACCCATTCAGATATTTCAAGGATGATGATTATGAGAGTTATGTTCAGCTCCCAAGCATTACTATTCACAGTAATATAGGTGCTAACATAAAAGATACCATGTCTTATCGATTATATAGTAGATAGTAGATGCGACATAGGTGCTACGAAGCATTACTATTCACAGTAATATATGTCTTATCGATTATATAGTATACAGGCATTACTATTTACAGTAATATAGGTGCTATGAAGCACAGGTAGGGACTCAAACCTAGGACATTATTTATGACATGAATATGATGAGATATGCCAAAAATTTGTTGAAAACATCTCGGATATGTTTTGGATCATACAACGATTAGGGGTGTTTGGTTGCCATTAAATGGAGTTGGTCCAACAAATTTGTGGTAGATGAAACATATCCATCATTTGGATTGTTGTTACTTCAACTATGCAACAAATGTTGCGAGATTCATCTCAGCTACTACAACTTTTATCATGGCGAAAATAATTGCAACAACCATTTGCAATAGCATTTGTTGTAAGAGGAAGTATTGAAAGCTATTGCCATATAATCACCACAGCTTTTGTAGCGGCCAAATGATTGCAACACCGCTTACAACATTTGTCGCAAGACAAAGCAATAAGTGGTATTACAACATAAGAAGTAGGATACATAAGTTGTATACGACAGATCCACAAAGTCTAGGAACATCTGAGAATCTAAAGGTATTCAATCTAGATATGACACCTCCATTTAAGTATTCAATCTTGGTACGGCATTTCAGTTAGTATCCATGCTTCTTAGGTATTAAGCTTTGTATGTGATATTCCTTTAGTAGGTAGAATTCTTAAAGTAATCCTTTATGATGATGGTTTGAACTGCGGAATTGTGAAAATTAATGGCTCTGATATCATATATTCCTACCTGGTCATGGAAGGTCTGATATGGTCAATTTAATTATATTATGTGGTTTAATGGGTTTATGGGTAGGTTTATTTACCCTTTTCACTTTCTTGCTTGAATATGTTCCTTTGATCCTGTGAAATCTGTAACAAGTTCGTTCAGGGGAGCGGCTTTTTCTTTGTGTCAATATCACTCGATGCCTCTCTTTTTTCTCAGGTGTTTCTTCTTTGGTGATATATCTTCAAAAAGAGATCCAAAAGCTTATTTAAATTACATCTTCAGCTTATATGATTACTTTCTCGAGGAATATCATCAACCAGAATATGATGGTCCTGGAAAACGGATGTTGCCTCTTATTGTTAATACACCAGGATGGGTAAAAGGTACTGCTTTGAAATTGTCTTAAGTACTTGAGAAAATCTAGTGTCCAAATTTGTCCAAATCCATGTATTCTATAAATGAAAATGTTTCAGGTTTGGAGATTGGTACGACTCTCTTAATAACTGCTGGCTATACTGCTTGCAACATTTCTCTCTTCATGCTTCAGGTACTGGGTTTGATGTATTGGTGGAGGTGTTGAGGCACATAGCTCCCACTTATGTGGTGCAAATACGCATCTCTGCAGAGAGTAAGAATCTTCCAACCGGAGCATTCTGGTTGGATGCAAATGAAGAGGCTCCCAATCTGATCGAGATTCATTCAGCACGCAGAGACTCTTTGGATCAATCGTAAGTTTTTAATCTCCATGTTAAGCTAGTTTAAAAACAGTTATTTAACTAAAGGCAAGTAGCTGTATGTATACAAATGTCTAGCAAACCAGTGAGAATCCATTTTTTCCATTTTCAGGAGTATAATAATTTCTGGTTAATTCTAGGCTGAATACTTCTGTGAGAGCGTCCAAAAATGACAATGTGACTTGCAATTGGTACTCCTTTTTCTGCCATTGATACGATAATGGTTCTTAGCAAATGTTGCTTTCAGTGTTCTAAATTTTGTTAGGCGGAATCGGTGCGGCAGAGGGCATCCTATGCGGCTGCACAGTTTTTTTTTTTTTTGAAATTTGCATTTTGAAATTTTTGAATATTTTGAAAATATTTTGGATTTTTTTGATTTTTTTTGATATTTTTGAAAAATTTTGTGAATTTTTTTTTGAAATCTGAATTTTTTGAAATTTGAAATTTGAAAATATAAATTTTTTGAATTTTTTGAAAACCGAATAGGCCTGTCTAGGCGTCTAGGACCGCTGAACATGGCATTTTCGGTGCGGCCGACTGCTGGGGGTGAGCATTAATCGGTTTTGGACCGAAAACCGAACCGAATAAGAGATTCGATTCGGTTTTAAAAATACTAAATTTTTTTATTTGGTTTCGGTTTTGGGTTTAGTTTCGGTCCAAAATCGAAAACCGAATAAGATTTATGCAATTATGTAAATATCCTAATTATATGCATATTTTGTGACTAAAAATGTGTATATTTTGAAAATAACCATTCTATGTATATGTTTTGAAGCGTAACTTTGGACGCAACTTTGAAATATAACAAATGTATGTGTAAAATTATAATTTTTAATATAATTTAACAACAATTCTAACTTTGGGTTCGATCTATTAAACAATAGCAATAGTCCAACCGAACAAACCAAATAACCGAATAGCTTATTTGGTTCGGTTTTGGATTTTTAGAATTTCGGTTTATTCGGTTTTGACTATTTCGGTTCGGTTGAAACCGAAATAAATAGAACGCTCACCCCTACCGGCGGCCGCCTAGCGCCTAGTCGACTGCCTAGGCCGATATTTAGAACACTAGTTTTTTTTGACTTTTAACACAAATCATATTATATGCTTAGTTGTTTTCCTTCATTATTAATATAGAAAGTGGAGGCTACATTGGGACTAGAATATGATAAATTTTATTAGAGCTATTGGCGAACATTATAGAAGTACAAAGCATGTGAAATGTCATCACTAACCGTAAATATAAATAGAAAATACATCAATGTAATAAATGTTAAAAATAAAAATAACTAATCTACATTTCAAGTTTCAACATGTCCTCACAAGGTGGAAGTTGGTTCCTAACCAAAGAAATTCCGAAAGAAAACTGAAAAATCCTTATCAAGAAAGTTGGGCTCGGAAACCAAACAAATGCCAGAATGAAAGTATGCAAAGATGAGAAATCCTGGAAAGAAATATCAAAAGTGGGTGGAGACTTTGTAAGACAAGAAATCTTGGAAAAAATATCGAAAGTAAATCAGGTCTTCGAAAACGAGAAATCCCGAAAGAAGAGATCGAAAATAGGTTGGGGCTAAAAAAACGAGAAATCCTGGAAGAAAATATCAAAGGTACGTCGGGCTCCGAATACCGAAGGAATCTCAGAAGAAATCAAATAGAAGACGAGGCTTAGCATATAAGAAAAATCCTAAAAACAAAACACAGAAACTCGGGGCTTTGCATACTGAAGAAATTTTGGGAGATGACAAACTCAACAAATCAACTCACAAATGAAGAAATTTAAATTTTATGTTCGAAGTAGACGACGAAGAGGCCGCGGCGACTTCTGAGACGGAGATGACGCTCGCTTCGCGGAAGGAAATGATGGAGATAACGGCTACCAGAGACGAAACTATGTAAGACCAGAGGAGGCCCTGCACCCTACCCACTCCCCCCCTCCACCCCCAATAAAAACCCATACTTATACTTAATATGTCTGGACATGTGGGATGTGGGCTGTCATTGTTGTCACTTCTCTAGGCCATGTTGGCTGTCCTTGCTTCAGCCCATTCAACTCCTCATAGCTCATCCAATTAGGTCAGCAGTCAATAACCGTTTCTCTCTTTAGCCGCCACTCTCACCCAAAATTTCAAATTCTCAATCTCTCAATCAGTTTGCAGCTCTCCTCAATCCTCATCGGCTTTGTCTTGGCCGCCGGCCGGATACATCATCTTAAGATTCAATTGGGCATTCGCAATCGCCAAGGGTCAGAGCTGGAGATGGCCAAGTGGAAGAGGGTGAGGGAGGAGTCGCAGGTAAAAATGATTAAGATGTAAGCAATAGCAATGTTTGTTATTTGTAGGAGATGCACGACAGAGTTATGCATTTTTCTGTAAATATAAAAGAAAAATCTATCTACACACCTCAACCTTTTCTGGACCCTATGAATGCTGCTACAACATTTTTCAATACAATATTATTTTGATTTGTTTTTAAAGGTTTCCAAATGTTTACCTGAAGATTTAACTACGGCAAAAAAAATGCCCTTTCAAGGTTCCTGTAGCTAATTTAGGTATGTAATTTATTGGTTATGCATTGTAAAAGTTGGTTACTTTGGACTTAATAACGAAACATTATCTTATTTTAGTTCAATGTAATTTCTTTTTCTCACCTGTTTGATTACCTAGTTTTGTTTCTCTAGTAATGGTTTGCCGACTCTCAATATTTATTTTTCAACTTTAGTACTGAATGTGTTGTTCTCTAATTGAGTTTGTTGAAAAAAAACAAATTTTTATGGTGTGATTTTTTTTTTATTTGTTTGGGTGCTTGGCCCCTGTCCAACGCGAGTCCTGGCTCCGTCCCTGACGGCGACTTCATGATGGTGATGATGATAGTAGTGCAGCAACGACTAGGATTTTGGAGGAGAAGGGTGAGAAGAGATCCTAGGAGGAGAACTAGGACGGATACCATATAGAAAGTGAAGACTACAATGTGACTAGAATAAAATAAATTTTATTAGGACTTTTGGCCAACATTTATAGAAGTACAAAGCATGTGAAATGACATCACTAACCCTAACTATAAATTGAAAATACACAAATAATAAATGTTGAAAATAAAAATAACTAATCTACTCTTTAACAATTAATATCTTTTGCTCTAACACATATTCATGAAAAGAGTTACTTTTGTTCTATATGGAAAATTTATTGGTGGAACTTCATAATTATTATTTGGTGGAAAATTCAAAATTTCCTTACAGTAATATTTATGTCACAGACTCACCAATATAGTGGAGGGCAAATGATGCAATTTCCATGGAATAATGATGAAGATGACTTAGGGCGATGAGTACATGGATTAGAGATTGATGACACTATAATATCAAATGATGATAGATTTTATTTTAATAATAGTTTTTGGATGGAAGGTGATTAATGTGTGGGGAGATCCATCCAAAAGCCTAAATTTGGAAATAAAGTTACTTATCAATGTAATATTTGTATACCTATATCCTTTGAATAAAAAAAATTACCTTCTACCCTCGGTGGTGAAGTGAATCTAAGTTTATATACAAAAAATATTATATAATATTAACTTATATGATCATCAACATCCAAGCCTTCTCAAATCAAAATGATGTCGGCTTTGGAGCATAAGAAAGCTCAATAAAAGAATGGCTAATTTGCATTTAAATACCCTAAATTATTAGGTTTTGGCACTTCATTACTTTAATATCCTAATTTTGTTAGCACTTTAATACCCTGTTTTTTTTTGAAGTTTTGGTAGTTTACCCCCTCTATTAGTTGGGTCAAGTTAAACTTAACGGTCATGTGCGAAACATGTGACAAATTTTAACTTTTTGCCCTAACAAAGAATTTACTCACTTTCTATTAAGTAAATTGAAAAAAATAAGACACTAAAAAAAATTCCTAACTACTATTCCCCTCCCCCCCTTACTCTACTCTAGCCAGGGGCCCTTTGCTACTCTCCTCACGGCTCCTCGACTACCAGCGCCATCCTCACCTTACCTGCGAGGACTTTGTCGGCTGTCGGCCATCCCGCATATTGCACGGTGGCGACAAGGGTGGCACTGGTGGGCGAGGAGTGGTGGAAGCAGAGGCTTTCACCTACGGTGAGGGGGTGGAGGTTTGGCTTTTATTTGTGAAGTAGTAGTAGTTGCTTATTGTCATTTGTTATTTTCTGTTAGGACTGACTTGTAGAAGTAGTAGGATAGTTCAAGGTATTTAGGTGACAAAGAAAAGTTTAGGGTATTAAAGTACTAAAAAATCCTTTAAGATATTAAAATGTCAAAACCTGATAGTTCAGGGTATTTAAGTGCAAATTAGTTTAAAAGAGTTGACATTTTTTATGACCAGCGACCTCAACAATCTATGATTTCGCCAAATTCCTAGCCAAAGTAGATATGCACATGAGAGGGTCATGCAACTCATGCCATAAAACCTAGAAGGCTATTTGCCAGGTAGGTAAAATCCTAGAAGATCAGTTGGTAGGTAGGTAGGTATGCCTACCTTTGGGTTATGCAGTTTAAGCTCATCCAACCAAGAAGCATCATTCAAGTTCTCTTATACTATAAAGAGTTTAGATAAAGCAGTGCCTTTTGATGAAAAATCATGATTTCTTAAATTTGTTAAAATATACCCGTGCCTCTTCATAATACCATTTTCTAGATATTATAATATGGTTATGCAAATAGTTTCTTAGGGAATGAGATTATATAAATGCTTACGGCGCTCCCGACCCGACCTGATTCGAACCCTAAGTTAATAAAGTCTATAATTGAGAGAGAGAGAGAGAGAGAGAGAGAGAGAGAGAGAGAGAGAGTTTGTGCCTCTATTTCTCTCTCCCCTCCACCTCCAAGTAATTTTTTTTTGCTACTTTTTTGTTTGTTGTTTCAAGTTCCCTCTTTTCTGTTTTTTTTTTGTTCTCCGGTTAGTTTCATGCATAATCACATTTTATGTCAGAACTCGTCATTTCCTCTATGGCTAACCATTAGACAACATGGTCATCTACTTTATGTTTTCGAATATTGATTATAACCTCTCTGATTGTGTACATTTTTTTATTTGATAAATCATAATATCAAGTTACTCATTCTTTGACCTAACTTGTTCTTCCGTCTTTTTGAGAGTTATGTGAGGCCATGCTATCATTTCCATGTTCTTGTCGTCTTACAGAAAGCTCTCATGATTTTGTGATTATGTTAATCATTTTAGATATAGTACAGTTAAACATGCATACATTTTCTGTTACATGATATCTGCATGTTAGACTTGACGCTATTCCTATGCAGTCAGTGGTGCCTTATAGTAGTGATTTCCCACAATAGTGATTTATTGGACATATTATCTTGTATCTTGTGTAGAAGAATTTGATTTTGACTGAATCACATGTTCTTGATTATGTTGTCAGACTAGTAGCATAGGCAGTTGCAAAACATAGATCTAACTTCCTAATTTTCTTCATTCTCACCTACCTTCTTATGTAGATGTAGGCGGTTATGTGTATTAGGATCAAACTCATACTATTGGGATCAATATAGATGCTTGATCTATCGAAAAATTGTTGCCTAGGGTTTTCTAATGACTCAGTCATTGTCTTATGTAGATAGAAATCTGAATTTGACAGATTAGTTGGGTCACTCTCTTTTCCTATTGCGGATGCAGATTATCGATTATATTCAGCTCAATAGGAAAATTGATGTAGATAGCGTCGTTGACTTCTATAAGTCAGCAACTTCTATATTTTTATTTTGGTGTTTTAGCTTTCAGAATGACTTTTGGTACTTGGATATTATGTTTTAAATTGATGATACTTATGAGGATTTTTGTAAGAATCGTTGGATTTATTTTATTCAAGCAAATACTGCCCTATGTTAATTCAGTTTGATTATTTTGTTATGTATAATGTAGAATAAATTATCTTTTCCAATTTTTTTCTTCCAAAAGTGCGTCTTAATCAAAAAGGCGCGCTCCATGCGCGGCGCCTTGCGCCTTTGTGCGCCTTGCGCCATTAACAACTATGGGCCAAACAGAGGCAAAACTTCTTATTGTTAATGTTGCCTAATGATCTAGTTAGTGCTTGTCTGGATATTGGCTTCTAGCTCAAAACTGCACTATTGCCTTACCTTCTCTATGAACTAAGGCAACACTGGACCATAACAAATTACTGACACAAATATTTTGGCATTTGATATATTTACTTCCGTTATGAAAATGCATAATTTTCTTGGTTATTTTAAACTGACAATTTTCTTGTATAATTCCATTTTAGTATATATATATATATATATATATATATATATATATATATATATATATATATATATATATAAGATTGCTGCAACATGATTAAAAGATAAAAGCCAAATTTATATATTTCTCATATATCAGGAGAAAATTAGGCAAGAAAAGGTATAAGTCAAACTGAGCCTTTATAATGTATAAAGCACAAGATATACAACCAATTGCCATTTGTTGATCATCTAAGTTTAGCTTCTAAATATATGATGCAATATGATGGAGCAGTAATATGGAGTAGTAATTAAAATTCGTACTACATGAAATAAATGAAGAAAGCAATATTCTTGACATGTGAGTTTTGATTTTTTTTTTTCGTCCTCTAATTTTTACTTGATCAAGCAATTGTTGGGATAAAGAGTGGACAGGCTATGCCTCTTTTTTGTTTGTCAATTTATTTGAACCATGAGCCTTGAGTAAATTACACCGGCTTTCTTGTTTAGTTTGTATGATTTTCAATCTATACAGTTTGGCTGGAGTCTGGACACCTCAAAAGTTCATTATGAACTTGCTCTTTTTCCAATATTGCTATATACTCCTATATTCTCTTGGCCTAGGATAACATTGGAACACTGCAGTTGCTATGATATTAGTGTGTATTTCATATTTGGGCCTTTGGACAAATGCATAGTCTTTTTGTTTCTTCTTTACATTGTAACATTATACTTAGTCAGATGTGTGTTTTGCAGGATTTTGATGCAAAAGGATGCACCACGTTTGCGAGATCATCGATTACTCAACTATTTTAAGCAATGCTTTCCAAGCTACATAAATATAGAAACCAACAAAGAACTTGCTCGTGCCTTGGCTTCTCTCCCACCTTATGAAGTATCTATCTCAAGAATAAAAGTTGTGCATCTCCATTGTGAGGTTGGTTAGGAGCTTTAAATGCTCTGTTAATATATTGGTGTTTAATAGTTAAGAGTATTTTAAGGATATACTACACAGGCTTGGCTCCATAGCCAAAATATTTCTTGATTTAATGATTAATAATCAGTTTAACTGTATCATGCTGTTGTAACCTTTCAACTGCTTCAAATCTAAGAAAGAAACCAGAATCAGCCAGTATTGACTTGCAAACTGGATTGTAAATGGCCTAATGTGGCTTTCATAATGCTGGCAGAATTGCAACATAACCAAATAATAC
Organism: Iris macrosiphon; assembly: GCA_036927795.1. Taxonomy (NCBI): domain Eukaryota; kingdom Viridiplantae; phylum Streptophyta; class Magnoliopsida; order Asparagales; family Iridaceae; genus Iris; species Iris macrosiphon. Next base: position 109,056,260 of record JAYESA010000017.1, read on the forward strand.
CACAAATGGACAGCTGGACAGTATTTGGTCAATAATTTTGTACTATGTAAATTTCGTTAACCGTAAATGGTTGTTATTCTAGCTTTTCGGATGGAATCTTCTTGTTTGAGGAAATTTTCTCTTGTAACCTTCAGCAAATTTAAGTCTTAAAAACTTAATTCAACTGTCATAAAATGAAAAGTTTTAGCATTTAACCAAGTTTATGACTTTTTAGTGTGACTATTATATGCTTACTCGGCCCGTGGATACCATATTCACTATTCCCTGTTATATACATAAGGTGTAGTAACTCTTCTTATCTAGATTTTGATATATTATCGAAATGGTCAACTCCATGGAGTCCATCCACACAAATTTTCCACCCAAATTCAAACGCTACTGAAACCAGTACAACAAATGTTGACTTCTCTAGATCTGACTTTTATTTCCAGGCATCATATAACATTTACTTTTATTACATCTCAGGTCCCAGGAAGCGAAATTTTTCACAGCCTAAATGCTACAATTGTTGGCCTAGCAGTTAGTTCTGCTGGGATATCAATGGCCCAATGTCGCTCACCTTGGTGCGTCGGACTTGGTAATTGATATGCCCTTCCTTTTGTTTTAATGCTACTTGGATATTTTTCATGAAGTTAAGCTATGTCCTTTTTGGAATTGTTATCGAAGAGGTGACTGGATATCTGTGCATAGGAGCATTCACTATGCTATAGTGTCCGGCTTCCAACTTTTACATGATTAGTTTAGGTTTTATGGGTGATTTTCATTAGTTTACACAACTGTATACTTTATTCGTTGATGTGTTCATTTGTCTTAGATATATAGGTAACTTTACTTCGGTTTCTTCTTTGTCTCAATGCTTTGAGTCACAGAAAGTTGATTTGCATGTTTTTTTTTTTCCTTTTTCTAATGTATCCTTAAGATCTTTTACTGTTTGATTTAGCAATTATCTACATGAGCTAGCAGCCACCACAAGTCCTTCCCTTGCATCCAACAACTACACACCCTAAGCCCTATGCCTCCTCTCCAAACTTTCCTACTCCTTGGAACTCGTCAAAACAATCATAACAACCTATTGCAACAGCGCTATTACAACTGTCCAGCAGCCCCAATTCTAGCTATCATAAGTCCTTTTGCTTCCCTTGCATCCAACAGCTCCACACCCGAAACCTTGCCTCTCCAAACTTTCCTACCCCTGGAACTCCACAAAACACTTGTTACAACCTACTGTAAAAGCACCATTAAAACAGTCCAGCAACCCCAGAGCCTTTCCGGAGCCCCTCTAAAACTCTATAAGTAAGCCTTTCAAGCCTAATTGCTTAATTCATTCAAACCTAATTCAAAATTTCCTCAGTTCCAATCTCTACAAATTTTAATTTCCTTTCTAATTGACATTATTTTGGTGAATCGCTTCAGCTGCATAGTATCCTGCATCAGATTTTGCATCGGAGCGTGATCATCCCTTTCTTAGTTGTTCGATTCAGAAAATATTTAGAAGTTTGTAGCTTAAACACCATATCATGATCAATCATGACTGCTATAGAACTAGGAAGGACATCATGACTGCTATAGAACTAGGAAGGACAGATACTCCGTAGCATGCTTGTCAAAGGCGGTCATCTAGGAACCACAGAGGACCTGATGCCTAGGCAATGAATACTGAGACGACCACTTAATCTGGAGGCAGGCGTTTAGGCACACCTTAAGGTCCTTAACCTGCCTCAACTTAAGTTCTGGCACCAGCCTGGTCTTCACTGAACCGGTTACTTACGAACAGGTTTGGTTCATTTTGCCCCCCTACTGAAGGTCTCTTCTACGGTAAAGGGTAAACTGCCCCTTGATTCCCTCTTTCTGGCTTCTGCCGCACTACCCTAATCTGCAGGAGGCAAACAACTCAATCTGCGGAAGACTCTGTGCGATAGCTGTGGTAAGTTAAAAATAGGACTTTAAAAAGACTGAATTAGCACTGAAACTGTATAGAGTAGTATTTGATTCAAATAGAGAGATTGAATAAGACGGAAGTATTCGCATGAAAAATAAAATTTTCAAGTTTCTTATTATTCTTTCTTGTAGGCTCTAATCTTGGAACTGCTCGAGGCATGTTTGGGTCAATAAATAGGATGCGAGTAGGGTGTGAACAAGTACAACTAATCATTTGAATCCAACATATGTTTATATTTTCAACAAATCTGGACATTCAAAATCCTACGGGAATGTCATCCTTTCATTTTTGGCTGGATGTATCATAGAGTAATGCAACTCCCTGTAGCAAATTGCATCGTCTTACCTCTTCATCTGGACCTGTTATTACTGTAGGGGAACTTGGAGGATGCTCCTTAGTTACATGAGCTAAAACTGCAACGCATACCAACCCACCAACTGGCCTTCCAGGTTTTTTTTTGGGTATGACCCTGTAATGCGCAATGCTACTGTGGATAGAAATTTGCCTCTAGCATAGTGTGTTGATGTCAGGTCGAAACTATCAGTTGTTTTATCGAGCTTTCTTATACTCCATAACCAACCTATTCTGATGAGAGATGGCTTGGATGATCATCTATTCTGGATGATCATCTATTCTGATGAGAGATATGAGAGATGGCTTGGATGATCATGATGGATATCCAATATCCACTCTAGAGGTATACAATATGGAATAATATTTGAAAGTATCTGAATAATACCTTGAATCCTTTCAAAAATATTGGTTTTAAATTTTTGTTCCATTCTTTTATTCTTGTTCAATAATAATATTGGTTTTAAATTTTTGTTCCATTCTTTTTTCTTGTTCAATAATGTCAGATATCTCAGATCCATAATTGTATTCAATCAGAATCTGTCTTCCGTAACAAAATATCGACATGAGTTATTATTCATATTGTATCTGCTAAAAGAAACATACTGTAGATGTCGATATACCTATGTCCACTCTGCATCCTCTCATTTTGATAGTCACGAACGAGCCAAGCTTGTACGAGTTCAAGTAGTAGTTTGATCATTGACCTTTTACTCTTTTCGTTACACATCTTTTGTCACTTCAGATTACATCATAATTGGTTTGGAGCCAATTCTTCTAAGACTGGACATTTTGCTTCCTACTCAATATTAGTTATTTTTCTCTAAATTTTCCAGATTCCAGTGTTGTTCTTTTTGCTGAAATATACGATATACAGTAGAAAGTTTTCGATGATCAATCCGTAGCTATTATCCGAAGTTTATAGGATTTTACACCAACTTTTATCGAGAACTTTATGTGGCATGGCACCAAGATGACTGTAAATCCTTTATGTGAGTTTTCACTGACATCTCATTTTGTGTAATTAATATCGTCTTCTTCCATGCAACAGCGAAGTCATCAAACCTAACATACTTGCTCTGCCACTATGCTCATTGTTGCTCCATTATTATTTTAACAACAAATACTTTTCACAGTTATCACTACTATTTTTAAATAAAGCTAGTCTGAACTGTTTGCAGCTGAAAGATATCTCGCACAAAAAAGGAGAGAGATTAGCTAAACTGTATCAGTTCATCCGCATGTGTGTTTTGAAGTTGAATGAATGCCAATCTTTGATTCTCTTTAGATTTATGTATGATCTTATCAATTGATTTATACATGCTCTTTGCTAGTGTAGGTTCATTAGTAAGTAGTGTGAAGATGACACTTTCCATTATTTTAGTATTTCTTACATATACTTGGAAACCTGTATCAATCAGGTATTGTGAGAGGGGTGGACCTCAGGAAAGATGTACTCTATGTGATTACACCTATTCCATTTTGCAACTTAAAGAAAGTTGATCTTCTTCTTCAAGGCTTTATTGAAATACCTACTGCCTTTCTGCAGGTAATTTTTTGCTACTGTAATCATTAAAGGAAAACACGTCCATTCTCTTGAGAGTGTATTTTCTTACTTTGCATTCTTAACCTCATTCATGCTTGATTTATTTCCTTTCATAAATTGCATAGACAGAAATAAATACTAGGCATTTTAAGATTTCCTGAGAATACAAACAATGAAGTAATTTCAAAATAATATAACCACACACCCATGACTTATCCAATATTCCACACACCCATGACTTATCCAATATTCTGATTATTCTTAGTTAGTGAAGCTATAAAAGTTAATTTGTTATCCTAGTTTTGAGTTTCATTAGTCATTCTCAAAGTGATTCATGACACTTGAAGTACCTTTTAATTATTTTATTGACAAGTTGACTAGGCTTAAGTTTGTAAAATTGACTAAAAAAACATTTATTTTTTCATTAGTCGACGTTATACGTTCTTGAATAGAAGAACAAACAGCATACTCAATTAGATTGTTAACGAGACAAATTTATCATATAATCCTAGTGAGACAAATTTATCATATAATTCTAGTTTTATTATTATGTAAAACTTGAGAACAATCAACTCTAGGACTTACGGGCCTCACAGTTGATTACTTCCTCTTTTGGTCAATACTTTAATTAAATGAGGGAGTCTGTAGATAAAGCACTAGAAGCAAGAAAGCCATACTCTATTTACATTGGTTGGCTTACCCAAAGTTCATGGCATTTTATTAATATGCAGCTTAACTGTAAGTTTAGTTTTGAAATATATAGGTACCCTATTTGGTTGTGTTAGATTTGATTTGAGCCATACATCTCTTTGTGATCTTCAAGCAGATACATGTTTGGCATATGTATTACATTTAGTGCTATAACTGCCATAAAGGGCAAATCTAGATCGATATTCTGATCTATCTTATACCCAGACTATTTGTGCAGAAATTTTACTTGCATGCAACTAAACCAGAACATAATGTGATAATTTTAGCTTTTAGTTAGTGATGATAAGACGCTTTATTATTTATTTTACAATCTGTTCGATATTTGTTCATTTTTTCCATTTACATATTTATGTACCAAATGATGGTATATTCGTCACTCCAATATTTCCAGGTACGTGAATGTGTATCCCCTTACATGTCCACAAATGTACTGCACAAGTTAGTGGGCAAGGAAACGTAAGAAGTTCGAAAGTCTAACCCCCACCCTTCCTTCCACATGAGATACGGCTGTTCGATGAGTAAAGACTAACAGGTCCAGATAATTAGCCAACTTTTATTGGTTCTTGGCTTCTTGCCTCCTGGCTAATATTTATTCAAGCTCTGTAAATCAATTTTGACAATGGTTTCCTGCGATTAGAAGCAATGAATTGTCTGCATTATTCCCCTTTACGATGCTATTTTATGACGCCAGATACAAGCAAGAGCATTTGAGACATGTCAGCTTTGGAAAAGCCCTCTCTCTCTCTCTCTCATAGCGTTGTATAAACTTGATTGTTGAAGAGTTGTGGTGAATGTGTTCTCAACAGGTCTTTAAGCAATCCAGTATGTATTTTTTTATAATTACAATAGAAATGTACAAACAATCTTGGTTGGGTTTTGAAGGGCAAGCTTGGCTTCAAAAAGTGTTCATAAACTGTCACGGGCATGCTGTTAAATTTTTAAAGACCATGTGAAACAGTAATGGTGAATGAGGGAAGAAATAAAAGTTGCACATAAAACTGATTTGACCTTGGTAACCACCTATATTTTGTTCGAGATTTCCCTATAAACCAGTAAGTGCTCCGCCAAGCAACAAGAGGATTCCGTACTAAAATTGGATTTACGTTTTGAAGGTTCAAAACTCAATTTTGAAACTCCTGGAAAGTTTTAGAACGTAACTTTGGAATTTCTCTAGGGTTTGACATGAGCACTCCAAGATCTTGGACTCCAAAAATATGGAGAGACACTACAAGATCTTGGACTCCAAAGATATGGATGCTCTGTGGAAAACAAATGCCTCTGTTGGTGTGCCTGCTGTGACTCGACTCCCTCCATTGGGCCACCTTCTGAGATATCGAAGCTAGACAGCTAGCCGGAACACCCTCTAATCTATGATCCAAAGTAGTGTTTGAATCTCCATTTCCAGTCAACTCTATTCTGTTTCTGTTAAACAATACATTTTCCGTCTCCATCTTTACTCCATTAAAAAACTATTTTTATTATAAAAAAATACAAGACAGATTAACAAAACCTGATTTTCATAAAAAAAATATTTTCTACTATTAGATAAAGAAAATGAGAATAATAATCCAACAAAAAAATACAAATATAATAAATAGAAGAATACAAAACAAAACAACAAAAAGAGAAGTCTACTAATACAAATGGGTTACACATGGGTATAAGTAATGGGGTCAAAAATTTACCGGAATGAAAAATACTATACCCAACCCCAAACATGATCTGAGAATATTTTCAATCCCGGACCCTGCTGGATAAAAAACAATTGAGATTTCCGTGGAATTCGAAAAAATGCCATCCCTGTAGACAGCTCCTGGTTTGTTCCCTCGCATCATCTTCTCCACAGGTTTTCTTCTTCTGACAACTCCGTGAATATTCAAGGGTATAGGTCACTCCCAGGCAAATGGAAAACATTATGTACCAAAACCTCAAGGTCCTAGCCTCTATTCTGAGTTCAACTCGTCAATATCACAGAAAACATTTCGCTAACCGTCATAAATGTACTCTTGTTCCATCACAAAAAAAAATCCTCCGGTCTATTCTTCTTCTTCTCTCTGTACTCGCTGTTAGCAAAATGGCCGTCATAAACGACAATCAGTAGATAGCTCTTGTTACCAGGAAACAAATAGAAATGCATTGGAATCCATCAGCCGAACAAACCATAAACTATTTTAGTTTAGTTACAACTGGAGCCCTTCCCAGCAATGCATGCTTTCTACAATACAAAGAAGTTTGACATATCTGGGCATCATACAACTATCGACAAACTAAAAACTTCACTGCCTCCTACCAATGAAACAGCACCACCAAACTTTCCTGATTCTCTCTTTAAATTGGAAAATTATGTATAAGGCTAATGATGTCTTGCATGCTTCTTCATTGCGGCCTCTTCTCTTAATTTAGAATACGAAACATGAAATGCACAGCAGCAGCAGCAATAAAAGCTCCAAACAAAAGAATGGTGACAATGATCTCTCCACTTAACACAACTCCTCATTTCTAAGAGGACCCTATAGAACAGACAGTGCAGCAGATAAACACTGTAACGAGCAGGTGAGAGTCACGAGGATTACAAAAAATAGTCTGGAGTCTTGCGGGTGGTGTCTGGCTCAATCTGCCTTGGTGCTGGATCAAACTGGAGGAAATTCTGAGACATATCCTCCCCAATTTCCAAGATTGCTGCCATGTTGCCGCAACGGTAACAGTAGTTTGGTGCACTGAATACTGTAACGACATTCTTGTCCTGTAGGATATATACATAGACAACTCAGTGATTTTATTATTTCCTTAAGAACTTTGATAGATCAATATCATTGACTTTGACCTGGTGGTTTGTTCCTCACATGATCAAGGATAAAAAAAAAAGTAATATTTAACTTATTATCAAACTACAACGAGAAAATGAACGACTGCATGTTTCTGCAGAAGTAAACTAGCATGCAAGGTGAAGCTAAGCCTGCAGAGATTAGTAAAGTAACCAAATAATAGGATGTCATTCCCTTTGACCCTTTTAGCTAAATGTGTCATTGATAGAGATAAATGCAATTCCCTACAGAAAATTGTATCATCTTTACCTCTTCGTCTCGACATTTTATAGTCGAGGGGGACTTGGACCGTGCACCATGGTTGCATGGTGTATAACCAAAAGGTAGGTATACCTCATCAGCCAACTGGCCTCCTAAGTTATATGGCATGGCCCTCTAATGCTCATAGCTATCTTAGTTGGGAATTTGGCATATCAACCTAGAGGGTTGACATCATGTTGGCAGCCAACAACAACAACAAAGCCATTATCCCAATTTTTTGGGTGGCTGTTTGAATCCTCCTCTTCTTCCATTCGGCTTTGTAAGCTTTTATATGCTCTATTGGTTTGCGTTGCATATGTCCAAACCACCAAAGACGAGCCGTATCTTTTATGAAGCTTTTATATGCTCCATAGCCAACACCATTCTGATGGAAGAAGGGCTTGGATGATGATGAATCTCCCATATAGAATGCACAGGTTTTGGAAGCATAAACATGTAGAAGCATTGAATATTTGAAAAGAAAAACAAAGAAAGTAGATAATTGCTTAGTCAATTGCTTAGTCAGCCAACCTGACACCAGTTGAAACCTTCCATGACTAGTTGATGAGCTCTGGCTACTAGTGTAAGACCATTGGTGTGATTGAACTGTTGAGCAATGTCCTGCCCAAATGTGTATCCTGCTCCCCTTGGCGATATGCCCCATCCGCATCTATCATCTGGATCGGACCAAAGAAGATCGCACATAGGTCCTTCATGAGGAACCTATAACCCAACACAGATATTAAAAACAAAAGGAAACTGAAGTATGCTAATTATATGAATGATCCCCCAAGAAAGATGATCAACGTAAATAAACTGGCACATGCTACAGTTAATGAGATAATATTCACTTCACGAGGCATCCACATCATGGGAATCTATGAACTACTACAATCTTTTCCTGCAGAGGTTCTATACTAATTTCATGTACTAAATCCAGAAACACTTGCTTATCATTTTTTAAAAGTGTGTTTAACTAACAGTCATTCTCTATCTACTAGAATAAATAAATAAAATATTTAATTTACAGGTATTGTCAGACAATGGTTGTTTAATGCTGTGTAGGAAGTATCTAAAGATGTTTGGCCTACATTTTGCTCTAAAAAATGTTGTAATTCCCTTACCTGACATCTTCACCTTGTACTCCATCCTACCCATGATTAAAGCAGTGTGACGTCCTTGAAAGGGCTTTAGCTGCATGATCACTTCCTTAAAAGGGCTGGAACAGCATGACCACATTGGTAAGCCAACCTACCAGCCAATGTAGCATCTAGTCCTCGAGGAATCCTATCAATTTATAACCCATAGGATCTGCTTTGATTTGAATTCTTTTATAAAATAAAATCTCTTAATCTCAAAGGAGACCCTATGTGTAATAAATCTCCTTGAACCCTACCGATAACACCCCCTATGTTGACGTGTGTGTGTGTGTGTGTGTGTGTGCCTATGTTGACGTGTGTGTGTGTGTGTGTGTGTGTGTGTGTGTGTGTGTGTGTAGAGAGAGAGAGAGAGAGAAGTCAAGTAACACATCTTCAAGACTAAAACTAAGATTCTAAATTTGTCCACTATAGCCGTCAAACGAATTTTAGTAAAAAACTATGTAATTTAATTTAAAAAAGAAAGAAAGTCTGATATCTAAAGCAAATTTATCCAAGTTGTAATTTAGAAGACAAGGTCATCCAATAAGTAGTGCACTAGAAAAGTACCCATAAAGTACCAAAAAAGTATCCACAACGTACTCAAATTAAAATGAAAAAAATAATAAAAATTTGAGTACGAATGTGGGACGTACCCAAGGAGTACAAGTACCTGGCAAGTACTGGGTACGGGTACGCCTTTCTAAATGGAGTCCTCGTGCATCATAGTGTAACTTTAAATAGAAAGATACCAAATAAACTCCAATTATAAAATCTTCTTTAATCCTATAATTTGGAGAATTAGCTTTCAACATATTTATTCCCAAGTAACCTATGGACAAACAATAATTACATGCGGGCAAACAGCTTAGCAGGAAACTATAATTACTGTAAAAGAAACAGCCTAGTGCAATAATAAAGGCCTTTTAACCCCAGTATTAAGGGAAAAAGAAGGCAATGGTACAATGCGTACCTCTTGTATACGGTCTAGAGCACGGATATTGTCCAAAGTATCCAAGGATGGGGAAAGACCCCCATGCAAGCAGAATACCTACACAACAAAGTCAAACTTTTAGAAAGTGATAGCATGAGAAGATATAAAATGTCGTACACTATAAAATCCAAACCTGGTTCTCAATAAGAGCTGTAAGCGGTAAATAGTCAAAAAGATCAGTGAAATACTTCCACACATTTGCATTCCCGTACTTTCTCAAGCATTCATCGTAGAAGCCATACCTGCAACCAAAAGCCTAAATAATGATATAGGTATCAAATAAGAAGTTAAAGAACATGGACCGAGTTTCAAGACCACTCTTGACTGACAGCCCTGAGAGATTGTACAGAATCATGGTCTTCCCACTAGGGAAATAACTCGTACTAGAAATGTCTTTGCTCCTCTATGGAAAACCTAACTAGAGTAAAGAAATGTAAACAACAATATGTGATTGGAATATAATGACTTATAAACTGTTAATTCCATAGGACTATTTCTATAGTCAAGAAAATTGAGTTAATGTCATTGGATTGCATAAGCTCTGAATGGTGTCGAGGAGTTGAATATCACACAATATACACAGAAACAGGTCGGTTGTATGTTACACGACATGAGTTTAAACTGTATGCACTCAGTTTTAGAACTTTGTTTAGCTGACATCTTACTTTCTTTGATAGAACTAAACGTGTTTAGCCAGCATTTGTTTAGGACATCTCTCCAGCAGAGACCACTACCATCTTCCATTAGACAATCTAATCCAAAATAGCTTCCAGCATTTCAACTCAAGGATCATTATTCAAAGATATTCGCTATATCTTTGAATAATGATCCTTGAGTTGAAATGCTGGAAGCTATTTTGAATTAGATTGTCTAATGGAAGATGGTAGTGGTCTCTGCTGGAGAGATTCTATATCTTTGAATAATGATCCTTGAGTTGAAATGCTGGAAGCTATTTTGGATTAGATTGTCTAATGGAAGATGGTAGTGGTCTCTGCTGGAGAGATGTCCTAAACAAATGCTGGGTGATCACTATCTGAATATAAAGCGTCTACTCCACGACTTAATTTAACTTAAGGTAAGTAGTATTCAGATATTGATCACCTTTGCTCACTTGAATATGTGTTTCATACATCTCATGTAACGTTTTCATCATCACCACATTGAACTGTATTTCGGTTAGCTAAACACCAATTTTGACAATGTGGAAACTCATCATTACGACAAATTGAGTTTTCAGTTACGGGCAAGATTTTAGCTTGGATCAATCTGCTAAGAAGATTGTCTGAAGAAGAATATGATAAGATAGAGAACAGTTACTAAGACAGTTGTAATAATGAGAAATGACATTATACAATGGCAATTTTCTAATTGTTTAGGCAACCTAAGCAGATCCTACCAAAGTCGGTCATTACGTATTGGCCAGACTCAATATCTCACGACTCAAACTAACATGTTAAGTTAGAAAGAACACTCTTTCATGACAGTTGTGGAACATCCTCTTGGCTCACACCCTAAACAAAAAAAATCTCAAATAATCCTTCCCACAAATATCTAAAAAGAACCAAAAGAAAAGAGAAGAATATATTCCAGAATTATGACTATGATCATTCAGAAATACCTAAAAAGACTTCAATATTGAATTTTCAGAAGTGGCTCTCCAATAATTTCTTTGTTGCTGCAGAATTAACCATAAGATATAGGTGAATAACAAAGCATACATCACTTACACTTGAGTTATTTGCCTGCTCTCGTGATTTCCTCTAAGAATCGTAATTCTATCTCTATAACGAACTTTCAGGGCCACTAAAAGTGTGACAGTCTCCACCGAATAATAACCACGATCTGCATTAAGATGGACACGCCGGTTAATTAGGTGTTAAATAGATTGTATATGAAAAGCAGACACCAGACAAACTAATCAGCTATATTTATAGACAATAATAGCATTACAAAAACAGATGAGCAACCTTCTGAGCTATCGGAGACCATTTATGTGAACAATTTAGGGATTAACTAAAGGAAAATAATCATGACAAATGGCCTAATAAATGATAAAGTGAGACAATCATGCCCCGTTCCCTAAGAACAAGTTCCAACAAACTTCTGATACTGGAGATGTAAGGATAGAAAATTGTAAAGAAATAAAAATACAATATTAATCTTCTTCAAACAAAGAAATATTCCTGAATCTAAGTGATATCATTTACCAATTTGAGTGCACTGTATGAGGTTTCTTATCTTAATAATATTCACACATGAAACAAAGTTATAGATATAATCTTGATTTATTCAAAAGGCTTTCTTGCATACACCAAACCAAAGGAAGTAAACATAAAGAGGGGGTATCTAAAGAAGGAGAGACCAGTCAATTAACATTCTGTTACTTTCTTTCCTTTTGGAGGACAACACAATGAAGAAAACACAGTTAATCTCTGTCGTTAATCTTGTTGTTTATCTTGTAGGACAGACACGATATGTATTGTATGTAGAATACAAAACCGGTACGAATCATATAAGTGTATCTGATAGGACACAAAATTGTATGATACAGTTTTGTATTGCCATACGTACGATACCTTTTTTTGTGATTTGTCTTTCAATGTACATTTTCTATCTCTATTTACTGATTGATCAACCTTTCTAGAATGGACTGTTCTAGTATGGACCTTACAGTTTTGAATGATTGATCACGGTTCTAGTGTGGACCTTATGGGTTTGAATGGATAAATTTACGGATATTATGAAATTATGATGGTTGTCTAACTTGTGTTGTTTTAGTTTCAGTTTTAGTTGTCAACTTTATAATAATTTTCACTTAGATGCTTAATGATACTCTTTATTGTTGTTTAATGTGTTCAATTTTGTCCATATATGTATAAGACTTTTCCAATATATTTGTCAATGGGATAATTTATCTTATGATAACACGATACAATAATCAAGCAAACAAATATGCAATACGTATCTGGATTTACAATATAGCAGCAAACAATAGCCAAAAACAACACAAGAAGAGGATGCTCCATCTCAGGCCCAAGCATCTATTTAACGGACAAGCCATCTTGCAATGACATAAACAACTGTATCCTACTAAAAGACCAAAGGCGTTGCAGTTATTAGTACCATAACATTGTATTGCCCAATACTCACGAACTTGTGATCATAAGTTACCAGTTACACAGTTTCAACAAAGAAATTCATAACCTAAGCACATCCTCCAGTTTTCTATAAAGAATAACCTAAAAAAAATATGTATTTGGTGAACTCTTTTAGACCAGACCAGCTCAGGTGATAAAAGCTCTACCATGCAAAACCAAAATCAGAGCATAAGCCATTTAATATGGAACTTAAAACACTTCAAGCAGAGCACCAAACAGTACAAAAGACATTCATTGCAGCAGTAGCTGCAGCACTGATGTATACGAGTGTCGTTACATATATCCAAATACAAGCTGGGCATGCGTGATGCACACCGGAGTGAAATTATGAATTCCAAGAATGGACTTTGCCAATAACATTAAGTAATTAATTTGCTAAAACAAAGTTTTCAACACGTATACTGTCAAGATAAATTTGCTATCATTTTCAGAGGATCTCTAGACAACTTATTTGTCAATCAAGTATGGTAATTAACTACTTTCTTTAAATAGAGAGAAAAAAGTCAGAAGAAATTATGTGGGGATACATTGAAATAGTCTTACATAGGATCTCAAGACAACTACATTGCAAAAAAAAGATGAGCATTAAACCAGTAGACACAGTTATATGATGACTAGTGAGAAGGAATAGCTAGAGAACTAAAATGGACAAACAAATAGGGCATGTGATGCATTAAATAAAGAGTTATGGCGCGTAAGAAACATTGGACGTAATAAATTTACAAAATTAACCTATATTAAGAAACTATTTCTAAGGTAACTCACTTAAATAATCAGAAGTCCATGGAGGTATTTGACTGACAGGAATAAAAAAGAGATGCCAAAACTCTTGCATTCGAAACATGGCAACAGATATTCCATCTCTAAACAAATCCAATAAATGAACGAAGGGCATGGAATACCTGAACAATCTCCAGAAGATGGTTTCCTTGGATCTAATAAAAAGACTAGTTTTAAAATCAGAAGAAAAAAACCACCACCAAAGATAATCACTGAGGTTTAAAATAAACCAAATTCTTGAGCCCAACATTGTAAGTGGACAATGCTCAGACAGGATAATGCAATATTATACAAAAGAGTTAATTGTCCAAATGATGCATGACGTCGATTTGATGATTGAACTTTTTTTGTGTGGTTAATTTTGTACGTAAGCTTTGCATTTTTGTTTAAAGAGTGCCTGAACTAAGTTCGGTGGTGCTTTTGGATGAAAACCATTAAAAATGGACATGTAATGATCGCATGTCTTATTTTTTAGGGTTATTTTTGTCGAGTTTTTGTTGTTGGACTATCATTTCCAGAAGAATATTGGTGTTCGAAGAAATTTTACATAAATAAGTAGCTTTTGTCGAGTACAAAATGACGGCTCTACAATCAATCATAGCCGATGTAGCGGCTGGTCAGAACAAAAATAACCTTGAAGAATTAGACATGTGGCCATTGCGTGTCCATTTTTAACGGTTTTCATCCAAAAGCACCAAGGGAACATAGTTCAGGCACACTTTAAACCAAAATGTAAAACTTATGTATCAAATTAACCCCAAAAAAAAGTTTAAACACCGAAGTGGCAACCACGGCATTCCTCAAGAACTATTTGGACAATTAACTCTATACAAAAACATAAAATGCAATTATTGATTGAAAGTTCCTCCTAAAGAAATGCCATTGTTGCAAGCATAGTTTGCAGTATCGACCGATACCGATACGGGTTGGCATGTCCAGATTCGATACTGATATCAATACTGATCGATACCGACATGTCTCTTTTCCAGTCAATTCAGCAGAAACAAAATTGAATGAACAAGTTCAATTAGCAAGGGTGTAAAAGCATAGTAAGGTTGTAAAAGCATGTAAAAGAAAAAAAAAACTTATCTATCACAGGTAAAGCAATCCGCAAGGATGACTACTATTTCATTCAATTCCAAAACTACTAAGAAACAACAATGAAGTACTTAAAATTATGCCTTAATGTATATTTTTTTTAAATGTTTTAATACTTTATAAATAATTATTTGTTTTTCGACACCAAAAATCTGATATTCCGATCTGAAAATGTCGATACCGATACCAATATTGCAAACCTTGGTTGCAGGTACATGCTACTAAACTAGGTGAAATATTAAAACATCTATGAAACCAAGATAAGATATTTAGGATCACTAAGAGGAAAAAGTTCCAACATCATACAACAAATATTCATTGATCGTGTACTTGTTAACTCATAAAAGATTGTTGATGTTTGTGATGCTAAATATGTCGAGTTTTCCATTGTTCTTCAAAAGGTTTAGCCTTTTCTGAAGATTTCCAGTTTTTGAGCTTTATGAGGGGGACTCGTTCAACAATGGACTCCTATGTTACCTGGACTCGTGTACATGTGTCAGGTACGGGTATATATACAAGAGTCAGGTCCTTCAAACTCATACTTAAAGGACATGCGTACTCTGTTAAAAAAGATCCAAAATTTGAATCGGGTACGGGAATACGGCTATTAAAATAAATATATTTGCTAAATGAAGAGAAACCATATATTAAATAAAGAATTTGGAAAGAAAATCCTACTAAAAATGCTTAACGAATTACGAAAAAAAGAAACCACACTTGCCAACACCTCAAAGCATCCAAACATGACATAATATTAATAGCTTCCTTACTCAACTGAATTGGGATTGGAAAAGCTTTTATTGTAGCTTTTTGTATGCAGGGTCGGCCCTGGCCCAGGGCAGCCAGGAAGACTGCCCAGAGCCCACGGACCAGAAGGGCCTAAAAAATCAGTTTAAATATATGCATACTAATAATTTTGTATCTAAAATAGAACTAATATGTACTATGGACCTCTTTTAACACTAGGTAATTGTGGTGTAGTGGCTTTTATGTTAGACTTGTACACTAGAGGTCCTAGGTTCAAGTCTTGGTGGAACATTTTTTTTAATTTACTTTTTATTCAGTTTTTAATTTTTTTTTATACATATAAAGGAGGGGTCCATTTTGAAAGATCGTCTAGCCCCCCCCATGAACTCAGGATCGGCCCTGTTCGTATGCTAACTTGACATATTGATTCATTGAATAAACAAGGACAAACACAACCAGATTTGAATGAAATAAATGAATGCATGCATACAACCACTTTGACCACTTTTACAATTATTATAAAGTTGAGTAAGAGTCCCTTCAACTTCGTGCTTTTTTCCAAATGTTTTTTTTCTTCATAAATGAGCTTACTATTCCCAAAATACAATTGCCTACGTGGAGCTTTACTACTAGCTTTACTACTGCCAAGATGAAATTAATAATAATAGTAACTATAATAAAGTATGCTATTAATAAAGCATGGACAAACACAAGAAGATTTGAATGAATGCATGCAACCACTTTGACCACATTTACAATTATTATAAAATTGAGTAAAGAGTTCTTTCAGCTTCCATGTTTTTTTCTATTTTTTTTCTGAGCCTACAACTCCCAAGATAAAATTGCCTAGGTGGAGCTCTACTACTACTACGATGAAACTAATAATAATAGTAACTATATAATAAAGCATGAAGGATCTACTAGTGCCATAAAGCATACTTACCTTCTTCTTCTTCTAAAAAAATAGGTAAGCATTGTGCAGCAGCAACATCAAATTATAAAAAAGTAGGTAAGCATATAACTCTTCTAATTTCTTCTTCATTTGTTGTGTCTGATTGTCACCATGGAGAATTCAATCTGGATCCCGTATCTGTATCCGTGTTATGTCGGATCGACATGGGTACTTTGCCTTAAAGTGGCAAGTCCGGATAACAGAGGTGGACTGGCCTTAATATACAATATAAGCATTAAAAGGATAATAATGATAAGAGGACATGAAAAAATATTAAATTTTACTTTAAAATGGTATGGCAAGCAATATAAGTTTCTCCACTAAGGACATTAAAGAACCACCATCAAAATGTTGGACAAGACAACTCGAAGTGCTCCAGAGATTCAAGAGTAATAAAAAAAATGCTAATATGGTAAAACTATTTTAAGGGCTTCCTTGCTGGCCAAAACTGGCACCTTATCCATTACTCTGTTAGGTTTATCATCCAATTTCCTACGCTATAATACATGCCAATCTTGTCAATTACTTTTCCTTCTCAATGGCGTGCCTCGAGTATGAACTTATTGTGTCTAGTATTCAAAAACAAATAGTAGAGCACAATTTACATTAGTAATAGTACAATCTATCATTTTGAACCCATCGAATATAAAAAAAAACCTAGTATTTAGCAGATGGCGTTTATAGAATTGAGACCTCTATAGAAATACTAGAACAAGATCATGCGAACCATTGAAAATTCGACCAAGAAGACAGTAGCTCATATCAAAACAAATCCCACATCAAAAGGTTTTCATTCGCTATTTGAATATGCATGAGTAGATCAGGGTTGTCCTCTTTTACCATATGGGCAATGCAGTATGTACAAAAAATTCAAAATGAGCATATCTCTTAACACTCCAAAGGAGTCAAGTATGGGCACGACATGAAGAGTCAAATATAGAAAGTAACTACCAGTTTGCACAGTTTGGAGTACTTAAGCACTTGGATACTTGAGTCTCTAGTTGGTAACAGCGGCAGAACATCTACATTGTAACCAGGAACCTGCTCCTTGGAATGTGGCTTCCAATTTGCATAGCATAGCTCCTAGGAGCGAAGTAAAGCTCAAATTTATTGTGTTGCAGGCATCGGCTTGTTTCACCGTGTGTGTGGTGAGTGCCTATTTGCTGCTTGTAAAGAAATTCTAACCTCTAGCAACCAGGTGGAACCATATGCAATTGGCGTGGATCCCCATCACTCACTCTATTTTACAATAAGTTGAAAAAATGGAATGTCCAAGATTTGATTATGGTTACCATATATAAGTACATTCTTATTTTTTTATCTTGAGGCCTGGACATATTCATGTAGGAGCAAAATATATGCACAAAACTGTTTGCAACTTCTGGAGGCATTTGGATCCAGCAGTTGTGTTGGGGAGAGATCATTGCAGTGTTTCTTCAGGATGTATTCTTTTTTACTATGTAGCTAGGTCAATCAAGGGATGTTGCTTCAGACTTAATCATCTCATTTATCTCTGTTTTTACTGGACATGCCATCAATTATAGCTAAAAACAATGCGCTTAACATCATGGTAGTCAAAGGAGAGCCTCATAGAAAGGCACAGCTACTGCGTCTTGCACTTCACTAGGAAAGGCACATTTCTCCCGGCGCACCCAAGGCGCACCTTAGGTGCGCCTTTCTGCAAGGCGCAACCAAGAAAATGCGCGCCTAGACGCGCCTCATGTTTTTTTTATACAAAATTTTTTGAGGCAAGGATATAATCCTTACCTCATATAAGTAGTTGGTTACATTTGAACTAGAAAAACTAAAATTTACTAAAAGCGTTGTAGGGATAATACAAACTCTTGTTAGTTCTGTTGACTACTATTGTTGCTTTGCTAGTTTACTTGGTTATGTTTTAACACATTTTTTGTTGTTTTTAATATGTTATTTGGTTTTATTACTTACATTACTAATTTATTTATTTATCTATGTAGATTTTTATTATTTTTTATATTTGCGTCTCGCTTCGCTCGGATGCGCGCCGTAAGTGCGCTTCAGGCGATATGGACCTTTTGCGCCTCGAATGCTCCTTGCGCCTTTGACTACCTTGCTTAACATGAGATATGAAGAATCATGTTTCTTCCCTTATTTACTTTATTCAACTAACATATTTAATGCCATATTATCACTAATAACATCAATCAATAAGAACATGAGTTAAGAGCTCACATGTCAACCCTCCATACGATAATACAAAACTTGCACGAGTTTGAAAAAGAGGTTATCAACAAAACCAAAAGGTGGTTGAAGTAATCACCAAGAAAAGGTGGGAAAATGGCAAAGAAGAAGAGAGTACAATAGACTACCTTGTGCAGTAAGTATAAACTGCTGATACTCTAGTGGTAAATAATACAACAACAAAACTACCGATACTTCTGATAGCAACGCTCTCTGCATGTCGAGTTATACGAAATAAAATTATATTGCCAAACTAATGTAACAATAAAAACAACAAAACAACAATATAGGTCACTAAACATCTCTTAGCAGCCGCCTTTATGACTTGGGTTATATAAATGGCAAATATGCAGTAGCATAGATGTCTAGTGCATGCAAATAATAGGAAACCCCTCATCACAATCCAATATTCAATAACAAATTTGATAAGCACTCTTGGAAGCCCGCGTCCATATGACTTGTTGATACTAGAAAAAGTTTTCACATTATTGGTGCTCTAGAATGCACGAGTGTGACGACTAACATCTTTAGAAGATGATGATGATAATGCTACGATCCAACTCCAAGAGTTCCCAAAAAAAATTATATGCTCAAGAAAACCATTGCATATATATGTTGATCATTAGTTGCACAGTCACCATTGCATTTACGTATCACGATTACTCTCTTTTACATCCACATCCTTATTATAGGTTCTAGTCATACAGAACCACTTACCAAAACCATTCTCATAGCTACAGCACGTTCTTTATTTGAATCAACAATAGAAGCTTCATCGTATACTAATTTTCTCGATATGGGTCTCATTAGTTACTCTTTAAGTTATCAAGAGAACAGGAACTTCCAATCATAATCAGCAGGTAAAGAAAAAGAACACAGCTGTAGAATATAATATATATTGTTAAATTGTTCAGTTGCAAGAATCTTCCCAAGGGCTTTCTACACCTGAGAGCCAACATCCAACCAAATGATACTATGAGGAAATGAATCAGCGGATCGAGGAAAAAAAAACTTTTAAACTATGGATCAAAGCCTCAAATTTGCCAAGATCCAGCTAAATCAACAATAGAAGCTTTCATCGTATACTAATTTTCTCGATATGGGTCTGATTAGTTACTCTTAAGTTGTCAAGAGAACAGGAACTTCCAATCATAATCAGCAGGTAAAGAAAAAGAACAAAGCTTTATATATATATATATATATATATATATATATATATATATATATATAGTTAGACTGTTCAGTTGCAAGAATCTTCCCAAGGGCTTTCTACACCTGAGAGCCAACATCCAACCAAATGATACTATGAGGAAATGAATCAGCGGATCGAGGAAAAAAAGACAACTTTTAAACTATGGATCAAAGCCTCAAATTTGCCAAGATCCAGCTAAATCAACAATAGAAGCTTTCATCGTCTACTAATTTTCTCGATATGGGTCTCATTAGTTACTCTTAAGTTATCAAGAGAACAGGAACTTCCAATCATAATCAGTAGGTAAAGAAAAAGAACACAGCTTTAGAATATAATATACATAGTTAAATTGCTAAGTTGCAAGAATCTTCCTAAGGGCTTTCTACACCTGAGAGCCAACATTCAACCAAATGATACTCTGAGAAAATGAATCAGCGGATCGAGGAAAAAGAAAAAAAGACGACAACTTTTAAACTATGAAGGATCAAAGCCTCAAATTTGCCAAGATCCAGCTAAAGATTGGAACTTTATTCCATCAATTTTTCTCCTCTTTCGATCAGGAAAGGAACGGGAAGAGAGGGAGGAAGGAGCCTACCTACGTAGTCCCCCATGAAGAGATAGTTGGTGTCGGGGGCCTCTCCGCCGATCTTGAAGAGCTCGATGAGGTCGTGGAACTGGCCGTGGATGTCGCCGCAAACGGTGACGGGGCACTTGACCGGCTGGACGTTCCACTCCTCCATGAGGATCGCCCTCGCCTGCTCGCAAAGGGCCTTCACCTCGGCCTCCCCCAAGAACTTGCACTCCCTCAGCAGCTCGATCTGCTTCTCCAGATCGGAATGCGAAGCCGACGGCATCCTTCCTTCCTTCGATCCAAAATCTATTGATCGAATACGAAGATTTCTAGGGTTAGGGTTGGAGAATGAGGAGATGGAGGAGGAGTTGAATTGGAATTGGGATTCTTCTTGTTCTCTCTAAGCCTTCAATTATATCGACGAATTATTCATTCGCAGGTGTCCATTTCTTTATTTTCGTTTTCATATTTTTTATTTCCTTTATCTATTCTTCTCTGGCCAGCTGCCACTTCACAATTTAATATAAATAAAGGCACTTAATAAATGCACTAAAAAATGGCTTGGACTAGTCCAATATTTGTGCTAACCCAGTTAGGAAGAAATTTTACTCAGACTAGTCCAAATTTTACTAGAGCTGCCTACCCTCTTCACCTCCCTCCTCCTGCTCTCCCTCCCGCTCCTCCACCTCTCGCCGCAGCCCCTACCGCACGCCGTCGCCCCCGCGCGCAACAGTGGCCCCGTCCTCCACCGCTCGCCGCCCCCGTTCGCCGTCGTCCCTGCGCGCAACATAATTTTTTTGGCAAAAGCAGCAACAGCGGCCCCATCTTCCACCGCTCGCCGCCGCCCTCGCGCGCGCCTCCGCCTCCTCCCCCGCCTCCCGCCGTCGCCTCCTCCTCCCCCTCCCGCTCCTCCACCTCGTCCCCCCCTTCCGGCCTCCCACGCAGCTCCGCCCTCGTGTCACCTCGCTTAGCCCTCCCTTCCGGACTGTCAAAATTTTAACAGTCCTAAAGGACTGTCAAAATTTTTACAGTCCTAATAAAAAATTAACATATATTTTTAGGAGTGTTAAAATTTTGACAGTCCTACTAATTGTTAGGACTGTCAAAATTTTGACAGTCCTACTAATTGTTAGGACTGTCAAAATTTTGACAGTCCTGATATAAAAAAAATCAATTGAAAGTGGACAGCCCGGTGAGTAATTTTTAGAAGTGGCAAACTTGTAATTATCAATGGTAAAAAATTGGACCATCCTGAGTCATTTTTGTAGTGTCTTTATCAAGAGCCTAAATAAAACTATAAACAACATTTTTTACGCGGATGAAGTTGAATATTTTGATTAGTGTAAATAATGAAATTTTACAACAAATGTTGCAACCAAAATTATAGTTATTTACAACAATATTTGCATCATTTCTAATGACTCACTCTCCATTCAATATCTTAAAACTAACTTAATAATAAATTTTTATTTATTGAACCAAAGTTACAACCATATATGCCAATTATATTATTCTAAATAATGAATTTGTAAACCGTGCAACATCATTTACATGCAATTAAATCAAAAATATGTAACATCACTTACAACAACAAATATTATAAATTACATAGGTGGATAGAATTTTTATTTACGAACAACCAAATAGTCATAAATTGTATTTGTATAAAATAGTAAGTTTGTATTTCTGTTAAAATTGATATTTTTGAGTGCTGAAGTTAAACTTTATGTCATAGTTTATCATCATCATCATCATCATCATCATTATTATTATTATTATTATTATTATTATACCATAACTTTCAAATTTACAAAAAATAAAAAATTGGAGAGAGACTAACACCACCCTTCTTTCATCATCTTCTTCTTCTTCTTCTTCTTCTTTATCTTTCTTTCTACTTCTCCTTCCTCTTATTATTATTATTATTATTTATCTTTTTTCTACTTCTTCTTCTTCTTCTTCTTCTTCTTCTTTTGTCGTCTTATTCTTTTTCACTTCTTCCTCTTCTTTACACTTCTACTCTTCTCCATCACCTTTCTCCTCCTCTCCTTCTCCCACCACCACCACCACCACCACCCGACTGTAGAAACATAAAAAAATATGCCTCCAACGGATAATAAGTCCAAAAGAATGATGACGTACTTTTCTTCAAAATACAATGGGCTCAACAACGCACAAGAAAAGCCCTATCATATACAATGTACATTGCACATCACGTACGAAGAAGCAGTGGCGTACTATGTGTATACATATCCCAGAAGCATACAAATGCCACTTAAACACAGTAAAAAACTGACAGTCGACAGGCCTGACACAACAGTTGAGAAGATCAAGGCATTAAATGCAGAGGATTTTCTAGCACGCCGACTTAGGTTGTCGTTTTGTGAACAAGGCTGCTATCTCAGTCCCGGTACGCTGCCAATGCTACTTTGCTATAACACGCCAATAGTGCTACTTCAAATAGAGTACGTCGTCGATGCTATCTCGTTTGAATACGCCAACGTGGATATTTTAGCAGTAGTACGCCAATGGTGCTACAATTCGCTGAGTACGCCAATATGACTATCTCAATATGAGTACGCCGGTATGACTATCTCAATCTGAGTACGCCAGTATGGTCAGCTCTAATTTGAGTACGCTAGTATGGCTATCTTCTCCAGAGTACGCCAATATGGCTATCTTCTCGGTAGTACGCTAGTATGGTTATCTTCTTCAGAGTACGCCAATATAGTTATCTCAACTTCAGACTCTCCAACAACTGCTAATGAACGGTTATGCTAATGGGTCATACATGCCATATTCTTCGTAGACGTATACAGATAATTGCCCTCGTGACCTCAGTCTTCCTCGAATAGGAAGCCATGTGTCAAGCTATTGATGATTTGTGCACCTACTATCCGGAACGTGGGTTACATGCTCTCAATATATACGCGTATGACAGCGAACACGGTGAATATTGCATGTTCGTATGCACACTCTTCAGTAACTGTTCCTAGTGTTGGAGCATTATAAATATGAGATCGTTGCTATCTCAAAGGGTCAAGGTCTTTTGACACTCAAGAACAGAAAGAGAAACACAGAAGCTCGCTGTTTTGTTGCTGCCAAGGCTTTTTCGTTGTTCAATTCTCCAAGTTGTTCGTAATATTCTGGCATTTCTTCATCACTGTCATGTGGTCCAAGGAGTAAAGTGATCGACCGCAGATCAGATCTCTACAGCTATATTTTTCCAGAACAATTGTACTTAGATTCTTGCTTAAGATCTTTTGTACTATTTTCTTTTAATAGTTTGTAACACAAAATTTCGTATAAACTTTTGTTCATGGAAAATAAATTAGCGATTTTGCTGGGGACAACTTTCTCCTCTGACGAGAAAGTGATAGCTCAACATGACGCTGCGTTGATCGGCTCAACGCAAAAGACTTTGGTCGTGAAGTTCGACCAACTTGCCTATGAAAAATTACTTCACTCTAGGGGTAGTGCTCACCCCTCGTCCGCATCCAAGTCAATGAAAGTCCGTAAGATATGGAAACCCACCTCGCGTTACTTGTCCTGAAGTTGCTCCTACCAAAGGAAAGGGCGTTTTGTCCGCCCCTAGCGAGGACTCTCTCAACAATACTGTTAACTCGTCTCCGGTCTATGACTTGGTAGACAAACCTCTTAGCCACGTTATTGTGCTAGCTAAAGGGAACAAACCGCGAACTTCTTGCAACAACAACAAGCGAATGATGACCATTCTTCCCTTGGCAGAGGAAATCACTACGATGCTAAGGGGGTGGTCCATTCCCAAGCTACCAATCCTACGCATGCACAATATAACATACGAAGCAAAGATGTTGTGGTCACTATCTCTCGTCCAAGTAAAAGTACGCGCACACATGCGCTCAATGCTAAACTGCCACTTCCTGATTGCTCTACGAATCTGACGTTACACCCTGATTTCTATCGACGTACAAAACAAAAGTCAGTGAAAGCTCCTCTTCTGAGTATTCAGATTACGCGTACGGAAGATGGAAAGTTGTGCACGTAGAGACATGACGCTTCTTTCTCCTTTGCAACACCCTAACGTACGTGACAGAGGACAGCCACCCAACTCAGTACAACACTTTATATACAGGGCACCAAGAGCTTATACCCCAAGTCAAATATGCCAAGTGTAAGAAGATAGAGTCTTTCTTCCTCTTCTCCTATTCTTCCTCCTTCTGACTTATGCGAAATCATTGTACAAAAGCGTAAAGAAGAAGAGTCTTATGTTCCAGCAATGATGCTTCCTAACGAGCATCGTTGTGACTACCGTAAAAGTGTAATCAATTGTTGCTGTGCGTTAGCAAGACGGTTTATGTTTGACCGGTTAAATTATACTATGCCTCCTAAACCCCGACCTGCAAAGCAAACGGACAACCATGAACATGAAGATGGACCACTTTTTGCCCCGGTATATATGGCCTCGCATCTTCCTCGTGGTGGGAGACATTCAAGACGGATTTGTTCAAGAATGCCTAGTCAGAGAAATTTGATCAACTTGTTGACTCCTTTGAAGGTGTATACCAAAACACACGTTCCAGAAAACGGGATCCCTCTATTCGCGAGAATCTTTATTCCTTGGAATCTGAGGCTAGGGGTAGCAATCCTCCTAAATCTGAAATTGATAGTGTCGACTCTAATTACACAATGCTTTCCACCAGCTCCTCTATTGTATACAGAGAGATTAGTGTCTAGGCCATTGGTGATGAATAAGACGCTTCCCCATCAGGAAGTACTGAGTAACGCCTCAACTCATTAGAGGCTGCACTCAAAGATGTACATACCATGATGTAGAATATACATCAGATGATGGTGGCCCAATATTATGTTATACAGGCACATATCCAAATGATTGCATCCGTCCTGGCACAGCCTATTCCGGGGATAGAAATTCCCTCAGGTAATGCAAATCTAGAGGTAGTTTCCATTTAAGAATCGGCAGCACCAACTCTTAATTCCCTCAATGGTGGAAGTGGACCTCCTCCGGTAGTGATACCCATCCATCAAACACCCCCCCAATCAGTTGTACCACTTCAACTTGAAAATCCTCTTAAAGTTATTCAATAACTGCACGCATAGTTCGATTCTTTAAAACATAAAGAGCAACTTCAAAAACTAGGGGTAAAGCAGCCTTATCCGTCTCATTGGAATAATTTCATTTTTCTCCTAAATACAAGCCTCAATCGATGGTCCTGTTTGACGGGAAGGAGTTGTCGAGTCAATACATCAACTACTTCGATATGATGATAGTGCATTTACAGAGGGATGATGCTCTTCTCACTATGGTGTTTATCGGGTGTTTGGCCGGCATAGCTTATGATTGGTACCGCAGTCTACCTGATAACTACATATCCTTATTTGATGACTTCAAGTGTCTCTTTCTTTCCTGATTCTATGAGGGAGGCATGGACATGACAATGTCTTTGCTCATTGACATCATACAAAAGGAGAAAGAATATGCTCGTAAATTCATAGAATGTTTCAGGCAAGCAACTCTGAAGTTGTCCCCAGGTATTCCAAACTCCGTGTTCATTGACACTTGCAAGAAAATTTGCTGCCTACAGTAACACTCTGGACAGGTTCTACTCAATTTCAAGACTGGACAACGTTCATTATATGAGCCGAAGCTGCCGAAGGTAGTGCGAAAGTTGCCCTTCAACTAGGGCTAAAACTGTATAGTGCCAAAGATAAAGGGAAGCGTCCCTTCAACAACAACAACAACAATAATCAGAACAACAAAGGAAAAAATGCTCTTGTTGTGAATCTTTCCAAACGGGTTCCTTCCCCGCCAAAGCAGAAAGCTCCTGGAGTTCCAAGATCCAAAGAGGAATATTCCTTTGATGATGATGACATCTACAATATTTTCGATTGCTTGATAAAAAGCAACAAACTTCAGTTGCCTGATATCAAACGGTCAGATGAGGCTGGTCAAACAGACAATCTAAAATATTGTATGTATCATTGATATGTACATCACCTTACAAAGACGTGTTACGTACTGAAAAGGAAGATCCAGCAGCCGATAGACTCCAAAGCAATCACTCTTCATAACGACGAGAAGACTGTCACTGCTAACTTGGTATCTATATAATTTGGCGACTTCCCAGCTTATGAAGTCCCTGACGGTATTATTCTGATACCTAGAGCAATAATGAAAATAGTCAATCTCCCACCAACTTGAAGTCAAACAGAAGGGTTGCTATTTATTACTATATACCAAGGTGAAGTCATATGGGTACATCCGGACCTACTACCAAATCTAGAGCAGGAGGCAGTACCTTCCACTTCAAAATCCAAGAAGAGCCAGAAAAATAAAAGACATACGGCGAGGAAGGTCAGGTCCTGTCACATGGTTCTTCTCTCTCCAATGCCTGAAGAAGCCATGACTGGCACTAGGTCCGTAAAGGAATATCTCAAAAATTATGAGACTGCCCAAGAAGATGCTCCTGCTACTCCTTCTACCTCTTTGACTCCTGTAGCTCCTGTCACTGCAGAACCAGGCCCGTCAAAACCCATAGCAGTCGA
This sequence comes from Iris macrosiphon, assembly GCA_036927795.1. Taxonomy (NCBI): domain Eukaryota; kingdom Viridiplantae; phylum Streptophyta; class Magnoliopsida; order Asparagales; family Iridaceae; genus Iris; species Iris macrosiphon. The sequence goes on from JAYESA010000017.1 coordinate 109,083,266, forward strand.
GAAAATAAAATAAAAAGAGGTTCGCTTCGATAAATCTCTAAAGAAGTACCAACTTCAAGGACTTGAAAAGTCATTTAATTTTGATATATTAGCGCAGTTGGCCAATACTCCAGCCCGACTTTCTGTATTTGAGTTACTTTTTCTATCAAAAAAAACTTACGAAGCGCTTTGAGTGAAGCACTAATACATGCAGATTCTTGCCTAGCTCAACTCAAAACTCCTGACGAAGAACCTATAGCATGTCCTCAATGCCACAATATGATGGAGAAAATTTCTAACATAACCTTCACATAAGATGATATACTGCTTATAGATAGTCGGCATGATAGACCTCTGTACTATACCGGCTATGTCGGCTCTATTAAAGTGAGCCGAATCAACATTGATCCAGGATCATCACTTAGCATCATTCCTAAGAGCTTGCTGCGAGCTCTGAAAATACCAACGCATAACTTGTCAGCTACCAACGGATGATCGGGTACGAGTACGTGGGTACGTCCAGCCTGCGCCACATCATCGACGGTAGAACGTTGTCTAGGTCATCAATAACTATCTATCATCTCACACAATATCCAACTCCATAAGGAGACAATGATATACCAATACATTATGAAATACTCAATCACAATAATCTAAGAGGAAGAAATGACATGATATGATATAGAACAAATGAAATCACAGTCTTAATACCAGATGGTCTATAATATCAATATCCAATCAAATAAGTCTAACAATACTACATAGTCTAGTAACAATATCTCAATGAGTCTAAATAGCTGGAGTCAAATCCAGTACAAATGCTAAATAATGGTAAATGAGATAACTATCGACACTGGTTAGACCTCTGTAACAACTCCCTCCCGTGGTCCGTAGAAGGTAGGACAAAAGTCCTCTAAATCATCTGAAAAATATATCCAGTCAGGATGGAATGAGCATACCTCTAATAGCAGTTCCAGTTAATTGATAATGACTATAAACAATAAATATCGACTATAATACAAGACAAGAAAATAGTAAACATATACAATAATGTAGCAATAAAGAGAGAGATAATAATTAGCTAATGTCATACGACGTTCTTTACAAGGTTAATGTCATTCGACGTTGTTTACAAGGTTAATGTCATTCGATGGTGTTTACAAGGTTAATGTCATACAATGTTGTTTACAAGGTTAATTGTATGTGACGTTGTTTACAAGGTTAATGTCATATGACGTTGTCTAATAATTGGCAAAAATTATTTGATAATGAGAGGAGCAATAACTTGAATATGCAAGTAACATCTCATGACTGAGGATCCACATATTCTTATTTGTGTACCATCGTATCAAAAATCAAGTATAACATTTCTAAATACTTGTATTATAGTAATTATTAAATAATAAAAACTATCAGAGAATGTACTCGCCTGAGGTCCGGAGCAATGAATACCAAATTATGACTGAATTGGAGTCTACATGACCTATATATGATGTATCAATGTCAAAGAGTATTTTAGAGCCATAAATAAGTCTTAAATAGATTAAAACCATAATTCTAGGTCAAAACTAGGTCATACTAGTCAAACTAGGTCAATACCTTGATTCTAGGTTCACTTTACCTAATGACTTGACTTTTGGGGTCAAACTAGTCAACACTAGTTAAAACTAGGTTATACCTAGGTTTCTAGGTTATACTAGTAGGTATATACCCCGATATTATCTATATACACACTATTCTCTATATTACCTAATAATACCTTAGCCTATAACCCAATACCTTACCCTTAATCCAATATCTCATCCCGTATCTTAGTATCTTGGGATTCCTATACTATATACAATTGTCTTACCCTGGTAATTATCCTTATATATATTAATACCTTAGTCATATCACAATTATCTTAACTATGGGTCAATACCTTGGTTATGGGCCAAAACCTTACCCCGTATCCCAATACCTTAGTATCACTCACACTACCCATACACTACACATCCCTATATAACTTTATATACTTATATACTTATGTATCTATATACATACCCACACTAACAATAACATTAATATCTCACTTACATATCTAACTATATACACACTTACACTTATATAACTATACACACACATCTATATGTAATATACACACACCCACTTAGCTATACCCTCTTACCTGGCATTGATATATATTTCACACATGATATCTTGATATATCAACCCATCAATAGGATATCAATCTAGGACATAAAATTCTCAATGATACCAATACTCACTCACTGTCACCTATTCATTTCTTTACATTCCCCTCATCTTACACACTGTGTACAAGTATACAACCCTTGTATTAACTTGCATACTGGTTGTCAGTTTTCTCTATTCTCCAATAACTGAACCTACACACCACACACTCCATAATCCCTCACACCTAGCCCAAACTCCCCCACTTATCACTGAAACACATATCCACTGGATTGCTCTAAGTACTTAACAATGAAACAAACACTTCCTACACACATGCTACTCTTCATACCCCATCTTACCCTCACTAGCACTTGTGCACTTTGCACAGTGTGCAACTGCCCCTTGCTCACCCGAGCTCCTACACACACACACACATACACACTGAACCCAACCAGGTTCCCCTTGATCTAAAATGTAATTGAAGGCAGTGGATCTACTGCATCTGCTGCTGATGCCCCCCTTGACCTGCTTCTAATACAGCCATAACTTCCAAACTCACCTTGCTGTCAGTCCCTGGTTTTGGTGTACACTGAAACACTAAATCACCTTCACAATATCTGCAACTGTACAAAATCCCTTCACATGAACGCATATACACATGTATATAACCACTCCCAATGCCAAATACCCATGCACACACAATACCTACTACAGACATTCCCCACCTTACAACACGAGCTCTACCTACTGCTATAGAAAAATCCATGCATAACATAAAGTTCCAAAGCAACGCAACACTGGAACTTTCCCCCCTCCTAGTTCTGCTGCTCACTGCAGGTAAATATAGTTAATCCACCTACTGTTCCATGCAGTTCCTGCAGACCCAAAGGCAAGGCTGCCACTGCTTGCTATCTGAACTGCTCCATAGTGTGCACTCAAAGGCACTGGCACTCACCATTGCATATCCCATTCCATAGAAGCAACCCATACAACTGCTGCCAGAGCACTCCCCCTCCCCATGTCTGGGCATCCCATACTGCCTGAGCTCCTTTCGAGCACCACACGTTACACCCACACTATCAACCATATACTCTTCACTCCCCAACCCGAGCACAGCAGGGCCCCATACACACTCTACACCACTAACCAACTACTAACTCACAACAACTACTATAATAATAACAACACTATATATATATATATATATATATATATATAAGTGTAGACACACACACACAATATTCTAATGACAAATCACTAAATACTTGGTGTGCATCAATAGCCACATTCATGATACTCATAAGTATCATATATGATACTCATGATACCAATACCACGCACTCCCATAACCGTGATACACCCCCAATTAAATAGGAAACACATATAATACATCAAATATAACTGGTCTCCCAACCCCGATCTAAGTCTAATTAGGCTAGATTAGTCTTATGACACACACTTGATGTGTCAATCTCATAACTCTCCCAAAATACATACAAAAATCTATATAGAAGTGTCAATTCTCAATAATTAGACCTAGATCTTAATCTGTCACGCCCCAGTCCCAAAATACGTAGGACCAGGAATACGTGACACGCCAGCTACGCATTCAACCAGACTCTGGTCTGACTCGAATACGTATAAGCTGTAATATAAAAGGGCACTATCTAGATATTCCATAAATATAAACCTTTATGTCTCAATCCACAATGTACAATAGTATACAAGAAAGAGTTATATGTGCTAGAGTCGGTTGCCCAATAACACACTAACTCGAATAGACTCGAGAATAAGTATGAGTCTATAAAAACTAGGCTACAACAACAGATAAAATAAACAATGTAAAATAACTATAATGCCGATAGATATAATATGAGTACCTGGTACCATGCCCGTAAGACATGCAACTCCAACAACAACTCCAAATGCTCCGTAATCATCTATGCTGCAAAACTGGCAGGGAACCAGGTCCTCAGAGGGACGTAACAAGGTACAGAAATACAACATGCCAAGTAAACAGAAAGTACAAGTGCACGACAGGGTACTCTATCATAACCAAACAAGTGTGACACAGTTTAAAGACAATGTTCGACGCGTGGGTTGTCCAAAATAAAATCGTAGCTCCGAACACAGAGACACACGGGGCGTACCGTAGCTCCGAGCACAGAGACACACGGGTGATACAACTACTCCAGGATACAGGATCACTACATATACATATATAAGCGCGTGCAGAGGAGCCCAAGCGTCTAGTAACCATCTTTCCCTTCCCAAGCGGTCAACGATGGTGCGCTGAACCTGAACCTCTATCTAACAGTCTCGACACATGGAAGATAACTCAACAGACGCGACCCTAAGGTCGTCCCAGTCTCTGGTCATGATGTTAGTATCAGGATACAGAAATCTGGCACGATCACAATGTATGAGTGTGTCCTGGGGTGTCGATGTACTCAGGTACGTGCATCGAGGTACTACAAAGCATCTAACAATTATTCTAAGATGTTACGACGAACGTTAGTACCCGGCTGTGATCCGGACACGAAGTACCGAACGTCAACATAAATACGTGCACAATGTACATAAAGAACAACAATATCTGTAATCTGAAATACAGGGTGGCAAGGTACACTTGCCTGCGTGCTGCTGCTGATGACGGGGATCTGGTACCACGTCCAAGTCCTCAGGTCCCGCAGTACCTAGAGATAGATACAAACCAAAAATTAATAATCTATTCTACGTCAAACAGGGATACGACACACATCTACACCTAAACTCAATCTCAGCTACGACTCACAGGGGTACGACGCTAGAGGGTTGACCAAGGTTGACTCGGAGTACGTTACATCTAATCAAATTAAACATTAGTACCAGATCATCAATCCAAACCTCAATCTTACTATGTTTCTCACGATATTTCGTGGTCCGACACATGATCAAATCTTCAGTTTTACCTCAGTGTTCACAGATGGCAACATGCATCGTTTCTATCATCCTCGAAATAAATAAATAATTATTTATTAACCCTCATTTATATACAACCTTTACCCTCCCATAATAACTACTATTCAATTAAGTTCGACATTATTTATCAATTCTCAAAGAATGACTAAGGGTTTGATGTTACACACTAGTTCACTATCAATACCTGCTCCTCAATATCCATCAATGTTTCATTATCCTTATACCCCTTCACAGCAATTTAAACTACTTGTCATTAATGTACAATATGCATAAGATGAACTACACCCTAAGATCTCTTACTTAGCATTTAATAGACCCTAAACACATTATAGCATTTTTTACCCTAACTCAATAGCATCTTATACAAACCCTAAAGTCCATATAACCAATGATCTGCATCTTAAACCATGTAATAAACCCTGAATTTCACATCTCATTTAACCCCTTAAACCTTAACCCTCACTAGGTTACCTGTGAACCAAAAGAAATATCCAAGAATAGGTTATACATAGAGCTGGGAAAGTGATCACCTTGGCGATGAAATTTCTCGTCGAGCTGACGTCGCGATGGGTGATGCCCATGGCGGTTCCGGTGTGCAAGTAGTGAAGTCCGTCGGAGAAGATCCGTGGCAGGAGTCAGCGGTGGGAACAACAGTCAGTGGTGGTGGCATTGAACATGAGGTTCAGTCGGAGTAGTGTCGAGGGGGCAGTGCCGGAGAGATGTGCAGTCGGGGCAGTGCCGGAGAGATATGCAGTCGGGGCAGTGCCGGAGAACGGAGGACTCTCCGGGGAAGGAGGGCAGTGCTCGGCGGAGTCGCTGGCTCGACGCTGGGGCAGCAGCTCGTCGGAACTGCTGGCTGCACAGCGCCGGAGCCGCTGAGGGAGGCCCACGGGGATTACAGCGGCTGAGCCGCGGGGGTGCGCTGCGGGGCGCCGGAGTCGATGCGTCGGAGATGGGAACGGGGCACGCCAGGGGTGGATTGCAGAGGCAGCACCGTGGGGTGGATGATGGAGGTCCGAGCGTCGACGATGGGTCTTCCGGTTTATGTCTCGTGCGGGGAGGACACTGGAGATGATGCTTCCTCGGTACGGTCAAGTCCGGCGCGGCACCGATGTCGTCGCTGAACTGCTCGCGTACAAACTGTCAGGGGTTGGCTTGTGGCTCGGACAGGCCGATTCTGCCATGTGCGCAGCATTCTCCAGCCAGGCGGTACAACTCGAGAGGCAGCTGCAGCATTCGTTGGGTCGAGGATAAGAAGGTTGGGGTTGCCGGCCAACGAGTGGCTCATCTCGGTCGACTCGGACGGAGGTGCTGTGGGTTCGCTTGAAAGCTTTAGCGGTTGCACTTCACACAGAGATGGTGGTATCTGTTGGGGGCAGGAGGATATTAGGGTTGAAGGAATTGAAAGAGGTGGTGGTTCGGGTCAAAAAGGAGGAGAGGAGGAGGAGGAAGAAGAAGAAGAAGAAGAAGAAGAAGAAGAAGAAGGGAAGAAGAAGAAAAGAATTATACGGTTGGGGTGTGTGGGTTTGTGTAGTGAAGAGGGAGGAGAGAGAGAGGGGGTGGGATTTCCCAAGTGTGGGGATTAGGGCCTGCTTTGGGGATTGTGTGAGGGTGATGTGATGGCTTTATAGGGAGGGGTGCATTGGATGGAGGGTGGAGATATTGCCATTCAAAATAGAGGGCCAAGATTTAATATAAAAACTAGGTTTCTTCATACAAAGAAGGGGGAGGGAAAAAGTTGACTACGGTCAACATTATGGTGAGCTCTCCATTTGGTCATGGCCAATAGGGTGATGACACATAAATTTATTAATTGTAACTTAGTCCCTTAAATTCGAGAAATTGCACGAACACATAAAATAACGCAAAAATAATGGAAAAAATTATGTTTAGTAATTTTCATGGTGAGAGGGTGTTGTGCGTGAGGCACGGGTTTAATTAAATGGGCATTGAAATTAATTAAGGATTAAAAATAGGATTAGGGAAAATGGGTATCCCCGATTTAAATAGAAATAAAGTGTCCTGCGATTTTAAATTAAATGGGGGCACTTGTGGTCAAAATTCAAAAATGACACAAAGGCCAAAAATGGTGGAGGCTTGGAGTCAGTCTTGGACCCTTTAGTTGGTCCGGCTCAACGGGTTAAGTTGGTATCTCAAAATTGAGGGTAACGACACAGGTGTCCGATACGGAATTAAATATGGATTACGGTTACGGAAAATTGTGCAATTAATTTAGAGCACAACAAAAATATGATTTTGAGTGACGAAAAAGTCCAGTGCCTAAATTGGCGAGTCAAGTCAGAAGTACAAAAGTCCGATGGAATTTATGGGCTGATACTGGCTCCGAATATTTAAACTATGATAGGGCGCGCCAAGGGTTTTAATTAAATAAAATAAAATCACAGACAAACTCAACTCTACTCTAAACCTCATCATCTTCTGAAAAATCTAAAATTTTCCAAATCCAAACCTGACTATCGATAGAATAAATCAAGGGGGTTTACATAATCCTATAGGTAGCCCTATGCCATTGGGGTGTTCTTAAGAGTCAAATGCATTTAGAACCTAATTAGATTTTTTTTTTAGAATTTATCAATTGGGAGATGGATTTTCAATGCAAAGCCAATTGGACACGATGTGGACACGATCTCCTCGCCAAACTCCTTCTTCTCCAAAGCTTATAGAAATCTAAGCTCTTTGTGCTCCTTTAATGGTGAGAATGATAGGAATTAAATATGGATGTGGTGGGAATTGATGGAGAATGGGTTGCTTGAGGAAGAAGAAGGGAAATTGGAGAAAAATAACAAATGAAATGAGATCTACTTTTTCTCTCCTCCCCTCTTAAGTGGCCGGCCCCTTAATGGGCATGGGTTTAATTTGGGGAATATCCAATAGGCTTCTTTACAAGTTTCTAAAGGGTTCTAGTTGGTTCTTCTGTATTCTCCAAGTCTCTCCTAATTAATTAGAAATTGATCAAACTAATGGGAAGGAATATTCTATCCTCTAAGTAACTAATCTTGATTAATTAATAACTAACCTTGTCATGACTAATTGGTTGGGCCATGGACCTACTAGTTGGTTACTAACTAAGTTCATATACTAGGCTAAACTAATTAGCTAATACAAAGGCCCAATAAATACTATAAATAATAAATAATACAATAGTAATGAATAATAAATATAACAATTCACAATAAATATCAAATGACCATAATACCCTCTAATGGAAATAGGTGGTTACAAGTTTTACCCCCCTTAAAATAATTTCGTCCTCGAAATTAAAAGACAAACTAGCACTAGAACAAGCAATCACAATAAAATGAAAGAAAATACCTCACGGATCAAAAAGATAGGGGTATCGCTCGAGCATCTCATCCTTCCTCTCCCAAGTAGACTCCCCTAGAGAGTGATGTCTCCATGCGACGCGAATTAGAGGAATCGTTTGGTTCCTCAGTACCTTCTTTCGGTGATCCAGAATCTCCATTGACTGCTCTAGATATCTAAGAGTTGGGCCCACCTCTATCTCCGAGTGGTCCAATACGTGACTAGGATCTGCCACGTACCATCTCAGCTGTGACACGTGGAACACATCATGTACTCCCTCTAATGCTGGTGGAAAATCTAGTCTGTAGGCCACTACATCGATCATCGCAAGAACACCGAAGGGTTCGATATACCGTGGACTAAGCTTCCCGCCTCCACCAAAGCGAATCGTGTCCCATGTTGGAGAAATCCTCAGGAACACTAGATCGCTAACCTAGAACAAAACTCAGCCTTAACACGCAATCTAAAATAAAGCAATCACAAGCAACACAAATCAAAACCTATACCTGAAACTCTAAGGGTCTCCGGTGGCTATCGGTCCAATGCCGATGTCTGTCCTGCGCCACCCGAAGTCTATCTCTAATCAGCTTGACCTTCTCCGTTGCATCCACAACCATCTCTGGCCCCAACAAATCCCTCTCACCAACATCATCCCAGTATAACGGAGTGCGGCATCTCCGTCCATACAATGCCTCAAATGGTGACATCTTAATACTGGCCTGGTAGCTGTTGTTATAAGAAAACTCTACCAGGTGAAGGTGATCCTCTCAAGAGCCTCCAAAGTCCAAAACACAGGTGTGTAGCATATCCTCGAGAGTCTGAATAGTCCTCTCTGACTGCTCGTCTGTCTGAGGGTGATATGCGGTACAAAACTTGAGCTGGGTACCCAAGCTAGCCTACAAACTCCTCCAGAAATGGGACGTGAAGTGACTATTCTGATCCGAGATGATGCTCACAGGAACTTTATGTAATCTAAAAATCTGTCGCACATACATCTCCGCTAGCTTCTCCGTAGACACACCCACTTTAAATGGCAAGAAGTGGGCCGATTTGATCAACCTGTCTACGATGACCCAAATCGCATCTTTTTCTCCTGGAGAATACGGAAGTCCCGATACAAAATCCATCGTCACATGATCCTATTTTCATTCTGGAATAGGTAAAGACTGAAGTAGTCCTCCTGGCCTATGTCTCTCCGCCTTTACCTGCTGATATACCAGACATCTGGATACGAAGCTTGCCACCTCCCGCTTCATACCATTCCACCAAACATGCTCCCGTATGTCCTTATACATCTTGTTGGCACCTGGATGCATAGAGTACTGAGATCGATACGCCTCCTGAAGAACCTCCTTACGTAAAGCTCTACTCGGCACACACAATCGGGTACCATATCGCAATGATCTATCCTCTGCAATACTGAAGTCTTCTACCAATCCCATCCGGACTTGCACTCTGATACTCCTCAGAGACTCATCCTCAAATTTTGTGGCTCTAATCCGGTCTATCAACTCTGACTGTACCTAAAGTCCCCACATATGTGTCGTGACTCTAGGAACTAACACCTCAATACCGAAGCTATCAAGATTGACCAATAAATGTATGTCCCTCATCAAGTACATAGCCACTGGATACCTGCTCAAGGCATCAGTGACTACGTTGGCCTTTCTTAGATGATACTACAAGAATATGTTGAAGTCCTTCATCAGCTCCAACCACCTCCTCTGCTGCCTCATGTTCAGTTTTTTTTATGTGAACACGTACTTTAAGCTCTTGTGGTCTGTGAAGATCTCCACACACTCTCCGTACAGGTAGTATTTCTATAGCTTTAGAGAAAAAATAATCGCTGCCAACTCCAAATCATAGGTGGGGTAGTTCTTCTCATGAGGACGTAATTGCCTGGAAGCATAGGCAATTATCTTTATGTTCTGCTGAAGAACACAACCCATACCCTTTCCTGAAGCATCACTATAGATGGTGAATCCACCTGTCCCTGATGGCAACGTCAATACTGGAGCTGTCGTTAACCTCTTCTTTAGCAACTCAAAGGTGACCTGACACTCCTTTGTCTAGACGAACTCTACGTCTTTCCTGGTCAGCCTACGCATCGGCTCCGCAATCCTGAAAAAGTCCTGAACAAATCTTCGGTAGTAACCTGCCAATCTAAAAACTCCTGATCTCTGCCACTGAACTCGGGATAGACCATGACTCAACTGCTGAAATCTTCTTCGGGTCCACTAAGATCCCGTCTCCTGTCACCACATGCCCAAGGAATTCAACCTTATCAAGGAAGAACTCACACTTCGATAACTTGCCATAAAGCTTCTCCTTCCTGAGGGTCTCCAGGACTATCCTAGGTGCTTCTCATGCTCCTCCGAGGTCTTCGAATATATCAATATGTCATCAATGAATACCACCATAAACTGATCAAGGTACTGATAAAACACCTTATTCATCATATTCATGAATACCGTCGGGGCATTAGTCAACCCAAACGGCATCACCAAGAACTCGAATGGCCTTATCGAGTCCTGAAAGATGTCTTCGGAATATTTTTCTTCTTCACTTTCACCTGGTGGTACCCGGACCTCAAGTTTATCTTTAAGAATACCTTCGCTCCTCTCAACTGATCGAAAATATTATCTATCCTCGGCAGCAGATATTTGTTCTTGATAGTGAGGTTGTTTAGAGCCCTGTTGACAATATACATGTGTACCGACCTATCCTTCTTCAGTACAAACAATATCGGAGCACCCCACGGTGATGAACTAGACCAGATAAAGCCTTTGTCCTGTAACTCATCCACCTGCTTCTTCAACTCTGCCAGTTCGCTATTGTTTACCCTATAGACGTGCTGAGATATTAGCTCTATGCCTGGTACCAAGTCTATAGAAAACTCCATATCTCTGTCTAGTCATAACCCCGGTAACTCCTCCAAAAATATATCCATGTACCCTATAATAATAGGATGTGGCAGCTCTTGTTCTTCCACCATAGCTCCATAGAAGACTCCCTCACTCTGCTCCACAGCTCCTCTGGTGAACTCAAACTCTGGCTCCCCTGGCGGCTGAAACAAAACTCTGCCTCTACGACAATCGATGCTAGCATGGTGCCTACTCAACCAATCTATCCCGAATACAATATCGTAGCTCAAAAGTGGCATTATGAGTAAGTACACGCTTAACTCCCGACCTCCCAATGTGACTCTCCAATTATTGCAAATATCACTAACCAGGATAATGCCACCCTCGGTCATGATCTTGCAAGTCCTAGCCAACGGTTCAGCCTCCAAATAATGTTTAAGAGCAAAAGATACAAATACAAACTATGAGAAGCACCCAAATCAAATAAAGCATGAGTTAAAAAAATCAAAGAGAACTGAACTTGAAATTATGTCCCCCTCTGGCTTGATATCCTTAACCATTATGGCGAAGGCTCGCCCCTGGGTGCACCTCTCTGCTGTTGCTGGTGCTAGGCGAATCTTTGCTTCTATGTCGAAAGTGGAGGTCCCCTCTGCTGGCCTCCAGGTGCTGGAAGTGCTTTGACTAGTCCTCTCTGAGCGGCTGCTCCACCCTGAGCTGGACAAGTCTGAATCGCTGGACAATCCTTTAACTGATGGGCGAATCATCCGCAAGACAAATAGGTCCCCAGCCTCTTCCAGCAAATGTCTCTAGTATGTCCCGCCTTCCCACAGTAGGCATACTGGACAACGGTATGGGTCTGCCTCTGTGGTTGCTGCTGAAAATGTCCTCGAGCTGGTGCCTGGTGCTGATGTTGAAATGTTCTCGGCTGCTGCTGCTGCTAAAAATGGGGACGCTTGGCAGGTCCTGCGCTGCTACTCGCACCTCCCGTAATATCTCAGCCCCTCTTGGGCTTGAGATCCAGATCCTGCTCGGCAACCTGAGCATCTACTAAAATATCCTTATGTCACAGTGCGATAGCCCAAAGTATGCGACTTAATCTTCTTCACCAGCCCCTTCCTGAACTTTCGGGCTTGGTCTCCTGGATCCCGAACCATAGCTGGTGCAAAGCGGCTCAAGCGTCAGCACTCTACGACGTACTCATCTACCGACATATTCTCTTATTCTAAGTCATGGAAATGACTCTCCAAGGCTCCCAAGGCTACGTCAGGAAAGAAAATCTCCTTAAAAAGATCTTTGAAATCATTCCATGTAAGTCCCAGAGCAGTTAGTCTCGGCTCCGTGCGGTACCATATAAGCGCAATGCCAAACATCTGACTGCCAGCTGCCTCTATCTATAGGTCCTCTAGAATCTGAGCTAATCGTATGTTTCTCTCCATGTCCTCCAACCAGTCGTCTGCATAGAGAATTCCCTCGGTTCCCTTAAAATCTCGAGGTCCCATCCTCTTAAAATTAACTATAGTCCCTGGCTTCTTCTGCTGTTGTTGCTGACCAGGTTGCTGCTGGCCAACCCTCTCTACTGCTTGTAGAGCCACCTGGTGAGCATTCTTCATGCTCTCCCTCATCAACTCTGTCTGCCTCTGTTGTGCCTCCGCCTGCATCCGTTGTGCCTCAGCTTGAATACGCTGAGCTTCCGCCACCATCCTCTGGACATCCACCATGTCCTGAATCAATGCAAGAAACTGTGCCACATCAACAGGCACACCTCCCGAAAAAAGAAATTACGATAGTGGAGGAAGGTCCTCTGTAACAGCTGGAGCAGCTCCCCGAACAGGTGAGGGAGGAGGACCCCCAAAAACTGCTAAAACTCCTACTCAAACAGGCAAAGCAGGAGAAGCAACGCCAGCTGCCTGGGTATGAGGTCGAGATGTAGCAGATCTCTCAGAACCTGCTGTTACACTCAAGCGGACGAATCTGACCTTCGGAGACATCCTGAAGATAGATTAAAATAAAAGAAGTCAATAAGGTACAAGATACGATATTATCAAAGAAGGACAATAATATCTAAAGAAAGAAATTATTTAGAATGATAAGGATAACAAAATAAACAGATTAGAAATTTTTCTAGTTATGATTGAGTATACTCTCATCGATGACCTATATCCTACAGCAGGCTCATAGTAATACTCTAAGTCTGAGCACTACTACGAATCACACTAGTTGCGACCTCGACCTGCATGGGCCACCATAAAAATGTGTCAGGACCCGCACCCGGATGATCGGACATGAATACTTGGAAACACCCAGAATACGTCATAACATGATGTATAACACTGTACAAGGTCATCAATACTAACTATCATATCTCACGATATCAATATCCTAACCTGTCAATGCTAATCTCAACTCTATAAGGAGGACAAGATAAATATATAAAGAAATAACAATAATCAATCACGATAATCTATAAGGAAGAGAAATGGCACAAAAATGATATAAAAGGATCAAAGAATTCGAGAAATATACATCACAACATCAATGAGTCTAGAGTCTAGCTATCTCAACAATATCAGTCTCAATATAGTGCAAGTCAAAATCTCAAGTCTAATAATCCAATACAAAAAGAAATGCTAGGCTCCAAGTCTCCACTAGTGGATCCGCTACTGGAACGGGATCCTCCTGAAGCTCCTGAGTGTAACCCTCGTCTACTCCGGATCCATAGTATGTGGGACAAAAGGCATCGAGATCCTCTAAATTTTTTTATCCAATCAGAAAAGGAGAGAAGCACATAAACTAACAAAAGTTCCAATTATATTGACAAAGACTATAAAATAGTGAGTAATAAATATACATGATAGAAATAAAATACTGGAATATAAATAACTGAAAAGAGATAATCATCATATCACAGGTACATGGTAAGTAATGGAAAATAGGTAATGTAAATACTAGCAAGTGTGAACTGAAATAGAAAATAGAAATACTAGCTAAGTGCCTTAAAAAATTAGTTTGTTATGTAATCGATTTGGGACTAGATCAGGCTTGCTAGATATGATTAGCTATGATACATGTAAGGTCAGGCTAACCATCTGGTTAGCTATGATGCATGTAAGGTTAGTCTAATCATATGTAGCAAGCTATGAGGCATGTAAAATGGTCAGGCTACACCCTACGTGTGGTGTGGGCGAGCTATGATGCATGCAAGGTGGGGTATGATCACATAACTTACTAATATTTCTTCATCTCCGACTAGTACAATGGATCCAATCACGACTCCTCATGATAGGTATCAATAATACTAGCCCGTGAATCCACTGTGTCAGGAATCATGTATAATACTACATAACTAGAATTATAGTAATTATCAAAATAATGGAAACTGTGAAAGAATGTACTCGCCTGCGGTCCTGAGCAAAGTAAAAATCGGGATCCAAAATGAAGTCACAATGACATAATATCAAATATTAATGTTAATTGGTGAATTAAAGGATGAGAAAGATTAACTAACTAAACATGATATTTCTAGGCCATGTCTAAGTCCAAACTAGGTTAACTAGGTCCACTAATCAATTTCTATATCATAATAGTCTATATGGACAACATCCGACTAATACTAGTCATCATTAGCTATACTAACTAATACTTAGCTAATATAGTGATACTAGTCACTGCTAGTTAATATAGGTTATGGTAAATAATATATCATACTAGGTATCATATACTTATATATATCTCTATAAAGTATTAGCCATAACACCCCCCTTATTTAACCATTACCCATTTTAATACTAACTTACGATAACTGTTACTAACTATATTAATACCAATCTTATATGACTGACTAAATATATATGATACTAACTAACCAATCTACATACTTGCCACTCCTGTTATATACTGGCAAGTGCTAAAACTAGATCTCCAATACCCCTATCTACTGCTAACTGATGAATAAAATAACACACACACACATGTGGACACTCCCCCCCCCCCCCCCACTGTGAACTGCTATAACTCATACACAAACTCATGTGCACAGTGGCTAAATCCCCCATAGTCTGAACCAAAACATCTACTACTAGAAGATGCTAAACCCTTGCTCAAGTGTGCCCTCCTTCTCATCTAACACCTACTGCTAACCAACTCATCTCACTTAAATACTCGAGCAATGTTCACAGCTCACTCATGAACTGACCACAGTCCACATTTATAGTCACTGCACTATAAGGTATCAGTCCTCACATCCTCCTCAGTGTTATACACACACATCCAAGTTAGACACTGGAACATACCTACACTGATACAAGGCCCCTTACCTAACATCTAACCCACTGTACACAGTCAGTCACTTCTCCTGACATGCCCGATCCCCCCCTCTATCTACTGCTTCTAACTCCATCACAGGCACACACTTGTGTGGTACTTAGAGACCCTCATACTCCTGCAACTGAGTCATATCCCAACTCGAGCACCTTACTGTCACTAACTACTTACAGATGCAATACACCCATACATGTGCTCGAGCACATTGCTCTTCCAACCTACTGAATCACTCAAACACAAGTGTATGCATCCAAAATACTAGCACCTAGTATATATATATACTAACACATAGAATAATATATATAGAACAATCTAACACTATGTATATATAGTCTATAATCTAACACAATCCAATATACCCATAACAAGTGTCAAATCAACAAACACTTGAAGAAAAATAATAGATACACCACCAACTCAAGTGTCAAAACTCACATTACTCAAATATAACTAAATATACATACCAAATATAGTTATAGATAGCTATTATGACTTGCTACAAGAGAAATTAGAATAAAATACATTCATATGCACAAAATCTCCAAATTGGAGCCCCGTATCACATCGTATCATACTGTATCGTGATACGGCCTACTCGTGCCCAATTATGGATACATAACTATTCTTCCAACCCCGATCTAAGTCTAATTAGGCTAAATTAGTCTTATGACACACACTTGATGTGTCAATCTCGTAACTTTCCCAAAATACACAAAAATCTATGTAGAAGTGTCAATTCTAAATAATTAGGCCTAGATCTTCATCCTATAGGTAGCCCTATGCCATTGGGGTGTTCCTAAGAGTCAAATGCATGATTTAGAACCTAATTAGAAGAAATTTTTAGAATTTACCAATTGGAAGATGGATTTCTAATGCAATACGAATTGGACACGATGTTGACACGATCTCCTCGCCAAACTCCTTCTTCTCCAAAGCTCCTAGCAATCCAAGTTCCCTGTGCTCCTTCAATAGTGAGAATGAGAGGAATTGAATATGGATGTGGTGAAAATTGATGGAGAATGGGTTGCTTGAGGAAGAAGAAAGAAAATTGGAGGGAAATAACAAATAAAATGAGATCTACTTTCTCTCCTCCCCTCTTAAGTGGCCGGCCCCTTAATGGGCATGGGTTTGGTTTGGGGAAGATCCAATATGCTCCTCTACAAGTTTCTAAAGGGTTCTAGTGAGTTCTTTTGTATTCTCCAAGTCTCTCCTAATTAATTAGGAATGGATCAAACTAATGGGAAGGAATATTCTATTCTCTAACTAACTAATCTTAATTAATTAATTACTAACCTTGTCATGACTAATTGGTTGGGCCATGGGCCTACTAGTTGGTTACTAACTAAGTTCATATACTAGGCCAAACTAACTAGCTAATGCAAAGGCCCAATAAATACTATAAATAATAAATAATACGATAGTAATAAATAATAAATATAATAATTCACAATAAATATCAAAAAGACCAAAATACCCCTCTAATGGAAATAGGTGGTTACAGTATTACGTCTTCAAACATGTTGTCTATACTCCTCGTGGAATTATATTCTGTTATATACATATTACCTCTGAACTATAGAAGCATGAAAATCATGCAGGCCGCATAGAGCTCACGCCACTTCAAAATAAAAGCAGGCCGCAGAGGAGCCACATAGAGCCCATGCGACCCGAACAACCAAGAAATTGGAGGCCGCATAAGAAGATCCCATGCAGCCTGAACAACCACGAAGTAAGGGGTCGCATGAGATCCCCTGAGCCGACATTCAATGCCTGTCAGAAGTTCTGACACACCACTCATCACCCAGAGCGCTTCGAGAATCGTGAGAGAGGCAGCGGCTCATAAAAATACGAAAAGTCATATCAGTGTATTAATAACTTCGTCAGATGTCCCATGCCACATGTTCCCTCATATGCTGCTATGGCCCTATGCAGACTCGTCATCATGCCGCCAAAGTGTCCATTCGACTAAGGCCAGATGAGAGCTTGCATACGGCCATAATGCCATACGACCGAAGTGTCCATAAGACCAAGGCCAAAGGAGAGGACATATGTAGCCAAGGCGATTATGAGGCCAAGATGTTATGTAAGATCTTTCCGTTGCAACCAAAGGATTTCTTACACAATCAGTACATACTACGTGTCCAGCTGACTGAGTCACGCACACAACCAAGATCTTATCAACATTATATCCCAACCGAGGCTACATGGAAGAATGCTCGTGGTATGCGGTTATAGTTGCAACCGTATTCTGTTGAAGGAGCCCTATGAGGCCACCAAACAGAGGCCTATGCGACACCTATAGCCCATCAGCAGGATGGTGCCTGTCAGCAGGATGGTTATAAATAGCAATGGTAGCATATCCCACAAACCACGTACGTGCACACAGACTCAAAAGAGAGAAAAGAGAAGAGAGCATTCTCATTCCCTCATCGGACCGTCAACGGAGTAAAGGAGTCGCTGCAGTACTCAATCTCCATTATCACATTCCCTAGATCAAAAATATTGTACTTAGATCTTCTGTCTATAATTTTTTTGTACTTTTTGTTTGTTGTTAAACAAAAGTTTTCCTAACGTACATTTAATGGAAAACAAGATGACAACTCTGCTGGGCACATCATTTTCCTCTAATGAGAAGGTCATGACGCAGTCCGACGCGTCGAAGCTGGGTTCGATCCAGAAGATGCTGGTTATACGCTTCGACCAGCAAGCCTTCGAAGAAATGCTCTTTGAGGGCAATGCTTCGCCAAGACTGGCAAAGCCTAAAAAGATCCGCAGGACATGGGTAGGCAAGGCTGTTGTGCCTCACCCAACTGTGGAGCATGCGCTCCCCATCTCTTTTACTGCTGCAGAAGACGCACATTATGCGTCCACCCGAGTTGTCCCCACTCATGCGACAGCCTTTTCTGACAAGGAAAGTGCTCAGCACTTGAGCTCTGGCAGAAAAAAATACTATGATGCCAGTAGTTCGAGTGCTAAGGCACGTTCCATATGGCCTCAACAAAGGCCGCATAAGAAGGCTCATGCGGCAACAGGATCCAGCCGCAGACATAAGGCTATATGCAGCCTCAACGGCAACAGAAGTTCAGTCTTCGATCGAATTTCATGCGGCGATGGTTCAGCAGGTCATGCTGAGAAAGAAAAATATGTAAACTTGGGAAACGGATAAGGTCGAGCTCTCCAAGCTAGGACGGGGAAGTCTAGGGCAGTGCGAGCTCTCCAAGCTCAAGCGACTGCTCATCCTGTAGATCGTCAGCAGGCAATGTTAACTGTTATGTGTGCCCCTGATAGAA
Organism: Iris macrosiphon; assembly: GCA_036927795.1. NCBI lineage: Eukaryota > Viridiplantae > Streptophyta > Magnoliopsida > Asparagales > Iridaceae > Iris > Iris macrosiphon. Next base: position 109,102,179 of record JAYESA010000017.1, read on the forward strand.
ATTTATACAAAACCGACCCATGTGTCCAGCCTGCAGCGACAAACGGATAAGGTCGATCTCGAAAGTCTTTCCTTAATGATCCGGGAAAAGTTTTTGTACGAACCCCAGGTCAGGAAGCAAAGGCAACGCCCACACACCCATGTGCTCGGTCTACCCATGTTCATAACGAGGGTGTACAGGTAAAGCACCCCTTGGTTGACTTGTGCAACATGATCAATCACAAGCGCAAAACAAGAGAAATAACTACGACATGTGAGGTATCCTCTCCAAGGCATCATTGTGCCAACATCGTCATCAACTGCTGTTGTGCCAAGTTAGTAGCACCTGCAGACAAATAGTCAGCATTCTAGTGACTGCGACTAAGAGCACCCATCCAGCAGCATCCCGGAGTGTAAACCCCCTCATTTTATTCTGTGAAAAGTTAGAGTGGATCTGGAAAATTTTGATGACAGTTGTTGAGGTTTAGCTTAGATATGTTTTATCTGGAATTTTAATCCATTTAATTAAATATTATTTCCTCCCTATCTTGGTCTATTTATTCGGAACCCATTTTCAGCCCACAAATTCCGTACAAATATTACACTCGACTCAACTCGCCAAATTAGGCACTGGACTTTTCTGACTGTTAAAATCAACTTTCGTGTGCTCTAAATTAATTGCGCAACATCCCGAAAATTGTAACCCGTATTTTATTTCGTGTCGGACACCTGTGTCGTTACCCTCAATTTTGAAGTACCAACTTAACCCGTTGAGCCGGACCAACTAAAGGGTCCAAGACTGACTCCAAGCCCCCACCATTTTTGGCCTTTGCGCCGTTTCCAGTTTTTGACCCCGCGGGCCCCAATTAAATTAAATTCGCGGGACGCGTTATCGTTAGTTTAATCGGGATTTATCAGCTCTGTAAATTATATTTTAATATTAAATTAATCCCAATGCCCTCCAAATTTGACCCGCGCCTGACGTGCAACGCCCCCTCACTATGACAATTTTAAATATATTTTTCTCCGCAATTTTTGCGTCATTTCATGTGACCATGCAAATTCCCGAATTTACGGGGGCTTATTTGCAATTAGCAAATTGTTGGCAACACCTCATTGGTCATGAGTATTAATTTGGGTCCCAAAATGGGGTCCCAAACCCAATTCCCTCATGAAGAAACCCACCCCTATTCATATTAAATCCCAACCACTCATTTTTCCTAGGAGAATCCTAACCACACATTCAAACCTCACATCTCCCTATAAAGTAACCTCTTCTCCCCACACCCTCAATACTCCACCGGCCCTAATCCCCATGAGAAAAACTTCTCTCTCTCCTCCTCCATAAATTCCTTCATGCAAAGGAAACTTCATACTTCTTCCTCCTTCATTTCTTCTTCTTCCTACTTCTCTTCTTCCTCCTGAGACCGGCCCGCCGACCGATTTGGCTCCGGCCAGTCGACCTCCGCGTCGACTCCGGCTACACCGCCGACCGGCCTGTGCGTATTCTCCCGCCGGCCTGAGTTCCCCCTGACCGGCTGCAGTCTCCCCAGCTCCCGTGCGTCCCGCCACCGGACGTCGATCTCTTCCCCCGCTGAAGCATCCCGCCGGCGCGGATCTCTTCCTCGCTCCGGCTGCAGTCAGCAGCGCCTGACTGTGCGTCCCGCCGGCGCCGTTCTTCATTCCCCCGCCGGCGCCGTGGATCTTTTCCCCCGCTGTACAAGCAGCCGACCCACCGGCCAACGCCGGCCACTCTCGCTGAAACCTTCCGCCGGGCAGCATCTACATCCCCCGCGCAGAGCCTCGCCGGACTGAGCATTCCGGCCGACCTGTTCCGGCTAACTCCCCACTTCTTCCATCTTCTCCACTACCACCCGGCCGGCCATCAACCTCGCCGAGACGAGGTCGACTACTCCTCTCTTTTATTTAAAATTCCAGATTTTGTTTTGATGATATATGTTGGTGTTTATGCATGTGAAATACTAGCTAGGGTTTGGGTTTAAGTATATGGATGGATAGGGTAGTGTGATATATATGAAGGTTGAGATTATTGATGTTTAAAATAAATAAGGAGGAGGTAGTGTTAAAAGAGACATAATATATTGCTAATGTTTGTATAGTGATGATAAATTATAGTGTAGTGAAACATTTGAACTAAAGGAAATATGGGTTTGTTATATGCAAATATTATTGAAATGTGGATGCTTACATATACATATGGACATAAGTTATCTAAGGATAAGTATTGATGGTTATGGATGGTAATTGGTTCGAGGATTATCGGTAGATAAGGTGCTTAGGGCTGTAATTATATTGATTGGCATATACAGGGTTGATAATAAATAATTAAGTCCAGTATTTTTCGGATAAATAGAAGATCGATGGAGGTTATAAAATACCTGCAAATGGAGAGCAGGTGAATAAATCCGGAATGAGTATTATATCAGATCACGAGACAAAGAATTGAGGACGGGAAATTAATAGATAATTTTGAGACTGAGTCTAGATGTAGCAGTGTGTAGTACACCAGTCTGTGGTAAAATAGATTATTGATTTAGATTGTATCTCTTCTCTAGGTATTGCGGGACCTGAGGACTTGGACGCAGTACCCGATCCCCGTCATCAGCAGCCGCACGCAGGCAAGTGTACCTTGCCTCCCAGTATTTCAGTTTACAGATATTGTTTTTCTTATTGTACATTGTGCGCTTGTTTACGTTGATGTTCGATATTCCGTGTCCGGTTCACAACCGGGTGTTGACATTTGACTTAACGACTTAGATTAATTACTGTTGCTTCATAGCACCTCGATGCACGTACCAGAGTACATCGATACCCCAGGACACATTTATACACTGTGTTCGTGCCAGATTCCTGTATCCTGATACTGACATCATGACCAGAGACTGGGATGACCATAGGGTCACGTCTGTTGAGTTAACTTCTGTGTATGTCAAGACTGTAGTTAGAGGTTCAGGTTCAACGCACAATCGTTGACCGCTTGGGAAGGGGAAGACAGTTACTAGACGTTTGGGCTACTCTGTACGCGCTGATATATATGTAGTATTTTCTAGTGTAGCCTGTTTCACCCGTGTGACTCTTTGCCCGGAGCTGCGGTACGTGCCGTGTGTTTCCGTGTCCGGAGCTACGGTTTTATTTTGGACGGCCCACGCGTCGAACGTTGTCTTTAAACTGTGTCACACTTGTTTGGTTGTACTAGTCTACCCTGTTGTCGCACTTGTACTATCTGTTTACCTGGCATGTTATTTTCTTGTACCTTATTACGTCCCTCTGAGGACCTGGTTCCCTTCCAGGTGTAGGTCACGAGGATTATCCGGAGGAGTACGGACCGGGCATCTATCCAGCAGCTGTACTCACTGCCGAGGACGAGGTCATTCCTGAGGACTTCGCCTGATCGCTGGTAGTGACTCTTTCCTTGGGACGGTATCTCTACCTAGTTACCTGCTACCGTCCCAAGTTATCTTATTGCTTATTTCCATTCCAGTTTATTTGTGCTAGCGGGTTTGTCCCCGTGTGACTACTCTAGTGTTTGTACTTGATACTATTTGGACATTTCCTTTCTGCACATTAGTCGTTGTATTTACTTCTATCGTGCTCTTATATTTCTGCCTGTGGATGAGATTTAGATTTAGTTTACTTGTGTTATGTGTTGGGTTATTCATTGTACTTCACAGCTTAAGTGTACTCCGACGGGCCCATTGGATTGGAAAGCCCGCCGAAGTACACTGCTGGCCATTGCCACGTGGCTCGGTTCCTTATCCATGGAACCGGGGCGTGACAAGATTTTTGTGGTGGCCCATGCAGGTCAAAATTTAAATCGTCTTGGTCACCTAACTGTGCCAAGCGAGCCTGCAAATTAGGAATAGAGTTAGAAATCTCATCTGCAAAGTTTGAAACCTTCACATGACACCTCTATCTCGATATCGTTTATCCAATTGCATCTTGTTTATTTTCCTCAAACGCTGATCGCAGTCATGACTTCTTTTCAGAGTTATGAATCTCCGCAGTGGACGTATCGCGCAGCCTGGCGACGTTCCCCGAGACGCAGGATCATCCGGGGAACCGGATCTGGAGCAGGTCCTTCTACTGACTCTAGCTCCCATGGGACAGTCATCAGGACACCCCGGCATGCCAACGGGCGGACACCAGACTCCACATCAGGCAGGACCTGAGGATCAGAGGATCCCGAGTCAGGAGGAGCAGCAGCTACCACCTCCTCCACCATTTCCGCCCCAGATGCCCTATATGCCATTCCCCACAGGGCAACCGATGGACGGAACCCAGATGTTCCAAATGATGTTTGCGATGATGCAGGCCCAGCAGGCCCAGCAGCAGGCCCAGCAACAGGCTCAGCAGCAGGCCCAGCAGGCTCAGCAGCACCAGGCTGAGGCCTTGAGAGAGAGCATCGTGACGGCCTTGGGGCAGGCGACACCACCCGCATGTGCGCCGACGAGAGGGTCTGTCATAGACTTCCGTCGTTTGATACCGTAACCTTTTGCGGGCACCGAGGAGCCGACGGAGGTCCACGCTTGGCTCACCGGCATTCAGCACCAGCTAGAGGCTACTAACCTCCCCCGACACCGATGGATGACGGCTGTCAGGATGCAGCTCACCGGCAACGCTCATCACTGGTGGCTTTCCGAGGAGGAGCGTTTGGGACCGGATCGCGTCACCTGGGAAGAGTTCTCCAGACTCTTCCAGGAGATGTACATACCCTCTACCGCCCGAGCAGAGCTTCGGAGCAGATTCCAGAACCTCATCCAGGGGAGTATGACTTTAGAGGAATACAATTCTGAGTTCCTCCGCCTGAGCAGATTTGCACCATACCTGATCCCCACTGAAGAAGCAAAGGCCGAGAAGTTCTTTGAGGGCCTGAGATATGAGAACCAGAAGCTTATCGGGTCCACAGCCTACACCACTTACTCCGAGGTACTACTTGCAGCACGACGCCAAGACCGTATCAGCAAGTTGGAGGCTAGTCATAAACGCCCCTTTGCGACGACATCAGCAGTCCGAGCCCCGCAGGGAGGACCTGCGAAGCGTCCTTTGGTACAGCAGCAACACCAAAGGGCAGCACCACAGCAGGGTGCAGTCATTCCCACTTGCCATTTCTGCGGCAAGAAGGGACATATATTGAGGGACTGCCGACGGAGATTGGGCGCTTGCTTGAGATGCGGATCGGACCAGCATGCAGTCCGAGATTGCCCAGATCAGAGGGATCCAGCACAGATGGTTCACCGACCAGCCCTGCCAGCGCCGAGGCCTTATCAGCAGCCTCCTGGGCCGAGGCCACCCTACGCAGGAGCTGGAGCACAGCGACCCCCAGCACCAGGAGTGAACCAGAGGAGGCCACCTTTGGCTCCACAGGGAGAGCGATACCAGCAGGTTCAGCAGCAGCAGCAGAGGGCACCGGCACCGAGGCAAGGACAGGCCTATGCTATGACCATCGAGGAGGCTGAGACAGCAGGAGAAGTGATAGCAGGTACAATTTTAGTAGCTACATTACCAGCATTAGTCCTATTTGATTCTGGTGCCACACACTCTTTTATAGCTGCTAGTTTCGTGGCTACCCATAGAATAGCCACTGCACCCCTTCCGAAGGTCAAGAGGATTCTTACGGGAGGTAGAATAGTACCTGTTAGTGACACTTGTAGGTCATGTTCAGTAGTTGTCTGCGGGCGAGAGATGCGTGCCCGATTTTTGGTTTTCTCCATGCCGGACTATGACATTGTCCTAGGCATGGATTGGTTGAGCCAATACCACGCAACGCTAGATTGCCATCGTGGTTGTGTCATCTTTAGACCCCCAGATCACCCAGAGTTTGAGTTCCTTCGGGGAGCCCGAGAGCATGGTGTCCAATATACCCTAGCGGCACACATTGCAGAAGGTGAACCGATGTACCCTCACTTTATAGCAGAGTTTGAGGATGTGTTTCCAGAGGATCTCCCAGGACTGCCACCTGACCGAGAGATTGAGTTCACTATAGAGTTGACTCCAGGAGCCGAGCCAGTTACTTCTCCCGTTTATAGACTAGCACCGAAGGAGTTGGTTGAGCTGAAGGTACAAGTAGATGATCTCTTAGAAAAGGGTTTCATTCGGGCTAGTGTATCTCCATGGGGAGCACCCATTCTATTCGTACCGAAGAAGGACGGGACGGTACGCTTGTGTATCGATTACAGGGCGCTAAATGCTGTAACGATAAAGAACAAGTATCCACTACCGCGCATCGATGATTTGTTTGATCAGCTTAGCGGTGCTTGTGTATTCTCGAAGATCGACCTCAGATCCGGATATCATCAGATCAAGGTACGGAAAGAGGACATCCAGAAGACGGCCTTTCGGACGAAGTATGGCCACTATGAGTTTTTAGTCATGCCGTTTGGTTTAACCAACGCGCCAGCAGTATTCATGTGTTTGATGAACAATGTTTTCCACCAGTACTTAGATAAGTTCGTGGTGGTATTTATAGACGATATCCTGATATATTCCAAGAGCCAGGAGGAGCATGAGAGACATCTCAGGATTGTGTTAGAGACGCTGAGACATGAGAGGCTGTACGCCAAACTCAGCAAATGTGAGTTTTGCTTGGACAGAGTACCATTTCTGGGACACATAATCACCGGAGATGGACTATCAGTGGATCCGGAGAAGATAGCTGCAGTAGAGACCTGGCCTACCCCTACATCAGTTACAGAGGTGAGGAGTTTCCTCGGACTTGCTGGATATTACCGGAGGTTCGTGGAAAACTTTTCGAGGATAGCTGCGCCCATGACGCGACTGACGCATAAGGGCGAAGAGTTTATCTGGACCGACGAGTGTCAGGCGGCTTTCGATGAGCTGAAGAAGCGTCTGACATCAGCACCGATTTTGATACTGCCTTCCGGATCAGGAGGATTTGTAGTGTACAGCGATGCGTCAGGGAGCGGATTGGGATGTGTACTGATGCAACACGGCAAGGTGATAGCCTACGCATCGAGACAGTTGAGAGTTCATGAAAAGAACTATCCGACGCACGACTTGGAGCTAGCTGCGGTGATATTTGCACTAAAGCTATGGAGACATTACCTTTATGGTGAGCGTGTTGAGATTTATACAGATCATAAAAGCCTGAAGTATGTCTACACGCAGAAGGAGCTCAATATGAGGCAGAGACGCTGGCTAGAGTTGATGACAGATTATGACATTGAGCTGTAGTACCACCCTGGCAAGGCGAACGTCGTAGCAGATGCCTTAAGCAGGAAGCCCATGGCATACTTTCTGACGACGCAGCGACAGTTGCTAGAGGATCTCCAAGAGCTTGGGATAGAGATCGTATTGCCAGGCATGGATGGACAGATGGCCAGTCTTAAGGTTCAGTCTACTTTGATTGAGAGGATCAAGGCAGCATTGTCTACAGATGCGAGATTTCGACGGCTGCGAGAGAGAACAGAAGCCGGCCTGCAGACGGGACTCAGGATTCATGAAGACGGAACGCTGAGGTGCGGAGAACGCCTATATGTTCCGAGTGGCGAGCTACGCCAAGAGTTGATGACAGAGGCTCATAGCTCGATTTATTCTATTCATCCCGGGGGTACGAAGATGTACCGAGACTTGAGACAGCATTTTTGGTGGCATGGGATGAAGAGAGAAATTGCAAGATTTGTGGCGAAGTGTTTAGTTTGTCAGCAAGTCAAGGCTGAACATCAGAGGACTGCAGGATTATTGCAGCCACTCCCCATTCCCGAGTGGAAGTGGGAACACATTACCATGGACTTCGTCACAGGATTCCCGCGAAGCCCTAGCGGGAAAGATGCAGTTTGGGTTGTAGTAGACAGACTCACCAAGTCTGCACATTTCTTGCCCTTCAGAGTTGGGCAATCCACCGAGATACTAGCTGACATGTATATGAGGCAGATAGTACGATTACATGGAGTGCCTGTCAGCATCATATCGGATCGTGATTCCAGATTCACGTCACACTTTTGGCGGAGTATGCAGGAGAGCCTAGGAACTCGTCTCAAGTTCAGCACTGCGTATCATCCACAGACTGACGGACAGTCAGAGCGCACGATACAGATATTAGAGGATATGTTGAGAGCGTGCATGATTGATTTTAGAGGATCTTGGGAGGACCATCTACACTTGGTGGAATTCTCCTACAATAACAGTTACCAGGCTAGCATACAGATGGCACCCTATGAGGCACTGTACGGCAGGAAATGTAGGTCGCCAGTTTGTTGGAGTGACGTGGGAGAGCGTCAGATACTTGGTCCGGAATTGGTGACACAGACAGTAGAGAAGGTCAAGCAGATTCAGAGACACCTGCGCGCAGCACAGGACAGACAGAAACACTGGGCAGATGCGCACCGCAGACCATTGGAGTTCAAGGAGGGTGACCACGTATTTTTGAGGATATCGCCCACTCGTGGTACCATCAGATTCAGAGGCAGAGGCAAGCTGAGTCCGAGGTATATCGGACCTTTCGACATTTTGGAACGAGTTGGCGAAGTGGCTTACCGTCTTGCATTACCTCCATCATTAGAGGGAGTACATGACTTATTTCACGTATCGCAGCTGAGAAGATATGTCGCAGACCCTAGCCACGTGCTTGATCATTCGGAGATTACAGTCGGGCCTAGTCTGTCATACGTAGAGCAGCCAGTTGAGATTCTCGATCGCAGCGAGAAGACTTTGAGAGGACAGACGATTCGACTGGTCAGAGTGGCATGGAAGCACCATTCACCAGGCGAGTCTACTTGGGAGCGCGAGGATTCTATTCGGCAGCGATTCCCGTACTTATTTGAGGAGCAAGGTACGAATTTACGTACGACAGTTTAATTACTAGTTAAATTAAATTCTGTTAGTTATTATCGTGCTTTACTTTTAATTTCGGGGACGAAATTTTTCTAAGTTGGGAAGAATGTAAACCCCCTCATTTTATTCTGTGAAAAGTTAGAGTGGATCTGGAAAATTTTGATGACAGTTGTTGAGGTTTAGCTTAGATATGTTTTATCTGGAATTTTAATCCATTTAATTAAACATTATTTCCTCCCTATCTTGGTCTATTTATTCGGAACCCATTTTCAGCCCACAAATTCCGTACAAATATTACACTCGACTCAACTCGCCAAATTAGGCACTGGACTTTTCTGACTGTTAAAATCAACTTTCGTGTGCTCTAAATTAATTGTGCAACATCCCGAAAATTGTAACCCGTATTTTATTCCGTGTCGGACACCTGTGTCGTTACCCTCAATTTTGAAGTACCAACTTAACCCGTTGAGCCGGACCAACTAAAGGGTCCAAGACTGACTCCAAGCCCCCACCATTTTTGGCCTTTGCGCCGTTTCCAGTTTTTGACCCCGCGGGCCCCAATTAAATTAAATTCGCGGGACGCGTTATCGTTAGTTTAATCGGGATTTATCAGCTCTGTAAATTATATTTTAATATTAAATTAATCCCAATGCCCTCCAAATTTGACCCGCGCCTGACGCGCAACGCCCCCTCACTATGACAATTTTAAATATATTTTTCTCCGCAATTTTTGCGTCATTTCATGTGACCATGCAAATTCCCGAATTTACGGGGGCTTATTTGCAATTAGCAAATTGTTGGCAACACCTCATTGGTCATGAGTATTAATTTGGGTCCCAAAATGGGGTCCCAAACCCAATTCCCTCATGAAGAAACCCACCCCTATTCATATTAAATCCCAACCACTCATTTTTCCTAGGAGAATCCTAACCACACATTCAAACCTCACATCTCCCTATAAAGTAACCTCTTCTCCCCACACCCTCAATACTCCACCGGCCCTAATCCCCATGAGAAAAACTTCTCTCTCTCCTCCTCCATAAATTCCTTCATGCAAAGGAAACTTCATACTTCTTCCTCCTTCATTTCTTCTTCTTCCTACTTCTCTTCTTCCTCCTGAGACCGGCCCGCCGACCGATTTGGCTCCGGCCAGTCGACCTCCGCGTCGACTCCGGCTACACCGCCGACCGGCCTGTGCGTATTCTCCCGCCGGCCTGAGTTCCCCCTGACCGGCTGCAGTCTCCCCAGCTCCCGTGCGTCCCGCCACCGGACGTCGATCTCTTCCCCCGCTGAAGCATCCCGCCGGCGCGGATCTCTTCCTCGCTCCGGCTGCAGTCAGCAGCGCCTGACTGTGCGTCCCGCCGGCGCCGTTCTTCATTCCCCCGCCGGCGCCGTGGATCTTTTCCCCCGCTGTACAAGCAGCCGACCCACCGGCCAACGCCGGCCACTCTCGCTGAAACCTTCCGCCGGGCAGCATCTACATCCCCCGCGCAGAGCCTCGCCGGACTGAGCATTCCGGCCGACCTGTTCCGGCTAACTCCCCACTTCTTCCATCTTCTCCACTACCACCCGGCCGGCCATCAACCTCGCCGAGACGAGGTCGACTACTCCTCTCTTTCATTTAAAATTCCAGATTTTGTTTTGATGATATATGTTGGTGTTTATGCATGTGAAATACTAGCTAGGGTTTGGGTTTAAGTATATGGATGGATAGGGTAGTGTGATATATATGAAGGTTGAGATTATTGATGTTTAAAATAAATAAGGAGGAGGTAGTGTTAAAAGAGACATAATATATTGCTAATGTTTGTATAGTGATGATAAATTATAGTGTAGTGAAACATTTGAACTAAAGGAAATATGGGTTTGTTATATGCAAATATTATTGAAATGTGGCATATGGACATAAGTTATCTAAGGATAAGTATTGATGGTTATGGATGGTAATTGGTTCAAGGATTATCGGTAGATAAGGTGCTTAGGGCTGTAATTATATTGATTGGCATATACAGGGTTGATAATAAATAATTAAGTCCAGTATTTTTCGGATAAATAGAAGATCGATGGAGGTTATAAAATACCTGCAAATGGAGAGCAGGTGAATAAATCCGGAATGAGTATTATATCAGGTCACGAGACAAAGAATTGAGGACGGGAAATTAATAGATAATTTTGAGACTGAGTCTAGATGTAGCAGTGTGTAGTACACCAGTCTGTGGTAAAATAGATTATTGATTTAGATTGTATCTCTTCTCTAGGTATTGCGGGACCTGAGGACTTGGACGCAGTACCCGATCCCCGTCATCAGCAGCCGCACGCAGGCAAGTGTACCTTGCCTCCCAGTATTTCAGTTTACAGATATTGTTTTTCTTATTGTACATTGTGCGCTTGTTTACGTTGATGTTCGATATTCCGTGTCCGGTTCACAACCGGGTGTTGACATTCGACTTAACGACTTAGATTAATTACTGTTGCTTCATAGCACCTCGATGCACGTACCAGAGTACATCGATACCCCAGGACACATTTATACACTGTGTTCGTGCCAGATTCCTGTATCCTGATACTGACATCATGACCAGAGACTGGGACGACCATAGGGTCACGTCTGTTGAGTTAACTTTTGTGTATGTCAAGACTGTAGTTAGAGGTTCAGGTTCAACGCACAATCGTTGACCGCTTGGGAAGGGGAAGACAGTTACTAGACGTTTGGGCTACTCTGCACGCGCTGATATATATGTAGTATTTTCTAGTGTAGCCTGTTTCACCCGTGTGACTCTTTGCCCGGAGCTGCGGTACGTGCCGTGTGTTTCCGTGTCCGGAGCTACGGTTTTATTTTGGACGGCCCACGCGTCGAACGTTGTCTTTAAACTGTGTCACACTTGTTTGGTTGTACTAGTCTACCCTGTTGTCGCACTTGTACTATCTGTTTACCTGGCATGTTATTTTCTTGTACCATGTTACGTCCCTCTGAGGACCTGGTTCCCTTCCAGGTGTAGGTCACGAGGATTATCCGGAGGAGTACGGACCGGGCATCTATCCAGCAGCTGTACTCACTGCCGAGGACGAGGTCATTCCTGAGGACTTCGCCTGATCGCTGGTAGTGACTCTTTCCTTGGGACGGTATCTCTACCTAGTTACCTGCTACCGTCCCAAGTTATCTTATTGCTTATTTCCATTCCAGTTTATTTGTGCTAGCGGGTTTGTCCCCGTGTGACTACTCTAGTGTTTGTACTTGATACTATTTGGACATTTCCTTTCTGCACATTAGTCGTTGTATTTACTTCTATCGTGCTCTTATATTTCTGCCTGTGGATGAGATTTAGATTTAGTTTACTTGTGTTATGTGTTGGGTTATTCATTGTACTTCACAGCTTAAGTGTACTCCGACGGGCCCATTGGATTGGAAAGCCCGCCGAAGTACACTGCTGGCCATTGCCACGTGGCTCGGTTCCTTATCCATGGAACCGGGGCGTGACACGGAGAGCATGTGCAAACACCAGAGGAGGAAGAGCTTCCCTTCTTCTAATGTTACTCTTCTTAGAAATCCTCCTCCATGAGGGGAGGTCGAAAGTCTAGCACATGCAATCCTTCACTCTCATATAGTGGGTCAAGGAACCAGAGGCAAGCGACAGTGCCGACAGAAGGAGTATTCCTGGTTATGTGCTCGAAAAAAAAATTATTAGCTGCTAGGGGTAGCCCTTTCTTGAGACCTAGATGACTCTGCAAGCTGGGGGGTAGTGATCCCTCAGAATCCTACAATAACCCAATGTTCCGAGGAGACGGAGATTCTCTAGGAACCGATGCTGAGATTCCTGGGGATAGCCACCCTCATCAGGAAGACACAGCTTCCTACGAATTCGAAGAGGATGTGTCGCTGTTAACATTCCCTGAGGACTATTCACTGCAAGAGTCCAAGGCAAAAAGTGCAACGTCCACCGCTCCATCCATTTTTTCCTATGTAAGAATGGTAAATATGGAAGAGGATGATCACGAGGTCCCCATCGATCGATAGGGCCTCGAGACCCTTGAGGTCATAATGAAAACCATGAGCGCGTCAATGCAAGCCTTGACCCAGACAATGATGAAGATCAAGGCAAACATGGCCTCACAGGAACCGAGGGCTTCAGGTCAGGCAAGCCTGGATCTTGGGATGAATGGGGACTCAAATGAAACCGCTCTACCCGTTGGCGGCAATCACGCCCTGCCCGGGTTATATGCTCCTTCTGTAGTAGATGACGCCCGAGAAGCAATAAGGGAAGTACGAGAACTTCGGACTTGCCTCGACTCCATGGGTTATCGGAACACGTTGCGCAAGCTAGGGATATGCTAATCTTATCCCCTCGGATGGAGAGATGTGTTATAACCGCTCAAATATAAGTCCTCCAACATCACTTCCTTTGACGAGAAGATATCTTTCCTTTAATACATAAGTTACTTCGAGACCGTGATGGGGCATCTGCCTCGCAATGTTGCTCTCCTCACTAAGCTCTTTGACAGCGCATTGTCAGAAGTAGCCTTCGACTGGTTCAGTAGTCTCCAAGACAATTGTATCTCATCGTTTGATGACCTTAAAAGCCTTTTTCTTGCCCAATTTTATGTCGGAGGAAATAATGTGACGATGTCCTCTCTGATGGACATCATGCAATAGGAAAATAATCCTGTATGGGAATACATCGAATGATACAGGCAAGTGGTGCTAAAATTATCCCTAGAAATCTTAAGTCCACACTGATGGACACATGTCAGAGGAATCTACTACCAGCAGTCAAACTCTGGATGGACGATACTCAGTTTAAAGACTGGACGACTTTTATCATAAATGTTGTTAGCACAGAAAACAAGGTGAAGGACGTCTGACTCTTGAGAATACAGATCTCCGTCACTGATGATAGGGGAATATATTTGAACAACAACCACAATAACATCAATAATATTCGTGATGGCAAGGGAAAGCATGCCCTTGTCGCCAATGTAGCTAAGAAATTCGAACAGAAGCTTGCATAGGCTCTGAAATTGAAGAAAACTTACTCTTTCGAAGATAATGACGTCATGAAAATCTTTCACGTGATAATGAAGAGAAGCAAAATTTGGCTCCCTGACATCAAGTGCCCTGATGAGGCATCGATGTGAATAATCTAGAGTACTGCCACTACCACTGATACGTCCACCATGTGACACATGATTGCCACACACTGAAGCGATATATCCAGCGTCTGCTTGACACCAAGGCCCTCACTTTGGACTTCGATGACAAAACAGTTGCTGCCAATATGGTATATCTCCAGTTCGATAAATTCCCGGCAACGAAAGCCCACGACGGAGTGATCCCGATACCTATGGTAACAATGGAGGTTGTTAATCTCCCACCAGATCGTGACCAAATAGTTAGGATGATACCTCTCACCACATCATGGGGGGGGGGGTCATGTGGATTTATCCAGATCTTGCTCCAGACTTGATGCAGCAAGTAGCACCTTCCGCCACCAAGTCCAATGGCAAGAAGTCCAAGTCCTTCTACATGGTTGCTCTCCCCCACAAAGAAGCTACAACAAGAATAACGAGGTTAGGCCTGGCATACCAACGCAAGTATAACACCCCTGATGATGGTGCACTCCCAACCGCACCTACCATATTTGATTCAGGTCCATCACAGCCTCCCGCAGCGGATAAGTCCAAGCAAAAAAAAACTCACTTTGACAAACCGTTGCTCAAAGATACAGCTCAGGGGTTAGAGAAATCCTACAACTTTGATATCTTGGCACAACTGGCCAATACTCCAGAGAAGTTTTTACTATTTGAGCTTCTTTGACTCTCCAAAGACACTCGGGTTGCTCCGAGTGAGGCATTATAGAATGCCGACACCTACCTGGCGTAGGTCAAGCCGCCAGCTGAGAATCCTGCCGCATGTCCCCACTGCAATAATATTTTGGAGGAGATACCAAATATCACATTCTCGCAACAAGATATGTTTCTAAAGAACAATAGGCACGATCGTCCTCTGTATTACACATGATACATTGGCGCCATCAAAATGGACCGAATGTACATTGATCCCAGTTCGTCAATCAGCATCATCCCGCGGAGTATGCTTCAGACCTTCGGCATCCCGATGCATCACATGGTAGCAACCAATACTTCCATCAGTGGCTTTAACTCAGGGAGGAGCTATCCTCTGGGCAAGATTTGCCTAAAATACCAGATCGATGACTTAAAAACAAAGGTCACTTGCTACGTCATAGACGTAGATATATCCTACAACATCTTCCTGGGACGCCCATGGATACATGAGTACATGATCGTGTCGTCGACTCTATACCAGTGCCTATCGTACGTCGACGAACACAACATTATCAAAATAGAGTTTTCTGATGTCGATCCGTTCAAAGGGGTTTATACCTATTACTCTTACTCGATCTCTGCAAATAAGTCCACCAAGATGAAGGTGGTAATGATGCCAAAGACGAGGCAGAGACTGGAACAATATCAGATAAGCCCTTGAGAGTCTGTCTCAAAATATGTGCTCCCGGCACATCCCCTTCCCTCATGGTGAAACTACACAGGATGGCACCTGAACCTCTGGTCGTTTGCCTTCGTAGACCGAGTCAACCACCGAAGGAAGATCCGGCACCTACTATGACTTTCGAACCTCTAGTGGTAAAACTGCACAGGAGACCTCCGAAGCCGTCGCTCGACCTAGGGTAGATCTCAGAAAGGATGAACTGGAGGAGTACGTAGTCACTCATGCTAATGTCCCTTCTCTTGATGATGTAATTTTGAGGATAAGATACCTTATTTTTTGAATAAAGGGTTATCTTTGAACTACTCTGATGTTGCATATCTAAGCACATTGTATTTTATTGAGCACGATCTACGCCTACACTTGCATACACAACTGACTACCACCTATGTAGTGAACCAAGTTCTTTACAGTTAAAACTCCTACTTCATAGTTCCAGTAAGGAAGAGGGGAGACAGACTCATCATCTTCGGCAGAGTAGAAAGTCCTTAATCCTTCGTCCCAAAGGAACTAGAGACAGAACCCGATATCGATAAAATACCACTTTACTGGTACATCTCTTAAACCAAGCACCTTATCCAGAAGATGGGATAGATCTGAAAGCCACTAGGGACTTAAACTACGACAAAGGCCGACGACTGCCTCTGCGTCTGCATGCTCCTACAGGCAAGTCCAAGGATTACTACCATAAGACCAAGCATGGATTAGGGTATCTCACGCCTCCCACAACCCCCGAAGGCTCGAATAAAGAAGATGAGCTACACTCTCACTCTTTAGAATCTTTCATTTGGGACTCCGATATCAGTATCGGGGAGATGCTCAAACAAGCGTTGTCTGTCAACATGGTATCAGTTGACCCTGAAGAAGAATATGATGATCCACCTGAACTCTTTGAAGTAGAAGTGTGGGCCCAATGCCTAGACTCACAACGGAAGATATGGTTCGAGCAACGAGAACCTCCTACTGAGGACGAAGTCATACAAGTCGACCTGGGCAATGAATCTGCTCCTAAACCTATCTTTATCATCAACTATCTATCTAATGAGGATTATGAATCCCTATTACATCTTGTAAAGGAATATATCGATGTGTTTTTCTAGAGCTATAAAGATATGCCAGGGTTGGACCCCCAGATTATGGTCCACAAACTCAATGTCTTGCCAAACGCCAAGCCCGTAAAGCAGCAGCAATGATATTTTTGTCCATACATTATGAACGCCATCGAGGTTGAAGTTAACAAACTAATAACCAGTGGCTTCATCCGCAAGGAACAATATCCGGATTGGGAGACAACATCGTGATCGTCGTTAAAAAATGGGAATATCCAAATCTCTATCAATTTTTGCGATCTAAATACATCGTATCCAGAGGATGAGTTTCCCCTTCCGATCATAGATATAATGATCGACAACACTTATGGCTTTGAGGTCATGTCCTTCATGGATGGATTCTCAGGCTATAATCAAATCATGATGTTTCCCGGAGACAAGAAGCACACGTTATTTTGGATGCCAATATAAGTTTACTGCTATTCAGTCATGCCCTTTGGTTTGAAGAACACGGACACTATATACCAGCGAGCTACGAGCACCATCTTCTGCGAACATCTGCACAAGATGGTCTAATGCTATGTCGATGATATTGCCATCAAGAGTCGCTTCCGAAGTGACCATCTTCGGGATCTAAAGACTGTCTTCGACCTGATGCGTGTGCACCAGCTCAAGATGAACCTAACCAAATCTTTCCTGGGAGTCTCCAGCGACAAGTTCTTGGGTTTTGTCATAACATCAAAGGGCATCCATATAGACCCTGCCAAGACTAAAGCAATTATTGAGATGATTCTATCGAAGAACCTCAAAGAACTTCACGGCCATCAAGGAAGACTGGCATACATCAGAAGATTGATATCAAATCTCTCTGGATGTTGCGAGCCATTCACCCAGCTCATGAAGAAGAGGTTCTCCTTCGTCTGGACCAAAGAATGACAACAAGTATTCGATGACATCAAGACATATCTTACAAGTCCCTGAGTCTTGGTGGCCCCCGTTATGGGAAGACCCTTCTTTCTATAAGTGCGTGCGATAGATCACTCCCTCGATGCTCTACTAAGACAGAAGAGTGATACAGGTTATGAGCATGCCATCTAATTTCTCAACAGAATTATGGTCGGCATGGAGCACAGATATAACCTTATTGAGAAGGAATGTCTTACTCTGGTTTTGCTATCCAGAAGACTCAACATTATGTGACTGGACAAATAATCCATGTGATATCGTGAGTTAACCCTCTCAGGGTCTTCATGACCAAGCCAGGGGTGCTTAATTTTTGTTTGGCTATATGGGCAATACCGTTGTCACCATACGACATGATATTCGTTCCACAAAAGGCAGTCAAGGGCCAAACATTGGCCAATTTCTTGGCTGTCCATCCGGTGCCAGAAATGTCAAAACTCTATGATAAGATCCCCAATAAAGTATTAGATTCCAATATGACGACATGAGAGGCCGTTTGACGAATATTCTTCGACGGTGCTTCAAGAACTAGGCCCAAAGGCAATATTGTCACTGGAGTCGGGATAGTGTTGATTTCTCCAGACGATATGGTCATCAACCGTGCTTACTCTCTCACAGAGCTGTGCTCCAACAACATGGCAGATTACAACACTCTCGTTATCGGGCTCCAACTCGCTAAGCAAGTAGGAGTGGACTACTTAGAAGCCTACGACGACTCCAAGTTCATAGTTAATTAGGTTTGGGGCGAGTACGAAGTCCGAACCACCAAGCCGCGCTTGGCATAATCTCCACTTTTGAGGGGATCTTCATAGAGCATGTTCCTCGATTGCAAAACATCGAGGCCGATGCCCTAGCCGACTTTGCAGTCTCTTTAGCTGTTCCAATCAATACTCATGAACTGATCACCGTGATCGGCCAAGAACTAGTCTGCTCGAAGAACAACCTCTGTCTGTGACTGAGCTTCTCAGTAGAGACAGACACCAACACTCAAGATTGGAGACTCCCATTTATAGACTATGTTGTCTATAGCATCCTTCCAGATGACCCAAATGAGGCTACTTCTATCAAGAGACATTCCCTACGGTTCTACTACGATACAGCCACTAAAATGCTGTATTATCGTTCTTATGACGGACTTCTGCTGCAATGTCTATCAAACGCAGAAGCGAAACAGGCACTTCGCGAGGCTTACGACGGGGTTTGCGGTGCCCATCAGCCCGGACCCAAGCTTCAGGACCGCCTCTGGAGAATGGGTTACTATTGGCCGATAATGGTAGCGGATGCTGTTGACTATGAGAGGAAGTGCCAAGCGTGCCAAATTCATGCGGACTTCATCCACCAACACTCAGAATTCCTATATCCAACAGTAGCATCTTGGTAGTTCGAAGCATAGGAAATTGACATCATTGGACCGACTAGTCTACCTGTCACGACCCGCGCCCGGTTTAGGGGCACGAGTGCGTGGGTACGTCCAGCCTACGCCGCAGTGTCGGCGGTAGAACGCTGTCAAGGTCTTGATACTATCTAACTAATGTCACGCAAGCATCCAATCTCCATTAGGAGGCACGGATGACACAAATAAGATGAACACATACTCAATCACAGGATTACAGCACGATAAGATTTCGAACAGAAATTAAAATTAAACACAACACAAGTCAACAAGTAATATTCTAACTCAACAATATCCAAGTCTCATCAAAATGCCGGAGACAAATCCGGTACCAAATAGTCTACTTAAAGAACTAACAATAAATAATAATTCCGGTTAGACCTTCCAGAATCACAACTAAACTACCAAGTCTGCAGCTACTCACCAAATGGTCCATAAAGTGTCGAACAGCGGTCCTCTAAGGCATAGTCTGGAAAAATATTTTCAGTCAGGAAGGAGCAAAACAACACTCTCAAATAACAGTTCCATTAATTGATAATGTCTATAATACAATAAAATATGTCATGCTAGCTACTGAGAAGACAGAGAAATAAATGCAATAGCAATTTAAGAGAGACAGGCAATGAAAAAAAGACAGGCAATAGGCAATATGATACAGTCAGTGCATGTATGAAAATGAAAAGAACAAGGAACAGTATCATATACGGGTGATGTAGTATATGATCTAAAATAGAGAACTGTAACTATTCTAAGTGTTTGAAATTGTAGTTTTGAAATGTGATCGGCTTGGGACTTGTACGATTGCTACATGGCCTGGCTAATCATGCGTGAGGCGAATGATTAACACCAATAATATAAACTTGTACGATAGGTATTTGATCATATTTCTTACTAGCAATTTCCCCGCCCCCAACTAGTATTGTGGATCCAATCATGACACGTCACGATACACGAGCAAGTCCAGTCTATCATGTACGATGTCTAATATACATGTCGTGTACAATGTCAATACGAAAATCAAGGTAACATCTCATGACTGCAGATCCAAGCTATACTAGTCCGTGTAGCACATTGTCAAAGATTCAGATGTAACATTTCATGATCTTTGAACTTATAGAAATTATCAAAGAATTGGAAATTATCAGAGAATGTACTTGCCTTGGGTCCTTAGCTGGTATTTATGGATGTCCTGTTCCAGAGTATTTCCTGGGTAACCAAAAGTCCTATAAACATATCACAATTATAACACTTGCATCAGATGCCACCCTAACACACAGAAGAAATACAGAATTTGGGACTACTCTAGGTAGGATACTGGTCACCTAATAGCTAGATACATAATTATACACATCTTAATTAACAGATGTACTTACAATATATACATCCAATTAAATACACATACAAAATATATGTATATATATATATTAAAAATATGCTAAGGTTTTATACAAAATATATATACACCAATACGAAAATATAACTCTACATATATACATTGATACCAAAAATATACGTTTATATGTTTTAGTGGAAAATACCTTGGTTATATCTATATGTATGTATCATTACCAAATAAAATATATATACTATATACCTGTATACACACATACTAGAGTATACATATACCAATATGTATATTGATATATATATATATACCAATTACATTATATATATATAACATTAAAACTCATATATAATACATGTGCATTAATTTAAATACATACTTATTCAATTAAATATTAATAAAATAAATAATATACATATGCTAATTTAAATCATACTAGTATACTTTTCATTAAAAGTCATAAAATAAACCAATGTATATATACATATATATATACAAATTTAATTAAATACATATACTTACATACATTAATTAAATATATACATATACATATATATTAAATTATATATACATTAACATACACATACTAAGAAATATTTATACTAAAATGTTTGTATACATATATACCAATATATATATATAACAAATATATACTAATTATATACCAAAAATATATAAATTGATTTAAATATATATACATATACGCATACACATTTATACCTACACAATACATACTATACATAAATTAACCATACATATACAAAATATACCTACATACATATTTTCATACAATGCATTCACATTAATTAATTAAATGCTAAACTTATATATGTATTTATATACACTCATACGTATATACGTACGTATATATATATATATATATATATATATATATACAAAGAGGGAAGAGGAGAAGAAGGAAAGAACTTACAGTGGAGGGGGTCGCCGGCCGCCGGAGTTCTCGCCGGACTGAGCAGGGAGGCCGGAAGCACAGCAGCGGCAAGGGGACTCGGCTGGGAGGATCAGCCGCCGGGATACAGCGGGTCGGAGGTGCTCTGGAGCCGGCTGCAACAGAGGAAATGGGGAGCTGGACTTGGCTGGCCGCCGGAGTACGGCTCGGCTCGGGAGTGGATGGATGGACGGATGGAGGTGGTGGTGATTAGATGGTAGGAGGAGAGGGAGCAGTGGGGGTCGCCGGAGGGGGACCGTGCGTGGAGGAGATGGGAGGAGGAGCAGAGGAATGGGAGGATGCAGCAGCGCCGCCGGGCGCGAGGGGGCTCGGCCGCTCGTCGGACGCGAGAGGATGGGGAGCACAGCCGCCGGGGATGTCGGCCTGGAGCAGCCGGACCGGAGTACAGCAGCAGCGAGGGGAGGAGCCGCCGGGCCGGGCTGAACAGCAGGGAGGACAGGAGCGGCCGCCTCGGTTGGTTGGCCGCCGGCTGAACGCCGGAGGAGCCGCCGGAGACTGAACAGTATGGGGGGATGGGTGAACAGTGTTCCCCCCTATTGAATTCAAATTTAATTTCAATGAATGAAAAAAAAGAAAACAATAAGGAAGAAGGAAGGAAGAAGGAGAAGAAAGGAAAAGAGAAAAAGAAAAGAAGGAGGCTACGGTTTGGTGTTGAGGGTGGAGGAGAGAGAGAGAGGTGGGGGAAAACCTAGGTTTCTTGGGATTAGGGTTTGATGTAGACATTATATATAGGAGAGTGTGTTTTGATGGAGGGTGAGGATGCACTCATTGAATGAGTGGTCCAGATTGAACATGAGGGAAATTAATTCATGTAGGAAAATGCCTTTTGGTCCACAAATAAATAATCTTTCCATTTGGTCTTGGACAATGGGGTGATGACACCTACAATTGAATAATTGCAACTTAGCCCCTTAAATTTGGGAAATTGCACAAACACATAAAATGACAAAAATTTGGCGGGCGATTCGGGGTCCGGTGTTTTGTAGGGTCAGGGGGCGCTGTAAGGTTTGTGTGGGCTCAAATAGCAGGGCACTGGAATTAAATTGGGATTTCAGAATCAGATAAAATAGTATCCTCAATTTAAATAGAAATAAATGCAAGTTGTGTTCAACAATTAATTAGGAGTACATGGGACCAGAATCAGGTCAGGTCATCAATACCAATAATGAAGAAGACTCAGAACAGAATATTATCCTAATTTGGGCCGCATGAAAAATAGGTCAAAATTGCCTCCAATTTTCGATTGGAACGCACAACGATAAAAAATAGGGATTTATTAAATAACGTCCGCGACGATTTTTGCGCGGCCAGAAATAATGCACAGGGAGCAAAATTATGAGTTGCAAAAATAGCAGAATGGAAGGCGGGCATGTCTAGGGCAAGATTGTGAAATTTGTTGGAAGACAAAAGTCTGGATAGTGCTCCAAATATCGAAGCAAAGGCAATGCGCAAAAATATTAAATAAAATACAGTAATTAATTACAATCTCCAAATATTAAATTCTAATAAAATAATAAAATCCAGAATTCTATAATTCGGACATGTGGTCTTCTACTGGGCTTCTAGGTCTAGTCTGCTAGCAAAAATAAATGAACACTGCATCTAATACTATATTTAATTACACATCACACATAATTATTTAAATTAATATATACTATTCATGCAATTAATTAATTATAACTACAATAATATTAAATATTGTAAAAAGTCGAAATTACCCCTGTTTTTGGAATGTGGTAGTGACAAGTCTACCCACCTTAAAAGAATTTCGTCCTCGAAATTTAAAATCCTCGTAGTAGCGTTTAATCATACCCATTATTATTCCCTCAATTTAAATTCATCAACCACGAATCGATTAATAATCCACAAGGTCTTTTCACAATTTCAAACTTTTAAAATTATTGCATAACCTGAAAAATTCTCGAAATAAAATCAAAGTCCATTTATCAAAATTTCCTGAAAGTTTTAGTTAATAATTCAATACTCGGAATTTAATATCCACTCCTCAAATTTGATTTAATCAATGCTCAGATATATATAATGTAATCTCGTCCCACAAGATTTGATTTTAAACATAAACCCATAAATGATTTTATTCCTCGATTTCCTCTTTCCTCAAAATACTCAACAATGCCACCTCCAAATATAACATTTTAAAATTCATAACTTGCAATCAATTTAATATATTGATAATCCCCCAATTTTCCAAATTTTTATAACCCATTTAATCATGTCATAATCTTCCTGGAATTAATACATCATAAATTCTGTCATGTTAAAATCTTGACCCTTTATTTAAATCAATATTTATCCTCGATTTTTTTTTTTAATCCTCGATTGTTTTATTTATGTATTTACTACCATCAAAATTAAATTCATCAAATCATATAATCATGAACTACTCCATATTGTTATTTCTCAATAAATTTTCAAAATTCTATAATTATCATATCCCTAAAATCTTCAAATATAAAATCAAATCCCATTCTTATCACAATATCATCAAAATTTTAAGTTAATAACGAAATACAAGAATTTAATATTCAATCCTCTAATTGAAATCCAATCAATGCATATTCTAAAATTGAATCTCATCCCAAAATTTGAATTCAACACTAATCCATTTGTGTTCTTATTCCTCGATTTTTTTTTTCACATAACATGCAACGATGTAATACTTATGAAACCTCCAATACAATATTCAAAATATAAGTTCATAACTTGCAGTCCAATAAATATATCGATAGCCTTCTTAAATTCCTCAAATTTTGATAAATTCAATCATTTCATAATCTTCTTAAAATCAATGATTTAACAAAACTTTAATTACGCCATATTAAATTCCTAACTCTTTATTTAATTTAATATTTTTTCTCAAAATTTAAGGCACCTTGTCTCTCTTTGTCAAGTCATAACCTCTTCGTTAATCTTTACTACAGTTAAATCCTCAACAATCAAAGTCTAAGAGAATTCTACCTACAACCATACAACATGCAATCTAAGGGAAATATGTATGATCATGGTGTCTATTGTCATGGTATTGCAGTCTCTGTATCAGGGGTACTACTAACTACATTATAACAAGAAATCATGCATATAAGCTACGGTACTAAGGTATCAATCAATCAGAAGACAAAAAGGAACATGGGGAAAGAAAAGAAAGAATCTGCTAACATATTACTTGCAATATCTTCTATCTCTAACACAATCATAGGTCAAATGATGCATGGAAAGTTTGATACCTCTATCTCTTTAGGTACCACACTCTACTACAAGCATACTCACTGCTAGCTTCCTTACCTACTGCAATAGTTGATACTAGTTATTCTTATCACTCAAGTGCATATCAATTGCAACACACTATACTAAGTACTGCTCTCTTAATACAACCCTAGATTGACACCCAAGTCAGTTGGCAGTGAGATCTCAATCATGCTCAAGTCATCAGATCCTTACACATGCATATCATCTACTCATATATTAATATTCATCTCTTATCTACCATAAAATTAATCCTCAAAATAATCGTCAAGGTTTAACTTCTCGATCAACTTAAAAATGAATTATATATACCTCCTCAAAATTAGATACTCAACATCGAAACAGAATTTAATCACTTCTAAAATCCTTGTAGCCTTAACCATGTTTATTGAATTCATATTTAAAATCCTCAAAAATTTAATGACAAAATCTCAACTCCTCAATTATTCTAAAAATATAATCTTATTTTCACCTTTTAATTTATAACTCCACAATGTACATATCAGTGTTTTCTTTCATGATTTCAATTTATGTCAACTGGTATATCATCTTATTATCATCACACCGAGTGCTTACTGTTACTAGCACCATTTTCATTACCAATTCCGGTATTTCTCTACCCATGACACCTCATTAACTCTTTATGTGTATATATTTCCTTACCTTTAACACTTCCGATATCAATCATCAAATTGAACATCATGCTCCATAAATCCTTAACACAATTCCTGGATACTTAATTGTTCACGTAGATCATCCAATTGCATAATCATGATTATCCAGGACGGTTATGTTGGCTCTGATACTAACTCTTGAACTATCACTGATACTCTATACTCTCCTTCTACTCACAGTCTCTAATGACCTTATCCCAGAACCATTGTTACAAGGTACTATGCTATGGGTATCTCTAGATTAATGCCTAATGCTCCCATGTCCAACTAAGAAACACTTAAAACTCACAAGTCACACTCAGTCAATACTAATACAAGACACAACCAAAATTGCAAGTCACTAATTATCATACTAACAAGGAATCCTCAAAGAAAATAAGCTCAAAAAGGAATTGGATCGAGGACGGAGGGTATCTTTACTGCTAGTAAAGAAAGAAGCGATGGAACAAAGTCCTGGAATAACAGAAAATAGATAAGTCTTGAGATGATACTTTAAGAACCAATTTAAGATACAACCTGATAATCATACACGTCTGTCAGAAATTATGACACACAGAATCCTCGCCACGCCAGTAAGCATAGATGCGATAAATGACAGGTTCCGTAACTAAGGTATGCAACCCTATAATCATGTCATCTAGAATCCTCGCCACGCCAACCGGTATGGCTGCGAGAAATTCTAAATCTCATAACTAAAGCATGTACATCCAAGTTAGGTTCCTACGTTCTCGTCACGACAGCTAATATGGCTGCGATAAACTCTAGGTTCCATAACCAAAGTAGACGTTTTACCTTTCTCACTGTCCTCATCAATATATGTCATCAGATGATACCGTAAATTTTAGCCCGTAAAATTCACCTTGATATGAAATCAAAACTCCACAACGATACCAAGAATTAAAGTTAACAACTGGTCAACAAGAATTAAACTCAATATCAATAAGTGAGGATGGATGAAAACAAGGAGGAAGGATTTAAATTGGAATTTATAATGAGATTCTCAAGGGTCATCCCAGGAATCTCTCAAATAATTTGTGATTGAGTATTCACTTTCGTCCTCGTATCCTACGTCCTAGATCCTATTGCAGGCACGCAGTAGTATAACAAGGATGTCACACTACTACGACATCGCACAACTCGCGAAGTCTGACCTGCATGGGCCACCAATAAAAACGTGTCACGACCCGCACCCGATTTAGGGGCACGAGTGCGTGGGTACGTCCAGCCTACGCCGCAGTATCGGCGGTAGAACGCTGTCAAGGTCTTGATACTATTTAACTAATGTCACGCAAGCATCCAATCTCCATTAGGAGGCACGGATGACACAAATAAGATGAACACATACTCAATCACAGGATTACAGCATGATAAGATTTCGAACAGAAATTAAAATTTAACACAACACAAGTCAACAAGTAATATTCTAACTCAACAATATCCAAGTCTCATCAAAATGCCGGAGACAAATCCGGTACCAAATAGTCTACTTAAAGAACTAACAATAAATAATAATTCCGGCTAGACCTTCCAGAATCACAACTAAACTACCAAGTCTGCAGCTACTCACCAAATGGTCCATAAAGTGTCGGACAGCGGTCCTCTAAGGCATAGTCTGGAAAAATATTTCCAGTCAGGAAGGAGCAAAACAACACTCTCAAATAACAGTTCCATTAATTGATAATGTCTATAATACAATAAAACATGTCATGCTAGCTACTGAGAAGACAGAGAAATAAATGCAATGGCAATTTAAGAGAGACAGGCAATGAAAAAAAGACAGGCAATAGGCAATATGATACAGTCAGTGCATGTATGAAAATGAAAAGAACAAGGAACAGTATCATATACGGGTGATGTAGTATATGATCTAAAATAGAGAACTGTAACTATTCTAAGTGTTTGAAATTGTAGTTTTGAAATGTGATCGGCTTGGGACTTGTACGATTGCTACATGGCCTGGCTAATCATGCGTGAGGCGAATGATTAACAGCAATAATATAAACTTGTACGATAGGTATTTGATCACATTTCTCACTAGCAATTTCCCCGCCCCCAACTAGTATTGTGGATCCAATCATGACACGTCACGATACACGAGCAAGTCCAGTCTATCATGTACGATGTCTAATATACATGTCGTGTACAATGTCAATACGAAAATCAAGGTAACATCTCATGACTGCAGATCCAAGCTATACTAGTCCGTGTAGCACATTGTCAAAGATTCAGATGTAACATTTCATAATTTTTGAACTTATAGAAATTATCAAAGAATTGGAAATTATCAGAGAATGTACTTGCCTTGGGTCCTTAGCTGGTATTTATGGATGTCCTGTTCCAGAGTATTTCCTGGGTAACCAACAGTCCTATAAACATATCACAATTATAACACTTGCATCAGATGCCACCCTAACACACAGAAGAAATACAGAATTTGGGACTACTCTAGGTAGGATACTGGTCACCTAATAGCTAGATACATAATTATACACATCTTAATTAACAGATGTACTTACAATATATACATCCAATTAAATACACATACAAAATATATGTATATATATATATTAAAAATATGCTAAGGTTTTATACAAAATATATATACACCAATACGAAAATATAACTCTACATATATACATTGATACCAAAAATATACGTTTATATGTTTTAGTGGAAAATACCTTGGTTATATCTATATGTATGTATCATTACCAAATAAAATATATATACTATATACCTGTATACACACATACTAGAGTATACATATACCAATATGTATATTGATATATATATATACCAATTACATTATATATATATAACATTAAAACTCATATATAATACATGTGCATTAATTTAAATACATACTTATTCAATTAAATATTAATAAAATAAATAATATACATATGCTAATTTAAATCATACTAGTATACTTTTCATTAAAAGTCATAAAATAAACCAATGTATATATACATATATATATACAAATTTAATTAAATACATATACTTACATACATTAATTAAATATATACATATACATATATATTAAATTATATATACATTAACATACACATACTAAGAAATATTTATACTAAAATGTTTGTATACATATATACCAATATATATATATAACAAATATATACTAATTATATACCAAAAATATATAAATTGATTTAAATATATATACATATACGCATACACATTTATACCTACACAATACATACTATACATAAATTAACCATACATATACAAAATATACCTACATACATATTTTCATACAATGCATTCACATTAATTAATTAAATGCTAAACTTATATATGTATTTATATACACTCATACGTATATACGTACGTATATATATATATATATATATATATATATATATATATATATATATATATATACAAAGAGGGAAGAGGAGAAGAAGGAAAGAACTTACAGTGGAGGGGGTCGCCGGCCGCCGGAGTTCTCGCCGGACTGAGCAGGGAGGCCGGAAGCACAGCAGCGGCAAGGGGACTCGGCTGGAAGGATCAGCCGCCGGGATACAGCGGGTCGGAGATGCTCTAGAGCCGGCTGCAACAGAGGGAATGGGGAGCTGGACTTGGCTGGCCGCCGGAGTACGGCTCGGCTCGGGAGTGGATGGATGGACGGATGGAGGTGGTGGTGATTAGATGGTAGGAGGAGAGGGAGCAGTGGGGGTCGCCGGAGGGGGACCGTGCGTGGAGGAGATGGGAGGAGGAGCAGAGGAAGGGGAGGATGCAGCAGCGCCGCCGGGCACGAGGGGGCTCGGCCGCTCGCCGGACGCGAGAGGATGAGGAGCACAGCCGCCGGGGATGTCGGCCTGGAGCAGCCAGACCGGAGTACAGCAGCGCGAGGAGAGGAGCCGCCGGGCCGGGCTGAACAGCAGGAAGGACAGGAGCGGCCGCCTCGGTTGGTTGGCCGCCGGCTGAACGCCGGAGGAGCCGCCGGAGACTGAACAGTATGGGGGGATGGGTGAACAGTGTTCCCCCCTATTGAATTCAAATTTAATTTCAATGAATGAAAAAAAAGAAAACAATAAGGAAGAAGGAAGGAAGAAGGAGAAGAAAGGAAAAGAGAAAAAGAAAAGAAGGAGGCTACGGTTTGGTGTTGAGGGTGGAGGAGAGAGAGAGAGGTGGGGGAAAACCTAGGTTTCTTGGGATTAGGGTTTGATGTAGACATTATATATAGGAGAGTGTGTTTTGATGGAGGGTGAGGATGCACTCATTGAATGAGTGGTCCAGATTGAACATGAGGGAAATTAATTCATGTAGGAAAATGCCTTTTGGTCCACAAATAAATAATCTTTCCATTTGGTCTTGGACAATGGGGTGATGACACCTACAATTGAATAATTGCAACTTAGCCCCTTAAATTTGGAAAATTGCACAAACACATAAAATGACGGAAATTTGGCGGGCGATTCGGGGTCCGGTGTTTTGTAGGGTCAGGGGGCGCTGTAAGGTTTGTGTGGGCTCAAATAGCAGGGCACTGGAATTAAATTGGGATTTCAGAATCAGATAAAATAGTATCCTCAATTTAAATAGAAATAAATACAAGTTGTGTTCAACAATTAATTAGGAGTACATGGGACCAGAATCAGGTCAGGTCATCAATACCAATAATGAAGAAGACTCAGAACAGAATATTACCCTAATTTGGGCCGCACGAAAAATAGGTCAAGATTGCCTCCAATTTTCGATTGGAACGCACAACGATGAAAAATAGGGATTTATTAAATAACGTCCGCGACGATTTTTGTGCGGCCAGAAATAATGCACAGGGAGCAAAATTATGAGTTGCAAAAATAGCAGAATGGAAGGCGGACATGTTTAGGGCAAGATTGTGAAATTTGTTGGAAGACAAAAGTCTGGATAGTGCTCCAAATATCGAAGCAAAGGCAATGCGCAAAAATATTAAATAAAATACAGTAATTAATTACAATCTCCAAATATTAAATTCTAATAAAATAATAAAATCCAGAATTCTATAATTCGGACAGGTGGTCTTCTACTGGGCTTCTAGGTCTAGTCTGCTAGCAAAAATAAATGAACACTGCATCTAATACTATATTTAATTACACATCACACATAATTATTTAAATCAATATATACTATTCATGCAATTAATTAATTATAACTACAATAATATTAAATATTGTAAAAAGTCGAAATTACTCCTGTTTTCGGAATGTGGTAGTGACACTACCTTCGTCTAAGGGACATCGGTTTATCTTAGATATCACCAACTACTTCTCCAAGTGGGCAAAATATGTTCCACTTTCTGAAGCAAAGACATCAAACATGATCAGCTTTATTAAATATCACATTATATACCGCTTCGGCTTGCCACGGAGGATCATTCACGATAATGGTCCCCAGTTTGCAAGTCACGCTTTCTACTGATTTTGTGACAAAAACTGAATCCAGAATGTAGCCTCGATTGCCTACAACCCAGCTACAAATGGTCTGGTAGAAGCGTTCAATTAGACTATCATAAAGCTACTCAAGAAGTTCGTGTCATCCAATAAGCATGATTGGAAAGAGAAGCTGGACGAGTGTCTTTGGGCCTACTGCACAATGGTTCGGACACCAACTGACAGTACGTCATTTTTCTTTGTCTACGAAAGCGAAGAAGTCCTCCAACCACTCCGAGTGGCTCTCTCCAACCAGTTGACCGTTGATGACAATCACCACCAACGGCTACAAGAGTTAGAAGCACTCGACGAGAAGCATCTCCTAACTCAACAACGCATTAAGCTATACCAATCACGTCTTTCCGGAGCCTTCAACAAACGAGTCAAGGAAAGAACATTCCAAGTAGGTGACCTCGTCCTAACCATACGAAGACTGATGGTTATGACCCACAAGACGGCCGATAAATTCCAACCTAAATGGGAGAGCCCGTTCATCATGGAGTCTGTATTCTCTAATGGCGCCTACTGGCTCGCGAAACCCAACGACGACTTGCTCATTATGCCTATCAATGACAATTTTCTTAAAAAGTACTATGTCTGAACTAGATTGGTACTCCCCTTATCCCCAGCCGAACAATCAAGATGTATGTTATTTTCTCTAGGAGTGCCTACGCACAGCACGCACCCTGTTTCCATAAAATCTTAGAAGAAGCCATTGTCTGCATTCAGGAGTCCTAAATATGCAACAAAAAGTGGATCCTCAAAAGCTTCCAGTGGAGCAATTCTCAGGTCTATCCACACTTTTGGGTAGACCACTCATAATCAATTCTCTAGGGCATTAGTTCACATCCATATTATCTCTGAACTACCATTCTCACTTCCTCCCTAGTAGAGTTTGCCATGTCCTTCTTACCTCTGAGCAAACCTCCCTACTTGACTATCGACTATCATGTCCATATTACCTTTGATGTCAGTCATCATCTAAACTTATTATCCGTACTTAACTCTAAGTGCGCCAGCGGTATTAAGTTCACAAAACCTACCACGTCCATATCACCTCGGTAGGGCTTGTTTTGAATATATTAATTTTACCCAAATGAGCAAAGAAGTAATAGGTCCACAAAAGATCTCCCAATGGACGTCATCAACAACTCCGGTATCATACTACATTCATATTACCTCTACTACAATATCCAAAGTTCTCACACATAATCGTAATAAAATGAAAGATTTTTTATTTCTTTTGCATAAGAAAAAAAATACATTCGAGGGACTACAAATGCCCCAACCACAAAATCAAGACAAAATGTAGTTTTGAAAAGAAAAACAAAAACTACTAGTGCTCTTGGTCTGAGCACAACTCTTCTATTCGCCCACGAAGTCGTGCAATATGGTTATCTAAGCACGCCTTGGCCCAACGCTCAACTTTAAAGCAAAGGCTTCAGGATCCTTATAACTGGCATAAGACTCATGCTTGTCCTCCAGCTTCTGCATCATGACCTCAACATCAGTCGTATTTTTTGCCACTTTGCTTGCCCCAGCTCGGATGGCCTCCTCCTCTCTTTGGTCCTCTCAGAGACTATTCCCCAGCATATCGAGCTTAACCTGGAGTTTTCTGATTTATTCAGTCACCTCAGTCACTTCCTAGGTCAAGTCCTTTTGCCTTAAGAGGAAACCCTCTTGGAGATTACCCAGCTTGTCATGCCTCTCCTGCAAACCCTGGAGGTCACGCTGCAAGCCCTTCTTGGACGAAGCATATAATGCCTTCTTCTCCTCGACAAACTTTGAAAACTCACCATAGTCATGGGATATCAGCCTTCCTATGTCCGCCTGTTGGTACTACTTCAACTCCGTCAGGCATTTCTCTACTTCGATCATCTTCTGATCCAGGAGGTCGGCCATTTACTCAAAACCAGGGAGGGCCCTAAGATAATTGACCTGGCCGTCAGCAAAGTGTCTAGCCCAGGTGAAGGATCTGTTCTGCTCCAACACGCTCTGGACCCCCTACTTCAGAAATGTATAAAAGCTTTGTAGGGAGAGCCTGACGGTTTTATCGATCTCCACCAGCGTAGCTGGGGTCAAAGGTGGCACGACAGAAGGAGTAGCCGTGGGCATAACATGTTGCACGATAGCTCCCAATCGTCTAAGAGGTAAAGGAGTAGAGGAAGAGCGACCGGTGATCTTGCTTGCTACCAAGTCTTTTAGGGTCGTACGGAGTGTCTGCAGACCCTGCATCTCGGCAGCAAACAGCTGGATAGCACTGCGACTAGGAATAGGGGTACCAGAGTGTCCTACGGCATCGACACTTGTGTGTATGCCAATATCAGATTGTATAATGGCAACCTCGGAGGACATTCCAGTAGCCACAGTTCCAGGAACATCGAAGACAGCCTCCTCGGAATGGCTCGCTCCAGCATCCAAAGATGCCGCAATGACAGAATGCCCAGCTGCAAACCGTGGGTGCACAGCTACTGCACCAGAGGAATCCGCAGCAGGCCCTGTATCTCTACCCCCAAAAGAGAGAGGGAGAGACTCATACCTGTTCTGAACAAGCTTACCGCCCCCTTCTTCTTCGACGCCTTCCTCAGCAGCCATGTCCACCGTTCTCAAGGGAGAGGTAGGGTCTGCAGAGCCAGAACAACCAGTAATTAACTTCATCCAGAGAATTGAGAGCTGAAGCCAAAAAATCTCATTTCTTGTGAAGTTGCAAAATGATATACCAGAGGGAGGCAGCGGAGGTTGCGGCTTGCCCAACGTTGTTATAGCCTTCCCTATGACATCTAGGTCATCCACAGATATGTGATCC
The DNA here is from genome assembly GCA_036927795.1 of Iris macrosiphon. Classification (NCBI taxonomy): domain Eukaryota; kingdom Viridiplantae; phylum Streptophyta; class Magnoliopsida; order Asparagales; family Iridaceae; genus Iris; species Iris macrosiphon. The sequence goes on from JAYESA010000017.1 coordinate 109,135,381, forward strand.
AAGGGGGTATAAGGCTCCGCCGAAGCTGCATCCAGGCCCTGAGCTCCCGAAGCCTCAGGTACAGGTTTTGATGCGCCCACGTTGGACTCTGGGGAGGTTCCCTCTTCCAGTTCGATGTAAGAAACCATCGAGGCAGTTGCCCGTCTGGGACGGTCCCTTCTCTCTTGTGTCTGCAAATTTTTAAATAGACCAAAAAAAGATATTCATAGAGAGGATCAGGAAGAATCAAACTAAGAGGTTTTACGGGTACCGCCACAACATCTATAGTGGGGTCTGCCTCAGAAACCATCAGTACAAGGGGTCCTACCTCTTCGCTCCCGATCCCCTTCGCAAGTGACTTCGACTTCGCTGCCATATGTCTCGTCTCTGGGACCACCTCTGTACTCGCCTTCTTAAAATAGCGAGCATGATGTATCTTGACCTTTGATTTGCACTTAGCAGGCGAAGGATCATCAGAAGGAGATATCGTCCCCTCTTCCCTAGTTGGGGGGTCCAACCCCACAAGTAGAGGCCTAGGAACACCCTTACCTTTCTTGGGTGTCCTGCACACTCTCACTTTCGAAGGCATTAACATGGCGCCTTCGATATAACTCCTCTCCGGGTCAAAGTCAGCCGAAGGGGCATTACTCGTGCAATAATACTTTGTCGCTGTGTACATCATTCTGGGCACGACGTCGACCATTGGCAACTGGAATCGAGCTTGAGTGCCAGTGGCACTATAGTAACTCCATGCTCGGGCCCCATAGAGTAAGTTGTCGTTGTATCCGAGAGAAGCACTCGGATGACCCAGCAAGAGCTGAGTGTAGCCAAACTGATGAGCGAACCGGCTTGAAAGATAAGGCTCCACGAAAATAGCAGCTTTATTTTGGTACACTAAATGAGAGGGACAGATGGCTTGGAGCCAGCGAAACAGTCTCTCAGACAAATTGTGAGGCACCCCCCATCATCTTGGTGAACGACGTTTCTTTCTTCATCGGTGAACTTTGGCTCAGACGTGAAGAAAGTTCAGCCAGTCATAAAGGAGAGCTCTCTCCTACCAGCGGGAACCGTGTCGTACTTCTACTTCATCCCTCGGTACCTACATATCAGGGCATCAACATCTCCCATATCCTCATCAGTCCTATGGCTCATCAAGGACCTATGGTGCAGGAGAACTCAACCTATCAAATAATGGTAAGGGAGCTCGACCTGTTGAAATATCCTTTACCGGGGTGGTCCTTCACTTTCTTAGCAAAGTTTCGGAGACCCCGATGGACTCAGCATACCATGGCCGGTAGAAGGGCCAGCTTATGGCCGAAAGCCAATTTCACGGACGGAAGAATGAGGGTACTGACTGATTCTCTTTATTATCCTAGACCCTCCAGGAAATATGCAGTTGCATAACCAGAGCATCAAGTATCATGTCATCTTGGCTTTAGCGGATAACTTATGGGTGTCCATATAAAATTAGCTAAGCTCCTCTTCGAGGTCACCCAACTCATCAAAAGACTTATCCCCATCCTTCGAAGAACCCTCAACTTCCTCACCCTCGACAGCAACTAGTTCCCTCTGTGCCTGAATTGAATCAGCAACTTCCTGTTTGGATCATGGTACCCGAACATGAACTCTAGCAGACTCCTTAAATTCCGAAAAGAGGTAGCGAGTTCAAGTTATGATATGAGAAGAAGACCCCTCAGTAGATTTCTTCTTCTTCTTCTTCGATGACCGCTGACAAATGTCGTAATGGAATAGCCATTCCTGGTACACCGCCAAGATCTATGGGTTCTCTGCTTCTAATTCTTTAAGTTTTTCATTACTCAGAGTATACTCTTCGTAGGTTTCTTCGTCCCAAGGGAGTTTGGAGACGGTACGCATCTCATGTAAGGCCAGTCCCATCTTACCGCCAGGCATAAAAAAGTCCCCGTGTGAAGGTTGTACAATTTCATCAGGGCTACGAAGAGGGGCGGTTTATCTCCAAACCATAACACGTACCCATTGCGATGAAAAAAAAATCAGCGGCCCTGAGCTCCCGCTCATACTTCTTCATAATCTATAGGGTCAAACGACACCAGGAGGGGGTATAATCTACCCAGCTAAGAGCCTATAGCTGTCCCGTGGGATAGTTCCCCTTCTTGGCAACTTGATGAACGAAGGTACCCGCCACATATATGCTAAGGTTTGGTTCCAGTTCACTTCTGACGAGGCCGGGCTTCAATCCAAGTAAGGAGTACGAGGACGACTCCTTCATGCTATAAAACTCTTATTTGTTCTTTTCGGTCCCACACCGGACATTGCAAAGAAGGCCCCCTAGCTCAGGGGTCAAGTTCCAGTCCATCTGCCGTGGACCTATCATCACCTTCAGGTCCGACAAAGACAGGTGACGTTCAAAAGAAGGAAATGTCATCTCCATCATGCGGAAGGTAAAAGACCAGTTCTCCCTTGTCGTCTCCATCTCGGACTGAGAAGACAACAGTGCATCCCCAAACAAGAAGTATGACTTCTTAAAGAAGTGCTTCCCATCTTTAGCAGGGATCTCCTTCGAGATTATCTGGCTCAACAAGAAGGAAGGCGTATGCTCATCGATTTTCTACTGACGTTCAAGCGGGAGATCCTTGTCAGTCTGGGTCTTAATGGCCACAATCAGGTCTCCAAGGTTCATGTTTAACAGAAGCAGTCCATGACCGAGGACCAGTTCGCTAGAGAGTTCAATGAGCAAAGTCACTACAAAAAAAAACACAAAGGAGCTTGGTCAGAATCTCTAAGAGGAGTATCAATGTTCCATAGTGATATACTCATGCGGCTGAGTTGCTCATGCGGTGAAGCCAAACCATGCGATAAGGTTGTTTATGCGACATGGTCAGCCCTTACTGCCAAAGTCAACCCATGTGGCCGATTCAACCCATACGGCCGAGTCACCCATGCGAATGAGTCAACTATGCGGCATGGTTGTTTATGCGGCATGGCTTCCCATACGTCATGGTTGTTTTTATAGCTGGGTTGCCCATGCGGTTTGGCTACCCATGCGGCAGTGATAAGTTGGCATATAGACTCATCCATGCGTTCAACTGTGCATATATGTCTCTGTGTTCAGAACTCCACTTACTCTTCCCTAAATGACCTACCCTTAATCGACGACTGAACATTATCAGAAAATAGAGGAGGGTCAGCCTCGGAAGTGCGACCCTTCCCATTGGTCTTGCCCTTGCCCTTCGGGTCCTTCTTGGCAGCCGCAATGGAGGAGGAAACTTTGGGAGCCTTGACAGCAAGTAATAAGAAGAGAAGAGAGTTTGGGAGACTTGAGGGTTTATAAAATACTTCTCTTTCTCCTCAGGCCCCCTTATATAGGCCAAGATATGCGGCTTAGGATAATGATGACGGCTGTTGGAATCCTGTTCTGCCTTAATCCATGTAGCGACAAAAAATAATGGTGACTCCTCGTTTGTTGCGTCGCTTTATCCCCTCTGAACCGTCACCTTGAAGTCTGAACCCAAAAAATGGTACAGAATCCTAAGAAATCTCCTTGAAGATTAAGCAAAATCTACTCATTAATGATCTGACAGCCTGGCAGAAGCGACTATGCAGCAACATGTCTATGCAGCATGTCACTCATATGCGACCAAAAGTGCTCGACCATGCTTCTAGTTCAAAGTATTCCAAATTTGTCATTTTGGAAACTTTGAAGGGGGTCTTGTAGAAACATAAAACTCATGCAGGCTGCATAGATCTCACACCCCTTTAAAATGAAAGAAGGCCGCAGAGGAACCACATAAAGCCCATGCGGCTAGAATAACCAAGGAATTGGAGGTCATATAAGAAGATCCCATGCGGCCTGAACAACAACGAAGTAAGGAGACGCATGAGATCCCCTGACCGGCATTCAATGCCTGTCAGAAGTTTTGACACACCACTCATCACCCAGAGCGCTTCGAGAATCGTGAGAGAGACGACGGCTGATAAAAAGATGAAATGTCTCATCGGTATATTAATAACTTTGTCAAATGTGCCATGCCACGAGTTTTCTCATATTCGGCTTTGGCCTTATGCGACCTCGTTACCATGCGACCAAAGTGTCTATTTGACCAAGGCCAGACGAGAGCTCGCATACGGTCACAATGCTATACGGACGAAGTATCCAGAAGACCAAGGCTAAAGGAGAGCATATATGCGGCCAAGAAGATTATGTGGCCAAGATGTTATGCAAGATCTTTTCGTTATAACCGAAGGGATCCCTACACAATCAGTGAAGACCACGTGTCCAGCTAACTGAGTCACGTACACAACAGATTTAAAAATTACCCCGAGATCTTATTAACAGTATATCCCAACCGAGGTCACATGGCAGCATGTCCGTGGTATGCGGCTACAGTTGCAACCGTATTCTGTTGAAGGAGTCCTATGCGGCCACAAAATAGAGGCATATACGGCACCTATAGCCCATCAGCAGAATGGATATAAATAGCATATGTATCATACCCCACAAACCCCATCTAGCCACGTACGTGCATACATGCTCAAGGGAGAGAAAAGAGAAGAGGGCATCCTCATTCCCTCGTCAGACCGTCAACGGAGTAAAGGAGTCGCTGTAGTACTCGATCTTCATCGTCACATTTCCCAAATAAAAAATATTGTACTTAGATCTTCTGTCTAGGATTTCTTTGTACTTTGTGTTTGTTGTTAAACAAAAGTTTCCCAAACGTACATTTAATGGCAAACATGAACAAATATATTCGAAGAGATCCTATTTGAAAACTTATCATGTCCACAGTACCTCTGAAATTATTTTCAACCCTAACCTATTATTTGTGTCTAATATTTTATATGCAATAAATAATGGATCCACAACAAACAATCATTGTTCAAAAAGCCAAAATGTTCTATTCATCTTCTAATAAAGATTTATAGATATGAAAGAAAAAAGAATAGCCACATATGTATTAGGGATCAGAATCATCCGGTTCGACATTGTTTACAAATAAATCAAGGGCATACAACATACAAATGTCAGAATATGCAAACATTCGACGGGTAGCCATTATTTTGGCATGTTCCTCTCGTTTCTCCAAGGCGGCAGACGAAATAAGGGTATCGTCAACATCAGTCCATAATAAGGTGAGTTTATTCAATGAAGGACTGACGAAGTCATCAAAAATATTCGCTCTACTTAGTGGTGCAGGGATCACTTCCTTCTTTTCCTTAATAGAGGACAACGCATGAGCAATGGAAGTCTGACCGGGGTCAACCTTAACCGACGAAGGAGCAGCCGATCCATCAGTTTCCTTGATCCTCTACTTAAAGGCATCTTGTGAAGCCATTAAAACAAAGATAAGTTTGTATGAAGCATAAAAAACTGGACAATCAATTCCATTATTTATTGGGAGGAGAGTGGCAGTTCAGAGTTTCATGCACCTCTTCATTGAAATGAGACGACAATTAGTTTCCCAAGTAAATACCAGAAATTTGAAATATTAAACATGAATCTTGGGATTCAACGTACTAGTCCAAGAATTCCCACATGCATACATTAGCCCATGGACATAAAGGGTGGCATGGTACGCATGCTAGTCTAAATGACAGAATATGCGTATCAATCAGTTAAAGAACTGCACGCAAGTATGCATACTATTTGGAATGACAGAAGAAAAGATGTGTAGTACGCACGATACTCAGTCCTTTTTAAAGCATATTTTGTTGGTTAAAGTAGAGACAGCAAAAGTCACGTGTTAGGCGATACGTAGACAGCACAACGAAGCCAAGCCAATTTTTTTTGATATTTAATCATGATTACAGATGATAAATTTCTATTACATCTGGATTTTTATTCTAAAAGACATGATTACATATGATGGAGATCGATCGCATGATCAACTCCATCCTTTTAAGGCCAATGTTAGGGAGCATAATGGTGGACTCGTTCCTTAACATTGGGTGTAGTAATAATGGTGGGAGGATACATAACTGGACATGTATCAATTTTGTAAGTCTCAGGGAGCCAGTTCTCTATCGCCATCAAGCGCCATCATCAGAGTTTTGATTGGGACTCCGTCCCATTCTAGTTGCAAGAGACACGACCGATCTGCACCCCAGTAACCTGCCTCATAATGGGGAAAAATACAGCGAGTATATTGCATGGACTAGGACAACTCTGATTGCTCCGATCAAAGTCCTTCCTCATTTCATAACGGGTTGCCATATAATATTGCTGATCATTTTGAATAAGGAAAATTATGATACCCTTCCATGTTCCATCTAAGAAGAGGATCTTGGACATAAGACGCTTCCTTTTGCGGCCACTTGAACGCCTGCAGTGCATTATTGCAGTTGGCCACTTCTTCTTCGGCTTAAATCGACAAACAACTGTGCTCATTTATTCTGTGATGAAAGGAGTTTGAGAAATTATGAGGAGGGCAATGTTTTATTTAAGAAGGCTCTCTCTCTCTCTCTCTCTCTCTCTCTCTCTCTCTCTCTCTCTTTATATAGGAGAAGTGCAATATAAGGAAACGAACTTCATGGCATACTCTGATAGTATAGTCTATCTACTTAAGTGATCACATTGCAAATATGTATTACCCATTACACAATTATAGATAAATAAGTTTTAGCTATAATTGCAACATAAATATATACATGAATAGAGGACAAGCATGCAAACAAGTGATCATTTAGTGATTTCTATGTTATAAGCATCAATATTTCATGTTTGCTTCTTATTATCTTTGACTCATTTTTATTATTATCGTATCGTTGATCGAAACGTCCAAACGAGTAAGATTATGAATAGTGAAGACTTGAAAGAAAAAGCCAGCAAATCGAAAGTAAGACCACTCACAAGTTAGTAAATCGGGAAAGAGAAAGGAAAGATCTTTAGGACTCCGCTCGCACGTTGCCAACACGATCACCTGCACGCATCAACAGATGATCAATATCTCCTTGTCACGGTCTTCCAGAGTTTGATATGAAATATGAAGTTCAAAGAATGAAGACAACAAAATCTATTGAAACTGTATAAGAAAATGCAAGTTACAAAACAAACGAGAAAGCAACCAAGCGGCATCGAAAACGAGCAAAGAAACCAGCGAAAGGAAAGGCCCCTCGTGACTGCCGCAGAGTCTTTTCTTGAGGCACGATCCACTTAATATGGGGCTTAATTTAGAAGAAAATAATCCATAACGAGGAAATAATCTTAATTTAATCTATCCCGATCGAACGTTACCAAGTATTTTTTAGTCGCGCTCCCCGAAAAGAAAAAATGGGGCACTACATGTATAGGCTCTACAGGCTGAGTGATAAACTTCAGCGTCAGAGTGAAAGAGGATAAAATACTATTAGCCAGCACTAAGTCATCCTCCTCCCTTCCCCTCTTCCTCAAGGGGGGAGTAGGTGTTGAGGCGAAAGCCGATGATTCGACCATAATATTGCTCTCACGGGGAGTAGTACGAGGCAAGACAACTTTGTGAGCAGTGGAAAGATATGAACGCTTCGAAGTACCTATCGTTAGTGGCCAAGATTCCCAACCATAAGCTTTCTTTGATGCCATGGTCAGTGGTTTTTGTCACGACCCGTACCCAAAAATTAGGCATGAGTCGTGGGTACATCCAGCCTACGCCGCAGCATCGGCGGTAGAATGTTGTCTAGGTCACAATATAAACTAACACATCTCACAATAACATATAACCTGTCAATAATCTCAACTCCATAAGAAGGACAAGATGAACTATAAATATAATATTGAACACATATACTCAATCACAATATAATCTAGAGAAAGATGAATGGCACGATAAAGATATAAAAATAATATAAAGGAGATCCAACACATAAGTCTAGAAATAAGCATCTCACACAATAGCAATAAGTCTAAGAGTCTAGATAACTCAATCTCAAATTAAATCTCAGAAACAATAATAACTCAATATATCAAGGCTATAGACATATCCAGTACGATATAATCTAATGAGCTAAGTCACTACTTGTGTCTCCTCTATAGGAAGTGGCTCCTCCTGAGGCTCCGGAATATACCCATCGTCTACTCTCGGTCCATAATAAGTGGGAAAAAAGTCCTCGAGATCCTCTAAAAAATATAATCTGGTCAGGATTAGAGCGAATCATATAAACTAAAAGCAATTCCAATTATATTGATAGAAACTATAAAGCAGTGAGTAAGAAATACACATGGTGGAAAAAAAATACTGAAATATAAGGAAAGCTAGAGAGTCAATCATCATATCATAGAGAAATAACTAGCAATGAGTACACTGGTAAAAGTAAGCAGTGAAAACAAATAAATGTGAATACTAGCAATGTATGAACTGAAAATAGAGGAATAGAAATACTGGCTAAGTACCTTGAAATATTAGTTTGCTATGTGATCGTCTTGGGAGTAGATCAGGCTTGTTATATATGATTATCTATGATACATGTGGGGTCAGGCTAATCATCTGGTTAGCTATGATGCGAACAAGAGTCAGGCAAAACATATATAACATGTGATGAGGCATGTAATATGGTCGGGCTACACCCTACGCAAGATGTAGGGTGAGCTATGATGCATGTAAGGTGGGATATGATCACATAACTTGCTAATATTTTTTTGTCCCCTGCTAGTACGATGGATTCAATCATGACTCCTCATGACATGTATCTATGATACTAGTCCGTATATCCACTGTGTCGGAAATCAAGTATAACTCTACAAACTGGAATTATAGTAATCACCAAAAATAACAAAAACTGTCTGAGAATGTACTCACCTATGGTCCGAAGTGAGGAGCAGTCAACGATGATCAAACCGGAGTCCAAGAGTCATAAAGATAGAATATCAATGTTAAAGTGTGAATTAAAATGATAAATATGTGTAACTAGCTAAGTGTGATATTTTTAGGCCACTTGTAGGTTCATACTTTATACTAGCCAATACTAGGTTAATACCTTACTACACTAGGTCTTCTAGGTCGTACTAAGGTCAATTTAGTCAATAATAGGCTTATGTAATCACCCTGATTTTCTTAAAAATTTTATAAAACAATTTTTCCCATAAATTCGGTATTTTCGGGAATTAAAACTAAGGTGTTTTGTGACTAAATAATTTTTTAAATGATATTAATTAATATTAAAATATTATGGAAATAATATTTTATGGTGTAAAATTGAAAATCGGACATAGGGTAATTTTCTATGAATTTATTGGACTCCGGAATCATTTTTAAAACCCTAGAAACCAATGTGCATTTAAATCGAATTAAATCCGTGCCAAATACCCAATAACCCCAGGAGAGCCGAAGTCGAGCCCAAGGAGTACTGACCCAGCCCAAATCCTAGGTCAAACCCAAGGCCCACCCCAAGGAGAGCATTGACCAAAGTCAAAATATTTCTAGGTCAAGCACCCAACCCAAGTCAAACATATATAAACAACTTTTCATCCCTTTCCCTTTTTATTCCAAAAACCTAAGAAATTATATTCAGCCGACATCCCCCCTTACTATTACTGTACATTCCACGCCTACCTAACCCTGAGCCTAATCATAATCCTAGTCTCTTCACTTCCCCGCCCCCGAGCCCTCCACAGGAGATCTCCGAGAACAACAATGACATCGACGAGGAATTCCTCGAATCCCTCTCTGATCCTTCCCCTCCCCCAAACTCAAGATCCAACCCTAATCCTGACCCTGACCCTGACCCCAACATTGATCTGATCGACGGGCTGATGCAGAGTCTCGGGCTCCGGATCCGACGAGAATGGCTGGAGTCCTGCGTCTCATCTCTGGAGAGGTCGATTTCGGGAGTCGGCAGCATGGATCTCGACCAGAATGCGAGATCGTGCTTCGAGCAGTTCCTCCTCTCCGACATGAACTGCTCCAGCGCCGGAGTGCTGCCGGAGAACGTGAGCGGGATGCACAATGCTGAGCTGGAGGGATCGTTCGTTCTTCAGGTTGATGAACTAGTCAACATTTGTTCTTCCCTTAGGGAAAGGTATCATGATGCACCTGTCGAGTTAAAAAGGTGCCTAAAACTTTCGCTTACAGATGGTGTTCAGCGTGTATTTGCTATGGAATATAGGCCCATCAGAGATCTTGAGGTCTTTGCTCCTGCTGGTTTGAAGGTTCTTGTGCTTAACATACATATTCGAAGAGGACTTCTGATGCGTGTCCCAGAAGTACAGAGATTCTTGGAGGTCTGGTTAAAGATATGGAATCGGCACGTCGGAGACTTGTTGATAAAGTAAATAAGCCGCCACTGTCGGGTCCTTTACGAGTGGTGCTGGAACTAGCATCATTGGAGATTGTCATGATGGCTATATTGGACGTAACGCAACAGAGGAATCAAATGCTCAAGGCATTCAAGGAAACACCCTTCCAGACTCTCTAGTTCCTCCTAATACTGTAAACATTATTGAAGAACCCCCTGCCGCGGACACCACACACCATGCTGAGCCGAATACAACTATTCCTACCACTTCGATAGCAGAGGAGACTAATGCATTGTACGTGGAGGATGAGGTTGATGATCTGGAGCAACCACTTATTCTGAATGGTGATAAAGAAATGCCTTTTACATATTTGGCTTGCTTGTTGGCCAAATGGGTAACTCAGAAGGACCACACAACTTTTATTCAGGGAACAATTAAGTGTACGTTGACTGGGGTAAAGCGGTTCCAATATAAACAGCGGAGTACATACGAACTCTAAGTTATGTCGATGATGGCAGTCTGATCAATGAAGTGATCATTGCTCACCAAGTTGTGGAGAAGGGTATAGGGTATCCTCCAGAAGAGGTGACTGCTGCTCTTTCTTCTTCAGATAAGCAGACAACAAAAGATATGAGGGAGGCCATGAAATTCCAGCTTTTTTTGACAAAATTTGAGGGTACAATGCTTGAGGAGATCAATAAGGATTCTCCATTTCCTATTGCACACGAAATAAATCAAGGATGTACAATATCTGATGCGTTGCTTCTCCTTCGAAGATTAAAAGAGCCCAAATCTCCTCCAAGCTGCCACATTGCCATTTGAACCCAATTGACTTATCTCCTCGATGGACAAGTTCTCTTCGTTCTATGGTTATGCCCCATTGCAGTGGGCCTGAAGACAAGTAATGAAGGCATTTGGGTGTTAACTAATGTACTTCAGGACCATAGAGCAGTACTGATGGCAATAGGCGCTGCATTCAGATATTAATCTAAATCAAGATCTTTGGGTGCTCGAATATCGTCAAGTGTTTACTAAGGGCAACCGGAGTAGTATCTGCAAATTTTACTGAGACCAGAGCTACAGTTGGAGCCAGAACCCCAGGCAAGTGTACCTTGCCAAACTCTACAGTATTGTTATATATTTTCTTGCTTCATTATATTGCTGTGCATGCTTAACCTAGGACCGTGTGACGTACTTAGCGTCTGATTATCAGTCGGGTGTCGACACTGTACGCAGTGTTGGGTACTGTCATCTAGAGATGGACATTCGTGACACTTTATTCTCGTACTTGTCTTATCGAGTACCTATGGCCCAGGACACTTGACACTATTCATGAGACAGGATTTTCCCGAGATATTCGTGGTGATTCTGTATAGGATACAGGACATGGACATTATATTCTTAGATACTTTATGACTTGTTACATTTAGCTATGATCGCGCTTGACATGGGCATGAGACGTTATGGTCATGATATGCGTGGTTACATTGGATGGGGATAGACACACAGGCTACAGGCTGTTTATATATATATATATCTTCTATTATTGAGAGGTCGTAGACTCTCGGAGCAGAGCTAGACCCACTACCGGTTATTACCGCTACCGGCTCCCCGACACAGAGCTTGTAGTGGCTCAGCCTGAGACTCGTGCTGCTCTCACTTGCATTTCACTTAGATTGGTTACTTATTTACCCTATTGCTTCATTTAGTTATTTATTTGCTGCACTGTTTATTTACTCATTTTGGCATGAGCTTTCTTGTACCTTGCTATGTCCCCTGAGGACCTGGAATGGATTTTGTCCCCAAATTTTGCAGACGAGGTTTATCCCGAGGTTTACGGGACCGGAGCAGGAGCTGATCCAGGAGCTGTACCACCATCCGAGGTCTTAGCTGAAGACTTCTCTTGAGCATCCATGTTCATGTTCATGCTCAGCTTTATTTATTTATTTCAGTCATTTATTTATGGTCTGTTGAACCATGTATCAGATATTTATCGGGTTGTTCTCCGAAGCACTTTGTTGAGACTTGCTGATGATTTACATTCCTTATTTATTCTGTGGATCATATTTTATATCTTGTGTGGATGAGATTAGTTGTGCCATGATTGTCGTAGACTTTATTTTACAGCTTAAGTATGCCCTGATGGATCCATTAAATTGGGTTTGTCCATCGGTGCGTACTGCTGGCCATTGCCGCGTGTCCAGTCCCTCGGTATTTTGGGACTGGGGCGTGACAGCTTATACTAGTTATTACCTTGCTCATACCAATTAGTACTAAGTGTATTAGTAATATCTTAATTATATAAACTTACCTTTGCTATACATTACCTTGGTGATACTATACACTCTTTAGATACTCACATTGGTACACCACTGAACACAATTATCTACACTAACACCCAGGTAGCCCCTATCCTACACTGACACTTAATCCCTAATACCCACACTTATACATAGGCACTAAAGTATTTAACATCCAGCATACACTCATAAATTCCCCTCTAATTCTTGATACCAGTACCCACACCCATAACTTTCAATCTCATTATAATTGCTAACTAATAGGATCAAATGCACAGACCTCCATCCCTAATCCCCATTCCTATTACCTACACCCAAAATCCCCAAGTCATGACTGATACCTCATATGCTAACATACACACACACAAGGACACACTTGGATGTGTGGTACTAACCTACTACAACACATCTATTCTGGATACTAACAAACACACACTAGATCACTAGTTCCCCCCCCCCCACTTATTAGTATTCAAAACCTGTTGTGCATATAATGCACTGCTGTGCATATGTTGTTGTTACTACTCAGTTCTCAGTTCTTGTGCACTGGCATGTGCACTATCACCTTACCTTGACTCCAGAAGCTCGAGCCTCCCATATTAGCAGTTGTAGTTGCTCATACTCGAGCAACCCTTGATCACCTGAATCTCAAGTCTAAATGGCTACTTACAAAACTCCAATGCATACAACATACTTGTTGTTGTGCATTGCTCATGGAACACCCTTACTGCCAATTAATATTTCCCCCATGATACTGATATTAGTCACCTGATATACCATTTCTCCCTACTAATACTCTATTTGCTCCCACACACAGCTGAACACTACCAACACCACTCCAAACACTCCATATGGTCTGTACCACAGTACTCTAATTCATAACACTCATACATGTTTGGCATCACATATAGTGCCCAAACACATGAGTATAGCCTACCACCTCAACACCCTTGATTTACCCCAATTATACCCGAGTATCCATTACTGATACTCTAACTCTTCTTGTACTTGGACCTAAGCTCTAATACTAGGTATCTATGATACCATCTAGACATAGCAACAAATAACAGCAGCTACTTGCCTCACACAAAATGCACCTTGTTGTCTATCCTACCCGATATTGCTGCCCCCATCTCAAAGTCCCCATGTACTGAACCTTAACCCAACTGCACAATCACAGTGTGCACCTGATACTTGGGTTTGAACCCGATCCCAACTTACATTTACCATCACCACCCAAATCCTCCAACTATAATACACACGCACACACACCATCTATAATATATACACAATGCTAAAAGAATATATATATATATATATATATATATATATATATATATATATATATATATATATATATATATATATATATATATATATATTATAGGTAACATCCTCAACAATACTAAAGTTATTTTATCAAACACTAGATGGGAACTTCATGATATACTATCAACCTCTATACCAAATTTCCCAATATTCAACTAATACTAAATATACATATCACATATAACTATATACATCTAATATGATTAGTTACAATGAATAATAGAGGGAAAATACTTCTACAAGCACAAAATCCCCAATTTCTAACCCCGTATCATGACGTATCATAATGTATCTTGATATGCCATACTCGTATCCACTTGTGGACACGTAGCTACCCCACTATATCAATTTTGGTCTAAATAAACCTATTTTACTCAATGACACATACTTAGTGCACAAATCTCGTATTTCCCCTAATTTGGACATAAAACTCAATGTAGAAGTCAATATAGGGGTCATAAGAACCTAGTTCTTCTTTCTATAGGTAGCCCTAATGCATGAGTGAATTCCTAATGCTCAAATACAATAATTAAAATCTAACTAAAGAGGCATTTGATAAATTTATCTATTAGGAGATAGATTTTCAATAAAAACTCAATATGACACGATTTGGACACAAGCTCATTTGGACACAAGCTCATAGCCAAACTATTTTTTCTCCAATGCTCATAGCAATCAAAGCACCTAGTGCTCATTAATGATTATTAGGAAAGAGATTAAAAGTGGTTTGGTGGAATTTGGTGGAGGAATAGATCAATTTGGAAAAGAACACCAATAAAAAATAATTTGGATGAAGAATGAGAGGAGATAATCTCTCCCCTCTATATTACGGCCTGTAAACCCCCTCACCCAAAATTAGGTCTACTTGGATTAGATAGAGAGACTATGGCTAATTAGAATCCAATTAGAATTAGAATGCGGCATTTGATTTAACTATACAATATTTATATAGCTTAGCGCACCTTACCGTTGCTTCGATAATTGGATCACTACACTAGCCATTGCCTATCTACAAATTTCACAACATTATCCTAGACGTGCCCGCCTACCATTCTGACCATTGTGTAACTTATAATTATGCTCTCTTGTGCTACATTTTAGTCGCACAATATTTATCGCAGACGTTTATATTTAATTCTAAAATAATACGACTTTGTACCCTTGTGCATTCTAATCGAAATTGGGAACACAATCTTGACCGTTTTGTGCAATCCGAATTTTGTTAATATTCTACTCTGAGCCCTCTATGTCCATGATACTTGTGTCCCACCTAATTTTATCCCCATGTACTTCTAATTAATTCGAGAACACCGCGTGCACTAATTTTAATTAATTAAATTTAAATTTCTGTCTTTGTGCAATCTTCCAATTTTTGGGCGCTTTTATGCAAAAGTATATTGAGGTGTCCACCTCATTGGATAATACATGAAGAAATCCAACTTTTTCCTTCATAGGAATTTTCTCATAATTTTCGGGATGTACAATGCGCAACATCGCCCCCTTTATTTTAAACCTATCTTTGCATTTAAACAATGTATTTTATAGCCCCAATATTCTCATGTAAGACCAAGGCCCACTCCAAGGAGAGTTGACCAAGCCCACATTGTCCTAGGTCAAACCCCCAAACCCAAATTTTATGTATATAAACAACTTTTTTCTTTCCTTTCTTTATTTTCCCAAAATACCTAAACCTAACCAATCCCTAGCCGACATCCCCATGTCCCCATATACTGTACTTCTTCCCCGACCTCCCTCCGACGAGCCATCCCGCCGGAGCAGACCAGCAGCATCGCCCCCGATCGCCGGAGACCCCGTCAGAACCGCTGCACCTCCCAGTTCTCCTCCAGCGCCGCCTGAGAGCCGCTGCACCGACGCCGGAGCCGACCCGACCACGCTGGACTCCTCGACAACCTTCCTCCCATCTCAGAACTTCACCTCCATCTCCGGTGAACCACCTCATCGAGCCACCCCGGCCTTCTCCATCCCATCTTCTCCCTCTTCTCCTCCGCTATGATGCCACCCAGTCCAGTACCACCTTCACCACCATTGCAGTCTCCTCCATAGCCATCTCCGGCCTTGTCCCGACCAGAGCTCCTCCGCCTGGTCAACAGGCTCGACACAACAGCCCCATCTCTCCCTCTCTTCCTCCTCTCGTCTGAACACCCCCCCCCCCCGCCGTGCAACTCGACGAGCCCTGGCCTGAGAACACCCCGAGCAGCACCTCCACCCCCTCCGACTTCTTCCCTGACTTCCCACCTCCATCATTACCACTACCATTGCCATTATCAACACCATCACCATTAAACTCCGGCAGCCCTGTCCTCCTTCCCCTTCACTGCCCATGGCCGGACCTCCCTGGCCGGACCTCCCCTCCCCCTGGCAGGACTCCGGTCAGCCGTCAGTAGCCACAATCACCATCATCATCATCATATCAAATCATCATCATCACCATTTATTCAACATATTAACCCTAAAATCATCCACATCATCGTCCTCGTCATCATCATTGTCCACATCATTGTCCTCGTCAACATTATCACTCACATCATCGTCCTCGTCAACATCATCATCCACATCATCGTCCTCGTCATCACCATTCTCCATATCACCATCCTCGTCATCACCATCATCCACATCATTATCCCCATCATCATCATCATCCACACCAGCGACCTAATCAACATCATCATCTCATTACCATCATTAACCCATTATTATCATTATTTTTATCCCCATCGCCATCGTCGTCATCATCGTCGTTAACTTCGTCATCGTCATCCACATCGTTGCCATCATTATCGTCGTTTACCATCATCATCGTCAACCTCAGTGTCGTCATCGTCATTCCCGTACGCGTACCCCGAGAGGACCGATTTGGATTATCTACGCGACTTCAGGAGTAGGTCATTGATACTATGCAGCTTTCTTGCCAGGCAAGTATACCTTGCCTTTGTTGTACTGTTTAAATTTAGTATATTGTTAGTTGTATGTTTATTATTTTAGATTATATTGCTGTATGCGTTCGAGAGACTCGGGTGCAGTCAATGAATGCGTTGACGTTAGGACTTGTGTCTGACCTAGTGTCCAGTAGACCCACCTAAAGTTGCGGAGTTATTTGTATAACTCCCCAGGCCTTGACATATTTCTTACACGTGTTGTGAGTCTTATGTTGGACACGGACTTGCGTATGTGGTTGGCCACCTGTACGTGTAGGTCGTACGATAGATAGGATATAACTGCTAATAGTGATGCATGTTAGAAGACTTAGCAGTTATTAATAGGCGGAGCATAGACTAGCGTGGTACGATGGTCCAATCCTTGTCCTTGTTTGGTTGTAAGGTTGGGCTATTGTTCTAACGATAGACTATGAGCCAGAGTTACGATGTCGCGATGTAGTAGCTAAGGCGTGTTGTGGATACAACATGCATAGATTATTGGGCGGGGAGGACAACTAGTAGGCGTATAGGACACCCACCTCCTTTATTGCAGACACCGCGTTCTTCGGAGCAATACGAACGTATATATTTTACAGATACCACGTTTCTTAGAGTATTGGACGTTACTTTACAGATACCTCATTCTTTGGAATGATGGATATTGCAGATACCATACTCTAGAGGACGTTGGACGTTATGCCTACGCCTACCCATACGTACCAAAGTTGTCCTCAAATTATATTCACTTAGATGGTTAGCGCACCCCTTTTATGTATTCAGTATTTACTTTATGGCATGCTTCTATGTATCTTGTTATATCCCTCTAAGGACCTGGTCCCTTTCTAGGTGTAGCTATTCATGAGTATTCGCAGGAGCGCAGATCCGGACTTGCTATGTATATTGCGGTGAGGTCTTCTCTTTGAGCTTCGTGATTGCTAGATGTTGTACTTATATTGTATTTATCTTGTTTATTCCATATTCTAGTTCGGCAGTGGATTTGTTTCCATCCGACTGTTATCTTTAGATACTTTATATTGAGTTCTAGTTTCATAGATATTGATTATTTATTTATATATGATTTCCGTGGATGAGATTTAGACTATATCCTGTGACTTGTGACATATGTACCACTTGTGGATTATTGTTCATGATACAGTGTATGTGTGTATCATGGTATCCATATATTGGAGTTTCCATGTACATGCGGCTGGCATGCTTACTTGTCCTAGTCCTACGTATTTTAGGGACTGGGGCGTGACACGGCCGGCCACTTAACCCTAGGGTTGGGTTGATACAAAAACTCCACAATGTCCCCATTGGGTTGTCATGATAAAATTAATTAGTGGAGGAAACTTCTCTTCCTAATAAATGTTAAGTCAAAACCTTAATTAATTTGAATATTTAGCTAATTTTGGTCCAATGTGACTAGTCCAATTGTTGAGTCTATGGTCATGTCAAGTCTAGTCCACTAACCAATAATATTATTAGTTACACTATATACATTATACAAATTATATTTAGTATATATAAACGCAATATATAATTATTATAAAATAACAAAAATACTCCTACTCTAGAAATGTGGTAGTGACAAGTCTACCCTCCTTAAAAATAATTTCTTCCTCGAAATTAAAACTAAACTAGCACAAAAACATAACAGAGTAGAAGAACAATACCTCAATGCTCAAAGGGATATGGGTACTGCTCGTGCATTTCATCCTCCCTCTCCCAGGTTGACTCATCTGGGGAGTGATGCCTCCACGCGACATGAACCAAGGGAATGGTCTGGCTCCTCAATACCTTCTTTCTGCGATCCAGAATATCCACTGGCTACTCTGGATAGCTGAAAATTGGACCCACCTCGATCTCTGAGTGATCTAGTATGTGAGTAGCGTACCGTGTCAACTGTGACACGTGGAATATGTCATATACTTCCTCCAGTGCAGGCGATAAGTCTAGTCTGTAGGCCACTACATCGACCCTCGTAAGAACACTGAAGGTTCCGATGTACCGTGGACTAAGCTTTCCGCCTCCACCAAAGCGAATCGTGCCCTGTGTCAAATTTTTTTACAAGAATACCAGATCGCCAACCTAGAACAAAATATAACCTTAATACGCAATCTAAATAAAGCAACCACAAGCAATCACAACTGTAGTACCCCGCTACGCGTAGGCACTATGTACAAGTAATATCGCTTTGCTTGCTCGAGCGGAAGCCTTCTCGGAGTTCCCGATCGAAACATAAGACGATTGATCTAAGTGAGTGGGCAGAACTTTATTCTCTGATTCTTGCACGTGTTAATAATGAATATGAGTTTTTACAATGCTTGTTTGATTGATAAAATAATGTTCGCATTGAAAATGATAGAACGAGAACCTGCATGCTTAACTAGAGAACTTATATGCTTGTCTAAAAAAGAGATATAAACTTGCCATGCTAAGTCAAGAAAGAAATATTGCATGCTTAGTTATACTGACACCGCTATCAAACGAATCATTGCCATGCTAAAAAGATAAGTAAAGGAATTGGTTGAACAAGTCCCTTTGTCAAATGCTAAGTAAGAGTAGAATTGTATGCTTTAGTAAAAAGAGATAGAAGAACTACTATCATGCTTGCATACATAGAGTTTTCTCGCCTGTTTCCTATCGCACTGAAAGAGATAGATATTGCATGCTAGTTATTATGAAAATTATTATCGTGCTTGTTAATATATGCTTTGCTTGCCTCTTTTCTTATATCAAACTACTATAAGTTATTGATTCGTATAAGAAGAGACTAATAGTGCACCCTGAGGTACGGTCCTTATGATATATGTAGTGTGCTATTAGTTGTGTGAAAGAAGATTGAACCTCTCTCTCATTTTGAATAGAAGAAATATATGTTTTGCTTGATTATTGCTTGCTTGCATTATAGATATTTTATGTCATGCATTGATCTCGGACAACTTGTGCACAAGGGTCATCTCTCGAATGGTTCCTGGGACACTAGGAATCGGTCGGTCCGAAAGAGAATTTGTTGTGTCCTGAGGATACGGTCCTACGGGATCTAGTAGAGTATTTTGTCTATTAGTATTATGCGGAACCCATGATGTCACAGATACTAGTATTCGTGTGTGTTGGTGAAGAGATGAACCTTGATTCACAGCTGCCGATACACGTGCGTGCTAGTACAAAGCTGAACCTTGAGTCACCGCTGCTAATCATGGGGCTACCCATGGACCATAATGTAGTTAGGGTGCATGCTAGGTTAGCCTTCTTGCATACCTAACTATTTTATGCAGAGACAGACAGGGAATAGAACATATATGTTTATGCAAATTGTTGCTAACTTGTATGTCTGCTGCAGGGATAACCGTTCGGCGAAGGGTAAGAATCACCGAATAAGTGATGCATTGATTATGCTTTGGATCTCATTTTATCCTTAGACTTGCATGTTTCACTTGATGTTTCACTGTAGCCCTTTAGTAATGAATTGATCAATCCACTAGAATAACTTGTGTTCCTAAAGAGTTAGTATATATGGTGCACGATACATGTTGCGCACTGTACGATAGAACAATATCCCAATTGCATGCTTAAATGTTTGAATATGCAAACTGCTTCCAAAGCTATATTTTCGAAAGAAGTAAAATAACTCTAACCTTGTGCTGCATGAAATAAACCTAGGTAAAAGTAGCAAGATCACTAGTAATAAAATATTTTGCCACATGCTTACTTAGTATTGGTTTTAGGGAGTGTTGCTTCTGTTTATTGATTTATACTCACCAGTACTTTCTCCAAAGTGCTGACCCACCAACAGTTTGCTTATTCGCAGGTGCTGGATCATCCAAGGAAGCGATAACCGTGCCTCATCCCCAAGCCCCAGAAATCTAGAGTCGATATCTTGAGCCGTATCAAGTTGTGCTTTGAGATGCTTTTGTATAAAGGGATGTAATGTATGGAACGTTATCATTGTATTCGAGAGAGTGCTTGAACGATTTGTAACCTCGGCTTAGCGGTGCTTGTAACACTTTTGAATATCAATAAAGATGCTTGTTTCCTTATGTCATTGTGTTCTTTATTTTTTGTAAAATGTGCCGCTATTTTTGTCTTAAATAGCTTACTTGTCCTTGTTCAAGCTTTTTGCCTTGTACAATAGCTACTTAGGCTTGCACGGCATCACCCCCGTGTAAGTACGGTCAGTCCTGCAAGGACCCAAGCAAGGACGAACGGCCCTGCGGGATTGGGGTATGACATAATGGTATCAGAGTAACTCGATTTTTTGCCCATTTCATTGCCTTTGACTCAGAGATATCCCAGATATTATGCTGCAATGAACGTTCCATACAATAAGTCTATAGATATTCTCAAAGACGTGTACAAAAGTTTTCTTGTTTGGTTTCTTGTTGGTTGGAGATGTAATTTTGTGATTATTGATTTGCTTGTATTTTTGGTGAGGGATGAAGACTATCACTGCTCAGGATTTTGTAAGTTTTTCCTTGAATTTTGAGGGCAAAACTTTTTATCGATGGGTAAGTATGTAGTGTCCCGCTCCGCATAGGCACTATGTACAAGTGATATCGTTTTGCTTGCTCGAGCAAAATCCTTCTCGGAGAGTTCCTGATCGAAACACAAGATGATTGATCTAAGTGAATGGGCAGAACTTTATTTTTTGATTCCTGCACGCGTTAATAATGAATATGAGTTTTTGCAATGCTTGTTTGCTTAATAAGATAATGTTCGCATTGGAAATGATAGAACAAGAACATGCATGCTTAACTAGAGAAATTGTATGCTTGTCTAAAAAATAGATAGAACCTTGCCATGCTAAGTCAAAAAAGAAATATTGCTTGCTTAGTTACACTAACACCGCTATCAAAGGAATTCTTGCCATGCTAAAAAGATAAGTAAAGGAATTGCTTGAATAAGTCCCTTTGTCAAATGCTAAGTAAGAGTAGAATTGCATGCTTTAGTAAAAAAAGATAGAAGAACTACTATCATGCTTGCATACATAGAGTTTTCTCACCTGTTTCCTATCGTACTGAAAGAGATAGATATTGCATGCTAGTTGTTATGAAAATCGTTATCGTGCTTGTTAATATATGTTTCGCTTGCTTATTTTCTTATATCGAACTACTATAAGTTATTGATTCGTATAAGCAGAGACTAATAGTGCGCCCTGAGGTACGGTCCTTGTGATATAGTGGGGTGTGCTATTAGTTGTGTGAAAGAAGATTGAACCTATCGCTCATTTTGAATAGAAGAAATATATGTTTTGGTTGATCATCACTTGCTTGCATTATAGATGTTTCATGTCATGCATTGGTCTCGGACAACTTGTGCATAAGCGTCATCTCTCGAACGGTTCCTGGGACACTGGAAATCGGTCGATCCGAAAGGGATTTTGTTGCATCCTGAGGATATAGTCCTACGGGATCTAGTAGGATATCTTATCTATTAGTATTATATGGAACCCATGATGTCACAGCTGCTAGTATTTGTGTGTGTTGGTGAAGAGATGAACGTCGATTCATAGTTGTCTATAAACGTGCGTGCTAGTGCAGAGCTGAACCTTGAGTCACTGCTGCTAATCATGGGGCTACCCATGGACCATCATGTAGTTAGGGTGCATGCTAGGTTAGCCTTCTTGCATACCTAACTGTTTGATGCAGAGACGGATAGGGAATATAACATATATGTTTATGCAAATTATTGTTAACTTGTATGTCTGTTGCAGGGATAACCATTCAGCGAAGGGTAAGAATCACCGAATAAGTGATGCATTGATTATGCTTTGGATCACGTTTTATCCCTAGACTTGCATGTTTCACTGCTGCCCTTTAGTAATGAATTGATCAGTCTACTAGAATAACTTGTGTTCCTAAAGAGTTAGTATATATAGTGCACGATACATGCTGCACACTGCACGATAGAACAATGTCCCGATTGCATGCTTAAATGTTTGAATATGCAAACTATTTCCAAAGTTATATTTTTGAAAGAAGTAAAATGACTCTAACCCTGTGCTGCATGAATGAACATAAGTAAAAGTAGCAAGATCACTAGTAATGAAATATTTTGTCACATGCTTACTTAGTGTTGGTTTCAGGGAGTGTTGCTTCTGTTTGTTGATTTATACTCACCAGTACTTTCTCCAAAGTGCTAACCCACCAACAGTTTGCTTGTTTGCAGGTGCTGGATCATCCAAGGAAGCGATAACTGTACCTTATCTCCAGGACCAAGAAATCTGGAGTCGATGCCTTGAGTCGTATCTAGTTGTGCTTTGAGCTACTTTTGTATAAAGGGATATAATATATGGAACGATGTCATTGTATTCGAGAGAGTGCTTGAACGATTTATAACCTCAGCTTAGCGCCGTATGTAACACTTTTAAAAATCAATAAAGATGCTTATTTTCTTATGTCATTGTGTTCTTTATTTTTCTGCAAAATGTGCCGCTGTTTCCATCTAGAATATATTACTTGCCCTTGTTCAAGCTTTGGCCTTGTGCAAGAGCAACTTAGGCTTGCATGGCATCATGTCCGTGCGAGGACGATCAGTCCCGCAAGGACCCAAGCAAGGACAAAAGACCCTACGGGATCGGGGCATGACATAATGGTATCAGAGAAACTCGATTCTTTGCCCATTTTATTGCCTTCGACTCAGAGATGTTCCAGATATTATGCTGCAATGAACGCTCCATACAATAAGTCCATAGATATTCTCAAAGGTGTGCGCACAAGTTTTCTTGTTTGGTTTCTTGTTGGTTGGAGATGTGATTTTGTTACTTGTGTTTTTGATTGAGGATGGTGAGGGATGAGGACTATTACTGCTCTGGATTTTTTAAGTTTCTCCTTGAGTTTTGAGGACGAAACTTTTTATCGGTAGGTAAGTATGTAGTGTCCTGCTCCGCGTAGGCACTATGTACAAGTGATATTACTTTGCTTGCTCGAACGAAAGCCTTCTCGGAGAGTTCCTGATCGAAACACAAGATGATTGATCTAAGTGAGTGCGTGGAACTTGATTCTCTGATTCTTGCACGTGTTAATAATGAATATGAGTTTTTACAATGCTTGTTTGCTTAATAAGATAATGTTCGCATTGGAAATAATAGAACGAGAACCTGCATGCTTAACTAGAGAACTTGTATGCTTGTCTAAAAAAGAGATAGAACCTTGCCATGCTAAGTCAAGAAAGAAATGTTGCATGCTTAGTTACACTGACACCACTATCAAATGAATCCTTGCCATGCTAAAAAGATAAGTAAAGGAATTGCTTGAACAAGTCCCTTTATCATATGCTAAGTAAGAGTAGAACTACATACTTTAGTAAAACGAGATAGAAGAACAACTATCATGCTTGCATACATAGAGTTTTCTCGCCTGTTTTCTATCGTACTGAAAGAGATAGATATTGCATGCTAGTTGTTATAAAAATCGTTATCGTGCTTGCTAATATATGTTTCGATTGCCTATTTTCTTATATCAAACTGCTATAAGTTATTGATTCATATAAGCATAGACTAATAGTGCGCCCTGAGGTGCTGTCCTTGTGATATAGTGGGGTGTGCTATTAGTTGTGTGAAAGAAGCTTGAACCTATCGCTCATTTTGAATAAAAGAAAGATATATTTTGCTTGATCGTTGCTTGCTTGCATTATAAATATTTTATGTCATGCATTGGTCTCGGACAACTTGTGCACAAGGGTCATCTCTTGAATGGTTCCTGGGGTACTAGGAATCGGTCGGTCCGGAAGAGATTTTGTTGCATCCCGAGGATACGATCCTACAGGATCTAGTGGGGTATTTTGTCTTAGTGTTGTGCATAACCCATGATGTAACAGCTGCTAGTATTCGTGTGTGTTGGTAAAGAGCTGAACCTTGATTCACAGCTGCCGATACACGCGCGTACTAGTGCAGAGCTGAACCTTGAGTCACCGCTGAAATCATGGGGCTACCCATGGACCATCATGTAGTTAGGGCACATGCTAGGTTAGCCTTCTTGAATACCTAATTGTTTGATGCAGAGACATACATGGAATAGAACGTATATGTTTATACAAATTGTTGCTAACTTGTATATCTAGTGTAGGGATAACCGTTCGGCGAAGCGTAAGAATCACCGAATAAGTGATGCATTGATTTTCAATTATGCTTTGAATCTCGTTTTATCCCTAGACTTGCATATTTCACTTGATGTTTCACTGATGCCCCTTAGTAATGAATTGATCAGTCCACTAGAATAACTTGTGTTCCTAAAGAGTTAGTATATATGGTGCACGATACATGCTGCGTACTGCACGAAAGAATACTATCACAATTGTATGCTTAAATGTTTGAATATGCAAACTATTTCAAAAGCTATATTTTTGAAAGAAGTAAACTGACTCTAACCCTGTGCTGCATGAAATAAACCTAGGTAAACGTAGCAAGATCACTAGTAATAAAATATTTTGCCACATGCTTACTAAGTTTTGGTTTCAGGGAGTGTTGCTTCTGTTCATTGATTTATACTCACCAGTATTTTATCCAACGTGCTGACCCACCAACAGTTTGCTTGCTCGCAGGTGCTAGATTGTCCAAACAAGCGATAGCCGTGCCTCATCCCCAGGACCCAAAAATCTGGAGTCGATGCCTTGAGCCGTATCGAGTTGTACTTTAAGTTGCTTTTATATAAAGGAATGTAATGTATGGAACGATGTCATTGTATTCGAGAGAGTGCTTAAACAATTTTAAGCTCGGCTTAGCGCCGCTTGTAACACTTTTGAATATCAATAGAGATGTTTATTTTCTTATGCCATTGTGTTCTTTACTTTTCTGTAAAATGTGCCGCTGTTTCCGTCTTGAATAGCATACTTGCCCTTGTTCAAGCTTTGGCCTTGTGCAAGCGCAACTTAGGCTTGCACGACATCACGCCCGTGCGAGGACGGTCGGTCCTGCAAGGACCCAAGCGAGGACGAACGGCCATACGGGATCGGGGCGTGACATAATGGTATCAGAGCAACTCGATTCTTTGTCCATTCTGTTGCCTTCGACTCAAAGATGTCCCGGATATTGTTCTTAAATAAACGTTCCATACAATAAGTCCATAGATATTCTCAAAGGTGCACACAAAAGTTTTTTTGTTTGGTTTCTTGTTGGTTGGAGATATAATTTCGTGATTATTAATTTGTTTGTGTTTTCGATTGAGGATGGTGAGGCATGAGGAATATCGCTGCTCTGAATTTTGTAAGTTTCTTCTTAAGTTTTGAGGATGAAACTTTTTGTTGGTGGGTAAGTATGTAGTGCCCCGCTCTGCGTAGGCACTATGTACAAGTGATATCGCTTTGCTTGCTCGAGCGGAAGCCTTCTCGGAGAGTTCCTGATCGAAACACAAGATGATTGATCTAAGTGAGTGGGAAGAAATTCATTTTCTGATTTTTGCACGCGTTAATAATGAATATGAGTTTTTGCAATGCTTGTTTGCTTAGTAAGATAGTGTTCGCATTGGAAATAATAGAACGAGAACCTGTATTCTTAACTAGAGAACTTGTATGCTTGTCTAAAAAAGAGATAGAACCTTGCCATGCTAAGTCAAGAAAGAAATATTGCATGCTTAGTTATACTGACACTGCTATCAAACGAAGTATTGCCTTGCTTAAAAGATAAGTAAAGGAATTGATTGAACAAGTCCCTTTGTCATATGATAAGTAAGAGTTGAATTGCATGCTTTAGTAAAAAGAGATAGAAGAACTACTATCATGCTTGCATACATAGAGTATTCTCGCCTATTTCCTATCGTACTGAAAGAGATAGATATTGAATGATAGTTGTTATAAAAATCATTATCGTGCTTGCTAATATATGTTTTGCTTGCCTATTTTCTTATATCGAACTGCTATAAGTTATTGATTCATATAAGCAGAGACTAATAGTGCGCCCTGAGGTACGGTTCTTGTGATCTAGTAGTGGTGCTATTATTTGTGTGAAAGAATATTGAACCTATCGCTCATTTTGAATAGAAGAAAGATATGTTTTGCTTGATCATTGCTTGCTTGCATTATAGATATTTCATGTCATGCATTGGTCTTGGACAACTTGTGCACAAGGGTCATCTCTCGAACGGTTCCTGGGGCACTAGAAATCGATCGATCTGGAAGAGATTTTTTTGCATACTGAGGATACGGTCCTACGGGATCTAGTGGGGTATTTTGTCTATTAGTGTTGTGCGTAACCCATGATGTCACAGCTGCTAGTATTCGTGTATGTTGGTGAGGAGCTGGACCTTGAGTCACAGCTGTCGATACACGTACGTGCTAGTGCAGAGCTGAACCTTGAGTCACCGCTGCTAATCATGGGGCTACCCATGGACCATCATGTAGTTAGGGCACATATTAGGTTAGCCTTCTTGCATACCTACTAGACGGACAGAGAATAGAATATATATGTTTATACAAATTATTGCTAACTTGTATGTCTGTTGTAGGGATAACCGTTCGACGAATGGTAATAATCACCGAATAAATAATGCATTAATTTTTTATTATGCTTTTAATCTCGTTTTGTCCCTAGACTTGCATGTTTTACTTGATGTTTCACTACTTTCCCTTAGTAATGAATTGATCAGTCCACTATAATAACTCGTGTTCCTAAATAGTTAGTATATATGGTGCACGATACATGTTGCATACTGCACGATAAAATACTGTCTTGATTGTATACTTAAATGTTTGAATATGTAAACTATTTCTAAAGCTATGTTTTCGAAAGAAGTAAACTGACTCTAACCATGTGCTACATGAAATGAACCTAGGTAAAAGTAGCATGATCACTAGTAATAAAATATTTTGCCACATGCTTACTTAGTGTTGGTTTCTGGGAGTGTTGCTTCTGTTCGTTAATTTATACTCACCAGTACTTTATCCAAAGTGCTGACCCACCAATAGTTTGCTTGTTCGCAAGTGCTGGATCGTCCGAGAAAGCGATAGCTGTACCTCATCCCCAGGACCCAGAAATCTGGAGTCGATGCCTTGAGCCGTATCGAGTTGTGCTTTGAGCTGCTTTTGTATAAAGGGATGTAATATATGGAATGATGTCATTGTATTCGCGAGAGTGCTTGAATAATTTATAACCTCAGCTTAGTGCCGCTTGTAACACTTTTGAATATCAATAAAGTTGCTTATTTTCTTATGCCATTGTATTCTTTACTTTTCTGCAAAATGTGCCATTGTTTTCGTCTTGAATAGCTTACTTGTCCTTGTGCAATCTTTGGCCTTGTGCAAGGGTAACTTAGGCTTGCATGACATCATGCCCGTGCAAAGACGATCGGTCCCGCAAGGACCCAAGCAAGGACGAACGGCCCTATGGGATCGGGGCATGACAAAAACAAAACATATACCTCAAACCCCAAAGGTCTCTGGTGGCTGTCGATCCAATGCCATTGTTTGTTCTGTACCACCCGAAATCTATCTCTAATGAGCTTAACCTTCTCAGTTACATCCACAATCATCTCTGGTCCCAACAAGGCTCTCTCACCTACATAATCCCAAGATAAATGAGTGCGACATCTCCGTCCATATAAAGCCTCGAATGGTGATATCTCAATATTGGCCTGGTAATTATTGTTGTAAGCAAAATCTACCAGGTGCAGATTATCCTCCCAAGAACCTCCGAGATCTAGAATGCAAGTGTGGAGCATATCCTTGAGAGTCTGAATAGTCCTCTCCAACTGTCCGTCTGTCTAGGGGTGATATACGGTACTAAACTTGAGGTGAGTGCCCAAGCTAGCCTACAAACTCCTCTAGAAGTAAAAAGTAAAAAGATTATCCCGATCTGAGATAATGCTCACAGAAAATCCATGCAATCTAACAATCTAACATACATATATCTTCGCTAGCTTCTTTGTAGACGTACCCATTTTAAATGACAAAAAGTGGGCTAATTTGGTCAACCTGTCTATGATGACCCAAATTGCGTCTTTCCCTCAGGGAGAACGTGGAAGCTCCGAAACAAAATCCATGATCACATGCTCCCACTTTCATTCGAGGATGGGTAAAGGCTAAACCAATCCACCTAGCCTCTGCCTATCCGCCTTTACCTGCTGGCACACTAAATACTTGGATACGAAGCGCGCCAACCCCCGCTTCATACCATACCGCCATACGTGCTCCCTCAGGTCTCGATACATTTTATTTGCACCTGGATGCATCAAGTACTGAGAGCTATGCGCCTCCTACAGAACCTCCTCGCACAACTCCCCACTCGTCACACATAATCTGGTACCGTGATGCAACGATACATCATCAGCAATAGTGAAGTCCTATGATAATCCTGTCCGAACATGTGCCCTAAAACTCCTCAGAGCCTCATCGTCATACTTCATAGCCCTGATTCTGTCCATCAGCTCAGACTGTATCTGCAATCCCCATATCTGTATCTCGATATGTAAACTCCCTCGACCAGAATTTAGTAATTTAGGATTAGTTTTGACTAATTAGAATTATGGCAACTTTTTAAAAATTTTATTTATTATATATTCTATTGTTTGTGCACTTGTTTATTATAATTAATTAGGGCATCACACTAGCTGTTAACCCTAAACAAATTTCACATCCCTGCCCTAGACTTGCTAGACTACTTTTTCTGTATTTTATGCAACTTCCAGAAACCTCATCTGGTGCTTCGTTTTAGTCGCACAAATATCGTTACAGACGTACGTATTTATTACCTATTTTAAATTATGCTCTTTACCCATTCCTGTACCCTAGGGATTTGAGGACCAGTAGGCACCTGTTTTTGCCAAACAAAAATACGATAATATTCTACTCTAATTATACTTCAATTATCGTTTTGACACCGTAGAAAAATTATGACCCTAACAGCCTCAAAATAATTAGTGAACACCGTGCGCAGTATTTATTAAATAATAAATACGATGACCATATCACCTGCAGAATCAGACCCTGCATCTGCCCAAACTCACCCCACACTGTCTAAAACATTTTCCCCAGCTATTTCCCTCATTTTTGTACAATTCAGAATTACGAGAAATCAGTATCTGAAATTTGGTAAATTGTAAAATTACGCAAAAAACAAATTTCATGCATTTATGCAATTATTGAAAAGTTAGGGGTTTATATGCAAAATTGCATGCTAGGTGGCCTAATTCTATTGGCTAGACCATAGGTGTATGGGACCCACCCAAAAATCCAGAGAAATCCTGTAAAAATATCCCAAAATACCAAAAAGACCTAAATACCCCTAAAGTTGGACTTAATTACAACTTTGCCATTGCCTACAACCCTTATAAAACCCGACCCCCCTCTCTTCAAATCCCTACAGCCCTTCCCTCCGCCACCTCCGACCACCGCCTCCGGCCAAACCCTGCCCAACCCTTCGCCACCCTCCCCTCTTCCCTCCGGCCAAGCCCCACCGCCAGCGCCACCCTGCTCCGCCGGCCACAGCTCCCGCAACCTCCCCCTTCCCTCACTGTCCACAGCACCACCACCACTCCCATCCACCCCCAGCGCCGCCTCCGGCCACCGTGCACCGCCACCACCACCCCCACTCGACTCGCCCCGACCTCCCCTACCTACCACCACCACCTCACCTCCCCACGACACCCCCTCCGGCCGCCCTCACCTCCACAGTGCCCCGGCCCAACTTCCGACTACACCACCACCCTCACCTCCGGCCGCCCCTAGCCGCCGCCACAGCCGTCGTAGACCCCCGCCACCACCACCAACCTGACCGCCACCCTTCCCTCTCCCAAACCCGCCGCCTGCCCGGCCACCTCCGCCGCTCCTCCGCCGGCCAGAGCCCCCGCAAGCTGCTGCTGCTGCTGCTGCCAGTAGCCACTGCTGCTGTTGCTGTTCCTCCGGCCGCCTCCGACCAACTCCGCCGCCGTCCACCCGCCGGCGACCAGCCGTGGGCCCCCCTGCCACCTGTAAGGTATAATATACCTATACTATACAAAAATACATAAATAAACCCTAATACATGTCTATGTGTATATATATATGTATATATGTATATAAATTATATATATATATATATTAATATATATATATATTAATATATAGTAATATATGTAATATTATATATTAAAATACTAAAATTATACAGTATATATATGGTATTTATATTTTCAGCATTTTTTATATATATATAAATAATGTATTTATATGTATAATTATATATACATTTACAGTATATTATACTGTATATATATTATAGATATATATCTATATATATTATAGATATATATCTATATATATTCTATATATATATATATATATATATATATATATATATATATATATATATATATATATATATATATATATATATATATATGTATATATGTCTATATATGTATATTTATATACTAGTGTATAATTACTAAATAGGTATCTATGTACTTATTTTTATATATATATATTTATATGATATATATAATATGCTATTATATAATTACTATACTATGCAATTTTCCTTTATTTTATTTTTCTGCATTTATTTCCTGCACTTATATATATATCTACATATATATATATATATATATATATTATCTATATGTATATATATATCCAGCTGGATAATACAGCTTAAGTATATATATTATATTTCAATTCCTGCAATGTCAATTCAATATTATATATTATACTATGCTGGATATTACAGCCTATCTATATGTATATTTACAGTGGTCACATATAGACCCTGATACTATTTTATATTATAATTGCTGAATAGTACAGCACTTATATACGTATTAAATTTCTATACTGTCATTTCAATTTACCTATATATCTATATAATCAGTGGATATACCCTGATAATATATATGTATTTATTTTCTGCCTTGTCATTTAAATTATAATCAGTGGATACACCCTGATATTATTATATAATATTTATGACAGTGGATATACCCTGCTACTATATATACCTGCTTTTATCTGTTCTTTATATACTATATATACTATTATATATATCATATTTATATATATATACCTACTATATATAACTACATTATATATGTGTATATATATGCTTTATATTATACCCATGATATTTACAAACACTGTCTATTTTAACAGAAACCAACTACAGCACAGCCAGTGACCCCCTGTCACAAGCACCCTCAACCCTGACTGTGAGATCAGGTTTTCAGTACTATCAGGGAGTAGGCAAGTATACCTTGCCAAGTTTAAATGTTTAAATCCTCAAATATTGTTCTATGCTTCTTGTTTCTGAAATTCATATACTATGAGTACCAGAGACTGCCTCTGGTACAGTCAACTAATACGTTGACGATTAGTATAAATAACTTAGCATTACAGACTCACCAACAGCAGTGAGAGTATCCTAATATTCTTCTAGACCCTATCACGGGAACACGCAATATGATTGCATTACATATTGGGATGCGAGCTGCGTATGTGATTAGCTACCAGTACGTGTGACCCGCATCACGGATTAGAATAACTCAGGAAATGTACGACTTGACATTTAGTTTCATTGGGATGGGGAAGATAACTAGTAGATGTATGGGACACCCCCTTCATATATGATTTATACCTTCGTACCATGCTCCCCGGAGATGGTCGATTGCAGAGCTACCCGTGAGTCCGGGGGCATACGACACATATACTAGCCAGTCGCCACGATTGGTGAATTACGTCAGCGTATGTCTAGCCACACATTCCCATGCGTACTATAAGGTCATTATTTGCATTTTCACATAGAATGGTTAGCACCCTGTAATTATTTTCTTTATTCAGTATTTACATACATGGCATATCATTTTCTGTATCTTGTTATGTCCCACTGAGGACCTGGTTCCCTGCCAGATCTAGACGAGGCTTTCTACCCCACTGTGTACGGCCCCGATCAGGAGGCCAGATGTGCTACCGAGGAGGAGCTCGAGGAGACACCCTCAGAGTATGCTTGACCATAGAGGCCTGCCACCTGGAGATGGAGATGTTTTGCTCAGATAGACACTGCTTAGTCTATCTGATTTTTCTGCGCTATTATCAGTTTTTGTAGTAGACTTGTATTCTCACCAGTTGTGTACTGTATCAGACTCAGTTTTATATATATTTCAGCACTTATTTTTCTGACCTATTGTTGTGGATGAGATAGTTTTACCTGTTCTATACTTGTAGTATTTTAGGATAGCGTAGCACGTCCCTTTGGGTCCATCAAAGTGGATTAAGCCCATAGTGACGTGTCAGCTGGCCAGTGACACGTGGCCTAGTTCCTGACATTTTGGGACTGGGGCGTGACACGGTTTTAGTGGTGGCCCATGCAGGTCAATCTTTTCATTGCTAGTGGTATGATGACATGCCCAGCAAGCCTGCAATAGGATAGAAACATTAGGTCTCATCCTCACTGATACCATTTTTTTTTTAAAATTTTTTTTTTATATTTGCATCTTGCTTGATTATCAATTATTATCTCTTTTGTGTTTTTTTAATTACTCTATTTTCTTCAGAAATATGGACATACCCGGGAAACCTGCGAATAATGGGGCTGACCAAGCCACAAACACCTCGCCAAGTGTCCAAGGAACCCCGTCCAATCACCAGAATTCTGGCGAGGAGACAACACCGCAGACGGAAACACCGTTGCCTCCACCTCCAGCCTTGCCAATCTTAATGCCACAGCTTGAGGGTCAACCTCAAATGTTGCAGTTCCTCCAAACGATATTGCAGAACCAGTGGCAACAGACTGAGGCCCTGAGACAGTCTCAGTGGCAGCAGACCGAAGCTCTGCGACAGACTTTGATGACGGCTTTGGAGAGAGCTACTACTCCGGCACCCGCACCTGTCCAACCAGCGGGCACAGTTCGAGGCTTCCGCCAAATGAGCCCGAGAGACTTCAAAGGCAACGAAACTCCTGAGGAGATCTCCGACTGGATCTCCAACACCGAAATGCTGCTAGAAGGATCGCAACTCACCCCCGACCTATGGATGACCGCTGTAAGGGGCCAACTTCTTGGCAATGCCCATCACTGGTGGGAATCCATAGAGCGCAGCGTCGGCAAAGACCAAACTTGGCAACAATTCTTGGAGCACTTCAATGCCAAGTACTTTCCAGCGACAGTCCAGAATGTCCTATACTCTCAATTCCTGCACCTGGAGCAGGAAAACATGACTGTCGATGCTTACGACGCGGAGTTTAGCCGACTGAGTCGTTTCGGTGCTGATTTGATCCCGAACGAGCTGAAGAAGGCTAAAAGATTCCACCATGGCCTTAATTACGAGCTCCAGAGGTACACAACAATGCAGTCAAGAATCTCCTACAACGAGGTTCTTACAGAAGCCAGGGAGCAAGAAGCAATTGGCCGAGGAGCAAAATGCTCAAATCCAACCTTCCCGGCCAAGAATCAGCAAGGAGCAGGAGGACCTATACGTCGTCCCCAATATCAGACTCAGCAGACAACGGGGCCTTACCAGAAGAAGGAGCTCCCGATTTGTCACTTTTGTGGCAAAAAGGGGCATTTTATGAGAGACTGCAGGAAGAAGCTGGGATTATGCTTGCTATATGGAGCTAGCCAACACATGGCCAAAGACTGCCCACAACGCAGAGATGCAGCACCTCAGCAAGGACAGAAGCCAGGAGCACAAGCCCAGAAGATGCTACCCTCCACATCAGGAGGATATCAGCGAGAAGCACCCTTGCCTACTCAGGAAGCCCAGTTCAAGGCCAGACAACAACCTGGAGGGCAAAGACAGGGACAAGCCTTTGCGTTAGCTGCAGTTGCAGAAGAGCCTGAAGGGGAAACTATATCAGGTACCATTTTAGTTGCATCATTACCTGCAACTGTATTATTCGATTCTGGGGCTACTTTGTCTTTCATATCCAGTAGTTTCGTAGCCATGCACAAGCTATCCACTTCTCCGCTACCCAAGTGTTGGAAAATACTTACTGGAGGAGGTATTGTTCCAGTTACCAACATTATTGAAACCTGCCCGGTAGTTGTTTATAGTAGAGGACTAAGAGCGCGATTTTTGGTACTCCCCATGCCAAATTTTGACGTTGTCTTAGGCATGGACTGGCTAAGCCAGAACGATGCTATCTTAGACTGCCGTAAGGGTAGTGTTATCTTTAGACCCCCAGATCACCCGGAGTTCGAATATGCCCGAGGAACCATAGAGCAAGGAGTAGGCCAGACTCCTAGAGCTTATATGGCGATGGAAACAGCACTTTCATCAGTTATAGCAGAGTTCGCGGACGTATTTCCAGAAGAATTGCCAGGCCTACCGCCTGACAGAGAAGTGGAGTTCATTATTGAGCTAATTCCCGGAGCTGCACCAGTATCCTCCAATGTATACCGACTGGCGAAGAAGGAGCTTGACGAGCTGAAGCTTCAACTGGAGGAATTACAGATCAAGGGATTTGTTCGTCCTAGTGCATCACCCTGGGGAGCACCAGTACTGTTTGTACCAAAGAAGGACGGAACATATCGCATGTGTATTGATTACAGAGCCCTCAACGCTCTAACAATAAAAAAAAGTATCCCTTGCCGAGAATTGACGACCTGTTCGATCAACTAACAGGAGCCGTGGTATTCTCGAAGATAGACTTGAGATCAGGCTATCATCAGGTCAAGGTACGGAGAGAAGACATTCCAAAGACAGCATTCAGAACTCGTTATGGTCATTACGAGTTTCTGGTGATGCCATTTGGATTGACTAATGCACCTGCTATATTCATGAACCTGATGAACCGAGTCTTCCATCAATATCTGGACCAGTTCATGGTAGTCTTCATTGACGACATTCTGGTGTATTCAAAGAGCCACGAGGAGCATGAAGAGCACTTAAGACTGGTACTAGAGACGCTGAGACGGGAGAGCCTTTATGCCAAGATGAGCAAGTATAAATTCTTCCTTGATCGTCGCTTTTCTTGGGCATGTTATCACAGGAGAAGGCATCTCGGTGGACCCAGCAAAGATTTCATCTGTGGAGACATGGCCAACTCCGACCAATGTCTCAGAGGTGAGAAGCTTTCTAGGACTTGCCGGATATTACCGGAGGTTCGTAGAAAACTTTGCAAGAATCTCGGAACCGATTACTCGCCTTACCCGCAAGGAGCAAGAGTTCTTATGGACTGAAGAATGCCAGACAGCTTTTGATGAGTTGAAGAAGCGTCTGACTACAGCCCCCATTTTGACAATACCATATGGATCCGGAGGTTTCGTCATCTATAGCGATGCATCCGGAAAAGGATTTGGTTGCGTCTTAATGCAACATGGGAAGGTTGTAGCTTATGCCTCAAGACAGCTAAGGACTCATGAGAAGAATTACCCCACTCACGACCTAGAGCTTGCCGCAGTCATCTTCGCCCTGAAGCTATGGAGACACTATCTATACGGCGAATGAATGGAGATTTTTATCGATCACAAGAGCCTGAAATATGTCTACACTCAGAAAGACTTAAATCTGAGGCAAAGACGATGGCTTGAAGTGATGACGGATTTCGAGATTGATCTACAGTACCATCCTGGGAAAGCAAATGTGGTAGCAGATGCTCTAAGCAGAAGACCCTCGGCATTCTTTATGATCACCCAACCAGATCTGCTGAGAGATCTAGAAAAGTTGGGAATAGAGGTCATTATGCCAGTACTTGACGGCCAGTTATCAAACTACCAGCTGCAATCAACCTTGGTGGAAAGAATCAAAGCTGCTCTACCAGCAGATGCAAGATTTCAGAGGCTTCGCCAAAGAACAGAAGCTAGAATCCAGACAGGATGTCGCATACACGAAGATGGGACTCTAAGATGTGGTGATCATCTTTATGTTCCAAATGGAGAACTTCGTAATGAGTTGAGTGTGTCAGCAAGTCAAGGCTGAGCATCAAAGATCTGCCGGTCTACTTCAACCCCTCCCAATACCTGAATGGAAATGGGAACACATTACGATGGACTTTGTTACGGGCTTCCCAAAAAGTCCTAGTGGTCGTAATGTTGTCTGGGTGATTGTAGACAGACTCACTAAGTCTGCTCATTTTCTACCTTTCAGAGTCGGACAATCTACAGAAGTCTTGGCAGATATGTACATGAAGGAGATAGTGCGTCTGCATGGAGTACCAGTCAGTATAATATCTGACAGGGATACGAGATTTATATCTTACTTTTGGCGAAGTATGCAAGAGAGTCTTGGTACCCGCCTTAAGTTCAGTACCTCGTATCATCCGCAGACAGATGGCCAGTCAGAGCGCACCATCCAGACCTTAGAGGATATGCTGAGAGCCTGTATGCTTGATTTCAACGGATCCTGGGAAGATCACTTACATCTGGTGGAATTTTCCTACAACAACAGCTATCAAGCGAGCATCCAAATGGCTCCCTTTGAAGCTTTGTATGGAAGGAAATGCCGTTCCCCAGTATGTTGGAGTGATGTTGGCGAGAGACAGATTCTGGGGCCAGAACTGATTATTCGTACGGTAGAGAAAGTAAAGAAGATCCAGGGACACCTACGAGCTGCACAAGACAGGCAGAAGCACTGGGCCAACATTCACCGACGACCTCTAGAGTTCCAAGTAGGGGAGCATGTGTTCTTGAAGATCTCACCTACCAGAGGAACTATCAGATTTGGAGGAAGAGGGAAGCTAAGTCCAAGGTACATTGGACCCTTCGATGTGCTAGATCGCGTAGGAGAAGTTGCTTACAGGCTAGCTCTACCTCAGACCTTGGAGGGCGTACATGACGTCTTTCACGTATCTCAGCTGAGGAGGTACATTCCAGACCCGAGTCATGTGCTGGACTACTCAGAGATCACTATCGGACCGAGCTTATCGTACCAGGAGGAGCCTGTAGAGATCCTGGACCGTAGCGAGAAAGTGCTGCGAGGTCAGACTATTCCTCTCGTTCGGGTTGCATGGAGATATCATGCACCAGGTGAATCCACCTGGGAACGAGAAGAGGATATTCGTCAGCGTTATCCTCACCTATTTCCAAACCAGGGTATGTCCAATATTTCAAATTTAATTTTTCTTAATCATCATATGTCCTTAATCAATTTTTCATTCTCATTATATGGTTGTTTTTATTTCGAGGACGAAATATTCTAAGGAGGGTAGATTGTAAACTCTCTCGACCAGAATTTAGTAATTTAGGATTAGTTTTGACTAATTAGAATTATGGCAACTTTTTAAAATTTTTATTTATTATATATTCTATTGTTTGTGCACTTGTTTATTACAATTAATTAGGGCATCACACTAGCTGTTAACCCTAAACAAATTTCACATCCCTGCCCTAGACTTGCTAGACTACTTTTTCTGTATTTTATGCAACTTCCAGAAATCTCATCTGGTGCTTCGTTTTAGTCGCACAAATATCGTTACAGACGTACGTATTTATTACCTATTTTAAATTCTGCTCTTTACCCATTCCTGTACCCTAGGGATTTGAGGACCAGTAGGCACCTGTTTTTGCCAAACAAAAATACGATAATATTCTACTCTAATTATACTTCAATTATCGTTTTGACACCGTAGAAAAATTATGACCCTAACAGCCTCAAAATAATTAGTGAACACCGTGCGCAGTATTTATTAAATAATAAATACGATGACCATATCACCTGCAGAATCAGACCCTGCATTTGCCCAAACTCACCCCACACTGTCCAAAACATTTTCCCCAGCTATTTCCCTCATTTTTGTATAATTCAGAATTACGGGAAATCAGTATCTGAAATTTGGTAAATTACGAAATTACGCAAAATACAAATTTCATGCATTTATGCAATTATTGAAAAGTTAGGGGTTTATATGCAAAATTGCATGCTAGGTGGCCTAATTCTATTGGCTAGACCATAGGTGTATGGGACCCACCCAAAAATCCAGAGAAATCCTGTAAAAATATCCCAAAATACCAAAAAGACCTAAATATCTCTAAAGTTGGACTTAATTACAACTTTGCCATTGCCTACAACCCTTTTAAAACCCGATCCCCCTCTCTTCAAATCCCTACAGCCCTTCCCTCCGCCACCTCCGACCACCGCCTCCGGCCAAACCCTGCCCAACCCTTCGCCACCCTCCCCTCTTCCCTCCGGCCAAGCCCCACCGCCAGCGCCGCCCTGCTCCGCCGGCCACAGCTCCCGCAACCTCCCCCTTCCCTCACTGTCCACTGCACCACCACCACTCCCATCCACCCCCAGCGCCGCCTTCGGCCACCGTGCACCGCCACCACCACCCCCACTCGACTCGCCCCGACCTCCCCTACCTACCACCACCACCTCACCTCCCCACGACACCCCCTCCGGCCGCCCTCACCTCCACAGTGCCCCGGCCCAACTTTCGACTACACCACCACCCTCACCTCTGGCCGCCCCTAGCCGTCGCCACAGCCGTCGTGGACCCTCGCCACCACCACCAACCTGACCGCCACCCTTCCCTCTCCCAAACCCGCCGTCTGCCCGGCCACCTCCGCCGCTCCTCCGCCGGCCAGAGCCCCCGCAAGCTGCTGCTGCTGCTGCTGCCAGTAGCCACTGCTGCTGTTGCTGTTCCTCCGGCCGCCTCCGACCAACTCCGCCGCCGTCCACCCGCCGGCGACCAGCCGTGGGCCCCCCTGCCACCTGTAAGGTATAATATACCTATACTATACAAAAATACATAAATAAACCCTAATACATGTCTATGTGTATATATATATGTATATATGTATATAAATTATATATATATATATATATATATATATATATATATATTAATATATATATATATTAATATATAGTAATATATGTAATATTATATATTAAAATACTGAAATTATACAGTATATATATGGTATTTATATTTTCAGCATTTTATATATATATATAAATAATGTATTTATATGTATAATTATATATACATTTACAGTATATTATACTGTATATATATTATAGATATATATCTATATATATTCTATATATATATATATATTTATATATGTATATATGTCTATATATGTATATTTATATACTAGTGTATAATTACTAAATAGGTATCTATGTACTTATTTTTTTATATATATATTTATATGATATATATAATATGCTATTATATAATTACTATACTATGCAATTTTCCTTTATTTTATTTTTTTGCATTTATTTCCTGCACTTATATATATATCTACATATATATATATATATATATATATATATATATATATATATATTATCTATATGTATATATATATCCAGCTGGATAATACAGCTTAAGTATATATATTATATTTCAATTCCTGCAATGTCAATTCAATATTATATATTATACTATGCTGGATATTACAGCCTATCTATATGTATATTTACAGTGGTCACATATAGACCCTGATACTATTTTATATTATAATTGCTGAATAGTACAGCACTTATATACGTATTAAATTTCTATACTGTTATTTCAATTTACCTATATATCTATATAATCAGTGGATATACCCTGATAATATATATGTATTTATTTTTTGCCCTGTCATTTAAATTATAATCAGTGGATACACCCTGATATTATTATATAATATTTATGACAGTGGATATACCCTGCTACTATATATACCTGCTTTTATCTGTTCCTTATATACTATATATACTATTATATATATCATATTTATATATATATATACCTACTATATATAACTACATTATATATGTGTATATATATGCTTTATATTATACCCATGATATTTACAAACACTGTCTATTTTAACAGAAACCAACTACAGCACAGCCAGTGACCCCCTGTCACAAGCACCCTCAACCCTGACTGTGAGATCAGGTTTTCAGTACTATCAGGGAGTAGGCAAGTATACCTTGCCAAGTTTAAATGTTTAAATCCTCAAATATTGTTCTATGCTTCTTGTTTCTGAAATTTATATACTATAAGTACCAGAGACTGTCTCTGGTACAGTCAACTAATACGTTGACGATTAGTGTAAATAACTTAGCATTACAGACTCACCAACAGCAGTGAGAGTATCCTAATATTCTCCTAGACCCTATCACGGGAACACGCAACATGGTTGCATTACATATTGGGATGCGAGCTGCGTATGTGATTAGCTACCAGTACGTGTGACCCGCATCACGGATTAGAATAACTCAGGAAATGTACGACTTGACATTTAGTTTCATTGGGATGGGGAAGATAACTAGTAGATGTATGGGACACCCCCTTCATATATGATTTATACCTTCGTACCATGCTCCCCGGAGATGGTCGATTGCAGAGCTACCCGTGAGTCCGGGGGCATACGACACATATACTAGCCAGTCGCCACGATTGGTGAATTACGTCAGCGTATGTCTAGCCACACATTCCCATGCGTACTACAAGGTCTTTATTTGCATTTTCACATAGAATGGTTAGCACCCTGTAATTATTTCCTTTATTCAGTATTTACATACATGGCATGTTATTTTCTGTATCTTGTTATGTCCCACTGAGGACCTGGTTCCCTGCCAGATCTAGACGAGGCTTTCTATCCCACTGTGTACGGGCCCGATCAGGAGGCCAGATGTGCTACCGAGGAGGAGCTCGAGGAGACACCCTCAGAGTATGCTTGACCATAGAGGCCTGCCACCTGGAGATGGAGATGTTTTGCTCAGATAGACACTACTTAGTCTATCTGATTTTTCTGCGCTATTATCAGTTTTTGTAGTAGACTTGTATTCTCACCAGTTGTGTACTGTATCAGACTCAGTTTTATATATATTTCAGCACTTGTTTTTCTGACCTATTGTTGTGGATGAGATAGTTTTACCTGTTCTATACTTGTAGTATTTTAGGACAGCGTAGCACGTCCCTTTGGGTCCATCAAAGTGGATTAAGCCCATAGTGACGTGTCAGCTGGCCAGTGACACGTGGCCTAGTTCCTGATATTTTGGGACTGGGGCGTGACACGATACCTAGAACTACTACCTCAATTCCTAAGCTCTCAAGATCGGCCAACAAGTGTCTTCCGTCGTCAAGTACATAGCCATCGGATACCTGCCTAAGGCATCGACGACTATGCTGGCCTTCCCTGGGTGATACTACAATAAAATATTGAAGTCCTTCATCAGCTCCAACCACCACCTATGCCTCATGTTTAGCTCTTTCTATGTAAACACGTACTTCAAGCTCTTGTGGTCTGTGAAGATCTCCACATGCTCTCCGTACAGATAGTATTTTTACATATTTAGAGCAAATATAACCACTGCAAACTCTAAATCGTAGGTGGGATAGTTCTTCTCATATGGACATAATTACCTGGAAGCATAGGCAATCACCTTCCCGTGATGCTGAAGAATGTAACCCAAACCCTTTCCTGAAGCATCACTATAGATAGTGAATCCACATGTCCCCGATGGTAACGTTAATATTGGAGCTGTCGTCAATCTCTTCTTCAGCTCATCAAAAGCATCCTGACAATCCTCTTTCCAGATAAAATCTACATCCTTCTTGGTCAGCCTAGTCATCGGCTCCACAATCCTGGAGAAGTCCTGTACAAATCTCCTGTAATAACCTGCCAGTCCCAGAAAACTTATGATCTCAGCCACTGAACTTGGAGTAGTCCACGACTCCACTGCCACGATCTTCTTCAGGTCAACTAAGATTCCGTCACCCGTCACCACATGACCAAGGAATTCAACCTTGTCAAGGAAGAACTCACACTTCGAAAGCTTCCCATAAAGCTCCTATTTCCTGAGAGTTTCCAAAACCATCCTCAGGTGCTCCTTATGCTCCTTCAGTGTCTTCAAATACATAAGAATATCATCAATGAACACCACCACAAACTTGTCAAGGTACTGGTGAACAAAGGTTCATGAATACCGCTGGGGCATTCGTCAACCTAAACGGTATTACCATGAACTCAAACTGGCCATACCGAGTCCGAAAAGCTATCTTCAGAATATCTTCCTTCTTCACTTTTACCTGGTGGTAGTCTGACCTCAAGTCTATCTTTGAGAATATCTTTGCTCCGCTTAACTGATCGAAGAGATCATCTATCCTCGGCAGCGGATATTTGTCCTTGATAGTGAGGTTGTTCAGAGCCCTGTAGTCGATACACATGCGTACCGACCCATCATTCTTCGGTACAAACAATACCAGATCACCCCATGGTGATATCCAATGAAGCCCTTATCCTGTAACTCATCAACCTGCTTCTTTAACTCTGTCAGTTCGCTATTGTTGACCCTATAGACATGCTGTGATATCGGCTCTGCGCCTGACACCAAGTATATAGAGAACCCAACATCTCTGTCTGGCGGTAATTCTGACAACTCCTCTGGAAAGACATATAGGAACTCAGCAATCAAAGGAAGTGGTAGCTCCTTCTCTTCTACCATGGCTCCACAAATGATACCCTCGTGCTGCTCTACTTCTTCTCTGGAAATCTCGAACTTAGGCTCTCATGGCGATCGAAACAACATTCTGCCTCCATGATAATCTATACTAGCATGGTACCTACTCAACCAATCTATCCCGAGTACAATATCATAACTTGAAAGTGGCATTACGAGTAAGCACTCACTCAACTATCGATTTCCCAATATAACTTTTTGATCCTTGCAAAAATTACTAACTAGGATAATGCCACTCCCAGTCGTGATATTGCAAGTCCTAGCCAAGGGTTCAGCCTCTAAATAATATTTAAGAGCAAAAGATACATATATGAAACTATAGGAAGCACCAGAATCAAATAAAGTAAATGCTGGAATGGAATCGAGAAGGACTGAACCTGAAATAATGTCTTCCACTGGCTCGACCTCCTCGACCGTCATAGAGAATGCTCGCCCCTGGGGTGCATCTCTCTACTGCTGTTGGTTTTGGATGAATCTCTGCTGCTGTGGCATAAGTGGAGGTCTTCTATGCTGGCCTTCCGGTGTTATAGGTGCTCTGGCAGGTCCCCTCTGAGCGAATGCTCTACCCTGAGCTGGACGAGTCTGAATTGATGGACAATCCCTCAACTGATGGACTGATAATCCATAAGACAAACAAGTACCCAACCTCTTCCTGCAGATTTCCCTCGTGTGTCCTGCCTTCCCACAGTACGCACACTAGACAACTGGTTGGGTCTTCCTTTGCGGCTACTGCTGAACATGTCCTCAAACTGGTGCTTGGTGATGCTGGTGCTGATGCTGATACGGTCTCTGCTGCTACTAGAAATGGGGATGCTTGGTCAGTCCTGCGCTTCCACTCGCACCTCCAAAAATATCGTGACCCCTCTTAGGCCA
This sequence comes from Iris macrosiphon, assembly GCA_036927795.1. NCBI lineage: Eukaryota > Viridiplantae > Streptophyta > Magnoliopsida > Asparagales > Iridaceae > Iris > Iris macrosiphon. Next base: position 109,179,288 of record JAYESA010000017.1, read on the forward strand.
GAGATCTAGATCATCCTTAGCAATATGGACATCTATCAAGATCTCCTCAAAGGTAGCGGTGCAACGACCAGAAGTGCTCGACTTGATCTCTCTCATCAGCCTCTTCCTAAACTTCCAGGGTCGATCTCCTAGATCCCAAATAATAGATAGCACAAAATTTCTCAAACGACAGAACTCTGTGGCGTACTAATCAACCGACATGTTCTCCTGGACTAAGTCATGAAATTGACTCTCTAAAGATCCCAGGGCCACATCGACAAATAACTTTTCCTTAAAAATCTTCTTAAAAGCCTCCCAAGTAAGTCCTCGTAAGATAAGCCTGGGCTCCGTGCGATACCAAGTGAGTGCAATATCGAACAGCTGGATGTCGGCCGCCTCGGTCTGTAAGCTCTCTGGAATCTGAGCCAAACGTAGGATCCACTCTATATCCTTCAACCAGTTGTCAGCGTAGAGTATCCCCTCGGTACCCTTGAACTCCCGGGATGACATCCTCTTGAAGTCCACAATAGTGCCTGGCCTCTGCTACTTCGGCTGGCCAGGATGCTGCTAAAAAACTCTCTCTACTACCTGTAGAGCCACCTGGTGAGCATTCTCCATGCTCTCTCTCATCAGCTCCGTCTACGTTTGGTGTGCCTCTGCCTGCACCCTCTACGCCTTAGCCTGAACACGCTGAGCCTCCGCTGATACCCTCTGGGCATCTACCATGCCCTGGATTAAAGCAAATATTTGTGCCCCGTCAGCAGACACACCTCCAGGAAAAGGAAATTATGGCGGTGGTGGTAGGTCCTCCGCAACAACTGGGGTAGCCCTCTGAAAAGGTGGAGAAGGAGGACCCCCCCGAAAGCTGCCGAAACTCCTATGTGAACAGGTGAAGAAGAATGAGCAACTCCAGCTGCCCGAGTGGCAGGTCGAGAGGTGGCATATCTCTATGAAGCTGTGGGTCCTGATCTCTATGATATGGTCTTCAGCGGCATCCTGAAGACAAATTGAACAAGAAGAAGTCAAATAAGGCACAAACACGATATCATCAAAAAAGAACATTAATATTCAAGAAAGCAATATTCAGAATGATAAGGATAGCAAAATCAATAAGTTAAAGTTTCCTAGTTGTGATTGAGTATATTCTCATCATATATCCTATATCCTATAGCAGGCTCGTAATAGTACTCCATGTCTGAGTCATACTACGATATCGCACTAGTTATGACCTAGACCTGAATGGGTCACCATAAAAATATGTCACGACCCATACCCAAAAATTGGGCATGAGTCGTGGGTATGTCCAGCTTACGTTGCAACATCGACGGTAGAACATTGTCTATGTCACAATATAAACTAACACATCACACAAAATATATAACATGTCAATGATCTCAACTCCATAAGGAGGACAAGATGAATATAAATATAATATTGAACACATATACTCAATCATAATATAATCTAGAGGAAGATGAATAGCACGATAAAGATATAAAAATAATATAAAGGAGTTTCAACACGTAAGTCTAGAAATAAGCATCTCAAACAATAGAAATAAGTCTAAGAGTCTAGATAACTCAATATCGAAATAAATCTCAGAAACAATAACAACTCAATATATCAAGGCTGGAGACATATCCAATATAATATAATCTAACTAGTTAAGTCACTACTGGTGTCTCCTTCATAGGAAGTGGCTCCTCCCGAGGCTCCGTAATATACCCATCATCTAATCCCGGTCCATAATAAGTGGGACAAAAGTCCTCGAGATCCTCTGAAAAATGTTATCCTGTCAGGATTGGAGCGAAGCACATAAACTAGCAATAATTCCAATTATATTAATAAAAAATATAAAGCAGTGAGTAAGGAATATACATAATGGAATAAAATACTAGAATGTAAGAAAAGCTAGAGAGTCAATCATCATATCATAGAGAAATAACTAGCAATGAGTACACTGGTAAAAGTAAGCAGTAAAAACAGATAAATGTGAATACTCGCAATGTATAAACTGGAAATAGAGGAATAGAAATACTGACTAAGTGCCTTGAAATATTAGTTTGCTATGTGATCGGCATGGGACTAGATCATGCTTGTTATATATGATTAGCTATGATACATGTGAGGTCAGGCTAACCATCTGGTTAGCTATGATACGAGCAAGAGTCAGGCTAATAATATATAGCAGGCTATGAGACATGTAATATGGTCAGGCTACGTGAGATGTGGGGTGAGCTATGATGCATGTAAGGTGGGGTATGATCACATAACTTGCTAATATTTCTCCGTCCCCGGCTAGTACGATGGATCCAATCACGACTCCTCATGACAGGTATCTATGATACTAGCTCGTGTATCAATTGTGTCAGAAATCAAATATAATACTACAAACTAGAATTATAATAATCATTAAAATAATAAAAACTGTCAGAGAATGTACTCGCCTGTGGTCCAAAGTGAGGAACAATCAACGGTGATCAAACAGGAGTCCAAGAGTCCTAAAGATAGAATATCAATGTTAAAGTGTGAATTAAAATGATAAACATGTGTAACTAGCATGTGATATTTTTAGGCCACTTCTAGGTTCATACTAGTTTATACTAGCCAATACTAGATTAATACCTTACTACACTAAGTCTTTTAGGTCGTACTAAGGTCAACTAGTCAATAATAGGCTTATACTAGTTATTACCTTGCTCATACCAATTAGTACTAAGTATATTAGTAATATCTTAACTATATGAACTTACCATAGATACATTACCTTGGTAATACTATACCCTCTTTATATACTCATATTGGTACACCACTGAACACACAATTATCTATACTAACACCCAGGTAACCCCTATCCTACACTGGCACTTAATCCATGATACCTACACTTATACACATGCACTAAAGTATTTAACATCCAGCATACACTCACACATTCCTCTCTAATTCCTGATACCAGTACCCACAACCATAACTTTCAATTTCATTGTATTTACTAACTAATATAATCAAATGAAAAGACCTCTATCCCTAATCCTCATTCCTATTACCTAGACCCAAAATCCCCAAGTCATAACTGATACCTCACATGCTAACACACACACACAAGGGCACATGTGGATGTGTGGTACTAACCTACTATAACACATCTATTCTGGATACTAACTGACACACACTATATCACTAGTCCCCCCCCCCCCCCGCCCCACTGATTAGTGCTCAAAACCTGTTTTGCATATAATGCACTGGTGTGCATATGTTGTTGTTACTACTCTGTTCTCAGTTCTTGTGCACTGGCTTGTGCACTGTCACCTTGCCTAGACTCTACAAGCTCGAGCCACCCATATTAGCAGTTGCAGTTGATCATACTCGATCAACCCTTGATCACCTGCACCTCAAGTCTAAATGGTTACTTACAAAACTCCAATGCACACAGCATACTTACTGTTGTGAACTGCTCCAAGAACACCCTCACTGCCAGTCAATGTTTCCCCCACTGATAGTGATATCAGTCACCTGATACACCATTTCTTCCTACTGATACTCTATTTTCTCCCACACACATCTGAACACTACCAACACCACTACAAACACACTCCATGTGGTCTATACCACAGTACTCTAATGCACAATACTGATATATATTTGGCATCACCTATAGTGCCCAAACACATGAGTACACCCTACCACCTCAACCCCCTTGATTTCCTCCAATAATATTCGAGTATCCATCACTGATACTCCAACCTCTCTTGTACTTGGACCTAAGCTCTAATACCAGGTATCTATGATACCATCTAGACATAGCAATAAATAAAGCAGCTACTTGCCTCACACAACATGCACCTTGTTGTCTATCCTACCCGATATTGCTGCCCTCATCTCAGAGGCCCCTGCACTGAACCTTAACCCGACTGCACAATCACAGTGTGCACCTGATACTTTGATTTGAACCAGATCCCAACTCACATATACCATCACCACCCAAATCCTGAAACCATAATATATACACACACACACACCACCCAAATCCTGCAACCATAATATACACACACACACACACACATACACACCATCTATAATATATACACAATGTTAAAACAACTATATATATATATATATATATATATATATATATATATATATATATATATATATACATATACATTAAGTATATTTATATTTATATGATATTATAGGTAACATCCTCAACAATACTAAAGTTATTTCATCAAACACTAGATGGGCACTTCATGATACACTATCAACCTTCATGCCAAATTCTCCAATATTCAACTAATACTAAATATACATATCACATATAACTATATACATCTAATATGATTAGTTACAATGAATAATAAAGGGAAAATACTTCTATAAGCACAAAACCCCCAATTTCCAACCTGTATTATGACGTATCACAACATATCCCGATACGCCCTATTTGTATCCACTTATGGACATATAGCTACCCCTACTATATCAATTTAGGTCTAAATAAAGATATTTCACTCAATGACACATACTTGGTGCACTAATCTCGAATTTTCCTTAATTTGGATGTAAAACTCAATGTAGAAGTCAATATAGGGGTCATAAGAACCTAGTACTTCTTCCTATTGGTAGCCCTAATGTATAGGTGGTTTCCTAATGCTCAAATACAATAATTAGAATCTAATTAAAGAGATATTTCAGAATTTTACACATTGGAAGATAGATTTCCAATAAAAACTCAATAGGACATAATTTGCAAACAAGCTCCTAGCCAAACTCCTTCACTAATGCTCCTAGCAATCCAAGCTCCTAGTGCTCCTTGATGATGATTAGGGAAGAGATTGGAACTAGTTTGGTAGGATTTGGTGGAGGAATGGATCAATTTGGGGAATAATACCAATAGGAAATAATTTGGATGAAGAATGAGAGGAGAGAGAATCCCCCCTATATTAGGGCCGACCACTTAACCCTAGGGTTAGGTTGATGCAAAAAGTCAACAATGCCTGTAATGCCCCGCTCATAGTGGGTTACTTATGGAACACTTGTTACTTTGACTCGGTTGAGAATCGATTCTCGAAAAAATCTTACCGCCAAATCAACACGGACGAAATACAATGAACCCTTCAAATTGATGGAATGGCTTCTATATGCAATAAACCCTTTAAATTGATGGAATGGCTTCTATTAAAATAAGTCTAAGAGTTTTTGTTGGTGGTTTTGCTGCTTGGTTTTGTGTTTCTTTGTATTTTTTTGCTTTCAATGACTTGGTTTTCATGATTCGCTTTTCTCGCTTGCGCATTCTTTTCGAATCGTAAGGGAAAGAGATCGAAGGATGCTAACCAAGTATTGTTGCAATTTCAAGATGCATAACCAAGGAGTGACCATTGCATAAGGCTTCCCCATCCTCTCGTTCAATTCAATGGGTGAGTGGCTTAGGCCCTTCGATGAATCCTTTAGTCTGCACGTCTTAATAAAGAATCTCTTGTTCACTTATAATGTTGCCTCACTAACAAGATAAGCTAAAAAGAAATATCATTGCATGCTTCAAGTATAGAACTGCTACCTTACTAGTTATATATTGAATGCTTATTTGCCCCTCGTATGCTGCACATTGAGTAATACTGCTGGAAACCTCTTAACTTGATCTAGAAAATGAGAAAAAGAGATAGACTGGATTGTCCATTGTTCTTAAGTTGCATGATAGCATATTTATCAGATAGGAACTTGTATTCATGCATTTGGTCAAGACAACTTGTGCACAAGGTTTATCTCTCGAGCGGTTCCTGGGGCACTGGGGATCGTTCGGCCTGGGAGAGATCTAGATACCCTGAGGCTTGAAGTCCTTACTTACAGGAGGGTATAGGTCTATTAGTGATATGGGCTTGTACGTCCCAACTGCTAATCTCGTGGAGGGAACCATCATGTAGTTATGGCGCATGCTAGATTTACCTTCTTGTATACCTAACACCTGATGCCAAGATTGTTTCATAAGTTTATTCATATATGCAAATTATGGCTAACTTTTGTGTCTGCTGTAGGGATAATCGCTCGACCGTGGGTAAATTTATCATAGGCGAAGTCTATCTATTGTTTATGTTTTCTTGCATGAATTGTTAAAAAAAATAGACAACTAGAAAGATTACCTAATAATGTTAGCTTCATATGCTTACTTAGTGTGGATTTCTAGGTGAATTTGGCCACGGTCGTTCACCAGTACATGTTGTAGTACTGACCCACATTTATGGGCAAATCTTTAGGTTCTGGTAGCGAGAGCTTGGAGAGCATTTTGAACCAGTACTAACACATCCATCCAGCGAAACTATACTCGTGCTGCTTTCTTAGATTTTCTCTCCAGTGTGCAAACTTCTCTTTGGTTAGTTATTTTGATTTTGGTCCTACTAAAAGGATATAATGTATGGGCGTTGTGGCTAGTTTTGGGTTTGTAAAAAGAGTTATAAGCCATCTATGGCATATTTTGTAACTCAGCCAAGCAAGTACTTTGTAATCCAATCTTTAAGTATTAAATAAAGGAAGTATTTTGTGTTTCTATCAAATGTGTTCAACTTTGGTTCTCTGTATTTTGAATCTTATGCCCATATATATGTATATTTTTGTCTAACTTGTTTCTTGTGCAAGTACTATGCCTGGTGCAAGCACAAATTAGGCTGCACGGCATCGCGCCCAAGCAATGACGATCAGTTCCGTAGGGACCAAGCGAGGACGATCGGCCCTTACGGGACCAGGGCGTGACATGGTATCAGATCACGGCTTTACGTCCTTTGCCTCTTCAAATATTGTTTTCAGAAATGATATATTTTTAAACGGTTTCAAAAGTCCCAAATTTCTAAAATGGTTACAAATCTATATAAGTAAATCGAAGGTGTTAATATTCCGCTCTTAAAGAGCATAAAAAATCTAACGTCTCATGCAATAAGTCCATAATACGCTATGAGACTAATGCAAGCTACTCTCTTTTGCAGCAAGATGACTAAAACAGGTAACCCAGGGACATCGTGCGCAGCGAACGTGAATGATAAACAAATCAATAGGCTGATTGGCATGTTTGAAAATCAACAAGAATGATTCAATGCCCAACATAATCGAGTTGAGGCTCAACAACAATGGGCAGATGCTCAAGCCATAGCACAACAGAAGCAGTTAGACTCTTTGACTCAAATAGTGACGACCTTGGTCACCAATAACATTGCATCGGGAACTGCCGTGACACCTGTGGCAGCCGCACCCGCGCCTCGAGAAACAGGACTAACAGAAGATGATGAGCCTCCGCAGGCGGTCAGGAAGTCAATCTTTAAAGGTGCTGAGTTTCTGAAGTTGAACCCTCCTGAGTTCAAAGGCAGGACCGCGCCGAATAAGGTGATGGGACTGGGTCGCCAAGTTGGAGGACTTGTTCAAATTTGCTGGGATATCTGTGAACAAGAGGGTGGCATGTGCAGTCATGCAGCTACGGTTACGAGCACATGATTGGTGGCAGATCAAGAAGATGGATCTTGCCATAAAGTGCCAGGATGGCAAAATTACTTAAAAAATGTTCAAAGAAGCATTCCAGGAGCAATACTTTCTATCTGCCGTCAGACAGAGAAAGAAAGATGAGTTTACCGAACTTAAGCAAGGAAGCAAGTCCGTCGAGGACTATGAATCAAAGTTCTCCAAACTTGCTAAGTTTGCTAGCTCATTGATTCCTAACGAGAGCACCCGTACCTACAGATTTATTAAAGGTTTGAATTACGACCTCATGAAAGATGTTATGAACCGTGAATGTACCTCCTATATAAAATCTTTTGAGGCAGCGGTTCAGAATGAGCAATATTCGCCACAGAGTGCTTCTGAGATGGCACCAGTTGCTCAAAATTCTCCTGCTAAAAGACACTATAATGGGGAGAGAAAGATATCAGGCAAGCAGCGCCCTGGTCAAGAGTGCATTTACTGTGGAAAATGGGGCCACACCATAGATATTTGTTGTTCTGCAAACAATGAGTATTTTAACTGTGGAAAAAAGGGCATCTGGCTATCAAATGCCGAAACAAGAGGATTTTGCCACCGTACCGTAACAACAGTACTGGTCAGAATGAGAATCAGAATTTCGTGCCAGCTCAAGTTCAAGTTAATGGACAAACTGATCAGACGAGAAGGTCTAAAGTTTATCAGTTGAATATTGAGCGTGATACGAGTGGACACGATGTTGGTGAGTCTGATTTCTTTGACCTCTTGATGCCTTGATCTTAGACTCCTTGATCTCTTAAGTTTCGAGGAGAAAACTTATTCTCAGTGGGGTATTATGTAGTGCCCCGCTCCTAGCGAGTTACTTATGGAACACTTGTTACTTTGACTCGGTTGAGAATCGAGTCTCGGGAAAACCTTACCGCCAAATCAATACGGACGAAATGCAATGAACCCTTCAAATTGATGGAATGACTTATATTGAAATAAGTCCAAGAGTTTTCGTTTATTGTTTTGCTGCTTGGTTTGGTGTTGCTTTGTGTTTTGTCTTGATTTCAAATACTTGGTTTTCATGATTCACTTTTCTCGCTTGCGGATTCTTTTCGAATCGTAAGGAAAAGAGATCGAAGGATGCTAACCAAGTATTATTGCAATTTTAGAATGCATAACCAAGGAATGACCATTACATAAGGATTCTCCATCCTCTCGTTTGATTCAATCGATGAGTGTCTTAGGCCCTTCGATGAATCCTTTAGTTTGCACGTCTTAATAAAGAATCTCAAGTTCACTTATAAATGTTGTCTCACTAACAAGATAAGCTAAAAAGAAACATCATTGCATGCTTAAAGTATAGAACTGCTACCTAACTAGTTACATATTGAGTGCTTATCTGTCCCTCGTATGCTGCACATTGAGTAATACTGCTGGAAACCTCTTGACTTGATATAGAAAATGAGAAAAAGAGATAGACTTGCTTGTCCATTGTTCTTTAGTTGCATGATAGCATATTTATCTGATACAAACTTGTATTCATGCATTTGGTCAAGACAACTTGTGCACAAGGTTTATCTCTCGAGCGGTTCCTGGGATACTAGGGATCGTTCGGCCTGGGAGAGATCTAGATACCCTGAGGCCTGAAGTCCTTACTTATGGGAGGGTATAGGTCTATTAGTGAGATGGGCTTGTACGTCCCAACTGCTAATCCCATAGAGGGGACCATCATATAGTTATGGTGTATGCTAGGTTTACCTTCTTGCATACCTAACACCTGATGCCAAGATTGATTCATAAGTTTATTCATATATGCAAATTATGGCTAACTTATGTGTTTGTTGCAGGGATAGCCGCTTGACCGTGGGTAAGATTTATTATATACGAAGTCTATCTATTATTTATGTTTTCTTGCATGAATTGTTAAAAAGAAACTAGACAACTAGAAAAATCACCTAATAATGCTAGCTTCACATGCTTACTTAGTGTGGATTTTTAGGTGAGTTTGGCCACGGTCGCTTACCAGTACATGTTGTAGTATTGACCCACATTTGTGAAAAAATCTCCAGGTTCTGGTAGCAAGAGCTTAGCGAGCATTTTGAACCAGTACTAGCGCATCCATCCAGCGAAACCGTGCTCGTGCTGCTTCCTTAGCTTTCCTCTCCAGTGTGCAAACTTCTCTTTGGCTAGTTGTTTTAATTTTGGTACTACTAAAATGATATAATGTATGGGATTTGTGGCTAGTTTTGGGATTGTAAAAAGAGTTGTAAGCCATCTATGGCATATTTTGTAACTTAGTCAAGCAAGTACTTTGTCATCCAATCTTCAAGTATTCAATAAAGAAAGTATTTTGTGTTCCTATCAAATGTGTTCAACTTTGGTTCTCTGTATTTTGAATCTTGTGCCTATCTATATGTATATTTTTGTCTAACTTGTGTCTTGTGCATGTACTATGCCTGGTGCAAGCGTAACTTAGGCTTGCACGACATCGCGCCCAAGCGAGGATGATCGATTCCGTAGGGACCAAGCGAGGACGATCGGCCCTTACGTGACCGAGGCATGACAATGCCCCCATTGGGTTGTCATGAAAAAATTAATTAATGGGGGAAGCTTCTCTTCCTAATGAAGGTTAAGTCAAAACCTTAATTAATGAGAATGGTTAGCTAATTTGGGTCCAATGCGACTAGTCTAAGTGTTGAGTCTATGGTCATGTCAAGTCTAGTCCACTAACCAATAATATTATTAGTTATAATATATATATTATACACATTATATTTTATATATATATATATATATATATATATATAAACATAATATATAATTATTACAAAATGACAAAAATATTTCTACTCTAGAAATGTGGTAGGGACAGTTTTTGAATGCTATAAAAGCGCAGGTCCTTTATGTATATATAGGTGAAGAAGTGGAGGTTCACCTCCTTAAGGTAGGGTGCTATCTCTTAGAATAATGTTCAAAGTTCGAGAAACGACAGTTCATTTTTTTGAAGAGTCGATTGGTGGATATAATAGTTTCCCACGAATGAACCTCGGTTATACCAACCATCATCAGTCTTGATGTATCAAGGGATATAAGCCATATGGCATGAAGCCCTGGTGAACCAAATACACGCACCAAATCTGAACCACTTTTCATGCTTCTAAATTCAAAGTATTTCAAAAAAAATCTGAGATAATTCAAAAAATTTGAAGGGGGTCTTGTAGAAGCATAAAAAATATGCCTCCAATGGATAATAAGTCCAGAAGAATGATGACGTACTTTTTTTCAAAATACAATGGGATCAGCAATGTACAAAAAAGCCCTAGCGTATACAATATACATTGTGCAGCCGCAAACAAAGAAGTAGTGGCGTACTATGTGTATGCATATCCCAGAAGCATACAAATGCCACTTAAACACAATAAAAAGCTGACAGTCGGTAGGCTTGACACAACAGTTGAGAAGATCAAGGCATTAAATGCAGATAATTTTCTAGCACCCCGACCTAGGTTATTGTTTTGTGACCAAGGCTGCTATCTTAGTCCTAGTACGCTACCAAAGCTACTTTGCTATAACATGCCAATAGTGCTACTTCAAATATAGTACGTCGTCAATGTTATCTCGTTTGAATACGCCAACGTGAATATTTTAGCAGTAGTACGCCAATGGTGCTACCATTTGCTGAGTATGCCAGTATGGCTATCTTATTCTGAGTATGCCGGTATGGCTATCTCAATCTGAGTACGCCAGTATGGTCAACTCCAATCTGAGTATGCCAGTATGGCTATATTCTCCAGAGTATGCCAGTATGGATATATTCTCCATAGTACGCTAGTATGGTTACATTCTCCAGAGTATGCCAGTATGGTTATCTTAACTTCAGACTCTCCAACAACTGCTAATGAACAATTATGCTGATGAGTCATACATGCCATAACCTTTGTGGACGTATACAAATACTTACCCTTGTGACTTGAGCCTTCCTCGCATAGGAAGCCATGTGTCAAGCTATTAGTGATTTGTGCACCCACTATCCAGAATGTGGGTTGTATGCTCTCAAAATATACGCATATGACAGCGAACAAAGTGAATATTGCTTGTTCGTATGCACACTCTTCAGTAATCATTCCTAGTGTTGGAACATTATAAATATGAGATCGTTGCTATCTCAAAGGGGTCTAGGTCTTTTGACACTCAAGAAAAGCAGAGAAACACAGAAGCTCGTTGTGCCATTGCTACCAAGGCTTTTTCGTTGTTCAATTCTCAAAGTTGTTCGTAATATTATGGTATTTCTTCATTACCATCATGTGGTCCAAGGATTAAAGTGATCGATCGTAGATCAGATCTCTACATCTATATTTTCCCAGAACAATTGTACTTAAATTCTTGGTTAAGATCTCTTGTACTCTTTTTTTAATAGTTTGTAACACAATATTTCGTATAAACTTTTGTTCATGGCAAACACCGGCCTCTTCTCCGCCTACTACTACCAACATCTTCACTCTCTCCTCTTTCAACTTTAAAATTTACTTGCGAATATTTAATTCCAACTTCATCCAAAAATTTATTTTCCTATGTTATTATATTATAATTAGAATTACTTGCTAAAATTTAATTTATAAATTGAAATTGCATATTGTTATACTGAGACACGACACACGAATTAGTCTCGATTCAAAATATATCGACATGAAAATTAGGACATGGCATCAAAAAAATATATATAAATGTTGTCCTGAAAGTTTAATGATTATAATGTATATTATTTCGCGTGGAAAAAGGGGACAGGAATTATATTTGCGAAAAAGACCGTCGCGGACCCTCTTTATTTTCTTTTCAACGAAAAACTTCAAAGTACAAAAAATTTCTAATTACAAACACTCTCACAATCACAACACAAATTCTATGTACAAAAAGATTATGGGGACGGGTAGCGGTAGAGATCCAATCAGTGCGTGATTGCTTTACTCCTTGGACCGTCCGATACTACAATAAGGGGGGAACACTTGAAAAGCCTTACTAGGCCTCGAGCTCACGATATTGTGGAGTAGAGTAGAGTGGCCGGTAGCAAGTAGGCTCTGTTGGCTCAAGGGTCAAGACTTTCGACCTTGAGAGGTGTACATTCAGGAATATTTATAGCCATGGGACTTCTGCACGAAAAATAAGGTATAGTATACTAAATCTACCTTTAGGTGCATAGAATACTGCTACACATGAGTTTTCATTCACTAGGCATAAAAAGGTAATACAGAGTTGACATTGGCGTAGAGTATTTTATGTGTCGTTAATGTTGGGTGGGGTTCCCAACCTATGTAGAGAATACCCGGAGTACGATGAGCGTCATCCGTGTGTCGGAGAAGCTCGAAAATCTGAAGGTGTCGAGGCAGAGTTTAAAATAGCAGTTTGAGAATCTGCCTAAACCAGACTGAGTTCGGTCAGGCCGAGTTCGGTTCGAGTTTGGTCTATTTCAGACAAAACTATTCGGCACGGGGGTGACCTAGATTGGCCCGAGTTTGGTCTGAATTTGGTCCTACTCTGGCATAACTCTTCTTCCTAGGCCAGATCGAACTCGGTCCGAATTTGGTCTGTCGGGCTGAGATGAGTTCTGGATGTTTTATCTATACCGTTGGATCGTGTGGACGGTGCAGATTTATTACAGAATTGAGGAGACTATATATACTTATTTCCTAACCCTAATCTATTATCAGAAGATCATCATGAGTGATTTCTCAAGACTTTACAACTTTTGGATAGAGAAAGAGAGATTGGTGGCTACATTGGAGGAGAGACAATTTTGGGTAATACTTCTCATCGTCTCTTGTTATTCGAGAGTCTGTAATTTGTTTTCATCATCCAAGTGGTTGTGATGATATGTTTTGGATCAGTAAAAAGTTTGTAGAGGCTATAATACTCTAATTCAATAGTGAAGGCTTTTCAGGGTTGGACTCCGATCATCCCGTGGTTTTTTCTGTTAGGATTTTCTAAGTAAAAAATTGTTGTTCTTGTATTTTTGGCTTTGTGTAATTTTTGGCATTTTGGTTTCTATAATTTTATTTGGTTCTCTCACAATATCTTTGGTTTGGGGGAACAATTTTTGTATTTCATTCTCAACATGGTGGTATTAGAGCCAAGTTCTACTGATACCAACAATGTAAAATCAGAGCATTGGGTTCAAAGTAGCAGGTGTCAGAGTTGACTGTTAAGCCAAGGAGAAGAGATGGACGCAAAGCGGTGCATATGGTAAACCTAAACGATTAGAGATTACCACTATTGGCGGACCAAGATAAAGGAATTATTGTTTATCAAAAAGCTGTATCTTCCGGTATTTGCTTTCGAGAATCCCAACAATTAATTTGATGAGGACTGAAAGTTTGAGCTTATACAAGTGTGAGGGTATATCATGCAGTTCATGGACGAGAACGTGTACAATCACGTCCCCAATATTGAGCACACAAGGACACTTTGGGAGAAGCTGGAATCCATTTACGCGAAGAATATCATGATGATGGGCATGAGGTAAAAGTATGGTACATCTATTATGGATTACCTAAGTGAGTGCTAGGCCGTGGTTGACCAGTTATCCTCTATAGAAGTAAAGTTCAACGATTAGGTTCAAAGGGCTTTGTACGTTGCCAGACATGTAGGAGACCGTACGAATGTCCATGATTGATTCTGCTCTAGAAAGAGTGGTTAGTCTGGAATTTGCCAAGAGCAGAGTATTGAATGAAGAGATGCACAAAAAATTATAGGGTACTTCATCTTTATCTTATTTAGAGACACTTGTTTCATAGAGTCGCGATACGAGTAAAAGTATATTTCAAACAATGACAGAGATATAAGAGAGGAAAATCCAAGGGTCAGTATGAGGACTCCGAGTGCTACCATTGTGGCAAGAAGAGCCACATCAAGCGAAACTATTTTGCTTGGAAGAGAGAGAAGAAGGATGGCAATGGAAAGCAAGGTAAAAACACAACAACGGCAACCTCAGCACATGGAGGTGATGTGATCGTTGTGGGTGATAATGTAGTCATGAATCTTGCTTGCGATGGCTATACTTGGCTAGTGGACTCAAGGGATTCAACGCACGTATCTTAATACATGGCACTATTTGCTACTTACATAATAAGAGACTGTGGATGGACAATATAGTTGTGTCAAAAGTTATTACAATTGGAGATGTGTATTTGAAAACCATGATAGGTGCAGTTTTTGTTCTCAAAGGTGTTCGTCATGTCTTCGATATACGTTTCAACCTGGTATCGATTGAAAAGTTGGATGATGAGGGATTCTTCAATCTCTTTGGGAACGATCGGTGGAAGCTTTCCAGGAGTTCTATGGTGATTGCCAAAGGAAGCAAGAAGTCTGGACTCTACTATTTGGAAGGGACCGTACATGGGGCACAGGAGGTGAACACAGTCATTGATGCGTCTGTGGAGTTATAATACAGGTGACTTAGCCATATAAGCGAGAAAGGGATGAGCCACTTGTTGAAAAAAAAAGTAATTCCGGAGTTGAAGTCTATAAAATTGAAGATATGCATGCACTGCATGATTGGAAAGCAAAATATGGTATCGTTTCAAAGTCACACAAGTTCAAGAAAGTCAACATTGCTCGAGTTAGTTCACTCGAATGTCTACGGTCCTATGAAGATAAAAACTATTGGTGTTGCTTCTTATTTTATAACTTTTATTTATGACTTTTCCAAAAAAGTTTGGGTATATGCCATAAGACCAAGGATCAGGTATTGCCTACTTTCAAAGAGTTTCAGACCTCTTTTGAAAGGAAGACGAATAAGAAGTTAAAGTGTGTTCGGTCCGACAATGACGACGAATATATTGATCCCTTTGATGCATATTGTAGGGAGTAAAGGATTCAACACCAGAAGACTCCGTCAAAGATACCTCAGTTCAATGGTATAGCAGTGTGTACGAACATGACATTGATGAAGAGGTACGATATTTACTGTCAGAAGTAAATTTACTGGTCAATTACTAAGACTAAATGGCAACAAACTAATTTACTAGTACTTCTACACTTTAGAATATCAAAAATCGATATTATTAAACTAGATACTTGTTGAATTTAATGAATAAGTGGTAGATATTTGGTTAATAGCTTAATTTTTATACCGATATGGCCTAGATGCTTATGTAATTTACTACCAAATTAGTATAACATGTTTCCTATACCTAATTATATCAATTTAATATTATTAAACTATATTCATGATGAATTTATATGAACATGGTCTAATTATATACTGATGACTACTTTAGCCTGATATGGTCTAGAATCCACACTATATGATACTTACACTAGTAATTATATAAATTACTAGTCTAAGTTGGATATTGAAGTAAAGAATATAATGTATACATGATGTAATATATTTTAATTATACATGAACGTCCTATCGAGTCCCCAAATCGAGTCAAAATTGTCCAAAATCTACATCATATGTACCTTTCACTACCAAAATATTAATTAGCCATAAGTAAGCTGAGTTGACCATCTCCGAACGTAAATAACGCAAGTCAACTCAGAACAAATGAGGAGATTTCCCCAATTGAGAACCCTAGTTTGGTAATAATCATAATCATGCACATAAAAATAATATAGCACACGTGCACAACTTCTAATTAAACTAAATATCAAATTTATCCTAACCAACAAGCATTCATCCTACCTAGAATTTCAAATTACTCAATCAAGACATACAATTGAAAAGTAGTGATAAATTGGTATGAATGAACTCAAAGGATTAAATGCAAAAAAGAAGAAAATTGTAGGGGCTTGCTTTGCTTTGAGAATTTTGATTTTTGACACATAAATCCCCTTCTCCTCCTCCTCCCTTTTTCTTTCTCCTCCTTTATCCTCTTCTTTTATTCTTTCTCTCCTTCTTCCTTATTTCCATTCTATTTATTTATTTTATTTTTTAATTTATTTTGTGGTGATCAGTAGCGTGGCCGTCCACCAATGGCTAATGTCGTTGCTGCCTTAAGAGGAGGGACGAGACATCAACAGATTGTGAGAGGAAGAAGGGAGTGTTGGGAGAGGGTGAAGAATGATGGTGTTCTTCTGCTTCACGTTCTCCTCTAAGTTCTCTCTCTCTCTCTCTCTCTCTCTCTCTCTCTCTCTCTCTCTCTGATTATTATAGAGGAGTTAGTTGTAGGGCTTAAAATGTCAAGTAGCCCTCATGGGCTCTCCTCAAGACACCTAGTCCATGAGGTGTCTACATGGTCAAAGAGTAAATTTAAAAAGAGGGGTAGAATAAAATTATTACATGATAAAATAATAATAGTGATACAAATTTAAAATTATGAAATCTACTGGAAAGAATTTACGAAAATACAGCTACAACTGAAAAAATTTAGCATCCCTAATGTGTTGCCCATAAGAAAAAAAGTAGTTTGGGAGAAGTACATGAAAAAAAAATTGTGTCGCCTCCAAGTGGATGTTCTAGTTGTTGGGGTCTTGTCTGGATTTGGTGAATTTTGGAGCCCAAATATGGTCAAAGATTTGATTTGATATAATTTAAAAATCTATATTAAATGTAAGATTTGATTAGATTTCAAATTTGTATCAAATATTTAACTTGACCATATTTGGACGTCCATAATTAGTGTTGGACGATTTTAGGTGGAATATAATTCTTATTTTAAGGTTTTCTATTTAGGAAATTTTATTATGACATAAAATAGGATTTCTCATCTTATAAATATAGGAGGGTGGAGGCACAAAGTATAACACAAGTTGGAGATTCGGGGTGCTCGTCCATAGGAAATCTAAGTGAAAGTCTGTGCTTTGCTCTTAGGACTTCGCCATCTAAGACAGAAGGAATAAAGAGATCTGATCGAGGAGTCGTCGTCTTCGCTTAGGGAGATTGCTACGGGTTGGTGAGTGATTTTAATTGTAATCTCTTTCTTTTCTTCTTGAGTGTGTTGAGGGATTGAATCTATTAGGGCAAATTGTTCAACATTGATTTTGTCAATCTTATAATTTTACCTGAGTTATAAATGTTAGAATTTGTCCAGGTGACATAGTCACTGCCATATACTTGTCTTTATCTGTTCTTGGTGTTCGTTAGACAGGGGTTGATTATCTTAGGTGGGTTGGCCTAAAGTTTCTGCTGCGGGCACTCTCAAACTCGGTGTCAAAATACTTGTAGGGCGTATCTGATTCCCAATATCTGGTATCATATCTACTGGTTTTGGTTCTGACAACTATGTCTACGGAGAAGATGAATACCCGTATGATCACCCTTATAGCGAAGAATTGGGCGATTTGGAAGCCAAGGATGGAGGATCTACTCTGGTGCAAGAACTTGCATGGTCCGTTGGAGGGCGACAATGCTACGCCATCGAACAAAGCTGGCGAAGACTGGAAACAACTGGATCAGAAGGCTATTGGATTCATCCGCCAATGGCTGGATGACTCGGTGTTTTACCACGTGTCCATGGAGAGTTCGGTAAAAGCATTATGGGAGAAGTTGCATTCGTTGTACGAAAGAAAGACGGCTAGCAACAAGGCATTTCTAATTCGCCAACTAGTCAACTCGAAGTACACGGAGGGTGACCCAATGTCACAACATCTGAACGAGGTTCAGGATATTATCAATCAGCTGTCTGAGATAAAAATGGTGATTGATGATGAGCTTAAGGACCTTTTGCTTTTGAGTTCTCTGCCGAAAAGCTGGGAGACGTTGGTGGTGTTAGTGAGCAACTCCGCATCTGGTAGAGTTGTCACGATGGAGGCAGTCAAAACCAGCTTGTTAAACGAGGAGATTCGGCATAAACAAGTAGAATCATCGTCGGAGTCCCCTCTGGTTGCTTCCTACGGGAAGGGAAGACCCAAGTCACAGGTGAGGACATGGGGGAGTTCTCGGGATCTTGCGACTGTGGACCGCAATGAGGGCTGCTATCACTGTGGCGAAAGGGATCATATCAAGAGAAACTGCATGAAGCTCAAACTTGAGAAGGTCAAAGGCAAGGATGATCAAGAGGATCTCACGATTATGAGAGATCTTATTATCGCAGCAACCGACGTTGAGGCCTTGTGGCATGTATCATGATGGCGATTGGATCATGGACACGGGGGCGTCGTATCATGCCACTACATATAGGAGGATCTTCATGTCATACTAAGGCGGCAGGTTTGGACGTGTGAAGATAGGCAACAAGGGGACGGCTGCAGTTGTAGGCATCGGTGATGTGCATTTGACAATGGAGCTTGGTGAGAACACTACTAGAATAAGCGGGATTAGCGACGTTTTTAGCGACGTAAATGAAAACATTGCTAATATAATATAAATTAGCGACTCCAGGTAAAAACGTCGCTAGACGTCGCTAATTAGCAACGTTTAGCGACGTTTAACAACTTTTATTCAGTTTTTTAAAAGATTAGTCGCCATAAGTTCAATTAAGGTCGCTAAACGTCGCTAATATATTTTATTTAACGACTTTTAGCGACTAATTTAGTGACGTATTTATTATTAGACTTTTAGCGACATCATTAGCGACGTTAAGGACGTCGCTAATTAGCGACGTCATTATTGGCGTCACTAAAGATGTGTCTAACGTCGCTAGTTAGCAACGTCATTATTGGAGTCGCTAAAAATGTCGCTAAAATTTTCATTTAGGACTGGTGTTTCCCCCATTTCCTTCGATCTCTCTCTCTCTCTCCCTCTCCCAAATTTGAAACCTCTCCCGGCGCACCTCCGGACTCCGGCTCCCTTACTCCTCCGGCGACCCCCCTCCGGCCTCGTCCCTCCCCTCCGGCTCCCCTCCTCCCTCCCGGCGTCCCCCCTCCGGCCGCGCCCTCCCCCCTCCGCCATCAGCTCCTCCTTCCTCCGGCTCCCCTTCTCCCTCCGGCGTCCTTCCTCCAGCTCCCCTCCTCGGTGAGCTCCTCTCTCTGTGTCCTTTCTCTGTCTCTCTTTCTCTCTAACACGACACAACACGACACGACACGATATGACACGACCTGACACACACTAACACGACCTGACACCTCTCCTTTCTCTGTCTGTCTCCTTTCTCTGTCTCTCTCTCTCTTTCTCTCTGTCTCTCTCTTTCTCTTATGTCTCTCTCTCTTTCTCTCTGTCTCCTTTCTCTGTCTCTCTCTCTTTCTCTCTAGCAACTTCTCTAGGTCCTGTAGAAGTTAAGTAGAAGAATGTACAAATAGTTATTACAAAAAAAGGATTTCCCTATAGCATACTTAGACCCGAGGTCTTGCAGAAGGTTAATGGAAGGTTTTAACCTCAGATTTTAACACCCAGAGTAAGAAGTAGCAATCAGTAACACTACTAAAAACATGTTTTATACCTTAAGTTTAGATGCTCTTGTGAGGCGCATTAGATTGCCATAAGAATGAGGTGTTTGTACAACATTTAGGGCTCTTGCCATAGCATAGTGAGCCTGCAAAGTAAAATGTTGTCACATATGCTTAGCTAGTCTGTCCTTCAACTTATCACACATATATACATGTATGCTTAACTGGGTAACTAGATGTCTACTTACAATATAAAAAGTTCTAAGCTACTCTGCTGAATTGAATAACTAGATGTCACATATGCTTAGTTAGATAGGTTTTACTATAAACATGTTTAGATGGCTAAGAATTCATATGATACATGATAGAATTATACATGATTCGAAGTTACAAGCAGTTTCAGTGGCGGTTGAAATAAGGCTAAGCAGTTTATGACGGTTTGGACATATAAGCTGAAAAATGAAAGAAAATTCTTTGAGATGGTTTGGACATAATGGACAATGGATACAACAATTAAAATTGATAGGATGGTAACTGGTGCTACTATAATATGCATTAGAGATAAACAAACCTTGAATGAAGCAATAAGGATTAGCGACTTTTAACATGATCAGTAAGATGGTCCCTATGAAGGTGAAGTGAAAAATGATTCATGTAGCACTTAAAGGACCTAGGAGATGGGCTTGATTTATTGTCAGCCACTAGATAGGATGCTTGTTCTAACAGCATCCCTAATGGGCAAACACATGAGAATGGCCTCAATGACATTTTTTGGGAGACTGCTTATTCTATCTACACCTGAATCAGAACTCATCCTCTGAATTTCAAAGAGAACCCAATTGTTGCTTACGTGCTATGAAGACTTAATTGACCATTGGTCAATCGGACATCTTTGCCATAAAAGAGGAGATACCCAGATTCTTTTTAAGTATAAATTTAACTGTCCGCTATTGCGCTTCATTTTTCCTTTGTGACCAATTTATTTTGTGATGAGATTGTTTTGTGCTTGAACGACAGGTTGCTCATCTGGCCATTTTGGCTATTAGAACTTTTCTTCTTTTCCCAGTACTATACTATTTTAAAGGAGCAGACATATTGATACATACTGTCATTTTTGCAAAAGTATCTAGAAATGGATATAAATTACTATCTGCGTCATCGTTCATGGATGTACAACCGTCATCTTGATGACATGTGCGGTGTACGAAATAAATTCATTGAGGGTGTACAACCATCATCCTGATGACATTTTTTGGCATCTTACGAGAGATTGTGGAGTTGACATATAATTATGGCACAGAACCTGCTAATATCGTGCTATTCAAGTGTGAATGGTTCGATCTGATTCAAGATCAAGATTGGAAAATTGACAAGCATGGCCTTGTGGATATAAACTACAAGCTTAGATATCAAGGCTACAAACCATTTATCCTATCAAGTCAGGCTCAGCTCGTGTACTTCATAACTTATCCTAGACGGGGGACAGCGAGGTCGGATTGGTGGACAGTATGCAAGACTAAAGCTAGAAATACCTTTGACATTGATGAAATAGCTTATCAGGAGGACGATCTACCTCTTGTAACAAATATTGTAGATGTGGACTCAACGGAAGTTACTCATTACACGAGTAATAATGTAGAAGATGTAGAATTATTTGAAGAGGAAGACGAAGTAGATGAAAGTGAAGACGAGGAGAAGGAAGAGGAAGAGGAGGACGAGGAAGGCGAACAAGATAAATTTTCTGAAGATGATTGAAAATAGAATATATTGCCTGTAGAATGTAACTATATTTTGATTGTAGAATGTACTATTTTAACGAATATATGTATTATATTTTGACTGTAGAATGCTTTGAGATATGCATCACATTTTGACTGTAGAATGTACTATATATTTGTGTTTTTCTATATTCATTATATGTTGTTATCAGATATGACAGGACGACACGGAGGATTCGGCAGGTCCCGAGGTAGACAGAGTACTCCTCCGGTACTGCCTACTGTTGGTTTCGGATCATCGTCGCCCAGTACTCCAGTATATCGATCACTCACATCTCCGATTGTTGGGACGAGTAGTTCCAGGCGTGATAGTACACCCTCGTCCAGCGTTCCTCCTGCTGACGGAACCATGGGGACAGATGAGCATGTCGAGGAGGTTGTGCCCACGTTGTCCCAGCATCAGCAAGATCCTCCATGAACACCTCCGGAGGAGACGAGGACAGAGATTTGGGCCGACGGTACAAAGTAAGTCAATTAGATGGTTTAGTATAATATATATCGTGTATTTCTTTATTCATCGTATATTGACTTTTTTAGTATTCTAAATAATTATCTCTATATAAATATCGTCCATCGTCGGTTCAGAGACGCCTGGGTCAATTTCTGAGGAACAACTACGGTGGCCCTTGGATCAACTACTCTGAGGCTCCGGAGGAGAGAAAGGCATTCTGGTTTGCGCACTTCCAGGTAAAAGTATATTAAATAAATCCTCTAATTTATGCATATTATATAACTTATCTGTGATGCTCACTTACTAAATTATTTATTATAGCAAACGTATTTCTATCCTTCGCACCGGGCCGAGTTGATCGAGCGGCTCTTTCCTACCGTTGCCGCCAAGCTTATCCGAGATGCTCTGGATGACCAGAAGGCTCGTGATCGTGCTGGAAAAATGATCCAAGGTTGGATCACGTCTGAACAGTGGACTGCGATGTGAGCTAGATTAGACGATCCGAGCTACAAGGAAAGGTCTGAGAAGGCCAAGGCGGCTAGGAGGAATGCTGTCAAGTGGTATGGTGGCTCGATTCCGATGACGGAATATTTCCGTCGTTTGGTATTTTTTTCTTTTAAAATATATTATTTTAATATAAGTACCATAAAATGGTACTTGAAAAAAATGTTTAAATTTAGTACTAAATAATATATTTTTAACAGGTACAGAGGGGTGAGGATGCAAATATGGTGACCGTCTTCTTGGCCACCCATCGCAAGGACGAAAATGCCATTGATGAGAGGGCCTCGCAGACCTATGTAAGTATTACTTTACTTTGTGTTAATTTTAATATAACTTAGGCAATTATCGAGTTTCCAAACCTTTCTAGGCCGAGTATCTAAGGCTGCGTGAGCGGGCGACTGCTAGTGCACCTACACCTGGAGAGGCTGGTACTTCGTCGCAGCCCACTCCAGCTCCGTCGGCGGACGAACTGTGGGTGACCGCAGCTGGTGGTCTCTAGAGGGGTACGGGTCTCTAGAGGGGTACGTACTACGGTACGGGATCCTATGGTGCCCTGGTTGCGGCACAGTCATCTAGGGCCTCCCCGACAGCTGCGCATTCCACATAGCCCTCGCAGTCGTCAGCCAGAGTCCAGGAGGCCATTGACCGTCAGATTGAGTCTCTCCGTGACGATTTGCTACGAAGGATGGAGGAGCAGCCCCGGTCCCAGCCGCAGGTGGACGATCCGACGCTCATCGCACGATTCGATATGCTCGACCGCAGCATGACGGAGCTCCGGGATTTGACAAATGATATTTGAGTCTCGACAGACCGTAACATCATGGAGCTGCATGCATCACAGCTATCGATGGGCGAGAGGCTGACGATGATACAGAATTCAATGGCTCATAGCAGTACGAGGCTGTTATCTACCATGGATTCTTACAACCAGCGACTCGCAGACTTGGATCGGGTACGGCCTCCTGGTGCGCCTACATCGACACAGACTCCACCGACGTCATTGCCTTCTCCATCGACATCGAAGTCGATTCCACGGGACGAGTATGAGCAGTTCTTATCCTTCAGGCGCGCCGGTGGTCAGCCTCCTGTAGATCCGCAGTAGTATAGCTAGTTGCTGGATATTTATATTTTTATTATTATTTAGGATGCGATTGTATGGATATAAATTTGCTATATTCTTTACGATGAGATTTGCTGGATGATTTCTTTTCTTCAAATTATATTATATTATTCATATTAAATATGTTATTTTACCGGTGTTGAGTGTTCAGTGCCTATTTTTTCCTATTTTTCTCCAGTTCAATGATACAAGTTGTAACTTGTTAGCCTAAGTTTCCCCCATCATAAGTGCTGCTGCATCTCAACTCAGTATCTTCCTCATAGTGGTATAGTCAAAACACTCCCATAATGCATATTTGTGCATCTCCACCTCTGCTACCTGTGCTGCAATACTTCCCTTTACTTCACTGCAGTGCAAGTCACTGCTCAAGCTCTCATACTACCTATGTCACGACCCGCACCCGGTTATTCGGGCACGAGTGCGTGGGCACGTCCAGCCTACGCCGCAGTGTCGGCGGTAGTACGCTGTCTAGGTCATTTTCTGGGGTCAATAAGTATCTATCTCATCCGCAATAACGAACATGCAAGAATAATCACAGGAAATAGGAATGCCAAGATTTCATAATATTTAATCTGTGACAATCAAATCCACAGTTAATACAAAGCCAGAAGATAAATCGGGGACAAACCCGAGTATATGCTGAAAGGAAATAAATAAGCAGCTACTGCTGACTACTCTGCAGAAGTAGCCTCCTGGATAGGAACAGGCTCCTCAGATGTGTCACCTGCTAACTCACAGTGGCCACAAAAGTAGGGGCAAGGTCCTCATCATCGCCTAAAACAACGAATCCAGTCAGGAAAGGAGCAAAGTACACAATGCACAACAAGATTAAACTAAATATTCATGACAATTAAAAAGAACTGACAGGTATCATGTTGAGGATATGTATAAATAAATAGTAACAATAACTAAGAGTTAATTGCTGTAAGACAGGGACATGAGTAAAACAGGAACAAGGTGACAGGAAAAATGAACTACAACCAGACAATAGGAACTGTAACAAGACAAGAACTATGTGTGTGAACTTGTGTATTTAGAATACCTAGTTGGCATGTAGGGGTCTATAAGGTTAAACCGGCCGTCATAGACTGCTATTAATCACGAATAATCGAGATCCGGCTGATGGACAGTCGTGTACCAACAGCTATTAAACATGGCAAGGGTCAGGGTAAACTACATGCCTTTCAGTATTCTCCCACCCGACATGAAAAACAAGACATGAACTCCAATATTCAAGACATGAAATCCAGTGTTCTAGCACTACGTGTAATCATCAATGGTACATGTAAGGCAGGGAATTAACTATCACAATATAAAGATTAAACTTGAAGTGCAGGTACTTGCCTGTTGTTAGGATCCGATTAATAGTTCTTGAGGGAAAATATCCAGAGATGAGTCCAAAAGCTGAAATAGACATTACCATCACGCTCAGAAGATGTCAAATAGCTAGAAACGCCTATCCTTGGGTCCAATTTAGAGACAAAGGCAAAAATGGCAGTTTCGGGTCAAAACGGGGTCCTCCGGTGGGCCCGCTTTGCACCGAAAAATGCGTCCGGGTCAAAGGTCTCCAAATTCACCAAACTTAGTGTCAACAGGTCAGGAACGCTGATACGAACCCAACGGAACTTCCAGATTTGGATTCCGATGAGCCGAACACAAAATCGCCCGTCGAGCGGGGCCTGTGGGGCCCACGACACGCGATTTCGTCAACGTTCTCAGAATCAAACCAAACTTGACACACAGGACCAGCGTATCGCTACGAGTCCGATGGCACAAGTTTCGTCTCGATCTGACGAGTGTGCACGAAGTTAGGGTAAATTGCAGAAAAGGCGGATACGGGGCGATGTCCGCGGATACGCGTTGATTCCGGTGTGCACGCACACCCGAATCAGCTTCCACGAAAACTCACACGTCCGTATCGACGATGCGCACGTATCTGTGAAGACCGTACGCGACCAAGTCATCCCGTTTGGCGGGGCGTACTCAGTTCCGGGGTAAGACAGGGTCTGGTTTTTCTTGTTTTTGGATCGCGGTGTGCGATCACCACAGGACGCGATGCCCCGAACAGTTTGTCCGGACACCGAGAGGGTCATACAGGCTTCACAACGCAATTTGCGGAAATGAAAACGGAGCTACGAGGCAAAAGTTACACGCACCTGAAGGGGACCCGAAAATCAGGGTCTGACACGTGTCCGACACGACACAGGACACTGCGTCCTGTGTCTCGTGTCCGACACAGGGAGGGGAATTAGGGCTAGGGTTTGGGTTTTCCGGCCGTAGACGGCGGGGGCCGGCCGGAGGCGCGCCGGGGAGGGCGGGGGACGGCTCGCCGGGGCGAGGCGGAGGCGCTGACGGGCGGGGCGGCGCCGGAAGCCGACGAGAGGCGGCTGCTAATGCGGCTGCTGCTGCTGTGTCGGGCGCCGGAGTCGTGGACGGCGAGCAGCTGCGGCGGCAGCGTGGTGGCGGTGAGCTGCAGCGGGCGGTGGAGCTAGGTGGCGGTGAGCTGCAGCGGGCGGTGGAGCTAGGTGGCGTCGAGGGGAACGGCGGGGAGAGGTCGACGGTGAGGGAGAATTTAAAGGGGCGGGGAGAGGAGAGAGGGAGCCGGGTGGTGGTGCTCCGGGGAGGTCGGGCGGCGCGCGGGCGGCGGAAACGGAGGTGGGCGCGGGGTCGTGGCGCGGCGGCGGCGCCGGATGCGGAGGGGAGCGGGTCAGGCGGGGAGAGGGGCTGGGGAGCGGGTCCGGGTCCGGGCGGGTCGGGTTCAGGCGGACCCGACCCGACCCGCTAGCACTGGCGGGCTGGGCTCGGCCCAATGGGCCGGGCCGGATAACGGGCCGGGCTGGGCTGAAATAAAGAAATAATAATAATAATAATAATAATTAATAAATTAATTAATTAATAAATAAATAAATAGTTTTTAGGTGATTTAAAATAGGTCCGGGGCCAGATAAATTCCAGAAAAATTACCCTAAGTCCAGTTTTTTTATTTTACACCCAAAAATATTATTTTCATAATATTTTAATATTATTTATTAACAATTAAAAATTATTCAATAATTAAGAACCCTGATTTTAATTACAGAAAATTTACAGAAAATTCCAGAAAATTGTGAAAAATCCCAATTTTACTAGTTTTGAAAAAATCAGGGGCTTACAATCTACCCCTGATTTTATGGAGGAGCTTTAAGTTCGGACACGAAGGTAGGCAGATTCAGGAGTTCGAATCTCGGGAGAATCACACCGTCCGCTTGGTTGGGCCAGATAAGGATGAAGAAGCTCGTTAGAATATTAACACGTTTCGATGGAAGACAAAAGTCGGGGACAGGCGGATAAGTCTCACGGTGAGGCTGATAGTCAGGAACTTTGATTTTAGTCGTTTCATTGATGTCGACAGGATCCTAGTGGTACAGAAGGTGCTACGCATGGCAGCTAGCATCGACGTGACGGTCGAGAAGCTGGAGACGAAGGAAGATGCAAAATAACTAGGAGGATTGGAGATCGGTAGCATGGGGGAGCAGAAACTCTGTCGTGGGACGACATGCATGGAGTCTAGTTGAGAAGCCATGGGATCAACACCCTCTCATCAGATTGGAGGGGGAGATTGTTGGGGTCCAGTCTAAATTTGGTAAAATTTGGAGCCAAATATGGTCAAAGATTTGATTTGATATAATTTGAAAATCTATATTAAATGTAATATTTGATTAGATTTTAAATTTGTATCAAATATTTGATTTGACCATATTTGGACGTCCATAATTGGTGTTAGACTATTTTAGGTGGAATATGATTCTTATTTTAAGGTTTTCTATTTAGGAAGTCCTATTATGACCTAAAATATGATTTCTCATCCTATAAATATAGGAGGAGGGTGGAGGCATAAAGCATAGCACAAGTTAGAGATTCGGGGTGCTCTTCCACAAAAAACCTAAGTGAAAGTTTGTGCTTTGCTTTTAGGACTTCGTCATCCAAGACAGAAGGAAGAAAGAGATCTTATCGATGAGTCATCGCATTCGCTCAGGGAGATTGCTACAGGTTGGTGAGTGATTTCAATTATAATCTCTTTCTTTTCTTCTTGAATGTGGTGAGGGGGTTGAATCTATTAGGGAAAGGGTTCAACATTAATTTTGTCAATCTTGTAATTTCATCTGAGTTATAAAGGTTGGGATTTGTCCAGGTGACGTAGTCACCGCCATATACTTGTCTTTATCTGTGCTTGGTGTTCGTTAGACAGAGGTTAGTTATCTCATGTGGGTTGGCATAAAGTTTTTGTTGCGGGCACTCTCAGACTAGGTGTCGGAATGCTTGTAGGACGTGTCCAATTCCCAACACTAGTGCCAATAACACTAGCAATTTTTTTGGACAATCTTAACTTATTATCTTTCTAATTCCATTAAAGGTCGTTTGGTTGTTAGAAAGTGTAGAACTAAAGTGAATTTTTTTTCAAAATTTGGGACCAATATACAAATTTCATGTTTGGTTCAATCCTAAATTGGGATGTGTAACATGGAGCATTAATTGCTTCACACTTTATGTCGGGATACTTTTTGGGTTTTACTCCTAGGGGTGAGCACGATCCAGTTTGGTTCGAGTTTTAAGCAAATCCGACTGTCATCCTTTAGTTTTCTAAAATTAAGAAGAGTTATTTGTATTTACCACCCCCCCCCAAATTCCCTAATTCTTATTCTGTTACACCGCCCCCTCAATTTTATTTTAATTAGTGGAATCCCCTCCCCCCCCTCTTCATAATCTCTTGTTTGTAATTAGTGTTACCCCACCCCCAAAAAAATTGCCTACATTTTAAGAAATGGGGGGTACCACTAATTAATTTTAAAATGATGGTGGGTGGGGAGGGGGTGGGGTGGGGTGGGTGGGGGGGGGGGGGGGGTAAATAAAAATAACTCAATTAAGAATGGGAATAAACCATCCTAATCTATGAAACGGATCCAATCCAATATTCTTGTTTGAAACAATTTATAATATTTACTATTATAAAGATGCTTAAAAGAAGATAATTTTGAGCCGTTTAAGTTATATATATATATATATATATATATATATATATATATATCCTCACGTGATTAATAAATTTTTTTTCCTAAAATTCTTCTAGCTACTACCGTATATTCCTCACATTCCTCACGAAACAAAAAAATTTAATATATAAATAAAATTTTCTACCTACCTAAACATATCCAAAATCCTATCAACATATCTGTAACAAATCCAAAATCCTATCAACATATCTATAACAAATCCAATTTTGAATATATTTAATATTTAAACTAACTACATGTTATTATCTACACATATATCCAATGTTCTAAAATTATATCTACAGCAAATTTCAATTTAAATATATTTTAATTATTTTAATATAGTTAAAAAATTCTTAAATTTTTAATAATATAAAAAAAAATTTTAACGTGATCATAACTAGACTAATTTATTTATTTTGGGGTGGGGGCGGGGGAAGGGTGGGGAAGACACAAATGCTCCCATTTTTTTAGGGAAACTTTTGGGGCCCGGCCCGGTAAACCGCCCTCTGATTGAAGATGTGCATAGCTAGTTTAAGTCGGGCCATTAAGTCCATGGGCCTGCGGATGAAACAACGGTATCACTGTTATTGCCTCCTTTTCCGGGCGACGCGCTGCTTCGAGAAAGCAGTAGAAGTTCCGAACAAAATGCTGGAACATTCCGGAAGCCACTCCTTCCTTTCTTCTTCCCCACCCTCCTGCAAATCTCCAGCCAAACTGCTTCCTATAAATTCCCCCTCATAATCGAACAAACCATCGTCGAATCAAAAAAGAAGAAGAAAAAATCCCAAATCTCTCTCAATCAAAAGCTAAGGCGGCGAGTATGGATTTCCGAGTGATGGGACTGGAAGCTCCGTTGTTGTCGACTCTCCACCACCTGATGGACCTCTCCCCTCCCGAGGACGAGACGACGACGGAGAAGGCGGCCATCAACGCCCCCACGCGGAGCTACGTCCGCGACGCACGCGCGATGGCGACGACCCCTGCCGACATCAAGGAGCTCCCCGGCTCCTACGTGTTCGTGATCGACATGCCCGGAGTGAAGTCCGGGGAGATCAAGGTGCAGGTGGAGGACGACAACCTACTCGTCATCAGCGGAGAGAGGAAGCGCGAGGAGGAGGAGAAGGAAAAGGAGGGGAAGTATTTGAGGATGGAGAGGAGGATGGGGAAGTTTATGAGGAAGTTCTCCCTCCCCGAGAACGCCAACACTGACGGCGTCTCCGCTGTGTGTCACGACGGGGTGCTGACGGTGACGGTGCAGAAGCTGCCTCCGCCGGAGCCCAAGAAGCCCAAGACCATCGAGGTCAAGATCGCCTGAACCCCTCTCTCTACCTACCTACCTACCTACCTAGTTAACAATGAATACTCGCGTCTGTTTTCTGCGTGTTCGTATTGCTTTATGTTTTGTTATGAGCACTGTTTGCCAATCTTTTGTATAAGAGGAGATCATGGAAGAGTGTGACTGTTTCTTCGAATTTTACACTTCTAGAATAATTTTCTTCTTGATCCTCTCTACAAAGCATGTCTTAATTTGTCATTTCTTTCGATTCAACTCGGTTCTACGAAGTCACTCATTTTTCAGTTGGGTTATCAAAACTGTTTTTAATTTATTTATAATTGTTAAAAATAAAATTTGCAATTTTTTTGGTAAATTAAAAATTTGATTACTTATTTTAAAAATCTGTGGAATTTGTGAAGATCTGTATGTTCTGAATCTACGATTGGTATACTTTGGTTTTTTTAGATCCGGTGAATTTTTTTTGACAAAAGGTGTTTTTTTTACCTAAAGATATTTGCAGCTGAGTGAGGCATCGGACTGACTCGACGTGACGAAGGTTTGGCGAAATACGAATTAATGTACTATTCTGCAAATCTTAGGTTTAAAGCTATAACCTGTGTATCGAGTCCTACCCGAGACGATTGAAGGGGTAAATATTTTTCAGAACAAGTTGACAAATAGTCCACAACAAATTCAATTAAAAAAATTTATGATCAATTATTTTTTATTAATTATAATTTTAAACTTATAAAGTAATTTTAGTATATTTGGTGTTCGGAGAAATTTTTAAAATTTTCAAACTTCCGAAAAAGAACAGAAAAAGAAGAATCAGAACGGTACGTATGGATAAATTGTCGATCTCGATTGACCTGGATAAATTGTCGAACTCGATTGATATTTATGGTTGACCTTTATGGTTCGAACTCGATTGATCTTTATGGTGACTTTTATGGTTACGGGAAAGAGATATCCATTTATAAAAAATGGTGGAATTTATGGTTACGGAAAAGAGGTATCCATTTATAAAAAATGGTGGAATTGGATGCAGTGGTTCTAAAAGATGTATCGAAAGTTACATGTGATATCTAAAATCTTAGATATCGAAAGTTACATGGGACAATCTAAAAAAAAAAAAAAAAACCGCATGAATACGTAATCCAACCCATCTAACCACGATATTACCAATCTAATCATGATATTACTACTAGTGATGGCAATGAGGTGGGTTGGAACTAGGAACCGTATTCCATATTTGTTTTCGAGTAGTATTTAAATTTTTGTTCCCGTCTTCATTCGTGTTTAATTTTTTTTATTTTTTCGGTTCCCTTTAAACAATCCACTTTTCATTTCCATTCTCGTCTTTTCCGGTTAATATTTTCATGAGAGTTTTTTTATCCTCATGTTAAATTTTTTTCTATATATTAAAAATTATTTTCATTCTATATATATATATATATATATATATATATATATATATAATATGTTAATAAAATTTGGTTTTTATAAAATAAATATAATTCAACAAAAAGAGAATATTAATCCAACAAAAATATACAGGTATAGAAGTATTAAATAGAAGTTTATAATACAAAACAATAAAGAACGAATGTTAATCTCACAAAGCATATTATAAATAGAGGTCTACATTTTATAAAATAAAAACAGGGAATGGAGATTTAATTCAAAATCAACCGAATTTTTTTTAATTTTTATTTTATTTTTGTCCCTATTTTTAAATTTTTAAATCCGTCTTTTTTTTGGAAAAAAAAAAATTGAGTCCTTATTGGATTTGGAAGAGTTTGTCATCCCTAATTACCACCATTTTGTTAATTATGGTTTTTTTTTTTTGATTCGGTTTTTTTTTTTCCATTATCCACACACTCACTTTGAACTTATTATATATATTTTTTATTTATAATTAAATATTAATTAGTAAAAAAAAATATTTTTACTATCGAAATAACTTGGAAAGAGACTGAAATTGCAAAATCCTATTGGTATAGGAAGATACTACAAACAATGAGTGATAATTGTACCTATTCTCGAAAAAGATAAGATCTTGTGAGTCTATTTGTTGATGTTAGCATTTAATTTTCCGATCCCTACATCAAATTTAGTCAACCTAGAATTTAATTCAGTTATTATTATTTTTTTTTAGAGTTATTTATCGTTTGAACCAAAGGTCATTCTTTTTTAAATTGTCCTTCAAAGTTGCTAAAAAAATTATTAAACAAAATTTTCTTTTCTGTTGATGTAATTATGAATTAAAAAATATTAGGGAGAGGGAGAGTTTGAGAGAATAAGGGAGGCGGAGAGAAGTTTGGGATAATCGGAAATAGGGAGACAATTTGTCTTGGCAAATTTTAAAACTTGCCAACTTGGTGAACTCTAAAAAGAAAAATTGTCAACTCAGTTAGAAAATTTTAAGTTTTTCGAAAATTAGCCAACTAAGTTAGGAAAATTTTATATTTCACCATAAATTTAAAATATTAACAAGTTTAGATGTTTTAGTTGGTTTAAGATGTCAAATTATGGCTTTGGTGCAAAAGGAAAATCTCATTATCAATTATTTCCTACCAAATCAAGTGATCAGAATTCTCTTGATTCGTGCCCCCCCCCCCCCCCCCCCCCCCCTTCTTCCTTCATCTTCTTTTGATCTTGACAACATCAATGATATTGCTTTGAACTGTTAATCGTTCAACCTAGTTTTCTGAATTTTCTACAGAAGCACGAAATGGGAGCCGGCAGGCTATGACTTTCCTTCTTAAAGGGAGCAAGGCTGGACTCGACCGTCCAAGCCAAGTAAAGTTAACATGAGAACCGAGCTCTCTAAAGAACGGACATCCATCACGGAGAATGTCTGTCAGGAATCTTGATCGTTTTTGGAGCGTTCCAAGGTCTTGAAGATGTTTGCTGGTGGCCAAAGACGAGAGCTTTGCCTTTGGAAACACCAGTAGTGTAGGACGACCGGGACAGTCGAGCTCTTCTGAATTAGTGTTGGCTTTGATGACTCAAAGATGAATCTTAGAAAAAAGAGAGAGGAATCAGCAAAGAAAAGAAAAACTGGTCAAAGGCTATGTCATTTTTATCTTTTTGATTTTCTTTCCGATCTCAAGAAAAAGATTCGTTTGGTCCTTAAACAAACCTATTTACTATAAAAAAGCATATCATTTCCGGCAGAGGAGAAAGCCTACCAAACACAGCATCCCAAAAAATCTTACCTATCCCTAATCCTTTTTTGTTAATCAACCTTCTCGATCGAAAGAATTTTTCAAGAAATTGACTTACTGACTTTCCTTAGGAAACATATGCGACTGATTTTTAAGTCATTTGACCCTGACATCTTATCATATTGTTCTCGTTATTTTGGCTATAACGAATATTGTTAAAATTATAATAACCATTACGATTTTGTTGCAGAAGTAACACAATTTAAAATAAATACTACAATTATTAAAAATGCTATAACAAATCTTGCAAAAGTTGTATTTACAGCCAATCAAATAGTGTATTTCGATATTATATGTCTAATGTAAGTTAGAATATGTTACAAATTATTTGGGATGCTGCTCTCATTTTTTAAAACTAAGAACATAAGTTATTTCATAGTTTATATTTGTCTCATTTTTAAAAACCAAGAACATAAGTTGTTTTATAGTTTATATTTTGGTAAATTCGTTTGTTCATTTTTTTTTTTTTTTTTTGATAACTTTTTGGTAGAAAAGGATGGATTTATTTTTTCAAAAGTTAAATTTTTTTTTCTGCTTTTTTAAAGACGATAAAAAGGCAAAATAATTTCAATTATTTACAAAAAAAATAGTCTTTGTGGCTAAAATGATCCAAACAATACTTGCAATTCTTATGTAGATCAGAA
Organism: Iris macrosiphon; assembly: GCA_036927795.1. Taxonomy (NCBI): domain Eukaryota; kingdom Viridiplantae; phylum Streptophyta; class Magnoliopsida; order Asparagales; family Iridaceae; genus Iris; species Iris macrosiphon. The sequence goes on from JAYESA010000017.1 coordinate 109,213,013, forward strand.
AATATACTGTACTGATAATATTTTTATATTAATTAACTACACCAATAAAAGTTTTAAAAATTTTGAAATTCCGATACATATCGCCATCACAGATGACGAAAAATCATCATATTATTTTTAAATTGAAACCAGTCCAAACGTTGCGCATATTTTTGCTAACTCAGTTGGTGAAAATTCAGCAGGCTGACGTGGTAGGAAAAAAAAATTGTTGAGTTTTTGCCAACCGAGTTGGCAAAAATTCAGCAGGCTGGGTTTTTTTTTGTTTTGGTTTTTATGTTTTGGGTTTGTTTTTAGGTTTTATATTTTGGGTTTGATTTGGTTTGGTTTTTTTTCTTTTGGGATAGTTGGGTTTGATTTTTTTTTTTTTTTTACTTTTTTTGTTGGTTTTTTTCTGATCAGTTATCATTTTTTTTTTAACGTTCATATTTTAACGTTTATATTGTAATGTTAATATTTTGACAACGGTTCTTTTTTTCTCATATCTATAAATTTCTTTCATTCTCTATTTTTTTTCTCACTCAATCAACATATACTTTCAAAAAAAAAAATCTTCTATTCATTTCTCACTCAACAGAAGTTCATCTCTTACTCAACAAAAGCTACTTCAGCTCACTCACTGTATTTAGAAGCTCATTCTCTTGTCATGGATCAAAGTCTAACAATACTATGTTCGGTTGGAGGTGTGCTAAATGGGTTAGTTTATGAAGGAAGTTTAACTGAATTTTTTTTAATTGATCGAAATATTTCGTTTGATAGTTTACGTAATCAAATTGTTGAGCAATGTTCTATTGATTATGAATTTATATTGGTTCATGTTTATTTAACTAATTGTATAAAGTTAGTTAGTGAACAAGTATTAAAATTTATTCTAGAAGTTAATGTACAAGCAACGTACATTAATATTTATGTAACTTCACCACCACCTAGAAATAATATTGTAAGTAGTACACGTGCTTCTAATCAAGTTAATACTGCTTCTAGTTCTTCTCATTAAGTTATTTCATTTACTGAACAAGAACATATAGTAGATGATGGTAAAAACGACGATGAAAATAGTGATGATTTAATTGAAAATTTAGATAATGAATTTGATGGCAATGTTGATAGTTTTAGCATTTTTGGATTAATCATTGGAAAAAAATTTAATAATTGTTCTGAATTTTGATATTTTATTAGTGATATAGCAATTGCACATAATTTTACTTGTCATGCTACTTTAAATATGCTAGTGGAATTGTATATAAAGGTAACGATTCAAGTTATTCTCTTGTACTGGATTTGTCTCCAGCTTACTGTTTAGTATTTTCTCAGACTCATTGATGTTATTATTTTGACTCATGAGTTGTATTGTGACTATTCTATTCTTTTATCATATTTGTGCTATTCTCCATCTTAGATCTGTGATTGAGTATATCGATATTGTTGGTGGCTTATTATATTGCTAGATAGATTACCCAAACAGCGTTCTACCGTCGATTTTGCAGCGTAGGCTGGACGTTGGTCCCGACTTGCATCCCTACACGGGGTGCGGGTCGTGATAAGGTGGTAGTTTCATATGCACTTCTTCGATAAGATCTCCATGCAGGAAAGTATTGTGAACATCCATCTGATATAGTTTCCAATTCTTTGCTGCAACTACAGTTAGAAAAGCACGAACAATAAGCAATTTCGCAACCGAAGCAAAAGTATCAGGATAATCAATCCCTTCAACCTGATGGTTGTCGAAAACCACCAAACGGACTTTAAGCCGCTTAACACTCCCATCAGAATTATACTTTATCTTATACACCCAGCGGCTCCCCAGAGCACGTTTTCCAGCTGAAGCATCTCTATTGTCCATGTATCATTAACCTCCAAAGCTCATATCTCCTTCTGCATAGCTTCACGCCACCCTGCATCTTTAACCACCTCTTTAAAGGAGGCCGATTTTGTATCTGTAGTTATAGTTGCAAGAAAATTTATGTGTCCAAGAGAAAATCGATTACAATTCAAAAAATGTGCTATAAGATAAGGAGTACCCGGGGAGTGATTAGACGTGGTGGAATATTGGGAGGAAGGACTGTGAGTCAACTTTCGTATTGTATTTGTAACAAAATTACGGAGCTTCACGGACAAAATTTTGGCACGCATTCCACGTCCCAGTACACCCTCACCATCTGGCACCCCCACCGCTGCCTCATCCTCCTCTAGCTTATCCTCCACATCGGCCTCAGCCGCGCCACCTTCACCATCAGCAGCCCCTACCGCGTCGTTCCCATCCGGGGATACGACGTCCCATCCATATGAGGTAAATCACACCCCGTAGTACTGTCGATCACAGGATCAAAACTCAAATCATCATCACCCACGACAGCCCACGACATGAGGCGCAAGCTCAGGTGAAGCCATACCACCACGATCATTCTCAACAGAATAGGAAAACTCAATCTCATAAAATTTAACATCTCGAGAGACAAAAAAATCACCAATAGCAAGATCATACAATTTCTAACCCTTTTTGCCATGGAGATATCCTACAAAATGTAAACCCCCAGATTTTGCAAGAATATTAAAATTGGAATTTTTCACAATTTTCTGGAATTTTCTGGAAATTTTTTGTAATTAAAATCAGGGTTTTGAATTATTAAATGATTTTTATTTGTTAATAAATAACATTAAAATATTATGAAAATAATATTTTTGGGTGTAAAATAAAAAACTGGACTTAGGACAATTTTTCTGGAATTTATTGGACCCCAGACATATTTTTAAATGCCAAAAAACTATTTATTTATTTAATTATTAATTAATTAATTATTTATTATTATTATTATTATTATTATTATTATTATTATTATAAAACCCAGCCCACTGGGCCCGGCCCACCGGGCCCAGCCCGAACCCAAACCCAGCCCGCTCCCCACCGGGTCGGGTCGGGTCTGACCGCCGCCCGACCCGCAAACCCGACCCGAGCCCCTCTCTCTCCCCCCACGACCCTGAGCCCGAGTCCGGCGCCGCTCCGCCCGGGCCGCCCGTCGCATCCTCCGGCCTCCCCTCCGCGCACCCCGCCACGTCGACCACTCCACCGCCTCCCTCGGCCTCCCCTCAACCCCCCGCAACCCTATAAAAGCCCTCCAATCTCCCCCTCCACCGCCTCGAACCACCGCTCCCCGCCGGGCCAGAGCTGCCGTCTCCCACCCGAGCCACGCCGCCACGACGCCGCCGGCTCTCCTCCTCCCCTCCCCCTTCGTCTCCGGCGGCCACCGACCGTAGCAGCAGCCGCAGCAAGCCGCAGCAGCCCAGCCACGCCGCCGCCTCGCCGCAGCGCCTCCCCGCGCCGTCAGCGCCGCGCTGCGCTGCCCCCGGCCGGCCGCCCCCAGCCGCCGTCTCGTCGGAGCTCAACCGCAGGGCCAAACCCTAACCCTAGATCCCCGAATCCGACACGTGTCGGACACGTGTCGGACACGATCCAGACCCCAGTTTTTGGGTCCCCTTCAGCATCCGGACTCATTTCTGGAAATTTCTCCGAGTATAATTAATTGGATCCAAACAACAGGCAAGTACCTGCACTTCAAGTTTAACCTTTATATTGTGATAAATAAATTTCCTGCTTTATTTGTACCATTGATGATTATATGTAGAGTTAGAGCACTGGATTTCATGTCTTGAATAATGTATTTCGTGTCTTGCTTTTCGTGTCGGGCGGGAGAATACTAGGAGGCATGTAGTTTACCCTTTCCCCCTGTAATCACTGTGTGCCAGCTGTTGGTACGCGATTGTACCATCAGCCTTATACTTGATTATTCCCGTAGTCATTGTGTACTAGTCGTCTATGACGGCCCTATAGCCTTATAAACCCCTACATGCCAACTAGGTATTCTAAATATACAAGTTCACGCACATAAGTTCCTGTCTTGTTACAGTTATATTTCTTGTCACATTTTATTCCTGTTTTACTCGAATTTCTGATTTATAGCAATCAATCATATTTTACTTCTAGTCTTGTTTTATAACATTATTTCTCAGTTAATTTCACTACTTACTTACGCATTTCTCAACATAATGCTTAGTCAGTTATTTTCTACCTGTCACGAATATTTAGTTTAAATCTTGTTGTGCATTGTGTACTTTGCTCCTTTTCTGACTGGATCCGTTGTTTAGGTGATGATGAGAACCTTGCCCCCACCTATTATGGCCCCTATGAGACAGCAGGTGATACAGTTGCAGAGCCGGTTCCCACCCAGGAGACTACTCCTGCAGAGTAGTTAGCATTTAGCTATTTGTTTTCCTTTCATCTTAGTAATCGGGTTTGTCCCCGATATAATCTATGGTTCTGTAATAAACTCTGGATCTGATTATCATATTCTGGTTATAAAATCTTAGTATTCTTTTCCTGCTATTTTTCCTTGCCTATTTAATTATTGTGAATGAGCTAGATTTATCACCTGTGATCATGCCCTAGACAGCGTACTACCGTCGACACTACGGCGTAGGCTGGACGTACCCACGCACTCGTGCCCGAATTTTCGGGTGCGGGTCGTGACACGTTTTTGTGGTGGCCCATGCAGGTCAAACGACTAAATTGTTCGGTTTTAACTTAGGGACCGAACAGGCCTGCAATAAGATTGAGGATTCTAGGAAAAGCTCATTCACAGTATAGGGTCCTTATTTCAATTCTGGATATCATTTCTGATCAATTTTTTCTATCGCCCTTGATTTTCAAGTAATCTATTCTGATCTCCCTATCCCTTCATCTTTCAGAATGGTTCAGACAAGAAACACAGTAGGAGGCACATCAGAACCAGCTGAGCAGACTGTGCCCAAAACTCTTGCACTCCCTCCACCTCCATCTACTCCGGCAGTTACTTTAGATGGGGCACAACTACTTGGAGTGTTCCAGGGACTAGTGGAATCCCAGAAAGAACAGACTGCACTTCTGCGGACCAGCCTCTCATAAGCTATTAAGTCCCAGGAGTCGCCACAAAAGAGGCCAGGAAGTGCCAAAGATTTCAAGAACCTAAGACCCCTGGAATTCTACGGAACTGAAGGCATTCTCTATGCCGATGAATGGATAGAGAACGTAGAGAGACTCCTGAAGACTGCTCGGGTTCCTGATGATCTCAAAGTGGAGTCCGCAAGCCTACAACTGTTCGACATAGCTCGGACCTGGTTCCGAGATGAACCCCAACTATCTGCTCCTGACCTCACCTGGGAAGATTTTAAGAGGCTATTCAAGGAGAAATTTTACCCCGAAGTGGCCCGGGAAGCTCTCGAAAGCCAATTCGAGAAGCTGGAACAAGGTAACCTGACTGTTGATGAGTATACTGCTGAATTTAGCAGGTTAAGCCACTTTGCGGAGTACATGGTTCGTACCCCGGAGGACAGAGCCCGTAGATTCAAGAAGGGGCTGTCTCCGAATATTCGCCTTGCTGTCACCACCAGCCGAGCTCGCACCTATGAGGAAATCTTGAACGTGGCACAAGGCGTTGAGAGAGACATGGGGCATAAACTAAAGCGAGAGAGAGATGCCAGAAATGCGGGACCCAACAAACGCCCTTTTCAACAACAACAACAGCAGAGGTCCCCGCAGCAAACCCAGCGTCCTCTCCCTCAAGCTACAGCACCCCAACACCAAGCTCAAGGACAGAATCAACGAGTTCCCACTTGTGGCTTTTGTAAAAAACAAGGTCACACCTGGCAAGTTTGTAGGAAGAGACTAGGTGCCTGTCTGTATTGTGGATCAACAGCACATCGAGTGAGGGACTGTGCCGCTGCTCCAGGACGCGGACAAGCTTACGTGATGACCGTGGAGAACGCGCAGACCATGGGAGCAGCCAATGCGCGTAAGTGATTCGTAGATACCTTTTTCTAGTATTATTTTCGTGCCTATTGGTTCGTGACCTCAGCCCCAACCTAGTAATTTTTGAACTTGCTAAATAACCTAGTATGCTTTTTAATTTTGATAACTGTAGAGTTTTTAGAGGCTTTTGCTATTGTGCTTATATGTGTTTTGTGAACTTCAATAATTTGCACCTCCTTTTCATCATCATCTAGCGCACTTAAATTTTGCTGAACTTGACATATGCTGCTATTTTATAGCTTAGTTTTGCAAGCTTACCCTTTATCGGGCTTGTTCATGACACATGTATTATTGAGGCCTGATCAACCCCACTAATGCAAGTGTCTATTCAGAATCAGTGTACTACGGTCTGATCAACCTTAGTGCATTTTGATTCGCACTTCGCACGACTACTTTACGTGGATTGAGAGATATAGTGACTAGTATACTTGCCCCTAAACATGTCCGAGCATATCGTATCAGTTACATAACCGTACTAATACGAGCATGCGAATAAATGATTACCAGAATAGAATCTCAATCCATAACCGCCTGACAATCCCGATTAGAATTCTTTAAACGCCTTGATCCCTATACCTCTGTTCTACCACCTCGCCCTTAAACTCTTTATTATTGATCCTCGTCTTCCCTTACTTCGGAAAGACAAAATCCTGTGTTTGATATAAGTTAAATTGTAGTGCTAGACATACCCCTCAGACCAGTCAAATTGATGATAACCCTTTATGACTAAGGCAATACCCTAGGTGATGTGTTTTGTGTTACAAGACTTAAAGATTCAATACCATGATTTATTAAGTTGGACCTAGCTTTACTAGTTGTACAGCCTTAGAGGATATATGGATAAAATTATAAGTTGGGTAGCGACCGCAATGTTCACCTGAGAGAAAACCGTTGGACTGTAATCAAGTGAGATTGGACAGAGAGAACCCTGCCATATTTTTAAATTTCGAGGACGAAATTTTATAAGTTGGGTAGGTTGTAAACCCCCAGATTTTGCAAGAATATTAAAATTGGAATTTTTCACAATTTTCTGGAATTTTCTGGGAATTTTCTGTAATTAAAATCAGGGTTTTAAATTATTAAATGATTTTTATTTGTTAATAAATAACATTAAAATATTATGAAAATAATATTTTTGGGTGTAAAATGAAAAACTGGACTTAGGGCAATTTTTCTGAAATTTATTGGACCCCAGACATATTTTTAAATGCCAAAAAACTATTTATTTATTTAATTATTAATTAATTAATTATTTATTATTATTATTATTATTATTATTATTATTATTATTATTATTATTATTATTACTATTATTATTATAAAACCCAGCCCACTGGGCCCGGCCCACCGGGCCCAGCCCGAACACAAACCCAGCCCGCTCCCCACCGGGTCGGGTCGGGTCTGACCGCCGCCCGACCCGCAAACCCGACCCGAGCCCCTCTCTCTCCCCCCACGACCCTGAGCCCGAGTCCGGCGCCGCTCCGCCCGGGCCGCCCGCCGCATCCTCCGGCCTCCCCTCCGCGCACCCCGCCACGTCGACCACTCCACCGCCTCCCTCGGCCTCCCCTCAACCGCCCGCAACCCTATAAAAGCCCTCCAATCTCCCCCTCCACCGCCTCGAACCACCGCTCCCCGCCGGGCCAGAGCTGCCGTCTCCCACCCGAGCCACGCCGCCACGACGCCGCCGGCTCTCCTCCTCCCCTCCCCCTTCGTCTCCGGCGGCCACCGACCGCAGCAGCAGCCGCAGCAGCCCAGCCACGCCGCCGCCTCGCCGCAGCGCCTCCCCGCGCAGTCAGCGCCGCGCTGCGCTGCCCCCGGCCGGCCGCCCCTGTCACGCCCCGATTTCGCCTAATCGATAATCGTCCCAGGGGCGCGATGCCGTGCACGCGTAGGGCGCGCGTGCACAAGGCCTTAGGCATAAGGATATTCTTTAGATCAATGCAACAGAGTAGACAAATAAGATAACACAAGGTTGAGGCATAGAAAAGTTTCTCTTTTATTTATAATGAACATCTTGTTACATTGCTTGACTCAAAAGTATAAAATGCCCCACGGGCTTACAAACTTGGACGCAAAATGAGATAGCCGATCCATACATTATGTCCTTTTACATAGTTTCAAAACGCAAAACACCTTGGGTGCGGGTAAGCACCATCGCCTTAGCGTTATTTCCGCAACGAAGAGAGAGGGGAAGGCTTCTAGCTTGAGCCTCCAAAGTCTTGGCCACGAACCGCCAAGAATTCCAAAAGTCCGGAGAGAGCTTCAGCTCCTCGCCGCGTTGCCTTGCGCCGGGAAACCTGCTACAACGAGGGTCAGTACTTCGAAAAGTACTGGTGAAGGCTAGCTGCTCAACTTTACCAAGCTCATGAGATGAGATCTAATGAGTATGCTACACTTATGTTCTTAGGTGGGTTTCTATTCTTGCCTAGTTCAGATTTCATTTAGCAGGTATGCAAGAACAAAATAACATAACTTCACATGCCACCGTTCGGTGACTTTACCTGTCCCGTCTGAACCACCTGTACAACTTACCATAGCCTTCCCTGTCACGAAGACATAGTTAGTCTGCACAGTTTAAATATACACAACATCTTTCTCTGTTGTTTAGGAGCCATCATGGGTTTAGTCTGGGCTGGCGGCGACGCTTGCAGCGCGGGTAGCTAGCCCCGCTACAATTCCCCGCTCCCAGGACTAAGAAAGTAGATTCCGCCCGGGTCGACACGGCCCGGTGCCCCGGTAACCGTTCGCAGGAACCTGGATCCCTTGTGCACAAGAATTCCCATGACCATTTCTATGAACTCTACATCATAGATTTACTTACTAGCGATTTAAAGAACATCATGTACGAAACTGCTTTACTGTACTATCACAATCAACCAACAAGTTATATGAAATAACATGCAGCAGTTTATAGAAGAACACTTTGAACTATCAATAAATACCAACCCATTAAACACCCAACGAACATGCATGCATCAATAAATTTATGCAAGGTTTTGTATGACAAGCAATGGGTGTTCCAAGCCTACTTCTTATCTTATCTTGTTATCCAACTTGTTACTTAATTGGTATCGTTTGATTGAATGCACAACTGAGTCAATTTTTATTATGAACGGAGCCCTTGGAAAGAAGGTGCTTATCGATATAGAGCCACTCACACGTTGGTTGTATAGGAAGAAGAAGTAGAGATCCCTAAGACTCCGCTCGCGCGTCGTCTACACGATCACCTGCACGTACCAACGGATGATCAATACCTCCTGCTTCGGTCTCCAAGGCTCGATACGAAATGCGAAATCCTAAGAACGAAAGCAATGAAATCCATCGAAACCGTTCAAGAAAACGCAAGTCCTAAAACCAACAAGTACGCAACCAAGCGGCAATCGAAAACGGGCAAGGAAAACCAACACAACGGAAAGGCCTCTCTCTCTACTCTGCCGCCGAGTCCTTCCTTGAGGCACGATCCATTGATTATGGGACCTGATTCCGAAGAAGCCAATCCATAACGAGGAAAGGATCTTGATTCAATCTGTCCCGTTCGGACGGTCGTAAGTATTTCTTGGCCGCGCTCCCCGTATAGGGGGAACGGGACGAACGGGGCGTTACATCATAACCATCTAATAGGAAGTTTCGTCCCGAAACTTAAGAATAGAACCTACCACTAAGGAATAATGAGGGAAATTTTCCCCTCATATCAGTTTCAAGTTCCCAGGTCGACTCCTCGACCGAGTGGTTTCGCCACAATACGCGCACTAGCGAGACGTTCGGTTCCGCAACTGCTTCTTTTTACGATTCAAAATTTTGACAGGCTCCGCCGCGTACGACAAGTCCGCTTGCAGATTCAACTGACCCAAGTCGACTACGCAACTAGCAAGTAAGATTTCCATGTTCTATACGATAATAAGGCGGGGTTATCCCCTTCGCTATGTGCGTTCATCTCTTTTATTAGCATGCAAAGGTTATCGCCTGTAAACTAGCACGTAACATTCATTTTCTTAGTGTGCAGCTAAGTAGAGACAGGTTCACCGGGGTCACCCACCTTAGCGATGTATCGCATCGGTCGAACTAGACTCCGGACGCGCTTCTGATAGCCTAAGTCTGACTCCATTAAAGATCCCAGCATGAAAGCCTTTGCATCGAACGAGCCATCTCGCTGAGCAAGGCGATTGAATAGCTACACTTGTGCCGTTTGAATCGGCCCTCCGGGTTGAGCGGAGCGGGTTGTTACACCATATACCACTCAGAACAAGTTCCGTCCTCGAGACTTCCTGAGCGCAACTCGTGCTATCGCATAACTTCTAAACTACCCAATGCATCTCGTCTTATCCTTCAAGGACTGTCTCAATAATACAATCCTCTATTTTCTCACCATGCGTTACGCCAATGTTGGCCAATTCTCATCGAACGACTTTATCGTTCAATGCTATCGAGTTATACTCAACTCGATCGTTGCACGTCCGTCTCAAAATCTACTGCACCTAGCGCAGGGCTGTATTACCCAAGCACATGGTATTCTATAACTCAACGGGCACTTACGATTCATAATTGGGTGGACTTGCCCAACTAGTTATGTTATCACCATAGGAACCCAACACAATTGAGCCTATTACTTGACGTTGCCTATCGAAACCCGTCGTTACGCCTAACCCAAAAGCTCGAATTTCGACAATTTTCCAATCTCGTTTTTGCATCAAATCTCTCTGAGTCACCGTCCAATCTCACTAAATAAATTCGCACCCAATCACCAACTTTTTTTTTTTCTAACTCAGTCTATATTGCGCCTTAGCGCAGAGCTAAATTGCCTACCTGGGGTACGCTCAAGTCCTTCGCACCTTTGGCTTAATCGAACTTAACTTTCTATTCATTTTTACTCGTTCCGTTCGCCAGAGTGCTTAATCATTTTATCCGAATGATCTATTCGTTCAACTATTGCATCCCCAAACTCAGTCTCGTACTGCGCCTTAGCGCAGAACTATCCCGGTAGCACGAGGAACGATACAATCTTTCCTCTATGAAAATTTTAGGTTAAGGCTAAATCATTTCAGTTGCCATACTCATCCATGCGAATCCGAACATTTTCTCTTGCAGCTGCATCCGAGTTATGCATATCGCTAAGTCTGGATCGTACCCATATTCAAGGCGTCCCCCAAATATGTGTATTTCAACCAAGCTCAGTGACAGCTAAGTCTGACAAGCTACTCGTGAAAATCTTTTGAAACGCGGATCGTCCTGCTATATGAATGACCGAACTCTTGTTCGATCCAGCTATTGTCTTATCCTTTACCGTCGCGTAACCTATCCAACCAAACCAATTATCACCCGAGTCCTATCTTGCATTACGTTTGTTTCAACGCGAACGTTGCTAGTGTATATTCCCAATTCCAAATTCTAACTCTAAGTCTTGTTGCCCAGTTCTATCATTCTTCCCGAACGATACACTGAAGTCAGCCACTCCAGTTTAACTCAAGGCATAGGGTCGTCTGCCTAGTCCCTAGGCCAGCACACACAGTCATAGGTACAACTCAAGTTTGCGACTCATCGCGCAATCGTGTTGCACAACGCTCGCCCCAATCACCCTAAGGTCAAACCATTATTCCTTTACACGGGTATTCTACCCAAGCTCGTTTCACTCAGATTTCTAAACATCGAGCACAGATCACCCTATCACACCACACGCTCGTTCAACCGAACCTATGATACGCCCACGTTTCAGGGTTAACCTATCGATTCGCACATACTATCTCCTTCATCTTGTTTAATAGGATTCACCAATCCATCATTTTCTACGCTTGTATCACTAAGCCACAATTCTATTATAAACCATCGATGTATATCATGAACTCTAAGTCGTCCAGCACGATCTACATATCCGTTCATGAAAACGTCCAACATCTCTTACTTTACGTTTCTAGACTAACTCCTCAAGAAAAATCCTTAGACTCATTTTCTTAGTATACTCTTAGCATTCCTCAAACAACTAAGATCAATTCCCAAACCCAAGTCTATCCCATTGATACGTTCCATTCATCGAGTTCTTTTTTGGAATAATCACCGAACCTGTTCTCTTGAGTTTGCTTATCCCTACCGTACGTGAAATCACCACGTCGGCGCTCCCGCAGAATAATCGTTCTCACTGGGACAGATTTCGAATGTTATCTTTCTGAACTTGATTTCAAGATCGTTCTTCCAAACTCCAAGCCAAATCTATTACCGCTTATCTCGATTCTATCAAAATCCCAATTTTTCCAACTTGCATCAATCCATACTATTTTCTAACCATTGTTATGGTCTAAATCTCCCAAAATTTGAAATCATCGCATTCATACTCAAACCGAATTCTATCGAGCGGTATCCTACTCAAATCCAAATTTTTCATGCACGCTATCATTCGTTCACTCCATTGTTTCTAATTGTACTTACTTCGATCGCATCTCAGATTATTCAATCTCGACTCAAGTTTTTAATTCGCTTGTTTTAACTCAAACTCGCTCGTACAATCCTCTATGTTTTTCCTGACCATGTTATCGATTTCCAATTGCCCTGAATTTCTATTCGTTGCAAGCTTTATCCCTTATTCAACTCATTGTAACTCGTTCGAACTAAACATTGCATGCTTTCTCCGAGTTCGTTTACTTGCTAGGCACTGTTTATTTATACTAAGGCTTTACCCAATCTCGTCGCTTGTCGCTAGACTCGCTTAACTCTCCGAATCCACGACTTCGTTCAAGCATTTCTAAGCCAACAAATACACCACTCAGGGTTCGAGTCATACTCCCTGAATCTTTACAACTCATTTTATCCATAAATTACATAATCGAACAGGGGACTTATCGCATACACTACTCAGGAATTGAGTCATCCTAATAACTCCTGATTCGCGTTCGCATCCTACAGTCGTATGCCCAATTCGTTCCTTATTTATCGCCTTAGCGATCTTAGACTCGTACACACATGTATTCATAGTCCTCTATACAGACTATGCTTCAAATCATAACTTATCGTTATGAATAACCGTCCAACTATTTTCGAAAATTCCCTACACGATTCCCGTTACTCGCCTCAGCGGCAATCCGATAACGTCTCTATCGATTTCCCTCCAAGTCAACTTTATTCTCATTCCAACAATACCCAATTCTCGCTGCAACTCACTAGCACCTAGGGTCTTGGTGCACGATACTTAACACAACTTGGCCAAAAGGCCATGTGCATGGACCACTGTCTGAACGATATCCTTATCTCGCACTCTACTCGTTTGGTGTTTTCTTATAGACATAAAACTTGCCGATTATAACACGAGTCTCCTCTCACAACATCCTCTATGAGTTGGGACAAAAGCCAGTAATCGTATAATTCCCACGCACTTTTTCAAAAATATTTAGACTTATTGTATGGAACGCATCTCATTTTGGCCAAGCGAATTCAAGGGTCTACTCGGAAGGAACAAGGTCCTCTTTAGAAACTTTCTTTGTGAGATCAAAGGATCTGAAGCATGCTCTGATACCAATATGTCACGCCCCGATTTCGCCTAATCGATAATCGTCCCAGGGGCGCGATGCCGTGCACGCGTAGGGCGCGCGTGCACAAGGCCTTAGGCATAAGGATATTCTTTAGATCAATGCAACAGAGTAGACAAATAAGATAACACAAGGTTGAGGCATAGAAAAGTTTCTCTTTTATTTATAATGAACATCTTGTTACATTGCTTGACTCAAAAGTATAAAATGCCCCACGGGCTTACAAACTTGGACGCAAAATGAGATAGCCGATCCATACATTATGTCCCTTTACATAGTTTCAAAACGCAAAACACCTTGGGTGCGGGTAAGCACCATCGCCTTAGCGTTATTTCCGCAACGGAGAGAGAGGGGAAGGCTTCTAGCTTGAGCCTCCAAAGTCTTGGCCACGAACCGCCAAGAATCCCAAAAGTCCGGAGAGAGCTTCAGCTCCTCGCCGCGTTGCCTTGCGCCGGGGAACCTGCTACAACGAGGGTCAGTACTTCGAAAAGTACTGGTGAAGGCTAGCTGCTCAACTTTACCAAGCTCATGAGATGAGATCTAATGAGTATGCTACACTTATGTTCTTAGGTGGGTTTCTATTCTTGCCTAGTTCAGATTTCATTTAGCAGGTATGCAAGAACAAAATAACATAACTTCACATGCCACCGTTCGGTGACTTTACCTGTCCCGTCTGAACCACCTGTACAACTTACCATAGCCTTCCCTGTCACGAAGACATAGTTAGTCTGCATAGTTTAAATATACACAACATCTTTCTCTGTTGTTTAGGAGCCATCATGGGTTTAGTCTGGGCTGGCGGCGACGCTTGCAGCGCGGGTAGCTAGCCCCGCTACAATTCCCCGCTCCCAGGACTAAGAAAGTAGATTCCGCCCGGGTCGACACGGCCCGGTGCCCCGGTAACCGTTCGCAGGAACCTGGATCCCTTGTGCACAAGAATTCCCATGACCATTTCTATGAACTCTACATCATAGATTTACTTACTAGCGATTTAAAGAACATCATGTACGAAACTGCTTTACTGTACTATCACAATCAACCAACAAGTTATATGAAATAACATGCAGCAGTTTATAGAAGAACACTTTGAACTATCAATAAATACCAACCCATTAAACACCCAACGAACATGCATGCATCAATAAATTTATGCAAGGTTTTGTATGACAAGCAATGGGTGTTCCAAGCCTACTTCTTATCTTATCTTGTTATCCAACTTGTTACTTAATTGGTATCGTTTGATTGAATGCACAACTGAGTCAATTTTTATTATGAACGAAGCCCTTGGAAAGAAGGTGCTTATCGATATAGAGCCACTCACACGTTGGTTGTATAGGAAGAAGAAGTAGAGATCCCTAAGACTCCGCTCGCGCGTCGTCTACACGATCACCTGCACGTACCAACGGATGATCAATACCTCCTGCTTCGGTCTCCAAGGCTCGATACGAAATGCGAAATCCTAAGAACGAAAGCAATGAAATCCATCGAAACCGTTCAAGAAAACGCAAGTCCTAAAACCAACAAGTACGCAACCAAGCGGCAATCGAAAACGGGCAAGGAAAACCAACACAACGGAAAGGCCTCTCTCTCTACTCTGCCGCCGAGTCCTTCCTTGAGGCACGATCCATTGATTATGGGACCTGATTCCGAAGAAGCCAATCCATAACGAGGAAAGGATCTTGATTCAATCTGTCCCGTTCGGACGGTCGTAAGTATTTCTTGGCCGCGCTCCCCGTATAGGGGGAACGGGACGAACGGGGCGTTACAGCCCCCAGCCGCCGTCTCGCCGGAGCTCAGCCGCAGGGCCAAACCCTAACCCTAGATCCCCGAATCCGACACGTGTCGGACACGTGTCGGACACGATCCAGACCCCGGTTTTTGGGTCCCCTTCAGCATCCGGACTCATTTCTGGAAATTTCCCCGAGTACAATTAATTGGATCCAAACAACAGGCAAGTACCTGCACTTCAAGTTTAACCTTTATATTGTGATAAATAAATTCCCTGCTTTATTTGTACCATTGATGATTATATGTAGAGTTAGAGCACTGGATTTCATGTCTTGAATAATGTATTTCGTGTCTTGCTTTTCGTGTCGGGCGGGAGAATACTAGGAGGCATGTAGTTTACCCTTTTCCCCTGTAATCACTGTGTGCCAGCTGTTGGTACGCGATTGTACCATCAGCCTTATACTTGATTATTCCCGTAGTCATTGTGTACTAGTCGTCTATGACGGCCCTATAGCCTTATAAACCCCTACATGCCAACTAGGTATTCTAAATATACAAGTTCACGCACATAAGTTCCTGTCTTGTTACAGTTATATTTCTTGTCACATTTTATTCCTGTTTTACTCGAATTTCTGGTTTATAGCAATCAATCATATTTTACTTCTAGTCTTGTTTTATAACATTATTTCTCAGTTAATTTCACTACTTACTTACGCATTTCTCAACATAATGCTTAGTCAGTTATTTTCTACCTGTCACGAATATTTAGTTTAAATCTTGTTGTGCATTGTGTACTTTGCTCCTTTCCTGACTGGATCCGTTGTTTAGGTGATGATGAGAACCTTGCCCCCACCTATTATGGCCCCTATGAGACAGCAGGTGATACAGTTGCAGAGCCGGTTCCCACCCAGGAGACTACTCCTGCAGAGTAGTTAGCATTTAGCTATTTGTTTTCCTTTCATCTTAGTAATCGGGTTTGTCCCCGATATAATCTATGGTTCTGTAATAAACTCTGGATCTGATTATCATATTCTGGTTATAAAATCTTAGCATTCTTTTCCTGCTATTTTTTCTTGCCTATTTAATTATTGTGAATGAGCTAGATTTATCACCTGTGATCATGCCCTAGACAGCGTACTACCGCCGACACTGCGGCGTAGGCTGGACGTACCCACGCACTCGTGCCCGAATTTTCGGGTGCGGGTCGTGACACAAAAAAACACACTTTCGACTGCGACTGGCAAATTTGTCCATTTTAGCAAATTTGGTTGTGGAAAAAACATAGACAACCAAAAACACGTAATTCATCATAATAAGGAGAAGCACAAAATAAAATTTTATAAGGGGTTTTAAAACCAAGAAGAGTTGAAGGGGTTCGATTGATCAAATAACCGGCCGCCAAAATACATTCTCCCAACAAGAAATAAGATTTTTGGGACATAATATTATGAATAACACAATAATTCTAATTGATAGAAGTATTGAATTTGTTTCTAAATTTTCTGACGAAATTACTGATAATAAGCAATTACAGAGATTTCTTGGTGCATTAAATTATGTATCTGAATTTTATAAAAATATTGTTGCTGATACAAAATTTTTGTATCAAAGATTAAGAAAAAATCCTGCTCCTTGGACTAATGCCCATACTGAAGCAGTAAAAATAATAAAATAAAAGGTTAAAAATTTATCATGTTTACATTTAGCCAATGCGAATGGTTTAAAATAGTTGAAACTGATGCTAGTGATATTGGTTATGGGGGTATACTAAAACAATTAAACCCTAACACCAATAAAGAAGTATTAGTAAGATATCATTCAGGAAAATAGAATAATACTCAAATTAAATACTCAAATATTAAGAAAGAAATTCTTTCTATTATCCAATGTATTCATAAATTTTAAGATGATTTACTTAATAAGAAATTCTTATTAAGAATTGATTGTAGCTCTGCTAAAATTATTTTAGAAAAGGATGTTAAAAATTTAGCATCCAAGCAAATATTTGCTAGATGGCAAGCAGAATTAGCCATATTTGATTTTGATATTGAATATATTAAAGGAACTGAAAATTTACTTCCTGATTTTTTGACTCGTGAATTTTTGCAGAACAATGAGCAGACGAGACAAAGGGAAGCAACCATGGGTTCCTAGACCCACGAACTCAGGCTCCAATGAGTCGAAGTATCAGTCGTCCAAGAAAATTGTTCTTGAAAAAGAAAAAACCTCTAATAGAGGTATTCAAGATTCTGAAGAAGCCAATGTTTCTTCTTATAAGCGGGCAATTGAAGTGGAAACAATTTTCACTCAAAATAAATTTTCAGAAAAAATTCTTCAATTAGAAAAATCTGACATTCCAATGATGGATGATCCTTGAAAATTGAAAGAAAAAGTATTTGAAAAATAATATGTTTCCAGTTCAAGAAAAAGATCGTAATATCTATGAAGGTATCCTATTGACAACTAAATCAGTTAAAATCGAACATTTTTATCAGAAGACCAATGATCTTCGGAGTAACGTTAATTACACCAAAATTATTATTCGTCACATAATCACTCTTCAATCTTGGGGACTGCATCCCAACATAACTCGACAATTAGTTCATCGAGAAAAGAGTATCAATGTGCCTTTCACATATTGGGATTATATCGAGGCTTTTACTAAAGTGTTTTACTTTGATAACAGTAAGCAAAAGCACTCGTGGTTTATCAGAATTTGTCCTAAAATACTTAAACAGGACATTCCAGTATGGTTTATCCGGTGGTGGTTACAATTTGGTGCCACTTTGGAAATTTTATCCCAATCACTGCAAGAATTATTTGTAGCCTGGACACAATCATATCCTCTATGTCAGAATGCTGACGCTCTTTTGGAGGGGGAGAGTACAATGTATTTCTTCGTCCATTTTGAAATTTTTTATATTTTCAAATGGATAATCAAATGTGAATATAATCATTTGAATTTTCTTATTCCAGCCAGAAAATTTCTGATTAAATGGTGGAATAGAATTGATGACAAAAAAAAGTACAAATGGTACAAAAATCCATCAAGGAAAATGAGATCCTTATAGAAGCAAAGCTTAAGAAGAAAATTATTGAGGATAGTCCTTTAAAGAAATTGAAAGAATCATTGAGAAGGAGAAATTCTCGAATCACTGAGGAAGAACTCAAGAAGAAATGTCTTCAGTATATGCAGACTGAATTTGATTCAATTTTTGAGATAGAAAATATGTCTGTCAGTTCTACTAAATCAGATAAAATGATGGAAGATAATGTTGAAGAAGAATCAGAAACTTTCTTCGTAATCGGAATTGATCATTGATTTATAAAGAGTCTTTCTTAACCCTTCATCTTCGATTTCATCCAAAAAAAAAATTGTATAACATTTGTTAGCATAGTGGCCGAATTTACCATATTTATAACATTTAATAATATTTCTCTTAGAAGATTTATTCTTTTTAGAGTGTTTACTGTCTTTATTGACAGTATTATCTTGTCTTCTTGAAGGATATTTTTTTCTTTTATAAGGTCTTTTATAATCCTTATATTCTTCTTTTATTTTCTTATTCTCCTTAGTATTAAGAGGTTTAAAAGTATTTATTGCAAACTGGTCACAAAATTCTCCCAGCTGTCTTTTCTCAGAGATTCTCTGAGATTTTAATTGATGTCTCAGCTTTAAGTCATTACATAAAGCTAGACCTTCTTCAATACACTTATTGATTAAATTTTCATACGTATAATTAGAATAAGGAATGACACCATTATTTTGGTTTCTCAAACCTTGTCTTATTCTTTCTGCAAAGGGATTAGGAAGTCCATCAATAAATTTTGACTTCCAGTGAGCATTATTGGCATTACCAAGTAACATTACTCTACTTAAGAAAGTATCTTTATACCATCTAAAGTGAGTAAGGGTTGGACACCTTATAAATTCTGAAGAAGAGTTCTTACTCTTTCTCCATGATCGGAGATTCCTCCTGTAAACTGTTCCAAAATTGTAATAATTAAAGTATAAACCGCATCAGGTTTAGTTGTCTGAGTATTATTCTCAGAACTTGTCTCAGTTTTAACAGCACTTAAAATTTCTTGTCTCTGTGAGTCGGTTAGGCAATTATTCCACCAACCCCTAAGAGTGCCAGTAAAACCGCAAGTAATAAACTGTACAATTTCTTTATCATTGTTTCCAACGGCTTTAGCAACATTGGAATATATCATCATTCGATGTAATTGATCATGAATTTGTTTATCTGTAAGACCATCTATGTTCCATTCATAGATCTCTCTCCCACTATAATAATTATGTACTATAGTATCATTTTCTTCAAATAGTACATCTGTGGGAGTAGGTCTTTGATAATAATATTTCATCGGGTTAGGTTTGCCATATTTAACCACCTGAATTTGAGAATTATTTATTTTGGATTCAACAAAAGATTTCTGAAGATCTTCAATCTGCTGTGGATGAATTCCATCTTCTATTAGATCTTCAGTTTGTTGACATTCTTCTGATATTTCAGAAGTATTTGAAGACTGACCATTAATAACTTGAAGGCTTTTATTGAGATCATTAATGGCAGTTTTATTTCTATTAGTATTGTCACTAATAGTAGCAAATTTTGCTTTGCTTGAGCTATTAACTCTTGCAATTCTCTTTCTTCAGCATTAATAGTCTGAAGATTACTTCTTTTAAACTGAACAATTAGCTCTTTTATGTCTTCCTTTGTTACTTCTGGGGTTTTAGTAACTTTAAACCCTTTTACCTCAGGAGGAGGTTTTAGAGAGAGATTAGAAGTCTCTTTGAAAGAGTTCTTCCCAGAAGGATCTATATGCTTTATTTTATCAAGTTTATGTAACAATTTTTCCAAGGCAGTTTCAATCATAGTCAATTGTTGACTCATGACTTGGATAAACACATTAGTGTAATTATTCTGCCGTAAAGCTTTTTGTAATTATGTAATAACTGTTTCCTTACTGTCAATAATTTTGACAAATGAAACAGCATCAATTTTATTTGTTATATTTTTAACAGTGAGTTTAATTGACTCATTTGGTGGGTACATTGATCTAGTTGTACCGCTACTAGATCCTGTATCTGTATTCCAGATCTTATAATGTTCTTCTAACACATTTATTTGTGTTAATTCTGTGTCCACATATTTTTGGACAAACCAATCAACAAAAGCTATTATTCTTCTTTTCTTTTCTAGATGATTGTAATATTCATCCTTAAACTCATCTCTCTTTTTTATGGGATATGTTTTTTCAAACCATACCACAAATTCATCATTTTCATAGTACATTCTATTGAGAATGTCCCAAATTTCTTGATTGATTTTAAATCCCATTAAATAGAAGTAAATTCTATTTTCGACATTGTCGGAGAGTCTATTTTGCTCTTTTCCTTATATAAGGGATGTGCTATTGCATCATCTGTAATTTTAATTTTATTGACTTCTTCTTTATTAGAAGAAGTTGATCCAATTGTAGAAGGTAAAGATTTTCGTCCTGATATTGATAATCGAGAGATATCATGAGGAGTAAATCTCACTTCTACTTCTCCATCATTAGTTTGAATTATTTGATCAATATTTGTGTTCACAATTGGTTGTGGTAACACAGCTTGACTTAAAATCTATTCTTTTGGGAAGTTAATTTCATCCTATCGAATTATCATGTTAGTTGCTACTTTGGATGTTAACATATTTGTTTCTACCAAAATAGTCTTATCAGGTGTGGTAATATATCTTGCATTTGGGACAATAATATTCATTACCTTGTAGTGGATCCTATAGATTATTGCTATAGTTTCAGATTCAGGCAAAAAATTATAACCATTAGTTTTCAAATTCAAAGTTACAGATTCATATAAATGACTGTCTGTCATTGACAGAGTTAAATTAGGATAAACATTAAAATAGACTGGACCATGACAGAGACTAGTATACATGACTCCCATTAAGGATTGACTCCAATCTAAACACCTTGCATCTCTAAGAGATGTCATTATTGATACATTTAATCCTGGTAGAGTTAATGGTTTAAATGCAACTTGAATTAATCCAATATGGACATAATTATAAGCATCTTTAACATGCCCAATATCCTCCTCGCTTATAAGCTTGAAGGAATGTCCTGTGTTATTCACAGAAACAGTTTTTTTTCCATTGTTTTAATAGAAATAGATGATTTAAAGTCAAAAGTACCAATTTGATAAATTTCTTTTGGCTTTACCTTTGAAATTGTCCATTTGTTTAGTTCCTCTAATTCAGAGGGATACTCAAAATTCTGAACATTCTTTATAGATTTACCCTTAGTAAGGGCTTTCTTATTAAAGCCTATTGCCAACTCTTTGCTCATTAGCATAATGAGGTTCTACTTTCTTCACTTACATGCACTATGACTAGTTATTATAATCAAGTTATAAAACTGTTAATAACAATTATTATGAAAACTCTATTGTCTTAATTAACTACTCCAGTAGTTTCAAGCATATCTAACGATAGTAAAGACCTAACATGGCTGTCAACGATTTATGCCATTCACTGCCCTCTCGGCATAACAAGGCTATGCGACTTTAATGCCGTCCCACTATGTAGAAGACACATCGTTTCGACAAATCCTAACTCTATCGCAGTTAACTAAAACAACAGTTTTAACAATAATAATAATCATAACAGAAAAATAACTTAAACACAATAACTAAGCCATATAATTACATGCTTGTGAGGAAGTAGAATTACCTCAGCCTTGAGCCAGTAACATGGCTCTGATACCAATTACGAACAACAGCAGAATTGTACAACAAAGGATGGGAAGGATGGAAAGATAAACGCTTATGCGAAATTTTATTGATAGTAGTGAAACTAGTACAAGCACTCTGATCACACAAACTTAACACTCAACGCAAGAGAGGAATAATAATAGCGTACATTTTAAAGAGGTTGAGACCTCTATTTATAACACAGAATGTCCTCATCGAAAGACTTTGATAACCGGCAGATGCGGGTAGTAGAACCGACAGCAACAGGTAAATGATTCCTTCTTATCACCGAGGTGAGTGCACATCAACGTCATCTTTACTTTATCTTCATCATTAACACGTACAATATTAATCATAATTATAGTCAAAATTATAATTAATACTTTATTAATTAATAATTTTATTAATTTATATTTTATTATAATTATAATTAATAATTTGTTAATCAAAATTATAATATTAATTTAGAATTAAATAATTAATTAATTAATATTTAATATTAATTTTAATTAATATTTATTAATATAAATTTATTAATTATAATTATAATTAATAATTTTTTAATTAATATTTTAAAAAAAATTTACTTTTTATCGAATTTAAATTTTAACCAAATCAAATGGCCAAATTTTTATTTACCAAACAATAAATTTGAATTTAAAATTTTATAATTTGAACCAAAAATCATATCTTAGATTTTCAAATTCAAATTTAAAATCCAAATCCTACTTTTCCAATCTACTAAACAAGCTCTTATGTACCTCAAAAAAAAGTGTGAAAATTTTGCAAATTGATAGAAAACGCTCAAAAGTCCTTTCATTAAGGGTAATTATAAGGGCGCTACACATTTTACTCGGGGCTAGTCCATTGAAAATTTAGAAAAAATTACAAATTTATCATCATGAAAGTTATTCGGGACTAGCCCACTGTTATAATCAGGACTGTCAAAATTTTGACAGTCCTACCACTTGGAAGAACTGTCAAAATTTTGACAGTCCTACAAATTGTTAGGACTGTTGACAGTCCCACAAACTATGTGGACTGTCAAAATTTTGACAGTCCTAATTTTAACCCACTGAAAATGTTATATAAAACTAGGACTGTCAGAATTTTGACAGTCCCACAAACAATAAGGACTGTCAAAATTTTGACAGTCCTCATTTTAATTGTCAGAATTTTTTTTAAGTTTATTTCTATTTAGTTAGTTTTGGATTTTGATTTTTTTTTATTTAGTTTAACATCCAAAATAAAATATGTTATTATTGAACAAAAAAAAAAATCTACCGTACGAATATTACGTCTGCCGTCGATCAGACTTCAAACGGCCATAACTATTTGTTTTCAAATCGTTTTTCGTCACACAATAGGTCTATTTGTATGTTTTCGACGAGAGTAACACAATTCGTGTAGAGAGAATTTTCATCCGAAGTAAAACGTACATATTACAGACAAAAATATAAAATATAAAACTTTAAAGTATCATAACTTTTGACTGGAAGATCGAAACAAGCTCCAGTTTGAGCCAAAATGACCGTATGAAAAAGTACTTCAGAATAAACCGTTTCACCGTTTGACGGACTTCCCAAATTTTTAAAATCGCAAAAAAGCGATGTTTTGATCTTCAAATTTTATTTTTGGTAATTTTTTTTTACAAAATATTTAATGCACCAATAATAAATTTACTCTTTTAAATAAGAGAATACTTTAACAAATTTTAAGGATAAAAATTTTAAGGATATTTTGAAATTGCCCCCCCCCCCTCCCCCCCCCCCCCCCCCCCCCAAACAATTAAAAAAAATAAATTAACAGAAAAAAAAAAATTTATGACTGTCAAAATTTTGACAGTCCTAAAAATTCAACATATATTTTTAGGACTGTCAAAATTTTGACAGTACTACCAATTTGAAGTACTGTCAAAATTTTGACAGTCCTAAAAATCAACATATATGTCAAATTTTGACAGTTCTTCTATTTTTTTATTTTCTTTTTTAGTTTTGACGGCGACGACGATGGGAGGCACGGCGACGGAAGGCTGCGGTGGAGGACGGGGGAGGAGGCGGAGGAGGACGGCAGGAGGGAGGAGGGCTCCGGTCGGACGGCGGGCAGGGGGAGGGCTCCGGTCGGGTGGGGAGGAATTTGGAAGTAGTGGACTAGTATGAGTAAAATGTTAAGTTAGTATAAGTAAAAGTTCCTCTTTAGTGGACTAGTCCCAATCCTGGACTAGCCCCAAGTAAATATGGTAGTGCCCTTATCAAAAGCCTTCATTAAGCTCTCCAATGCCAAACACAACATCAAGAAGTCCAAAAGTCCAAACCTAATAGATAAACAGCAGACTCGCAGATAACAGAGATCAACATTTCCGATTTTATTCCCACATTCTTGCTACTAGTGATGTGATGCATCTATTCAGGCGATCCTGACCTCGATGGTCTTGGCTTTTTGGGCTCCGGCGGAGGCAGCTTCTGCACAGTCACCGCCAGCACCCCGTCGTGGCACACCGCCGACACGGCGTCGGTGTTTGCGTTCTCCGGGAGGAGGAACTTCCTCATAAACTTCCCCATCCTCCTCTCCATCCTCAAATACTTCCCTTCCTTTTCCTTCTCCTCCTCCTCGCGCTTCCTCTCTCCGCTGATGACGAGGAGGTTGTCGTCCTCCACCTGCACCTTGATCTCCCCGGACTTCACTCCGGCATGTCGATCACGAACACGTAGGAGCCGGGGAGCTCCTTGATGTCGGCAGGGGTCGTCGCCATCGCGCGTGCGTCGCGGACGTAGCTTCGCGTGGGGGCGTTGATGGCCGCCTTCTCCGTCGTCGTCTCGTCCTCGGGATGGGAGAGGTCCATCAGGTGGTGGAGAGTCGACAACAATGGAGCTTCTAGTCCCATCACTCGGAAATCCATACTCGCCGCCTTAGCTTTTGATTGAGATATTTGGAATCTTCTTTGATTTGACGATGGCTTTTGTGTGGGGGAGGGGGAGGGAGAGGGAGGGATTTATATGAAGAAGTTTGCTGGAGAAGGGGATGAAGAATGGATAAGGTTGGCGTGGCTTCTGGATTGTTCCAGCAGTTGTGGGAACTTCTGGCACTTGTTAGAAGCTTCTACCGCTTTCTTGAAAGAAAGTACAGAAGAAACGGATGCAACAGAACAGTGGGCATCCGCAGGTCCATGGGTTTTATGGCCCAAGTTGACACACCTATAAATATTTCTTATTTATACTATAAAATATGGATTTTTTTTTATATAATATGTTGTTATGTAACTTGCTGAATTTATCTAAGTATGTTTCATCTTTTTCGTTTTTTCATATTTTATTATTCATCGTTGATTAAAAAATATCGTTCATGATACTTTATTATTTATATGTTAAGTTGATGAGAATTTTGATACATATGTTGATAAAAAATTAAAATAAAAAAAATGATGCATTGACTGATAAGGAAAAAAAATAAAATTTAAAATTTTGATACATTTGATTAGAAAAATCATTGATGTCTTTGTTAAAGAAAAATTATTGATAAAAAAAATTCGTTGATAAAAATATCATAAGAAAAAAAAAAACCTACAACATCCTATGAATTTAATTGACTATGATACATCTGTTGATAAGAATATGAAATCCATATACAATATATTGTTAGCTTTTAGTTCATAAGATTACAATATGTAATAAAAATATTTAGTAACTATATATTTTTATTAATTACTTAAAAATATGAGATCCAGATGCATTATATAGTTTGCTTTTAATTCATAGGATTACACTACACAATAAAAATATTTTGATAACTATTATATTTTTATCAATCCTACTTAACTCCCCCCTTCAACTTTTCTATATTTCCTGTATTTATTTTCTCCCCCTCAACTAATTATTATCCTATATCCAGTCCTAATTATAGCTAAAGTGCAAACATGATATACGAGCATGAATGATGAACATTAGGGGTGAGCATTTTGTTCATTCGGTCATAAACTCTTACAACTTTCTATCTTTTAGTGTGCCGTCTTTCTCACGACTCTCGAAGCGTTACTTGGCAATAAATGACATGTCAGAGCTTTTATGACAGGCAGTTAATGCTGTGTCAGGGCTCTATGTGGCTCTTGCTTCTATCAATGTCTGGGCCGCATGGATGCTCTTACAGATTAGATGAATCCCTTGTCCGCATAGCTTCCTGCGTCATGACTTCACCAAGTCAAGTTTTTGAAGGCTTATCTTATGGTTGCATGGACTCTATACGGCCAGCCACTACCAGAATAAGTCAAATTAGCGACGTTTCTCCACTACCAGAATAAGTCAAATTAGCAACGTCTAGAAACGTCGCTAAATGGCAAAAAAATATCGCTAAAAATATTTAGCGACATAATTAGCGACGTTTCAATGAAGTCGTCTTTAAGCTAATCGCTGACCGAAAAAACGTCGCAAAACGTCGCTATAGCGACGTTTTATAGTGACTTATCTGCGTCGCTATATTAGCGACGTTTAGCAACACAATGTTGCTAAATTAGCGACGTGTTGTCTGTCGCTATATGTCGGTAA
Organism: Iris macrosiphon; assembly: GCA_036927795.1. Classification (NCBI taxonomy): domain Eukaryota; kingdom Viridiplantae; phylum Streptophyta; class Magnoliopsida; order Asparagales; family Iridaceae; genus Iris; species Iris macrosiphon. The sequence goes on from JAYESA010000017.1 coordinate 109,239,389, forward strand.
CTTTTTTCTATTTAGCGACGTTTTGCGACGTTATATTGACCTAGCAAATACTGCCATGTCAGCTATTAGCGACGTATTTAGCGACGTATATAAACGTCGCTAAAAACGTCGCTAAATTTTCAGTAAAAAAAATGAATGTTGAATTGTTTCCAAACCAATTTTTCTGTAGTTTATGAATTCACAATTTATATAAATAGACCCGGAGCAACCCTCCGTTGAATTTTCTGGGTTTGTCGACCCCTTCGGTTGAACACTCAACACATGTAAATTAATATACATTTAATATGAATAATATAGTAAATTTTGAAAAAAATGAAACATTGGGATTACAAACCGAGTCAGGAGAAAATCTCGTCGTAAATAATACAATAAATATTCACACAACTGAGTGCAAGAAATAAAGTCTGAATGCCTCAAAAATAAAGAATATTCATAAATGACCAAATATCATATGTCAAAATACAAACAATCAGTAAACTATCCTAACTAGGACTACTGCGGATCTGCAGGAGGATGACCACCGGCACGCATCAGGGATAAGAATAAATCATACTGCTCCCGTGAAATCGACACCGATGTCGATGGAGAAGGCAGTGACGTCGGTGGAGTCTATTTCGATGAAGGTGCACCAGGTGGACGTATCTGCTCCAACTTTGCTAGACGATGGTTGTATTAATCCATGGTAGATAACAGCCTCGTACTGCTATGAACCATTGAATCCTGCATCATCGTCAGCCTCTCGTCCATGGACAGCTGTGATGCCTGAAGCTCTGTCACGCTGCGCTTTGTCGATGCTCTAAGATCAGTTGTCATATTCCTGAGCTCCATGATGTTGCGCTCGAGCATATCAAATCGTGCGATGAGCGTCGCATCATCCGCCTGCGGCTGGGATAGGGGCTGCTCCTCCATCCTTCGCAGCAACTCGTCTTGGAGAGACGCAATTTGATGGTCAACGGTCTCCTGGACTCGGGCCGATGTCTGCCAGGGCTGTGGGGAATGCGCACTTGCCGTGGAGGCCCTAGATGACTGCGTCACAACAAGGGCGTCATAGGATCCCGTACCGTAGTACGTACCCCTCGGAGACCACCAACGGCGGTCACCCACAGCTCGTCTGCCGACGGAGCTAGAGAGGGCTGCGAGGAAGTACCAGCCTCTCCCGTTGTAGGTACACTAGCAGTCGCCCGCTCACGCAGCCTAAGATACTTGGCCTAGAAAAGTTTGGATACTCGATAATTGCTAATGTGTCTAAGGTACTTATTACTAACTATATGGATATTTATTTGCATATTTTCTAAGTTATATTAAAATTAACACAAAGTAAAGTAATACTTACATAGGTCTGCGAGACCCTCTCATCAATGAGATTCCCGCCCTTTCCGTGGATGGCCAGGAAGACGGTCACCATGTTGGCATCCTTACCCCTCTGGGAGACTAAGTAGATATACCAGTAACCCAAATCAGTCACATTGGACTGCCTTGGATAGGGTATTTAGATATCTCAAGGGCACCCTAGATTACAAACTTTATTTTACTAGGCACCCTGATATCATAGAAGGTTATTCAGATGCAAACTGGGTAACCGACTCACATGATATAAAATCTACTACTGGATATGTATTTACTCTAGGAGGAGCTGCAATCTCCTGGGGCTCATGTAAGCAAACTATCATAGCTAGGAGTACAATGGACTCCGAAATGATAGCTTTAGATACAACTTGCATAGAAGCTGAATGACTTAAAAATCTTATTATGCATATACATGTTTCTCTTAGTCTTGTTCCTGCAATTTCTATAAACTGTGATAATAAATCTGTTATTGAACTACTAAAGCATGATTCTGTGAATGCTAAGATGAACAGGCACATGCAGCTGCGCTTCAAGTCAATAAAAAGCCTACTAGGCAAATATGTGGTCCTTGACTATATAAAGTCAGAAAAGAACCTTGCAGATCACTTGACGAAGTGTCTGTCTAGGACTTTGATCCTAGAATCATCAAGGGGGATGGGGTTAAGCCCATAAGATAGTCACCAGCAATGGCAACCCAACTGAGTCTGACCGGAGATCCCAAGAAGCCGGTCCAATGGGTAGAAACAAGCTGAATTTAGGTGACTTTATGGAACACTGACTCGAGATTAAAGTCTCATTAAAATAAAGCCCAAGCGGCTGTACATGTGTACAATGACTCCCCATCCATATGGTGACAGTGTTCCTGTGTGATATGGTTAGGATGAGGTTAAACTCTTAATAGGTCCAAGCTGTAATGCTGGGTTGATTCATATCACCAACCATTAAGGACTTACCTATATGAGAGGTCGTGAAGGCCGCGACTATGGGACAGGGCGATCCCAGACAACTCTCATGAATGTGGAAAGTGCGCATGGCCATTTAAAAGCGCCACCCGATAGACCAAGGACCTCTAGCGTACTATGCATGCTATTTTTCTAAATCTGGTTCAAGAAGTCTGATTCAAGGCATAGTCCATCAAGCACTTCTTCAGATTAAGTCAATAGTCACTACGTGAGATTCAAGGCTGTAGTCCATCTCATCTATGCATATTATTTTACTGCCCAGATGCGCTCTCTCTCTCTCTCTCTCTCTCTCTCTCTCTCTCTCTCTATTTACTTCACTCTTATCTCTGTTTCGGAACTTGACCTTTTTTTTGGGGGGGGATTGTTGGCTTTGCTTTCAAAAGCTCAAGCTCCTTCTTTTTCTTTAGTCCCACATCGGATGGGCCAACCCCTTCTTGTGCACATATATTAGTTTCTCTTCTTTGCTTTCTTAAGTTGTTGTGTGGGGAACCCCTTGGGCCACACGCGCGCGCCGCCGCCGCCGCCCGGCCCGGCTCGGTTCGGTTTGGCGCGCGTAACGGATGCGGGTACGGGTCTGCGGGCGTCGAATGCCGGTTCGATTTCCTTTTCGGGTTCGGGCTGGGACCCTAAAATTCTTTTTGTTCCTCTTCATTTTTTCTTTTAATTTTCTGAACGTTGAAAAATTAATTTTTCCGTTACTAATTGTTTTTGAACCGTTATAAACTTTTGTGTCCAGATTCATTCCTCTGTGACTGTGTAATGGCTGAATTAATAGAAAATTAATTCAGACCGTTACATAGTGTATGGATTATTATATATATATATATATATATATATATATATATATATATGTGTGTGTGTGTGTGTGTGTGTGTGTGTGTGGTTCTCTTTGTGAACTTCAATCAGAAAATTTCATCTCTAAACTTTTGCTGCCAACATTCTATTATGTCCAATCTTCGTCGTTTCGTTCGTCTCCAAGCTCTGGGCATAGCTAAGTCCTGGTCGTTCTCTCCGAGTCGTGTGCGGCGACGAGATAACGGTAGTGCGGGAGTTTTACCACTAGGAGCTTCGGGAACGTCTGCACACAGATCCCGAATCAACTCTTAGGGCAGTGCTTCGTGCACGACTTTCCCAGAGGCTGGTAACATCAGTCTAATTTTTTTTTTTATTCACAGATTTTTCAATAAGAAAAAGACAATTATTCTAACAATAGGTAGGACATTTATCTTATCCCTTGTATTCCATAATAGCATAATAGCAATTGAAACAACATCCTCTTGCAAACTGTTATACGCTCGGGAGAAAGAATTGGAAATAAACTTACACGCTTTCCTTTCCCTTGTTTATATCATAGTTTGCTGATATCGTTACGGTTAAGCATGTCTCAGGTCTATACCGTTCCATATCCAATATTGATTGATATTGGTATTAAATTTTTTTTTTATTAATTAAATAAAAAAATTGAAAAAAAAATCAAAATATTTGCTGTATAGAAAATAATTTTAACTAAATTAGTAAAAATAACAATTTTTTTGAGAAATTTAATGTAACAAAATGTAATCGCCAACGCAGATGGCAAAATTCTAAAAAATTATTTTTATTTACTTTGTGACATTTTCGTCAACTTAGTTGACGAAATTTTGACATTGTCAAAATTTTGCCAACTCAGTTTGCGAAAATATAACATATACGATTTTTTTTTTGTTTATTTTCGTTTGAGTTTTTTTTGGTTTATTTCGTTTGGGTTTTTTTTATGGTTTGATTTTTTTTTGAAAAAAGAGTACTTTTGTTTAGTATTTAGGTTTAGTTCTTCTAAAAAAAATTGTTGTAGCAATAATTTTTTTAAATAAATTAGAATTTTTTTTTTTTAACATCCAAAATAAAATATGCTATTATTGAAAAATCCAAAAATGAAAAAAAAAATTCTGCCTTAAAAAAATTAGGTTCCGTCGTGCAGACTTCGAGCGGCCATAATTATTTGTTTAGAAATCATTTTTCGTCAAAAAATTAAAATTTTAAAGTATCATAACTTTTAACTGAGAGATCGAAACAAGGTCCAACTTGTGCCAAAATGACCGTAACGAAAAGTACTATGGGATAAACGAATTCACTGTTTAACAGACTTCGAAAATTTTAGAATCGCAAAAAAATAATGTTTCGTCCTCCAAATTTTACTTTCGGTAATTTTATTTTCGGAATTTTTTTCGGTATTTCGATGTTAACGAGTAAAAATTGGTGTCTCCGGACCCTCAAATATTATTATATAATATATCAATGTGAAGATGATTAAAAATGAGACAAGAATATATATATATATATATATATATATATATATATATATATATATATATATATATATTAACGATAAAATTATCTATTTACAAATAATTTACTAATCGTAACTTTCGATTACGGTAGAAACTTTAAGAGTCTACTTGGCAATTGTGGGAGTAACGGTTATGAATTATTTTTAGAGTATCAATTATAAGTGATATGATTTTGAGTGATTTTAAGTAGAGGTTATGACGGCTAACGAGCGATTCTAATTTTTTTTTTTTACAAGAATAAATAAAATAAATAATTTAAAATTTTCATAAACAATCGAAGGTTTTCATAAATAGAATAAACACCATTACCAAGCAGAGGTTTTCTTAAACAATCAGAGGTTTTCTTAAACAATCGGTTCAAAAATATCCCAAAACCGGAAAAAACACCATTACCAACCAAAATTATTTTTAAGAATTTTGCCAACTCGGTGAACTATTCCGTTACTGTTATACTTTTCGAACATGTTTTGTTTTTCCTAATTAATTTTAAAAATTATTGGTATAACAAAATTTCTGCAAAAATAAACCAAATTAAAAAAATATACAAATTTATTTTAAAAAAATTATTGTTACAACATTTAAAAAAAAAAACTAAACCTAAATAAAACTAAACAATACACTCTTTTTTACAAAAAAATAAAATAAAAACCAGAAAAAAAAAACCAAACAAAAAAACCAAATAAAACAGAAATGAAAATAAACAAAAAAAAAATCGTATATGTCATATTTTTGCCAACTGAGTTAGCAAAATTTTGGCTTTAGCCAAAATTTCGACAACTGAGTTGGCAAAAATGTCAAAAGTAAATAAAAAATTTATTTTTTCAGAATTTCGTCATCTGCGTTGGCGAAATATTTCGTTACAGTAATTTTTTCAATTTTATTTTTTGTTTTTACTAATTTATTTAAAATTATTTTATGTACAACAAATTTTCTAAAAAAAGACTAATCATCAAGGATGTAAAAGTATAGTAAGCTTGTAGAAGAAGAAAACTTATCTATCGCATACAAACCTTCGGTAATGGTGACTGCTATTTTCATTCAATTCAAAACTAGTAAAAAATAACGCCATACTTATAATTATACTTAAATGAATAAAATATATTTTTTAAAATATTAATAAATATCTGTTTTTCGATATAAAAAAATTGGTACTCCAATATGAAATTGTCGATATTATCGATACCATCTAATTCCGATACTCATATGAATGATCCGATAACGATATTGTGAGATCCTTTTCGAATGCCAAAAGTACCATGAAAGAAAAATTAAAGTCTACTCTAAGAATTCACATTTTCATTCTAAGCATTCATTTTTTTCCTCCCAATTTTGAAACTTGCTTCACCTCTCATGTCCGATCTACAAGTCCGAAATTCTAATCGTTGGACATTCGAACTCAGTCCAAATCCAGCTCAGAAAATCCTATAAATAGAGATTAGATTCCACATTCTTATCAATTCATTCACTCACTTTCATATCTTTATTTTTCTGAGCTATAAATCTTTTCTATTTCCAAGATCAACTCCCAGCCTTTTAGTGCCAAGTACAGTTCCGATTTAGAAGTCTGATCGAGTTGTATAGCTTGATTTACAAGTTCTCTTCCATACAAGTTTGAAGTCGGCGTGTCCTTAGGATCAAACGCACGTTTGAAGTCTTTCAAACCTTCGAATCAAAGCTCGATATTGTAAGAAGCCTGTAAGCCTTCGGATTAAAGCTTATAATTCACTATTAATGATTATTGTGGATACAATTTCGAACAAGAGTTCTCGGACCTAGACTAATCCTCTCGAAAAAAAAAAATCAGGATAAAATTGCAGTGTTTGCGTTTGCTCTTCTTACTCTTACTCTTCTTTACTGTGCATATTAATAATTGATATATCTGTTGGTACATATGCTGTCTGTTGGTACATATTCTATCTTTACGTAGTTTAATTTTTAATTAAAATTTATTATTTGTGCTGTACACACACACCACAATCCTACACAAGAATTCATATTTCCATTCTAAGCATTCTTTTTTCCGCTCCCAATTTTGAAACTTGCTTCACCTCTCTCATCTCCGAACTACAAGTTGGCAGTTGGGATGCAAAAAAGAAGAAGAATGCTTTCAAGTCATCTATGTAGCCATGGCAACAATAGAATTATTTGGAAGTGACTATCGAAGTCGATTAAGCCCCAGTCGTCTTGAAGATTCGAAAATTTGAGGGTGACCCAGAAATTACAATGGCATATTACGGAGATCACTGTGGCGTGTTGGACTGTGATTACCAATATTACCATACCCCAATCGTGCTTTGATCATGTCAGAGCTGTTGATGAATTCTCGAATAAACCTGGTTTTAGTGGACGACAGCAAAATTATCCTTCCTAGTTCTGGGGAAATTTATTGATAAAGTTGGCTTTTTGTTGTTGTTGTTGTAGTAGTATTAGCCTTGTTCTGTAAAGGATTCAGCTTTTCCATTTGTTTTGAGCATCATTTCCACTTGACGATCATTTACCAATACTAAAAAGTTTTTGCAACTTTTCCATTTGGCACGTATAGACGGAGGGAGCCGGAGTGGTAGGGGAGGAGGAAGAGGGAGAGCTCGGTGGAGGAAGAGGAGAGGTGGGCGGCACCACCTACGTTGTCGGAGGCCAGAACAATAGGAGAAGGTCGTCATCGGCGAGGGAGATGGAGGGATAGGAAAAAGGCTGAGACGGAACAGGAGTGGGGTGCCGTCGGCGTCGGCGGCTTCCTCGGCCGCGCGGGTGCACCGGCTGTGCACCCGGGCGGGACAAATAGTATTTTCGAAGTTTTTATGTACCCAAAAAAAGTTTGGAAATTTTGCAAATTGATAGAAACACTCAAAAGTTCTTCATTAAGCTCTCCTATGCCAAACACAACATCAAGAAGTCCAAATCTAATAGAAAAACAGCAGACTCGCAGAGAACAGAGACCAACATTTCCGATTTTATTCACACATTCTTGCTACTAGTGATGCGATGCATCGATTCAGGCGATCCTGACCTCGACGGTCTTGGGCTTCTTGGGCTCCGGCGGAGGCAGCTTCTGCACCGTCACCGTCAGCACCCCGTCCTGACACACCGCCGACACGGCGTCGGTGCTTGCGTTCTCGGGGAGGGAGAACTTCCTCATGAACTTCCCCATCCTCCTCTGCATCCTCAAATACTTCCCTTCCTTCTCCTCTTCCTCACGCTTCCTCTCTCCGCTGACGACGAGGAGATTGTCGTCCTCCACCTGCACCTTGATCTCCCCCGACTTCACTCCGGGCATGTCGATCACGAACACGAAGGAGCCGGGAAGCTCCTTGATGTCCGCAGGGGTCGACGCCATCGCGCGGGCGTCGCGAACATAGCTCCGCGTGGGGGCGTTGATGGCCGCCTTCTCCGTCGTCTCGTCCTCGGAAGGGGCAGAGAGATCCATCAGGTGGTGGAGAGTCGACAGCAATGGAGCTTCCAGTCCCATCACTCGGAAATCCATACTCGCCGCCTTAGCTTTTGATTGATGTATTTGGGAAGTCTTTTCTTCTTCTTCTTCGTTGATTTGACGATGGGCTGTTCGGTTTTGAGGGGGGAATTTATAGGAAGCAGTTTGCTGGAGATTTGCAGGAGTGGGGGGAAGAAGAAAGGAAGGGGTGGATTCGGGAATGTTCTAACATTTTGTTGGGAAACTTCTACTGCTTTCTCGAAGCAACGGATCGCCAGGAATAGCAATGATACCGTGGTCTCATCCACAGGCCCATGGACTCAATGGCCCGACTAAACTACGTATGCATATCTTCAATCAGAAGACGGTTTACCGGGCCGGGCCCCAAATGTTTCCCTAACAAAAATGGGGTGTGTTTGTATCATTAAATTAGACTAGTTATGTTTATTAGACTAGTTATGTTTACGTAACCCCCACCCCCCCCCTCCCAAAAAAAAAAAAAAAACCAAATAAAAAACTCTCTAAAATTATTTAAAAATATAATAATAAAATTATATTATTAAAAAATATAATAATAAAATTATATCATAATAAATACTTTAAATATATTTTATTTAAAATTTGTTATAGATATATGTGTAGATAATACCATAGTTTAAATATGATTTGAATATTGAATATATTCAAATTTGGATTTGTTATAGATATATTGATAGTATTTTGGATCTATGTTCAGGTATGTTAAAAGAATTTTATATTTTTTCATGAGGAATATAAATACAGTGGAAGTTAGAAGAATTTTATAATTTGTGTCTTAATTACATGATAGTATACACACACGATTCAAAATAAGTAATTTGCATGCATCTTTATAATAGTAGAAATTATTTCAAACAAGACGAATTGGATTGGAACAATTTTAAAGATTAGGATGGTTCAATCCAATTCTTAAATTTAGAAAAATAAAGTATGGTAGTTTGGTTCAAGGTTGGCTTAAAACTCGAACAAAACAGGATCATGCTTATCCCTAGAGGTGAACCCCCAAAAATAGTCCTACATAAAGTGTGAAGCAATTAATGCTCACCAAGTTAGGATTGAACCGAACATGAAATTTGTACATTAGTCCCAAATTTGGAAAATTTATTTCGTTCTACACTTTCTAACAACCAAACGACCTTTAATGGGACTAGGAATGATAATAAGTTAAGACTGTAGTGTTATTGGCACCGCAAAATCCACTTGGAGGCGACACATTTTTTTTCATGTACATCTCCAAAGCTACTTTTTTTCATGGGCAGCACATTAGGGATGCCCAAAATTTTGCAGTTGTAGCTGCATTTCCGTAAATACTTTCTAATAGATTCCATAATTTCAAATTTATTATTATTATTATTATTATTATTATTATTATTATTTATTCTGTAATAATTTTATTCTCCCCACCTCTCTTTTCAAATTTACTCTTTGGACCAAGTGGGCACCTCATGGACTAGGTGTCTTGAGGAGAGCCCATGAAGACCACTTAACATTTGAGCCCTCCAACTAGCTCCTCCATAATAAATCATAAGAGAGAGAGAGAGAGAGAGAGAGAAGGTGAAGAACACCACCACCATCACTCTTCACCCTCTCCCAACACTCCATATCTCTATTCCATTTTCCTACTGTAACGACATGCTCCGCTCAATCAGAGAGCTGATTCAAACGGCACAAGTACGACTACCCGTCCCGCCTAGCTCGGCGAGATTGACTCGCTTGAGGCAAAGAATTCAGACTTGGCCCTTCAGAAGTTCAGACTTAGACTTTCAAAGACGCGCTCGGAGTTTCGCTTGGCCGATGCGATTCATCGCTAAGGCGAATTTCTACGATGAACCTGTCTTTGCTTAGCCTCCACATCTAAAAATGCGGATGATACATTTTAGTCGGTAGACGAATCACCTATTGCATGCTGATAAAAGAAGTCAATGCACCTAACTAAGGGAAAAATTCTATCTTGTATTGCTTGTGTAGAACATGGAAATGAAACTTGGTTTATAGTTAGTTCCTCGCACTACCCCTTTAGACTCGTTGTAAACTCCCTCGACCAGATTTTAGTATTTTAATATTATTTCTAGTTAATTAGAATTAGTGTAACTTTTTAAAAATTTATTTATTAATATATTCTATTGATTGTGCACCTGTTTGTTACACAATAAATTAGGGCACCACACTAGCTGTTAACCCTAAACTAATTTCACATCCCTGCCCTACACTTGCTAGACTACATTTTCTGTATTTTTAGCAACTCCCAGAAGCCTCGTTTTGTGCTTCGTTTTAGTCGCACAAATATCGTTACAAACGTACGTATTTAATTCCTATTTAATTTTCTGCTCTTTACCAACCTTTGTACCCTAGAGATTTGAGGACCAGTAGGCACCTGTTTTGCCCAACCAAAAATACGATAATATTCTACACTAATTGTATTACAATTATCGTATTGACACCGTAGAAAAATTATGACCCTAACTGTCCCTAAATAATTAGTGAACACCGTGCGCAGTATTTATTAAATAATAAATACGGTGACCCGTATCACCTGCAGAATCAGACCCTGACCCTGCCCAGGCTCATCCCCACAGCCCAGGACAATTCTCCAGCATTTTCCCTCAATTCTGTGAATTTTAGTAATTTTTAGAACCAGGTGATTTTCCAGACAAATTGCATAATTGCGCAATTTCCCAATTTTTGGACTTTTATGCAAATTGTGAAAAGATTAGGGTTTTATGCAAAAATGTATGTGAGGTGGCCTAACCTCATTGGCTAGACAACCTAACACCTACATGTGGCATTATTATCCAGAAAAATCTATTAGAAAATATCCTAAATTACAAATTACTAAAATACCCAAAAGTTCTACTTATTTACGAAAATGCCATTAGGCATAAATCCTATATAAACCCTAAACACCCCCCTCTCTCTCATTCCCGACTCCCCTCGGCCAGCTCCGGCGACCGCCTACCGCCGGACCACCGCCAACCCCTTCGCCCCTCCCCCGGCTACCTCCCCGTCCATCGCCACCCTCTCCGGCCACCGCCTCCGCCGTGGCAAGCCACCGCAGCACCCCTCCCCTCCCTGCCCGACAGCAACTCCTCCTCTCCCCGACGCCCCTCACGGCCACCCCGACCACCGTGGACCACCGCCACCACCACCAAACACCTCGCCACCTCCTCCTCCACCGACCTGACCTTCCCCCACCGCTCCACGACGGCCTCCGCCGCCGGCAACTCCCCCGCAAGCCACCACTGCCTTTCCCTGTCATCCTCCTCCCCCACCTCCCCGACGCTCCCCATCGCCACTCCGGCCACCCCCGACCTCCGCCACCACCACCAATCTCTCCGCCACCCTCCCCTCCTTCGATCCCTCCGCCTTGCCGGCCGTCTCCGCCGCTGCTCCGCCGCCGGCAAGCCCCGCAGGCTGCTGCTGCTGCTACTGCTGCCAACAGCTACTGCTACTGCCGTTGCTCCCCCGGCCGGCCGCCGTCGACTCCGCCGCCGTCCACCCGCCGTCGACGACCAGTGGACCCCACCTGTCAGTAGGTAAAATCCTAAACCCTAATAATTATGTGTTTACATATATAACCCTATATGTATATATATATATATATGTATATATATATGTATATATATATGTATATTTATATGTTTAATTATATATATAGGTATTATACTATTAATATATATTACATATATACTGTTATTTATACAGTGTATTATACTGTATATTATAGTATTATATATATTTACCAAATATATGTATATATATCTATTTTTCTATATATGTATATATATATATATGTATATACATATATGTATATTTATATGTATATATGTATAATTATATATATATGTATATTAAATTTCTAAATATATATATATGTATATATATATATATATCAATATGTTATCATATATATATATATTATTATTATTATTATTATTATTACTGTATTTACTAAAAACAGTATATATATTTACTTATATATATATATATATTTTGTTCATTTTAATATATGTATTTAATATGTATATGTATATATATATATCTACATATATACTCATATATGTACAACTATGTATATATATAGGTATATATATATATATAACTATATATATGTTATGTAATAATTATTATATCTATGTATTTATACTATGTATATATATATCAGATATATGTATATCGTATACACTATATTATAATTATTATATTACTGTGAATATACACAGTATATATATATACATAATGTGCATTTTATTTTTATTATTTTTTATATGCAGTGTATTCCTTTTATTTTATATGTATATAAATATCAGTGTTATATATACACTGGTATATATACTACTATATATAACTGTGGTCACCTATAGACCCTGATAATATTGCTGGATAATACAGCTTATATTTATATATTTCTAATTCTTGCACTGTCTTTAAATTCACTATATATATTATTATATATGACAGTGGTCACACATATAGACCCTGATATTATTTATATTGCTGAATAGTACAGCATTTATATATATATTTAAATTCTGTTCTGTCATTTCATTTTATTATTATTATATTAACAGTGGATAAACCCTGCTAAATATTATAGTATTATATATCTATATCAGTGGATATACCCTGCTACTATATACCTGCATTTTTTTCTGTTCTTTATATGCTATACTACTATACATATATTATATCTATATATATACATACTATATATATATATCTATATTATATATATTATATGCTATATCTATGTGTATATATATATACTATATATATATATAGATGTGTATACTTTTTATACCACGATATTCACGAACCCTGTATCTTTAACAGGAAATAGTTCCAACACAGCCAGTGACCTCCTGTCACCAGCACCTTCAAACCTGACTGCGAGATCAGGTTATCAAAAACACTATCAGGGAGTAGGCAAGTATACCTTGCCAAGTACTGTTTAAATTTTCAATATTGTATACGCTCTTATTTCTGTATTTCATATACCATGATTACCTGAGACTGCCTTGGGTACAGTCAGTTGATATGTTGACATTTAAAATCATATTACAGACTCACCAACAATTATGAGAATATTCTAATATTCTCCTAGACCCTATCACGGAAACACGCAACATGGTTGCAATGCATATTGGGATGCGAGCTACGTATTTGATTTGCTACCAATACGTGTGACCCGCATCACGGATTAGAATAATGCAGAAAATATACGACTTGACATTTAGTTACATTGGGAGGGGAGAACAACTAAAATACGTATGGGACACCCACCTCTTTACCATGTGCCGCACTCGACGGAGTGATACGGATGATATAGATATGTATTCATGTGACCATTCTCATCGTAGATGGAAAATTGTATAGTGCCCTTGAACGGGGGCATATGTGGCATATACTAGCCTGTCACTACAGATTGGTGAATTACGTCAGCATATGTCTAGCCACACATTTCCCATACGTATTAGGTTGTCTCAAATTGCATTTCACATAGATGGTTAGCACCCTGTATTTATTTTATTCAGTAATTTCTATTCAGTATTTACATACTTGGCATGTTATTTTCTTGTATCTTGTTACGTCCCTCTGAGGACCTGGTTCCCTGACCAGGTTTAGTTGAGACATTCCACCCCACAGTACCTGGACCTGGACTGGAGTCTGGACATGCCCTTGAGATGGAGTTAGAGGAGATGCCGTCAGAGTCTACCTGAGTACACCTGGAGTTGGAGCTACATATTTTGAGGATGTTGCACTAGTTTATCTTATTTCACTTCTGCTTACTTTGTAGTGGGATTGTTCCCACCTGACTTTATCTGGGTTGTATATGACATTTCAGATTTAGCATCTATATATATATTCAGCACTTTCCCTGTTATTCTTGTGGATGAGATAGATTTACCTGTATTTAGACTTGTAGTATTTTAGGACAGCGTAGCACATCACTTTGGGTCCATTAAATTGGGTAATCCCTTAGTGACGTGTCAGCTGGCCAGTGACACGTGGCCTAGTTCCGTATATTTTTGGGACTGGGGCGTGACACGGTTTTAGTGGTGGCCCATGCAGGTCGAGTTAATTGCTAATAACATGATATCATGTTCAGCAAACCTGCAATAGGAGAGGAATACTAGGTCTCATCCACACTGACTCCATCCATAAATTTTGTATCCTGCTTGATTGTCATCTATTAAGTCCTTCGTACTTTTCTAAATTTTTCAATTCTTTTCAGAAATATGGACATACCCGGGGAAACTGCGATTGATGGAACTGACCAAGCAACAGACTTCTCGCCAGATGTCCAAGGGACACCAATCCCGAGAGACCAATCTCCGAGAAGGATGCTGGTCAATCCAACAACCTCGTACCTTCACCAAGATCCGACCCAGGAAGCAACACCAGTCCAGCAAGAAGGGCAACCTTCTCAGGCTCCAACACTGCAGGCGGAGATACCTTTGCCTCCACCTCCAGTTCTTGCAGCCCTGATGCCACAATTTGAGGGACAAACTCAGATGTTCCAAGACATATTGCAGGCTCAGTGGCAACAGACTGAAGTCCTGAGACAATGCCTAATGACGATTCTAGAGAGGACAACTGCTCTAGCACCAGCCCCTGTCCAACCAGCTAGCACTGTTCGAGGCTTTAGCCGGATGAGCCCAAGAACCTTTAAGGGCAATGAAACTCCGGAAGAGATCTCAGACTGGATCTCCAACACGGAAATACTGCTAGAAGGTTCACAACTTCACCCTGACCTATGGATGACCGCAGTAAGGACCCTACTCCTCGGTAACGCCCATCACTGGTGGGAATCTATCGAGCGCAGCACGGGCAAGAACCATACTTGGGAGGAATTTCTGGAATATTTTAATGCAAAATATTTCCCAGCCACAGTCAGAGATGATCTGTACTCCCAGTTCCTGCATTTGGAACAAGGAATTATGACCGTCGACGCTTATGATACAGAATTCAGTCGACTAAGTCAATTCGGTGCCATCTTAATACCTAATGAGCTGAAGAAGGCTATGAAGTTCCATCACGGCCTTACCTCCGAACTCCAGGGGCATACTACCACACAGTCAAGAATTTCTTACGAAGAAGTTCTTTCAGAGGCAAGGATACAAGAAGCCATTGGTCGAGAAGCAAGATGTTCAAATCCAACCATATCTGCCATAGACCAGACAGGAGCAGGAGGACCAATCCATCACCTGAGAAATCAGGCACAACACAAGACAGGGCCATATCAATACAAGGAACTTCCGACTTGTCACTATTGTGGCAGGAAGGGACATTATGCCAAAAACTGTCGAAGGAAGTATAGACTATGCTTGATTTGTGGAGATAATCAACATAGGGCCAGAGACTGCCCACAACACAGAGAAGCAACACTTCGGACTGGGCAAGGACCAGCAGCACCAGCCCAGGGAATGCAACCTCCTACTAGAGGTCAGCATTCCCCAGCATCTGGAAGATTTCAGAGGGGACCACCCTTAGCCACCCAAGACATGCAGTACTACCTAGCCAGACAACAAACCATTAGACGAAGGCACGAGCAGGCCTTTGCACTAGCTGCAGTTGCAGAAGAACCGGAAGGTGAAACCATCTCAGGTACCATTATAGTCGCATTATTACCAGCAAACCGCATTATTTGATTCTAGAGCTACACTGTCTTTCACATCTAGTAGTTTCGTACCCATGCAAATAGTCAGGTTTACCGGAAGAGGCATTGTTCCAGTTACCAACATTACTAAAGCATGCTAGTAGTCATGTATAGTAGCGTAATGAGGACGCGATTCCCGGTACTTTCAATACCAAACTTCGATGTTGTCTTAGACATGGACTGACTAAGCCAGTACAAATGCTATCCTAGACTATAGGAAGAGAAGCGTCATCCTTAGACCACCAAGTTACCCATTCGAATATCAGGACTAAGCAAACACATCTAGGTAGATTGCTAGACGTTGATTGTTAGGCTCAAAACATGTGAATGTAGTAATAGCTGAATACTACAGGTAGTTTCCAAATTAGTTTTGATATACATGACTTATTAGGATAGTCAGTAACTTCTAATCTTGTGTTTTCACCTACCCGAGAAACTATCAGACTTGGAAGAAGAGGAAAAACTAAGCTCGAGGTACATCAGACTCTTCGATGTGTTGGAACGCATCAAAGAAGTTTACAAGATAGCATTACCTCAGACATTGGAAGAAGTACATGACGTCTTCCACATATTCCAATTAAAGAGGTACGCTCTGGATACAAGTCATGTGCTTAAATGCAGACAACCTATAGTGTATATTAAGGTTGTAGAACTTAGAAACCACACCTCTTTTGGGTCAACTACCAACCTAGACTAGAAGCTAGAGATTATAGAATCTTGTCTAATTGTGAATTTGAATTGTTTTGTACTTCTCACATCATAATCTAGCGTACTTATATTTGTTATACTACCTTAAATTATACTCTGCTATTATAGCCTAGTTTTGCAAGCTTATTCCTTATCAAGCTTGTTCATTAATTATGTATTATTGGAGTACTACACTAATACATTTCAGAATCAGTGTATGACGGTCTGATCAACCATAATGCACTTGATTCACCTTCGCATAACTACTTTAAGTGGATTGAGATATAATGTTTGGTAGACAGGTGTACTTACCCTCTGCGCATATCATATCAGCTACATAACTGTGCTAATACGAATATGTGAATAGGGAGTACCAGAATAGCATTTCCATCCACAACTGCCTTGACAATTCCTATTGAATTCTTAAACGCCTTGAATCTCCATACTTCTAATCCATTACCCCCTTGAACTCTTGATTACTGTTTTCCGTCTTTCCTTATTTCGGAAAGAAGAAACCTCGTATATAGTATAAATATGAAGTGTATTGTTTCCATAGCCATTTATATAGTTTCTTGGAGAATTACCAAACCCTATTAGTAGATTAGATTACAGTTTAAACTGTTCTTATTTTCTTAGAATGACTTTCGTTACCTACCTTACGTTGTATTACGTTCCTCTAGTTCATATTGCATGAAAACATCATGCACCAGGTAAATCAACCTGGAAACGTGTAGAGGATATCCGATAATGTTTCCCCCATCTATTTCCAGATCAGGGTATGTCCAATATTTCAAACTTAATCTTTCTTAATCTTTATATCAATCTTTCGTTCTCATTATATGTGTGTTTTTATTTCGAGGACGAAATATTCTAAGGAGGGTAGATTGTAAACTCCCTCGACCAGATTTTAGTATTTTAATATTATTTCTAGTTAATTAGAATTAGTGTAACTTTTTAAAAATTTATTTATTAATATATTCTATTGATTGTGCACCTGTTTGTTACACAATAAATTAGGGCACCACACTAGCTGTTAACCCTAAACTAATTTCACATCCCTGCCCTACACTTGCTAGACTACATTTTCTGTATTTTTAGCAACTCCCAGAAGCCTCGTTTTGTGCTTCGTTTTAGTCGCACAAATATCGTTACAAACGTACGTATTTAATTCCTATTTAATTTTCTGCTCTTTACCAACCTTTGTACCCTAGAGATTTGAGGACCAGTAGGCACCTGTTTTGCCCAACCAAAAATACGATAATATTCTACACTAATTGTATTACAATTATCGTATTGACACCGTAGAAAAATTATGACCCTAACTGTCCCTAAATAATTAGTGAACACCGTGCGCAGTATTTATTAAATAATAAATACGGTGACCCGTATCACCTGCAGAATCAGACCCTGACCCTGCCCAGGCTCATCCCCACAGCCCAGGACAATTCTCCAGCATTTTCCCTCAATTCTGTGAATTTTAGTAATTTTTAGAACCAGGTGATTTTCCAGACAAATTGCATAATTGCGCAATTTCCCAATTTTTGGACTTTTATGCAAATTGTGAAAAGATTAGGGTTTTATGCAAAAATGTATGTGAGGTGGCCTAACCTCATTGGCTAGACAACCTAACACCTACATGTGGCATTATTATCCAGAAAAATCTATTAGAAAATATCCTAAATTACAAATTACTAAAATACCCAAAAGTTCTACTTATTTACGAAAATGCCATTAGGCATAAATCCTATATAAACCCTAAACACCCCCCTCTCTCTCATTCCCGACTCCCCTCGGCCAGCTCCGGCGACCGCCTACCGCCGGACCACCGCCAACCCCTTCGCCCCTCCCCCGGCTACCTCCCCGTCCATCGCCACCCTCTCCGGCCACCGCCTCCGCCGTGGCAAGCCACCGCAGCACCCCTCCCCTCCCTGCCCGACAGCAACTCCTCCTCTCCCCGACGCCCCTCACGGCCACCCCGACCACCGTGGACCACCGCCACCACCACCAAACACCTCGCCACCTCCTCCTCCACCGACCTGACCTTCCCCCACCGCTCCACGACGGCCTCCGCCGCCGGCAACTCCCCCGCAAGCCACCACTGCCTTTCCCTGTCATCCTCCTCCCCCACCTCCCCGACGCTCCCCATCGCCACTCCGGCCACCCCCGACCTCCGCCACCACCACCAATCTCTCCGCCACCCTCCCCTCCTTCGATCCCTCCGCCTTGCCGGCCGTCTCCGCCGCTGCTCCGCCGCCGGCAAGCCCCGCAGGCTGCTGCTGCTGCTACTGCTGCCAACAGCTACTGCTACTGCCGTTGCTCCCCCGGCCGGCCGCCGTCGACTCCGCCGCCGTCCACCCGCCGTCGACGACCAGTGGACCCCACCTGTCAGTAGGTAAAATCCTAAACCCTAATAATTATGTGTTTACATATATAACCCTATATGTATATATATATATATATATGTATATATATATATGTATATATATATGTATATTTATATGTTTAATTATATATATAGGTATTATACTATTAATATATATTACATATATACTGTTATTTATACAGTGTATTATACTGTATATTATAGTATTATATATATTTACCAAATATATGTATATATATCTATTTTTCTATATATGTATATATATATATATGTATATACATATATGTATATTTATATGTATATATGTATAATTATATATATATGTATATTAAATTTCTAAATATATATATATGTATATATATATATATATCAATATGTTATCATATATATATATATTATTATTATTATTATTATTATTACTGTATTTACTAAAAACAGTATATATATTTACTTATATATATATATATATTTTGTTCATTTTAATATATGTATTTAATATGTATATGTATATATATATATCTACATATATACTCATATATGTACAACTATGTATATATATAGGTATATATATATATATAACTATATATATGTTATGTAATAATTATTATATCTATGTATTTATACTATGTATATATATATCAGATATATGTATATCGTATACACTATATTATAATTATTATATTACTGTGAATATACACAGTATATATATATACATAATGTGCATTTTATTTTTATTATTTTTTATATGCAGTGTATTCCTTTTATTTTATATGTATATAAATATCAGTGTTATATATACACTGGTATATATACTACTATATATAACTGTGGTCACCTATAGACCCTGATAATATTGCTGGATAATACAGCTTATATTTATATATTTCTAATTCTTGCACTGTCTTTAAATTCACTATATATATTATTATATATGACAGTGGTCACACATATAGACCCTGATATTATTTATATTGCTGAATAGTACAGCATTTATATATATATTTAAATTCTGTTCTGTCATTTCATTTTATTATTATTATATTAACAGTGGATAAACCCTGCTAAATATTATAGTATTATATATCTATATCAGTGGATATACCCTGCTACTATATACCTGCATTTTTTTCTGTTCTTTATATGCTATACTACTATACATATATTATATCTATATATATACATACTATATATATATATCTATATTATATATATTATATGCTATATCTATGTGTATATATATATACTATATATATATATAGATGTGTATACTTTTTATACCACGATATTCACGAACCCTGTATCTTTAACAGGAAATAGTTCCAACACAGCCAGTGACCTCCTGTCACCAGCACCTTCAAACCTGACTGCGAGATCAGGTTATCAAAAACACTATCAGGGAGTAGGCAAGTATACCTTGCCAAGTACTGTTTAAATTTTCAATATTGTATACGCTCTTATTTCTGTATTTCATATACCATGATTACCTGAGACTGCCTTGGGTACAGTCAGTTGATATGTTGACATTTAAAATCATATTACAGACTCACCAACAATTATGAGAATATTCTAATATTCTCCTAGACCCTATCACGGAAACACGCAACATGGTTGCAATGCATATTGGGATGCGAGCTACGTATTTGATTTGCTACCAATACGTGTGACCCGCATCACGGATTAGAATAATGCAGAAAATATACGACTTGACATTTAGTTACATTGGGAGGGGAGAACAACTAAAATACGTATGGGACACCCACCTCTTTACCATGTGCCGCACTCGACGGAGTGATACGGATGATATAGATATGTATTCATGTGACCATTCTCATCGTAGATGGAAAATTGTATAGTGCCCTTGAACGGGGGCATATGTGGCATATACTAGCCTGTCACTACAGATTGGTGAATTACGTCAGCATATGTCTAGCCACACATTTCCCATACGTATTAGGTTGTCTCAAATTGCATTTCACATAGATGGTTAGCACCCTGTATTTATTTTATTCAGTAATTTCTATTCAGTATTTACATACTTGGCATGTTATTTTCTTGTATCTTGTTACGTCCCTCTGAGGACCTGGTTCCCTGACCAGGTTTAGTTGAGACATTCCACCCCACAGTACCTGGACCTGGACTGGAGTCTGGACATGCCCTTGAGATGGAGTTAGAGGAGATGCCGTCAGAGTCTACCTGAGTACACCTGGAGTTGGAGCTACATATTTTGAGGATGTTGCACTAGTTTATCTTATTTCACTTCTGCTTACTTTGTAGTGGGATTGTTCCCACCTGACTTTATCTGGGTTGTATATGACATTTCAGATTTAGCATCTATATATATATTCAGCACTTTCCCTGTTATTCTTGTGGATGAGATAGATTTACCTGTATTTAGACTTGTAGTATTTTAGGACAGCGTAGCACATCACTTTGGGTCCATTAAATTGGGTAATCCCTTAGTGACGTGTCAGCTGGCCAGTGACACGTGGCCTAGTTCCGTATATTTTTGGGACTGGGGCGTGACACTCGTGCTAGAGTAAAGGCTTCTTATAATGCTTATGTTTCATACTATTGTAATGCTTGCCTGCTTTATATGCTAACTAGTACTCGCTCATCTCGTTTCAATGCTCATCAAGTTTATGCCATGATCAAGTAACACGATTTATGTCTTGCATCATCTACTTTTGCCAGAAGACTATCTAATAGTCGTTTCGTGCAAGTCTGAACCTGAAATTATTCGGAACCGTTAGGTTGCCAAGGCAATTCCCGAACTAGGAGACTAAATTATGTCAAGTTAAGCAAGAACATGATCAAGACAGCTCATGGAGCAATACTCGTTCAGGGCAAAAATCAGACGGCTCTGGGAGCCAATAAGTGTGAACAAGAATCAAGATTATATATGTCATGAATCTGGAAGACCTAAGACTTGCATGTTCACGGACAACTTGGTGCACAAGAGAGATTTTTGAATCTCGTTCTGCGGACGGTCGTCGGGACAGCAGGATCGATCCGATCTAGACGAAACTCATATCATGGTAGTTGCATATTAGTGGGCGGGATGGAGTGTAGCACCTCCAATGGCCTAGCGTTATACCCCATTTTTGTCCCGGGCAAGATGACGTGCAGAGATTCTTGTACCTCATGCATCTGAACCGCCCAGAGACTACAACACGGTCCTTTATGGCTTTGCCAGTGATCCTTGTTAATATAGATTAAGTCATCTCGCTTAGCGGTAATCTGCGTGCGAGTTATTGCATTGAGGCAAGTAACGAATGCACGTAACTCAGTGTGTATCTCGTTAATTGTCCAAGTTAAAGAATGCTCGAGACATATGTATATTCGTAGAATGGAGGCACGAGACCTTATATCATTTAAGTGCATCTCGTCTGAGTCAGAAATATGCTTGTAACACTAAGTTTTGCATGTGCACCCTTTCGTTTCGTTTTATATATATTATATGATGGTTAATTTTTTTTGATCTCTAGACAGGGAAGGACGAATGGTAACTTTGTAAGTTTTGTCGTGTTACTCTTATATCGCACGTTGCACTGCAACACGAGTTAGGCTTTATATCATTGCCATGAAAATGATCCTAAGGCAAGACTAGAAAGATAACATAATAGACGGTGCACAGAACTAATATACGCGTTTGGATTTGTTGAACGGGCGAGAAGCATCCCTACCAGTGCATTCAATGTACTGATAACCTACTAGGTTGCTTGCAAGGTGCGGGAGAACCTCGTTCGGTGCGGAGTTTTCCTACATGCGCACTAAGGCATGGAGCTAACTCTGGAGCCTTGGAGAATTGCATCCGGAGCTGAAGCACATATACAGGATATAATGTATAGAAACATCACCTACATTATCATTCCACAGTTGTAAGTCGCTTGGCACATTTTATTATTTCGAGAGAGAGAGCTTGAGCGACTTGTAATCTCGACCTAGCGCCGCTTGTAACATTATTTCTATATCAATAAAGAAGCTTGTTTTACTTTCATTATTGTGTCCATTCAATGCTTTCATTATGACAACTTTGGGAACTAGTTATCTAACGGCCATATCAGATCTGGCCTTGCGTGGGCACAACCTAGGCTCGCGCGGCATCACGTCCAAGCGAGGACGTTTCGGCCTTGCCGGGCTGGGGCATGACATTTTGGTATCAGTGCACGACTTTACGTCCTTGGACATGTTATTGATTCTCTGAGTTTTGAAAGCTCGTTCGTGGGTTATGTTACAAACGCTCTCTCAATGTTCCAACGAGATATTCTATATAATAAGTAAGTATTTTTAAAAGTGTACGTGAATGATTGGTTGAACGAGATAGTTATGCCAAGGCCTTTGTGCCGAACTGTGTCAGACTTTATGGGAATTGACTCGTGCTAAGTATTTGCAAGTTACATGCAAACCAGATAGCCCTACGTTATATTAAGCGATTTAGTGTGCGAGACTAGAATATCGTTCAAATAAGATAACTATGCACACAACCTTTTGGCAAAGTTGTGTTGAGTATCACGCCCCAAGTTTCTTTGGTGTGAGTGTCACGCCCCAGTCCCAAAATACCGAGGGACCGATCGCGTGATAATGGCCAGCAGCACACACCGATGGACAAACCCAATTTAATGGATCCATCGGGGCATGCTTAAGCTGTAATACAACAATAATGGTCTAAATATACTAATCTCATCCACAGAATAAATACCACAATATCAGAATCATAAAGCAAGATCATATCTCAATAAAATATAAACTCGGAAAATAACCCGACAATGAGTCTGATACATCTGTCAAGATACAAGGATAAAGATAACTACAGCCAATACTGAGTATGAAACAGTATATACTCAGAAGATAACCTCGGTGATCACTCGTCTACTGAATCTGGTACTACTCCAGTAACTGCTCATGTTCCTGCTTCTGTTCCTGCTAATGCTCATGTACTGTATAACTCTGGTGGATCTCCTCTGCTAATCCTGGGGACATAATCCGGATCCAGGTCCTCAGGGGACATAGCAAGGTACAGATAATACAAGCCAAAATAAATTCAGTAAAATAGTCAATAAAATAAACAGGGTAAATATGTAACCATCTATGTGAAATATCGGTGAGAACATCACCAGTACTCAGGCTGAGACTTCTACAAGCTCTGTGTAGGGGAGCCGGTAGCAGTGATATCATGTAGTTGTCTAGCTCGGAGAGAGACTGAGACGCCGGCATAATATAGTCAACCTGTAGCCTGTGTGTCTCTCCAGCAATAAATGGAACAATAGGGAAACACTAAATAACCAGCTAAGTGATATACAAGATGAGAGCAGTACTAGAACTCAGGCTGAAACCACTACAAGCTCTGTGTCGGGGAGCCGGTAGTAGTGATATCATGTGGTCGTCTAGCTCAGCGGAAGACTGAGACGCCAGCATAATATAAAATTAACCTGTAGCCTGTGTGACTCTCCCCACCCAATGTAATTATACGTCTCATGTCCATGTGGCCCCATGTCCATGTCACGTAAGATCATATCTAATGCAGCCAGTCATAAAATGTCTATGGATATAATGTATATGTCATAAAATCCGTATCCTATACAGAATCACCACTAATATCTCCGGAAGATCCTGTCCATGAATAGTGTCAAGTGTCATGGGTTATAGTGTACTTGATAAGACAAGTACGAGAATGCAAAGGGTCACGAATGTCCATCTCTAGATGACAATACACAACACCGCATACAGTGTTGGCACCCGACTAATAATCGAACGCTAAGTAAGTCACACGGTCATAGGTCAAGCATGCACAGCAATATAAATAAAGCAAGGAAATATGCAACAAGAACTGCAAAGGTGACAAGGTATACTTGCCCACTGATGTATAACTACGTCAAGGAAATAAGTAGCAAAACTGCAGGGTTTGGCAAGGTACACTTGCCTGGGGTTCAGGCTCCAACTGTAGCTCTGGTCTCAGTGTGAATTGCAGGTACTACTCCGGTTGCTGAAATAAACATCACCATTAGATTCAGAAAATATCAAATAGCTAAAAACGTCTGTCCTTAAGTTCAATTTGGACACAGGGGCAAAAATGACAGTTTTTGGTCAAAGCGGGGTCCACATGTGGGCCGCTTTGCACCGAAAAGCGTGTCAGGGTCCAAAGTCTCCAAATTCGTCAAACTTAGTGTCAACAAATCAGGAACGATGATACAAACCCAATGGAACTTCCAGAATTGGATTCCGACGAGCCGATCTCAAAATCGTCCATCAAGTGGAGCCTATGGGGCCCACGATACGCAATTTTGTCAATGTTCTCATAATCGAACCAAACTTGGGTCACAGGACCAGCATATTGCTATGAGTCCGATGGCGCAAGTTTTATCTCGATCCGACGTGTGTACACAAAGTTACAGCGTATTCCAGAATAGGCGAATACGGGACGTTGTCGGCGGATACGCGTTGATTCCGATGTGCACGCACATCCGAATCAACTTCTGCAAAATCCCACATGTTCGTATCAACGATGTGCACGTTTCGGTAAAGACCGCTACGACCAAGTCGTCCCGTTTGGCGGGACGCACTCAGTTCCGGGGTAAAATAAGGCGTTAGTTTTCCTGTTTTTGGATCGCGGTTTGCGATCACCACAGGATGCGACGCACCAAGCGGGTTGCACGGGCATCGAGAGGGTTATACAGTCTACGCGACGCAACTGACGGAATCGAAAACGGAACTACGAGGAGAGAGGAAACGCTACCTGAACAAGGTTTCAGAAACTGTGTGTCGCGTGTCCGAGTCGACACGAAGTGTCCTGACCGAATCCGATGTTAGGGTTAGGGATTGGGCTTCTGCCCGAGTTCGCCGGAGGAGGGCGGCACTGCGACTAGGGCCGGGGTCATCGGCTCGAGGCTGAGCGGGGCTGCACGGCGGGGAGGATGGCGGCTCGGGCGATCCTAGGGTTCAGGCGGGGGAGTTATGGCAGCGGGGAGGGGATTGGGCTCAGGTGAGGTGGAGCCGTGGGGGAGGTCGGAGGCGGATGCTGCGGCGAGGCGCTGGAGGAGGCGGCCTGCTGGTTCTCGAGGAGCGGCGAGGTCAGGCGAGGAGAGGAGTGAAGGCGGAGCTCTCGGCGGAGGCGCACAACGGGAACGGCGGAGGAGGAAGGGAGAGAGGGCGGACGCGGGCGGTGCGCCGGAGTCGTAGCGGAGGAGGCCAAGGTCGGGTGGCCTGGCGGCGGGTCGGCGTGGACACGGCTGGTGCGGCGTCGAAGACTCGCCGGAGGGGTCAGGGAAAGGGGGTGGCGGCCAGGGTTAGGGTTAGGTTTAGGATTAGGAATTTTTGTTTATTTTTTTTCTTTTTATTTGTGGAGAAACTAGGAAAAATATGTATTTATACATGCAGAAATTTGGGTTAGGGTTTGACCTAGGATTTGGGCTGGGTCAACGCTCCTTGGGCTTGGCTTCGGCTCTCATGGGGATGTTGGGCGTTTGGCACGGGTTTAATTCGGTTTAATTCTACATCGGTTTTCAGGCCTTTAAAAAATGATTCCGGGGTCCAATAAATTCCCGAAAAATTACCCTATGTCCAGTTTTTTATTTTACACCATAAAATATTATTTCTATAATATTTTAATATTAATTAAGAGCAATTAAAATTATTTAATTATAAAATATCTAGGTTTTAATTAAAGAAAAAATCCCAGTAAATTACGAAAAATTGTGAAAAATCCAAATTAGAAATTCATGAAAATCAGGGGGCTTACAGTGAGCAAGTTTGCGAGCGAGATTTGGGTATCGTTCGGATAAGGATAAATCAGACTTAGATGCCGATCGATAAAGACGTTATCAGACTTTCGCTAAGGCGAATATGGAGGATCATGCTTGGATTTTGAAGAATAGTTCGGACGATTATTCGTATCAATAAGTTACTAATAAAAATATGGTTTATGTGGATGACTATCGATAGAGGTATATACGAGACTAAGATTTATCGAGGCAACACAAATGGATCGTGCTTGAGTTTAAGGAACGAGTTGGATGTATATGCGAGTGAACGATGCGAACACGATTGAAAATTTATTTGGATGACTCGATTCCTGAGTGGTGTATGCGATAGCTCAGGAACAAATAAGTGATTTGAGGGAAGAGTGAGTTTCAAGGATTCATAGAGTATAGCCCGAACCCTAAGTGGTTTATGGATCGTCTTAGAAATATTCGAGCGAATTATAGATTTTAAGCTAGCAATTGAAACAACCTCCTCTTGCAAACTGTTATACGCTCGGGAGAAAGAATTGGAAATAAACTTACACGCTTTCCTTTCCCTTGTTTATATCATAGTTTGCTGATATCGTTACGGTTAAGCATGTCTCGGGTCTATACCGTTCCATATCCATATTGACTGATATTGATATTATTATTTTTTATTAATTAAATAAAAAATTTGAAAAAAAATCAAAATATTTGCTGTATAGAAAATAATTTTAAATACATTAGTAAAAATGACAATTTTTTTGAGAAATTTAATGTAACAAAATGTTTCGCCAATGCAGATGGCAAAATTCTAAAAAAGTATTTTTATTTACTTTGTGACATTTTTGCCAACTTAGTTGGCAACAACTCAGTTTGCGAAAATGTAACATATACGATTTTTTGTTTGTTTATTTTTGTTTGAGTTTTATTTGGTTTGTTTCGTTTGGTTTTTTTTCTTGTTTGATTTTTTTTGAAAAAAGAGTACTTTTGTTTAGTATTTAGGTTTAGTTCTTCTAAAAAAAATTGTTGTAGCAATATTTTTTTAAAATAAATTAGAAAAAAATAAAATTTTAACATCCAAAATAAAATATGCTATTATTGAAAATCCAAAAATTTAAAAAAAAATCTGCCGTAAAAAATTAGGTTTCCGTTGTGCAGACTTCGAACGGCCATAACTATTTGTTTAGAAATTATTTTTCGTCAAAAATTTAAAATTTTAAAGTATTATAACTTTTAACTGAGAGATCGAAACAAGGTCCAGCTTGTGCCAAAATGACCCTAACGAAAAGTACTATGGGATAAACGAATTCACCGTTTGACGGATTTCGAAAATTTTAGAATCGCAAAAAAACAATGTTTCGTCCTCTAAATTTTACTTTGAGTAATTTTATTTTCGGATTTTTTTCGGTATTTCGATGTTAGCGAGTAAAAATTGGTGTATCCGGACCCTCAAACATCATCATATAATATATCAGTATGAAGATGATTAAAAATGAGACAAGAATATATATATATATATATATATATATATATATATATATATATATATATTAACGATAAAATTATCTATTTACAAATAATTTACTAATCGTAACTTTCGATTACGGTAGAAACTTTAAGGATCTGCTTGGCAATTGTGGGAGTAACGGTTATGAATTATTTTTAGAGTACTAGTTATGAGTGATTTTAAGTAGCGGTTATGAACGGGTAATGGAGCGATTCTAATTTTTTTTTTTTACAAAAATAAATAAAATAAATAATTTAAAATTTTCATAAACAATCGAAGGTTTTCATAAATAGAATAATAAAACCCCTCAAAACCAGTGCCTTATATAAAATTACCAAGCAGAGGTTTTCTTAAACAATCGGTTCAAAAATATTCCAAAACCGGAGAAAACACCGTTACCAACCAAAATTGTTTTTAAGAATTTTGCTAATTCAGTTGGCGAACTATTTCGTTACTGTTAAAGTTTTCGAACATTTTTTGTTTTTCCTAATTAATTTTAAAAATTATAGGTATAACAAAATTTCTGCAAAAATAAATCAAATTAAAAAAATATACTAATTTATTTAAAAAAATTATTGCTACAACATTTAAAAAAAAAACTAAACCTAAATAAAACTAAACAAAGCACTCCTTTTTACAAAAAAAACAAAAACAAACCAGAATAAAAAAAACCAAACAAAATAAACCAAATAAAACTGAAACGAAAATAAACAAAAAAAATCGTATATGTCATATTTTTGCCGACTGAGTTAGCAAAATTTTGACAAAGTCAAAATTTCGACAAGCAAGTTGGCAAAAATGTCAAAAGTAAATAAAAAATTTATTTTTTCAGAATTTCGTCATCTGCGTTGGCGAAATATTTTGTTACAGTAATTTTTTCAAATTTTTTTTTGTTTTTACTAATTTATTTAAAATTATTTTATGTACAACAAATTTTCTGAAAAAAGACTAATCATCAACGATCTAAAAGTATAGTAAGATTGTAGAAGTTTGTAGAAGAAGAAAACTTATCTATCGCATACAAACCTTCGGTAATGGTGACTGCTATTTTCATTCAATTCAAAACTAGTAAAAAACAACACCATACTTATAATAATACCTAAATGAATAAAATATTTTAAAAAAAATATTAATAGATATCTGTTTTTTGATATAAAAAAATTGGTACTCCAATCTGAAATCGTCGATATTATCGATATCATCTAATTCCGATACTTATATGAATGATCCGATATCGATATTGTGAACCAAGGATCCTTTTCGAATGCCAAAAGTACCAAGAAAGAAAAATAAAAGTCCACTCCAAGAATTCACATTTCCATTCTAAGCATTCATTTTTTTCCTCCCATTTTGAAACTTGCTTCACCTCTCTCATGTCCAAACTACAAGTCCGAAATTCTAAACGTTGGATATCCGAACTCAGTCCAAACCCGATTCAGAAAATCATATAAATAGAAATTGAATTTCATATTCTTATCAACTCATTCACTCACTTTCATCTCTCTATTTTTCTGAGCTATACATATTTTCTATTTCCAAGATCAACTCCCAGCCATCTAGTAGCAAGTACAGTTCCGATTTAGAAGTCTGATCGAATTGTATAGCTTGATTTACAAGTTCTCTTCCATACAAGTTTGAAGTCGGCGTGTCCTTAGGATCAAATGCACGTTTGAACTCTTTCAAACATTCGGATTAAAGCTCGATATTGTAAGAAGTTTGTAAGCCTTCGGATCAAAGTTTATGATTGACTATTGATGATTATTGTGGATACAACTTCGAACAAGAGTTCTCGGACCTGGACTAGTACTCTCGAAAAAAAATCAGGATAAAATTACGGTGTTTGCGTTTGCTCTTCTTACTCTTACTCTTACTCTTCTTTACTGTACATATTCATAATTGATATATCTGTTGGTACATATGTTGTCTTTACGTAGTTTAATTTTTAATTAAAATTTATTATTTTTGTTGTACACACACTCCACTATCCTACACAAGAATTCATATTTCCATTCTAAGCATTCTTTTTTTTTTTTTCTCCCAATTTTGAAACTTGCTTCACCTCTCTCATCTCCGAACTACAAGTTGCAGTTGGGATGCAAAGAAGAAGAATAATGCTTTCAAGTCATCTATGTAGCCATGGCAACAATAGAATTATTTGGAAGTGACTATCGAGAGTCGATTAAGCCCCAACATTGAATTGTAAACAATCTTGACCTTTGTTGGGCTGTAAGCCTGGAACAGAGGGGTATAGTATCAGTCGTCTTGAAGATTCGAAAATTTGAGGGTGACCCAGAAATTACAATGGCATATTACTGAGATCACTGTGGCGTGTTGGACTGTGATTACCAATATTAACATACCCCAATCGTGCTTTGATCATGTCAGAGCTGCCTCGAATAAACCTGGTTTTAGTGGACGCCAGCAAAATTATCCATCCGAGTTCTAGAGAAATTTATTGATAAAGTTGGCTTTTTTGTTGTTGTTGTTGAATTAGCACTTGTTCTATAAAGGCTTCAGCTTTTCCAATGGTTTTGATCATTTCCCCTTAACGATCATTTACCAATACTAAACTTAAATAAAAGTTTTTATTACAACTTTGCTAGTCGGTACACGCGGACGGCCGAATCGTCTGGATGGTGGAGGAGGACGAGCCGGAGTGGTAGGGTAGGAGGAAAATGGAGAGCTCGGTGGAGAAAGAGAAGACGTGGACGGCATCACCTACGTCGTCGGAGACCAGTGCAATAGAAGAAGGTCGTCATCACGTCGTCGGCGATGGAGCTCGAGAGACGGAAAGAAGGCTGAGACAGAACATGAGGGGGATGCCAAGTTACGGAATCATTTTGCCGAGTTCCTTCGACATGATTCTCTCGACGCGACCCATCATTCCTGTCAGAGTCCGATCGAAGCGAGGGAGTCGATTGCTACCTCTTTCTTGTCGGAATCGTTTATTAATTCCCAGCATGATACACTAGATACAGCTGCAGTTTTGGCTTCAAAAGGGACTCATCTTCTGATGAAAAAAATATAATTCCGTACGTTCCACCACTTCTCCGTTCATTTTCAATAATGTTGAGGTCCGAAATTCAGTTGGTTTGAGAATTTGGTCTGTCGAATTGTCCTGTACTCAACGCTAACTCTATAACTTAGGTAAACTAGCACTTTCAGGAGGAACCTCCTAATGTACACACTACAAAGGCTTATCTATTCCATTTTAGTCCCTATGCTACCTTGAAACTCCTCTTGCAGACAGTTCTAAAGGAAGATGGCCGCGGTGAAGAAATAAGGAGATCCGCAGTGAAGAAAAAAGGAGATCTTACTATATCGCCAGGGGCCCCCTACCACTAGTCCGGCTAGCTAGTGAGCGGCAGTAGTCTTATGCGGTCTTATATGTCCATTAGTTCTTCTATATGTATATGACTTCTTTGGTTCAAGCCATCTCATAGGTCGGATTCCGGACAAATAGTATTTTCGCAAGTTTTTATTACACCAAAAAAAAAAAAAAATGTTTGTAAATTTTGCAAATGAATAGAAACACTCAAAAGCCCTTTATTAAGCTCTCCTATGCCAAACACAACATCAAGAAGTCCAAAAGTCCAAATCTAATAGAAAAACTCGCAGAGAACAGAGACCAACACTTCCGATTTTATTCACACATTCTTGCTACTAGTGATGTGATGCATCGATTCAGGCGATCTTGACCTCGATGGTCTTGGGCTTCTTGGGCTCCGGCGGAGGCAGCTTCTGCACCGTCACCGTCAGCACCCCGTCCTGACACACCGCCGACACGGCGTCGGTGTTGGCGTTCTCGGGGAGGGAGAACTTCCTCATGAACTTCCCCATCCTCCTCTCCATCCTCAAATACTTCCCTTCCTTCTCCTTCTCCTCTTCCTCACGCTTCCTCTCTCCGCTGACGACAAGGAGATTGTCGTCCTCCACCTGCACCTTGATCTCCCCCGACTTCACTCCGGGCATGTCGATCACGAACACGAAGGAGCCGGGAAGCTCCTTGATGTCCGCAGGGGTCGACGCCATCGCGCTGGCGTCGCGGACGTAGCTCCGCGTGGGGGCGTTGATGGCCGCCTTCTCCGTCGTCTCGTCCTCGGGAGGGGCGGAGAGATCCATCAGGTGGTGGAGAGTCGACAGCAATGGAGCTTCCAGTCCCATCACTCGGAGATCCATACTCGCCGCCTTAGCTTTTGATTGATGTATTTGGGAAGTCTTTTCTTCTTCTTCTTCTTTGATTTGACGATGGGTTGTTCGGTTTTGGGGGGGGGGGGGAGGACTTTATAGGAAGCAGTTTGCTGGAGATGGGAGAAGAAGAAAGGAAGGGGTGGATTCGGGAATGTTCCAGCATTTTGTTGGGAAACTTCTACTGCTTTCTCGAAGCAACGGATCGCCAGGAATAGCAATGATACCGTTGTCTCATCCGCAGGCCCATGGACTCAATGGCCCGACTAAACTACGTATGCATATCTTCAATCAGAAGACGGTTTACCGGGCCGGGCCCCAAATGTTTCCCTAACAAAAATGGGGTGTGTTTGTATCATTAAATTAGACTAGTTATGTTTACGTACCCCCCAAAAAAAAAACTTCTCTAATATTATTAAAAATTATAATAATAAAATTATATCATAATAAATACTTTAAATATATTTTATTCAAAAAAAATTATAGATATTTTTTGGATATATGTGTAGATAATACCATAGTTTAAATATGATTTGAATATTGAATATATTCAAATTTGGATTTGTTATAATATATTGATAGTATTTTGGATCTATGTTCAGGTATGTCAAAAGAATTTTATAATTTTTTTCATGAGGAATATAAATACAGTGGCAGTTAGAAGAATTTTATAATTTTTGTCTTAATTACATGAGAATACATACACACGATTCAAAATGAGTAATTTTCAAGCATCTTTATAATATATTAGAAATTGTTTCAAACAAGACGAATTGGATTGGAACAATTTTAAAGATTATGATGGTTCAATCCAATTCTTAAATTTAGAAAACTAAAGTATGGCAGTTTGGTTCAAGGTTGGCTTAAAACTCGAACAAAACGGGATCATGCTCATCCCTAGAGGTGAAGCCCCAAAAGTAGTCCTACATAAAGTGTGAAGCAATTAATGCTCCATGCCAAGTTAGGATTGAACCAAACATGAAAATTATACATTGGACCCAAAATTTGAAAATTTTATTTCGTTCTACACTTTCTAACAACCAAACGACCTTTAATGGGACTAGGAATGATAATAAGTTAAGACTGTAGTGTCATTGGCAACGTAAAATCCACTTGGAGGCGACACATTTTTTTTCATGTACATCTCCCAAGCTATTTTTTTTCCATGGGCAGCACATTAGGGATGCCAAAATTTTTGCAGTTGTAGCTTCATTTCAGTAAATACTTTCCAATAGATTCCATAATTTCAAATTTATTATTATTATTATTATTATTATTATTATTATTATTATTATTATTATTATTATTATTATTATTTATCCTGTAATAATTTTATTCTCCCCACCTCTCTTTTTAAATTTACTCTTTGGACCAAGTGAGCACCTCGTGGACTAGGTGTCTTGAGGAGAGCCCATGAAGACAACTTAACATTTGAGCCCTCCAACTAGCTCCTCCATAATAATCCATAAGTTTAACAGAGAGAGAGAGAGAGAGAGAGAGAGAAGGTGAAGAACACCACCACTATCACTCTTCACCCTCTCCCAACACTCCATATCGCTATTCCATTTTCCTACTGTAACGACATGCTCCGCTCAAGCAGAGAGCCGATTCAAACGGCACAAGTACGACTACCCATCCCGCCTAGCTCGGCGAGATTGACTCGCTTGAGGCAAAGAATTCAGACTTGGCCCTTCAGAAGTTCAGACTTAGACTTTCAAAGACGCGTTCAGAGTCTCGCTCGGCCGATGCGATTCATCGCTAAGGCGGATTTCTACGATGAACCTGTCTTTGCTTAGCCTCCACATCTAAAAATGGGGATGATACATGTTAGTCGGTAGACGAATCACCTATTGCATGCTGATAAAAGAAGTTAACGCACCTAACTAAGAGAAAAATTCTATCTTGTATTGCTTGTGTAGAACATGGAAATGAAACTTGGTTTATAGTTAGTTCCTCACACTACCCCTTTAGACTTGTGCTAGAGTAAAGTCTTCTTATAATGCTTATGTTTCATACTGTTGTAATGCTTGCCTGCTTTACATGCAAACTAGTACTCGCTCATCTCGTTTCAATGCTCGTCAAGTTTATGCCATGATCAAGTAACACGATTCATGTCTTGCATCATCTAGTTTTGCCGGAAGACTATCTAATAGTCGTTTCGTGCAAGTCTGAACCTAAAAGTATTCGGGACCGTTAGGTCGCCAAGGTAATTCCCGAACTAGGGGACTAAATTATGTCAAGTTAAGCAAGAACATGATCAAGATAGCTCGTGGAGCAATACTCATTCAGGACAAGAATCATACGGCTCTGGGAGCCAATAAGTGTGAACAAGAATCAATATTGTACATGTCATGAATATGGAAGACCCAAGACTTGCATGTTCACGGACAACTTGGTGCACAAGAGAGATTTTTGAATTTCGTTCTGCGGATGGTCGTCGGGACAGCGGGACCGATCCGATCTAGACGAAACTTATGTCATGGTAGTTGCATATTAGTGGGCGTGATGGAGTGTAGCACCTCGAATGGCCTAGCGTTATACCCCATTTCTGTCCCGGGCAAGATGACGTGCAAAGATTCTTGTACCTCACGCATCTGAACCGCCCAGAGATTACAACACGGTCCTTTATGGCTTTGCCAGTGATCCTTGTTAATATAGATTAAGTCATCTCGCTTAGCGGTAATCCGTGTGCGAGTCATTGCATTGAGGCAAGTAACGAATGCACATAACTCAGTGTGTATCTCGTTAATTGTCCAAGTTAAAGAATGCTCGAGATATATGTATATTCGTAGAATGGAGGCGCGACACCTTATATCATTTAAGTGCATCTCGTATGAGTCAGAAATACGCTTGTAACACTAAGTTTCGCATGTGCACCCTTTCGTTTTTTTTATATATTATATGATGGTTAACTTTGTTTTCTCTCTAGAGAGGGAAGGATAAATGGTAAGTTGGTAAGTTTTATCGTGTTACTCTTATATCGCACGTTGTACTGCAACACAAGTTAGACTTTATATCATTGCCATGAAACTGATCCTAAGGCAAGACTAGAAAGATAACATAATAGACGGTGCACAGAACTAATATACGCGTTTGGATTTATTGAACGGGCGAGAAGCATCCCTACCAGTGTATTCAATGTACTGATAACCCACTAGGTTGCTTGCAAGGTGTGGAAGAACCTCGTTCGGTGCGGAGTTTTCCTACGTGCGCGCTAAGGCATGGAGCTAACTCTGGAGCCTTGGAGAATTGCATCCGGAGCTGAAGCACATATACATGATATAATGTATTGGAACATCGCCTACATTATCATTCCACAGTTGTAAGTCGCTTGGCATATTTTATTGTTTCGAGAGAGAGAGCTTGAGCGACTTATAATCTCGGACTAGCACCACTTGTAACATTATTTCTATATCAATAAAGAAGCTTGTTTTACTTTCATACTTGTGTCCATTCAATGCTTTCACTATAACAACTTTGGGAACTAGTTATCTAACGGCCATATTAAACCTGGCCTTGCGTGGGCGCAACCTAGGCTCGC
Organism: Iris macrosiphon; assembly: GCA_036927795.1. Lineage (NCBI taxonomy): Eukaryota > Viridiplantae > Streptophyta > Magnoliopsida > Asparagales > Iridaceae > Iris > Iris macrosiphon. The sequence continues at coordinate 109,275,175 of JAYESA010000017.1, forward strand.
GCGACATCAAGCCCAAGCGAGGACGTTTTGGCCTTGCCGAGCTGGGACATGACATTTTGGTATCAGTGCATGACTTTACGTCCTTGGACATCTTATCGATTCTTTCAGTTTTGAAAGCTCATTCGTGGGTTATGTTACAAACGCTCTCTCAATGTTCCAATGGGATATTCCATAATATAAGTAAGTATTTTTAAAAGTGTATGCGAATGATTGGTTGAACGAGATAGTTATGCGAAGGCATTTGTGCCAAACTGTGTCAGACTTTATGAGAATAGACTCGTGCTAAGTATTTGCAAGTTACATGCGAACCAGATAGCCCTATGTTATATTAAGCGATTTAGTATACGAGACTAGAATATCATTCAAATGAGATAACTATGCACACAGCCTTTTGGCAAAGTTGTCTTAAGTATCACGCCCCAAGTTCCTTTGTTGTTAGCAAGTTTGCGAGTGAGATTTGAGTATCATTCGGATAAGGATAAGTCAGACTTAGATGACGATCGATAAAGACGTTATCAGACTTTCGCTAAGGCGAATATGGAGGATCGTGCTTGGATTTTGAAGAATAGTTCGGATGGTTATTCGTATCAATAAGTTACTAATAAAAATATGGTTTATGTAAATGACCATCGATAGAGGTATATATGAGACTAAGATTTATCGAGGTAACGCAAATAGATCATGCTTAAGTTTAAGGAACGAGTTGGATGTATATGCAAGTGAACGATGAGAACACGATTGAAAATTTATTTGGATGACTCGATTCCTGAGTGGTGTATGCGATATCTCAGGAACAAATAAGTGATTTAAGAAAAGAGTGAGTTTCAAGGATTCATAGAGTATAGCTCGAACCCTGAGTGGTGTATGAATCGTCTTAGAAATATTTGAGCAAATTATACCTACACTAATATCTCATGACGAGATCAAGATCCGAATATACCAATCCGTGTAACCATCGTGTCAATAAATATGGATATCTACACTAAATATAATGAACATAGAGGATATCATAAACAAGAAACTATCAGAGAATGTACTCGCATGTGGTCCTGAGCTGGTATGAATCAGAGTCCAAGTCACAGTCCAAATAGCCTATATATTACAATTTTACCATGTCAAAAGATAATTTATTTTAATTTATTTAATTTTGGAATAAATACTCTAAAATCCTATTTTTAATTTTATTATTCTGATTTTTAGGTTAATTCCTAAATTTTGTCCAAAGAAACTGAATTTTACCAATTCGAGACTCATGGCATGCAAATCGAGGTGATCTGTTGACCAAAAAAGTCAACCGATGCAAACTCGACTTTCATGCATGGTTTTCTATATATTTCAGCATCAAAAATATGTTAGAATTTTCGGCTCATCCGAATTCAAATTCGTTTGAAAATTATTGCACATACCTAAAATCGTATTGTGCAACGGTGGTTGATTGTTAACCTAGATGTTCTACAGAATTATCTGCACTGAAATATTTCTTATTAAATTTTGGAAAAAAAATATATGACGATGATCTCGACATTAACTTTCCAAAACTTTAAACGGTTCATGATTATGATTCCTGATTCCTCCGAAATCGTGAAAACACCGAGACACATCTATTTTCGGACATGCTGTGCTCTACGAATTTTTTAGAATTTAATATTCATAATTTCGTGAAATAATTTATATATTCAGAAAAATAACCTTAATACGGTTCTAACACAAGAAACTGGACCACATTTGGAGTCCGGAGCTATAAGTAATGGCTTCTGGAAGATGAAGGAAACCCTAAATGACATCCCCTCAAATCTCTCTCACTCTAAAATAATAGGATAATTAAAATTATTATTATATATATATATATATATATATATATATATATATATATATATATATATATATATATATATATATATGGGGCTGAATCAATAATTATAGGTCAACACGTGTCAGAATCTGATTTGATGATTTTGTTTATATTATTTATTTTTGATTTGCTTTTATCAAAACATTATCTAAGTCATTTTAAATCTAAATAACTCAAAATAAACATTAAAAATAATCATAAAAATCTGAAAAAATTACAGAAAATATAATTTGAACCCAAAAACACTAAAAAAAAAATACTTAGAATAGTTTTATATTCATAAGTTTCCTACTATAATTAGGAGAAACTCTAAAAATTAATTTTACTTATTTAAATAAAAATAAATATTAAAAATATTCTAAAAATTCTAAAAAAAAATCCAAAAAAATATATAATAATATTATAAATCCTAAAAATTCTATATTCCTGGGCTTACAGAATAAATTCTAGAAGTCCTAAAAATTAATTATTAGCCTAAATAACTTCCGATAAATACTAAAAATACTCAAAAAATTATAGAAAATGTATTTGATTATTTAGAACCTAAAATAAAATTTTTAAACATTTTTAATTATGTTTGACTCTAAAGTAAATTCTTGAAAGTCTTAAAAATTTTACTGTTACTAGTTTTTAATTAACCAAAAATTATGAAAAAAATTTAATATCCCCAAATTAACATAATAACAACATCTGAGAAAGAATTTCAGAATACAAAGGTTACAATATATATATATATATATATATATATATATATATATATATATATATATATATATATATATACCCATCCCTCCTCTTAAGGCAGCAACAATTGTAGTTATTGGTGATCGGCCACACCAATTATCCCCATAAAGTAAACTAAAAAGAAAATAAAGAAAAAAATAAAAAGGAATTAAGAAGGAGGAGAAGGAATAAGGGAAATAAGAAAGGTAGAGAAGAAAAGTCTGCTGAAGACGAAACATTTCCCTTGCAGCATACACTGATGCTTTAGGAAACTAGGTCCATCCTCATGATCATTGGTGCATTGAGACATTGCATTCTTTAGGCGCATGGTTTGGGAGTCAACAATGTTCATCCTCTTGCTCTTCTTCTTTTTTAACCCTGCTTGGTGCACATGGACTGATCAAATGACCGAACACCTGAGTCATTGGCATCATAGTATTTTTCTCTGCCAATACTTAAGTGTTGAGCACCCCTTGTGTTCATATTCTGGGCAGCATGCACCTGGCCCTTTTGTTTAGACTGATCCTTTTTCTTCTCATGGCCTTGCGTAGCCAGGAGATCTGAGTAGATAGGCTCTGCACGGCTATCACCCTCATAGGGGACATGTCTTCAGAAATTGTTGGATTTTTAGCACTTATCCCAGAAACCCAAACTTCAATGTTTGTCTTTTTATGCTCCTTCAGAGCGGCCAAAATATATTCCGAAACAAAAACATGTTCTACGACAGATTCCTTCCCCTTGGCCATTTCTCTACAACACTGGTAGGATATGTGTAACGAGCTTTGGACAGTCAAACTTTTTAATTTTTCTTCGGCTTCGCAACTCATGGCTAGGGAGTTTAGTCTTCTCCCGAAAGTATATCTTCATAGGCTTGTTGGTCGAATTGCACAACCAACATATTTTGAGTCGTTCCAATCTTATTAGCGTCGAATTGTGCCACTACCTTCTCGTCAGTGAAAAAATAAAATCCTCAGCAGAGTCGTCATTTGTTATCATTAACAAAAGTTTACTAACTTTTATTGAAAATTTTGATTTAAAGTACAAAAGAATCCTAAGTATAATGAATTCTAACTACAAACAGATCTGGGGATTGTAGCGATGGAGATCAAGTCTGCCATCGACTTATTAACTCCGTTGACTACCAGAATACAAATATTAGAAAGGGAAGAAACTTGTTATCTCTCATCTCACTGGCAAGGAGAGCAACAATTTGGCTCAAAAGTACTTAGCTTTCGATGGATCTGGAAAACACCACTTCTATTTATAGTCATTCACACTATTAACGATCATACGCCTGAATTTAAAAAGTCACTATTTTCTGGCTTCGATACATAAGGTTTTTGGCTTGCCATATAGGCTTATGTGATTGATGAGATGCATAACCCGGTTCTGAAAGTATCCGCATAACCCGGTCAACTTGACATGTGACATGCGTTACAACGATTCAGAATCTGTATTTAAATGCTCGCTGTCATTTGTAAATAATTTATCATCAATGATTTGAAACGTATAGCCACTTAAATGTCCATAATATTCTCAACTTCATAACCATTCCGTCGTATAATCAATGCTCTGCCAAGTCAAATGAGAATAGTTTGCCACATAAGACTATACTGCATAGAGGAAAGATCGATGCCGCATAGGGAGATCACTGCACGGCTGTATACTGACAAAAGGCAATAATGACGATGATGTAAGCACTAACATCTGTCTTGTAACCATCACCTGCAATTAATGTTGTGTCGGAATAACGTATACGGCTGATTTGTTTGTCGCATATGACCTTTCTCTATTTTAGTTTGGATGCCGGGCTTTATAGCGCATGGCTTTTGAATACTTGAGTATATGCGGCATGACTTCATTAAATTAGGCTATTCTTTTACTGGGTGCATGCTTCTACACGTCTCTTGCCATATTGACGAGTCTTTTGAGTACACTTTCGCCGGAGGTGTTTGAGTTCACTATCATCTGACATAGTTGGCTCAATTCCTCCGAACGTGATCTTGACTAGCCTATGAGATCCGACATCCGACACCACTAGATTCGGTGATTTTTTATATGTGAGAATTATATTTGTTGTTATGATTTATTATAGAGGAATATCTTATGAATGTTGTTGTTATGATTTATTATAGAGGAATATCTTATGAATGTACTTCTTGACTGTATCTATTATGGATGTACTACTTGACTGTATATACTTATTGACTTGGAAAGAATTTATTTTTATACATTGTATGCAAGATTTGATGAGCTTATTCTATTCCTTTGTGTATTGTTAATTTTTAATATATTTTATGTCGTTGAAAATCCGATTGAACAAAAATTTTACGAAAGTTGGTTGATATTACAGTAATTGTTGTAATTGAACATTAATTTGAATTATATATGATGTGATTGTTATTATTCAATTTTTTTAATTTTGTACATCGTCATTGGGTCATTAACAATCGTTGTGGGCTTACACGACGTATATAACTAGTCCATCTAAAAAAATTCAATGAACAATGCAACGCCTACGCAACGCATAGACAACACACTACGTCGTTGCTTAGCCATCGCCAAGTGAGCATAAAAAATAATTTCAATTTCAGAAACTATGAAACTGTTGCGAATATATACATCGTCAATTCGATGCTATACATTATATAGATTAGTCGATTAGTCTAGTAAAAAGTCATCATTGCAACACTATCAGTAGTCGTCGCTGTCTCAAAATCTTTTTTGAAACTTCGACTCAAATCTTTTTTGAAACTTCGACTACTTGGCAACAGCTGCCAAATGCCTAAAATGTTAAGTTAAAAAAAAAAAAAAATTATCACATAAAAATCACAATTTATTATTTCAAAAATTATTTTCCAATATAAATATGAAGTTGATTCTACCAATTCAAATATAAAATTAGTTATAAAATTAACATTACAATGATACAAAAAATAGAAGTCGATTATCTAGATCTAAAACAATAAACTTCATAATAATTTTATTTCACATCAAATTATAAATAAAGATAATATTTATAAAATAAAAATAATAAGTAAAAAAATTGTAAAAAAATTGGTTTCATAATTTTTTATTGGAGAATATAAAAAAATATTGTCTTATGACTTCATAATGTCGATGGAGACTACTACTACTTGACGACGGATTGGATCGTGGTTCATCTACGATATTATTTTAGTGAAAAGTATTGTAGCACAGTTATATCGAATAGATGGAGAATTGGGGGTGATCGACGACTTGTCAGAGAATGCAATAGCATCTATGGCGATATCACTCTGGCAATCTGGCGAGCGCGATCATGCCAGGGATTACTCTACAAGCGATCTTGTGTTGGAGTTTGAAAACAAATTCATACTCCTCTAATATAATATTTGTTAAACACAACAGCAGCAACAATAACAAAGATGTTCATAACAAAAGCAACAGACTCAAAAGGAACATTTCGATTTTATTAACACAACTTAGCATAGTAGCTCGATGCATCGATTCAAGCGATCTTGACCTGGATGGTCTTGGGCTTCTTGGGCTCCGGCGGGGGCAGCTTCTGCACCGTCACCGTCAGCACCCCGTCATGACACACCGCCGAGACGCCGTCGGTGTTGGCGTTCTCGGGGAGGGAGAACTTCCTCATGAACTTCCCCATCCTCCTCTCCATCCTCAAATACTTCCCATCCTTCTCCTTCTCCTCTTCCTCACGCTTCCTCTCCCCGCTGATGACGAGGAGATTGTCGTCCTCCACCTGCACCTTGATCTCCCCGGACTTCACTCCGGGCATGTCGATCACGAACACGTAGGCGCCGGGGAGCTCCTTGATGTCTGCAGGGGTCGACGCCATCGCGCGGGCGTCGCGGACGTAGCTCCGCGTGGGGGCGTTGAGGGCCGCCTTCTCCGTCGTCGACTCGTCCTCGTGAGGGGAGGAGAGGTCCATCAGGTGGTGGAGAGTCGACAGCAATGGAGCTTCCAGTCCCATTACTCGGAAATCCATACTCGCCGGCTGAAGCTATTTGCAATGCCCTTTTCCTCTTTCTTTGATTTGACGATGGCTTTGGGAAGGAAGGAAGGGAGGGAGGGAGGGATTTATAGGAAGAAGTTCGCAGGAGAAGGGGATGAAGAATAGGGAAGGTTGGTGTGGCTTCTGGATTGTTTCAGCGGTTGTGGGAACTTCTGGCACTTGTTAGAAGCTTCTACCGCTTTCTTGAAAGAAAGTCAAGAAGAAACGGATGCACAACAGAACAGTGGGCATCCGCAGGCCCATGGGTTTTATGGCCCTAGTTGACACTTCTATGGATCTATGATCAGTATTTTCTCGATGCAGAGGGTCCAAGTAAATGCAGAGTGCACGTAGAACTTGATTATTTAGTATTCACAGTGTGAGAAGTTTCAATTGCTATATTTTGACTTTAGTTAAATTTTGTAGTACTTAAAGGCTATAGTAGACATTTGTAAATACTTAAAAATTGTTAGAAAGCTACAAGATACTCCAGATTTGGAACGTGTCCTAACTCCTCTATATTAATTGATGACCACAAAAAGTAACCAAACAGGGAAAGAAAAAAAAAGGAGAAAAAAAATTACCAAATAAGGAAGAAAAATAAAATAAAAAAAGATGGAGAGAAAAAAAAAGAAAATTAATTTGGAGTGTTTATCTATAGTGTACCATTGTGTGCCAATATCGTGGAGACACTCCAAAAGTAATAATTTACTCAATTTTTAATAATTTAGAATATATGTTTGAAGTGTCCCCCTGGATGCTCTTAGTTATATATCTTTGCTAGCATATATGTACGCGCATTGCACGTATTTATTATTAGAGAGACTAAAAGACATTTGTAATCAAAATTTGCTTATAATGGGTAATTTGTACATGAGATATGAAATATATGGTTTTGCTTGTAGAGAGTTTTCCGTTCAGTGGAATAACAATAAATTAGCATGTATGAATGTTGTTAATGGAATAAAATACAATAAAGCATTTAAGGAAGACTACTTTTATAAAAAGATTGTTCATTTTCCAATGAATGGATAATGCTGAACAAAGTCCATTTTTCAATGCCTCATTTTTAGCTACTCAATACATTTAATAATACCAAATGGCAGCTCTTGTATTTATCTAGATATCCCTATTAATTTTAGTTAATCTTTTTAGTTAGTAAATATAATGAAGGATACTTGTGGAAAGAAAATTTCACGATGAAGCCTACTTTTGACATTATATAGTAGAATAAATTAATATAAAGTGGCTTGGAAATAGGGAGGGAGTCCGCATTAAAATCCTAGAAAGACAATTGTCATGTTAACTGAACTTCAATAACAAAAAAAAAATACAAAAGAGGAAGCAAAAATAAAATATTTAGAAAAAATGAGATTCGAACTCGTATATTTCATTTAGAAGCTCAAAGTGCTACCACTAGAGCTAACTTATTCTTTGAACACTAGAGGGTCAAACTAATATATATTTTAACATAGTAAAAAATTATGTATAGTAATATATATATATATATATATATATATATATATATATATATATATTTGTGGGCGGGGGTGTCCCCTTGGACTCTGTGTAAATTTGCCCTGCTTGGAAACAATTCTGAGTCATTTAAACAGTTTGTAAATACTCTATTAATTATTTTTAAAAATTAACTAATTGTTTAACTACATATTATGATTTAATTACAACTAAATACCTCTAACTCAAGTGGTTAAGGTGAGAGATTTTTTTTGCTGACTAAATTCAATTCCTAGGGACGACGATATTTATAATAAATTCATATTTGAATTTTTTTTCCAACAATTGTTTTTACGCACGTGCAATGCATATGCACATTATTAGTCTTTATAAAGAGACTTGAAAATAATTCAAAATGAGCAGATTAAACCGTATGTATATCCTCACGTAATTAAAATCTAAAAAATAAATAAGTTTAACTAATTGTTTTTCCTACTATTATTTAACTATAGCCAAATACCTCTGACTCATGTGGTTAAGGCGTGAGGCATTCTCCTTGGTTGGATGTGTTTGATTCCTCGGAGTAACATTATTTATAACAAATTTAATTTTAATTTTTTTCAACAATTTTGTTTACTTACAATCAAGGTTGTAAAAAGCGCTAGGCGCTAGTCGGCAGGCACCTCCGCCTAGCGCCTAGTCCACCTAGGCGGCCGCATAGATCTAGGCAGTTCAAAAATATAAAAAAAATCCAAAAATATACCTACTAAAAATTGCATAAAAGGTCTATAAAATCCCAAAACATGTACAGTCGGGTGTCGGGAGGCTAGGCTGGCGCCTAGGAGGACATCGGGCGGGCACCGGACTCCTAGCGCCTAGGCGACCGCCTTTTAGAACAGAGCTTAAAATCCACGTGCACGTTACTAGCATATATAATTTTTTCGTATGATAAAAAGTTATAAAAATAGAGATGAAAACAATATTGAAGGCCAATAGATTCTGCCTGACTGACTAACAATCTATTCATGCACATATCCCGTCATTCCGAATGGCAGAAATCGAGCATTTTACATTTTTTTTTAATTTATTTATTTTTTGACAGTTAGAATGGGATGGGGATGAGGGAATGAAATTTGGGGTTTGTAATATCCCGTTTCGCGTAGTGCATTGTGTTGGTATGTTGGCTCGAAGGACATGATTGGACTTGGATTCGTGCGGATGAATCATGCAGAGTTCTTTGCGATCGCGACACTTAATAAAATATGTTGCTAGTCTTTATTTCTCTATGCCATGAGTTTGTAAATGCTAAGTAAAAAAGAATAAAGATAAAAGTGAGTAGTATTATTGCTATTAACTTGCTAAATAGAAACATAGAATATTGAACTGTTGATATAGAATTGTGTAATATAGTGTTGTTGTTATGCTAACGTATGAAATATTGTATTGTTGTTACCAACATGTGGATTATTGTTCTATTGTTTTAGAGAGAATTTGTGAAGAAATGTTTGGAATTATGAGTCATTCAGATAGTACTTACTGGACTGAAAAGTAAGTAAATGTGAAAAATCTCCTGACTAAGAAGTAAGTAAATATGATAATCCCTGGAATAGGAAGAATGGAAGTGTGAGCGATCGCTCGAGGAATGTGGTGATAGCAAAGAGATGTGTTGCATAGTTTTTTTAGTTTCTGTACCATGTATATATTTTATAGTTAACAGTTCACGCATTCACATGATTATGAACTACTTATGCACAATATTTTGATTTCTTGAACGGTTGTCGGAGCACCGAAACTTTCAGCCTAGGAGGAATATTGGATAAATGTGCTGAATTACTAGCACATGGTATTGTGGGACTTTCATTGGGGCTAACAACCCAAACTGAAAGTGTGTGACACAATACGGGATGATTCAAAAACTTTTAAGGGGGCTCGTTACATGTCGCTAAAAGGGAGTCTTTTAACCAATAATAGTCCAAGATGGTGTATGTTCACCAGTGACCATCATATAATTAGACTACATGTTAATGTCAATCTGTTTGGAGGCCTATCTATCTGTTTGTAGGAATGTATTTACGACATACTTATATTTTATGAAGACTAACCACTACCAAAATAAGATGAATTAGCGACATTTTTAGCGACGTCGTTATTAAACCTCGCTAATTTTAAGGAATTTAGCGACTCCATAAATCAATGTCGCTATACGTTGCTGTTTGCGACGAATAGCGACCAGTAGCGACTATACTTGGGTTTTTTGAGAAAATAGTCGCTATATGTATTTTTAATGCCGTTAAACTTCGCTAATATAACAAAATGTTTGGCGACATAGTCTTGGACAATACTAATTTAATTAATTGGCGACATGTATAAATGTAGCCAAATGTCGCTAAAATTTTGTAATAGCGACGTTTAGCTACTTCAAAAATGACGCTAAATTTTTGGGCAATCAACGACGTTTAGCGACTATAAAGACGTTGCTATTAGCGACGTCGAAGTCAGATGTCGCTAATTTTCCCCATGTACTGTTCGGGTTTTGGTTTCCCCCTCACTCAATTTTTTTCCAAACTCGAAATTTCCACCCACCGCTCGTGACCTACCCCAACTGCCAGTGACCCCCACCGCCGTAACCCTTCTCCGACGATCCCTGGCCCTCCGTCGACTATCTCCGACGGTCGTGATCCTCCTCCGTCGATGATCGAATGTCATGATCCTCCCCCCACTGCCGTCACCCTCCGTCGGCCCTCTCTGACAGTCGACTGTTGTGACCATCCACACCCTCTCCGATCCCCCCCCACTGACGGCTTCCCCTCCTCGGTCAGGTAAACCCTAACCCTTCTCCTCTATGACCTATCACATTGACATGACGCACTTCTCTTCCCCTCTCTAACCCTAATTCTGGATTCCCCTCTCTAACCTGTCACATGATCGACATAACAGACACGCACACCAGGACATACCCCAGACACACACACCCGAACACCCCAAATGTCACCCTCACTTTTTCAAATAGGGATAATTTAGTAATTTGGCATAGTTATTTTATTTTAGAAATTATATTTAATTAAAGTACTATATATATTTATTTGTGCTAGTATTAATTATTTATTAGTTAGGGGCTAGCCTATTAGCTAGACTTGACCCATGTGAACCCAATTAGAATTGTCATGACAACTTGTGAGCCCAACATGGACCAAGCCCAATAGACTCATTTTCTCTAATTAGTTAGAAGGATTAGACTAATTGTATTAGTGTAAAAACTTTTCAAAATAGCCATCCTTAATTATTTATCATAATTAGCTAGAGAGGGGCAATTTAGAGTTTATGTTGTGACTTAGAGAGGAGGAAAAGGGGCCCGACCATATAGGTCTCTCCATTCTCTCTCTTTTTCATTTGCACACTCAATTCTAGATCCCCAATTGTGTTCTTCCCCAATTCATTCATCCCTCCATCAAATTTCTCTCAATTAATTCATATTCCTTCTCATTTTCATCACTCAAGGAGCATTGGAGTTTAGAATTTCAAGGAGCACTAGGAGGAGGAGCTTTGACAAGAAAATCGTGTCCGTGGAAATAATTCATTAGAAATCTATCTCCCAATTGGTATATGTCACGCCCCAGTCCCAAAATGCCGAGGGACTGGAGATGCGTGGCAATGGCCAGCAGTACGCACCGATGGATAACCCAATTTAATGGAACCATCAGGGCGTACTTAAGCTGTATAGAAGGTCTACTATAACAAATCATACTAATCTCATCCATAAAGATAAAGAAATAAACTGCATAATGAAATGGAAATAAGTAGCAACAACAGGTAAGTCGGAGAAATAATCCGACTTATGTCTGAATACACTGGCTCAACAGGCCAGGAACAAAAGAAATAAACATGAAATAAATACTGAGTACTGGAACAGGCACTCAGGAGAAGTCTTCGGCAGTCACCTCGTCTTCAGGGTTCGATTCTGCTCCAGCTATAGCTTCAGCTCCTGTCCCGTATACCTCGGGATACTGCTCCTCAGCTAAACCTGGGGACATAATCCATTCCAGGTCCTCAGTGGACATAGCAAGGCACAAAATAAAACAAGCCAAATAATAAGCAGTGTAATTAAATTTATTAAATCAGCAGGGTAAACTATGTAACCATCTATGTGATATGCAAATGAGAGCAACACTAGTACCCAGGCTGAGACCGCTACAAGCTCTGTGTCGGGGAGCCGGTAGCAGCAATAACACGTAAAGGGTCTAGCTCTGCTGGAGAGTCTACAACCTCACAATAATAGTAGATATATATATAGAACAGCCTGTAGCCTGTGTGTCTCTCTCCACCCAATGTAATCACGTAAGCCATGACCATAACGTCTCATGTCCATGTCAGCGGGATTATAACTAATGCAACAAGTCATACTGTCTATAAATAAAATAACTCTGTCAAGTCCTGTATCCTATACAGAATTACCACGAATATCTCAGGAGGATTCTGTCCATGATAGTGTCAAGTGTCCTGGGTTGTAGGATACTTGATAGGTCAAGTACAAAAGTAAGGGGATCGTAAATCCATCTCTAAATGACGAACCCAACACCGCGTACGGTGTTGGCACCCGACTATGATCGGACACTAGGTACGTCACGCGTTTCCTAGGTTAAGCAGTTTAAATAAATTTATATGAATTTACACAAGACATCCAACAAAGTATTATTACAGGAATTATGAAAATAAAGACTGCAAGTTTGGCAAGGTGCACTTGCCTGATGTTTGGATTCCACTAAGGTCCTGGTTTCGAAAATTTCCAGAGATGTCTTCGAAAGCTGAAATAAACAGTACCATCATGCTCAGAAGGTGTCAAATAGCTAGGAACGCCTGTCCTTGGGTCCAATTTGGAGACAAGGACAAAAACGACAATTTCGGGTCAAAACGGGGTCCACCGGTGGGCCCGGTTTGTACCAAAAAACGTGTCAGGGTCAACGGTCTCTAAATTCACCAAACTTAGTGTCAACAGGTCAGGAACGCTGATACGAACCCAACGGAACTTTCAGATTTGAATTCCGATGAGCCGATCACGAAATCGCCCGTCGAGCGGGGCCTGTGGGGCCCACGACACGCGATTTCGTCAACGTTCTCAGAATTGACCCAAACTTGACCCACAGGACCAGCGTATCGCTATGAGTCCGATGGCGCAAGTTTCGTCTCGATCTGACGTGTGTGCACAAAGTTAGGGTAAATTGCAGAAAAGTTGAATACGGGGCGATGTCCGCGGATACGCGTTGATTCCGGTGTGCACGCACACCCGAATCAGCTTCCGCGAAATCTCACACGTCCGTATCAACGACGCGCACGTATCTGTGAAGACCGCACGCGACCAAGTCGTCCCGTTTGGCGGGGCGTACTCAGTTCCGGGGTGAAACAGGGTCTGGTTTTTTCTGTTTTTGGATCTCGGTGTGCGATCACCACAGGACGCGATGCCCCGAGCGGTTTGTCCGGACACCGAGAGGGTCATGCAGGCTACGCGTAGCAATTTACAGAATCAAAAACGGAGATACAGGGTGCAAGATACGAGTACCTGAACAAGGCCCTTCGAAATGGGGTTTCCGGTATCCGACACGCGAGTTCGTGTCCTGGACGCTGTGTCCACGCTGTGTCTGCGTGTCCAGCGGCGTGTCCGGCCTAGGGCTGGGGTCTGCTGAACCGCGGCTCTGGCCGAAGGTCGGCGAGGCTCGAGACTGCCGCGGTCGGCTCAGGCGTCTGGCCGGAGCTGCACGTCTCGAAGTCGTCGGTTCCCGGGCGGCTCAGCCGAACGGAGAGGGCAGCTGCTGGGGTAGGCGAAGGTCGACGAGGTGGGGACGGACCACTGGCTGGAGGGTGGCGAGTCTAGTGGTGCCGGCCGGCGAGGGGATGAGGGCAGCGGGGCTAGGGAAGGGAACGGCCGGAGTGGGGTTCCGGCGTTAGGGCTTGGATTTGGGGAGGTCGAGGAAGGAGGGAAGAGGAGTAGGGGTTTTTTAAAGAGCTCAGGCGGACGGTCGTGGCCGGGTTAGGCGCTCCGAGGGGGGGGTCATGGGTAGCTCCGGCGGAGGCGGCGGAATACCCGGCGGTGGCGCGGGCGACCCGGTCGCACAGCGGAGTGGGGAGAGGAGAAAGGGTGACGGGTCGGGTCGGGCGCGGATCCGGGTTGGGCGGACCCGCCCGACCCGCCAGGTTCAGCTTGTGGGCTGGGCTGGGTCACTGGGCTCGGCCCACTGGGCCGGGCCGGGCCCCTAATAATAAAAAAAACAATAATGAAAATAATAATAATAATAATAATAATAATAACTAATAATTAATTTAATTAGAAAAATAGTGTTTAGGCTTTTAAAAATAGGTCTGAGGCCCAATAAAATCCCAGAAAATTACCCTAAGTCCGGTTTTCTATTTTACACCATAAAATCATATTTTCATCACATTTTAATATTATTTATTAGCAATTAAAAATCCTACAATCACCACAGCACATATTGTAAATTCATGAAAATTGCAGAAAAATTTCCAAAATTGATTTTTTTAAAAAATCTGAAATTTTTGGGTGTTTACAATCTACCCCCCTTAAGAGGATTGCGTCCTCGCAATCGAAGGGTAAACTATAAAGGCACAATTTTACAGAATAAAAGAATGCTTAGTTTTTACCTGCATCTGCAAATAAGTGTGGATAACGCTGGCGCATGGTATCCTCTCGTTCCCAGGTCGATTCGCCAGGAGAGTGTTGTTTCCAAGCTACTCGAACCAGCCTGATTGTCTACCCTCGCAGTGTCTTCTCACTGGTGTCGAGTATACCCACTGGCTGCTCTTCGTATCTCAGGCTAGGTCCCACCGAAATCTCAGAATGATCAACTATATGACTTGGGTCCGTCACGTATCTCCTCAGTTGTGAGACGTGGAATACATCATGCACTCCCTCTAAGGATGGAGGTAATGCAAGACGGTAAGCCACTTCACCAATGCGCTCCAAGATATCAAATGGCCTAATGTACCTTGGGCTTAACTTGCTTCTGCTGCCAAATCTGATAGTACCTCTAGTGGGAGAGATCCTCAAAAATACATGCTCTCCTTCCTTGAACTCTAGGGGACGTCTGTGTGCATCTGTCCAATGCTTCTGTCTATCCTGGGCTGCACGGAGATGGTTCTGAATCTGTCTTACTTTCTCCACTGTCTCCGTTACCAACTCTGGACCCAGTATTTGACGTTTCGCCAACGTCACTCCAGCATATTGGTGATCTGCACTTCCTTCCGTACAACGCCTCGAAAGGTGCCATCTGAATGCTTGCCTGATAGCTGTTGTTGTAGGAGAACTCCACTAAGTGCAGATGATCTTTCCAAGATCCTCCAAAGTCCAGTATACATGATCGCAGCATATCTTCCAGGATCTGAATTGTGCGCTCTGATTGGCCATCTGTCTGGGGATGATAGGCAGTACTGAACTTGAGCCTGGTGCCGAGACTCTCTTGCATGCTTCGCCAGAAGTGAGATATAAATCTCGAGTCTCGATCTGATACAATACTAACCGGCACTCCATAAAATTTTACGATCTGTCGCATATACGTGTCGGCTAGTACTTCCGTGGATTGTCCGACTCTGAATGGCAAGAAGTGTGCGGACTTAGTGAGCCGATCCACGATGACCCATACTGCATCCTTTCCACTAGGGCTTCTTGGAAATCCAGTGACGAAGTCCATGGTAATATGCTCCCACTTCCATTCAGGGATGGGAAGTGGCTGCAACATACCTGCAGTCCTTTGGTGCTCGGCCTTCACCTGCTGGCAGACTAAGCATTTTGCCACAAATCGGGCAATCTTCCTTTTCATTCCATGCCACCAGTAATATTGTCTTAAGTCCCGGTATATCTTGGTTCCTCCTGGATGAACAGAGTATATGGAGCTATGCGCTTCCGTCATCAACTCCTGCCTTAATTCTCTATTTGGAACATATAGGCGATTTCCGCACCTTAATGTCCCGTCCTCGTGGATGCGAAGTCCCGTTTGCAGGCCTGCTTCGGTTCTCTCTTTCAGCCTTCGGAATCTGGCATCATTAGGCAAAGCTTCTTTGATTCTCTCCACCAGCGATAACTTCACTTCGAGGTTAGCCAGCAACCTATTTTGTCCAGGTAGAACAACCTCTATCTGAAGATCTTGCAAGTCTTGTAATAGCTGAGGCTGCTCCATTAAGAAATAAGCCGAGGGTTTTCTGCTAAGGGCGTCGGCTACAACATTTGCTTTCCCCGGGTGGTACTGCAGATCAATGTCAAAATCCACCATCAACTCAAGCCAACGCCTTTGCCTCATGTTGAGCTCCTTCTGAGTATAAACATACTTCAAGCTCTTATGATCAGTGAATATTTTGACCTTCTCTCCATACAGATAATGTCTCCAGATCTTCAATGCAAAAATCACTGCAGCTAGCTCCAGGTCGTGCGTTGGGTAATTATTCTCGTGGACCTTCAACTGCCTCGATGCATAAGCGATAACCTTGCTATGTTGCATCAAGACACAACCTAGTCCACTACCAGACGCATCACTATAAACAACAAAACCTCCTGATCCTGAGGGAAGAGTCAAGACTGGTGCTGTTGTTAGACGCCTCTTCAATTCTTCAAAGGCATTCTGGCATTCTTCCGTCCATATGAACTCCTGATCCTTCCGTGTCAGCTTAGTCATCGGCTCTGCGATCCTTGAAAAATTTTCTACGAACCGCCGGTAATACCCAGCCAGTCCAAAAAAACTTCTCACTTCTGCAACAGAGGTAGGGGTAGGCCAGGTTTCTATAGCAGTGACCTTCTCTGGGTCCATAGACAGTCCTTCACCCGAGATAATATGCCCTAAGAATGGCACCTTGTCCATACAGAACTCACATTTGCTGAGTTTGGCATACAGCTTCTCCCTTCTCAAAGTTTCCAGCACAATTCTGAGGTGTTCCTCGTGCTCTTCGTGGTTCTTGGAGTAGACTAGAATATCGTCAATGAATACCACCACGAACTTATCCAAGTACTGATGGAAGACTCCGTTCATCAAACTCATAAATACGGCGGGTGCGTTGGTTAAACCAAACGGCATTACTAGGAACTCATAATGTCCATACTTAGTTCTGAAGGCCGTCTTTGGGATATCTTCCTTCTTCACCCTAATCTGGTGATAACCGGATCTAAGGTCAATCTTTGAGAATACCCTAGCACCACTCAATTGGTCAAACAAGTCATCAATGCGTGGTAATGGGTACCGATTCTTAACAGTTACAGCATTAAGGGCTCTGTAATCAATGCACAACCGTACAGTTCCGTCCTTCTTGGGTACAAAAAGTATAGGTGCTCCCCAAGGTAAAATACTGGGCCGGATAAATCCTTTCCCCAGAAGGTCGTCAACTTGTGCTTTCAACTCCACTAACTCCTTAGGTGCTAGCCGATATACCGATGAAGTGGTAGGTTCAGCTCCTGGAGTTAGGTCTATTGTGAATTCTATCTCCCTATCAGGTGGTAAACCTGGAAGATCATCGGGAAATACGTCCATAAATTCTGTTATGACTCTTGGGTAACTTGAATCTTCTTCTACAGTCAATACCCTAAGAGTTGGCTGGACCCCTTGTTCTACAGCTCCTCTAAGAAATTCAAACTCAGGAAGGCTAGGGGGTCTAAATATCACTTTTCCAAGCCGGCAATCCAGTGTCGCATGGTACTGACTTAACCAGTCCATACCAAGTACAACATCGTAATCAGGCATAGAAAAGTTCAAGAATTGGGCTCGCATCTCTCGGCCACATACTACCACTGAACATGATCTACAAGTATCACTAACCGGGATAATTCCACCTCCCGTTAGAATTTTCTTCATCTTCGAGAGAGGTGCGGTAGCTATTCTATGTGTAGCTACGAAGCTAGCAGCAATAAATGAATGCGAGGCTCCAGAATCAAATAATGCTACAGCAGGAATTGAAGCTACTAATATGATACCTGCTATCACTTCGCCTGCAGTAGCTTCCTCAGTGACTGCTAGTGTATAAGCCTGACCTCGTCCCTGAGCGGGACCCCTTTGCTGACGAGCTTGCTGGAACATTGCTGCCTGAGGTGGTAGAGGTGGCCTGGCTCCTCCAGGCCCTGTCTGTGTTGCTCCCCCAGCTGGAAGAGCTGCAGGTGGAGCTGGCCGATTCGGAACTCCCTCCCGACGTTCCGAGCAGTCCTTTGAGAAGTGTTGTCCAGATCCGCAAACCAGACAGAGCCCCAGCTTGCGTCTACATTCTTTTTCAATATGTCCTACTTTGCCGCAGTAATGGCAAGTAGGCAGGTTCTTAGTTGCTGCTCTTGGAGGCGGGCTCTTCTGGGGCCGTTTAGCAGATTCCCCTGGTGATGACTTGGACGGTGCTGAGGAGAAGGGACGTTTCAGGCTTGATTCCCTCCGAGTAACGCGCTCTAGCCGACGTGCTGCAGCTAGGACGTCGGAGTAAGATGTGGGCGCGACCGATCCGATTAACTTCTGAAGCTCGAACCTGAGACCATCAAAGAACTTCTCCGCCTTCTCTTCTTCAGTAGGAATTAGGGAAGGGGCGAAGCGGCTCAGGCGAATGAATTCAGCGTTATATTCCTCCACCGTCATGTTGCCCTGGATTAGGCGGTTGAATCTGTCTTGGAGTTCTGACCGAGCCACAGCAGGGATGTACATTTCCTGGAAGAGTTTGGAGAACTCCTCCCAGGTAACCTGATCATGTCCGAGCCTTCTTTCTTCGGACAACCACCAATGATGCGCGTTGTCCGTCAGTTGCATCCTGACGTCCGTCATTCATTTTTCCTTTGGTAGTTCAGCGGCCTCCAACTGATGCTGCGTGTTCGTAAGTCATTCATGCACTTCAGTTGGTCCTTCCTTGCCCGAGAAGGTACGGGGCTTGAGTTGGCAAAAATCTGTAATAGATCCCGTCGTTGGCCGCCTATTTGGTGGATTTGCATGCTCCAATGCTGCGACTAGGCTGTTCCTTAGGTTCTCGGCCTCTCGGCGTTGGGTCTCCTGTTGAATCTGTTGTTGTGCCTGCATCATGGCGTAGAACATCTGGAACATTTGCTGGCCGTCCATTGCCTGTCCTGGGGGAAAGACAGGCATCGCAGGAGGGAACTGGGGAGGAGGCGGGATGTCATCACGCCTGAACCTGGAACTTGGCTGGCCAGTTTGATTGCTCTGAGAGGATTGTCCTCTGGTATCTGGCGTCGTTCCAGCTTCGCAGGTAACCCCCGCTTCAGGCGGTGTACCCAAGGGGGTCTCGTCACCACTTCTGGGATCCATTTCTCTGCATCAAAAGGAAACAATGAGAACGCACAGAGGAATCAAAACAGGATACAGTTCAAGCAATTTAATTGAATTCGACATAGAGTTCAAAAATGATTCAATCAATGGATGAGATCCTACAACTTATCCTATCTTATTGTAGGCCTGTTCGGTCCCTAAGTTGAAACTGAACAATTTAGTATTGGACCTGCATGGGCCACCACAAAAACTATGTCACGCCCCAGTCCCAAAATACCGAGGGACTGGAGATGCGTGGCAATGGCCAGCAGTACGCACCGATGGATAACCCAATTTAATGGAACCATCAGGGCGTACTTAAGATGTACAGAAGGTCTACTATAACAAATTATACTAATCTCATCCATAAAGATAAAGAAATAAAATGCATAATAAAATGGAAATAAGTAGCAACAACAGGTAAGTCGGAGAAACAATCCGACTTATGTCTGAATACACTGGCTCAACAGGCCAGGAACAAAAGAAATAAACATGAAATAAATACTGAGTACTGGAACAGGCACTCAGGAGAAGTCTTCGGCAGTCACCTCGTCTTCAGGGTTCGGTTCTGCTACAGCTATAGCTTCAGCTCCTGTCCCGTATACCTCGGGATACTGCTCCTCAGCTAAACCTGGGGACATAATCCATTCCAGGTCCTCAGTGGACATAACAAGGCACAAAATAAAATAAGCCAAATAATAAGCAGTACAATTAAATTGATTAAATCAGCAGGGTAAACTATGTAACCATCTATGTGATATGCAAATGAGAGCAACACTAGTACTCAGGCTGAGACCGCTACAAGCTCTGTGTCGGGGAGCCGGTAGTAGCAATAACACGTAAAGGGTCTAGCTCTGCTGGAGAGTCTACAATCTCACAATAATAGTAGATATATATATAGAACAGCCTGTAGCCTGTGTGTCTCTCCCCACCCAATGTAATCACGCAAGCCATGACCATAATGTCTCATGTCCATGTCAGCGGGATTATAACTAATGCAACAAGTCATACTGTCTATAAATAAAATAACTCTGTCAAGTCCTGTATCCTATACAGAATTACCACGAATATCTCTGGAGGATTCTGTCCATGATAGTGTCAAGTATCCTGGGTTGTAGGGTACTTGATAGGTCAAGTACAAAAGTAAGGGGATCGTAAATCCATCTCTAAATGACGAACCCAACACCGCGTACGGTGTTGGCACCCGACTATGATCGGACACTAGGTACGTCACGCGTTTCCTAGGTTAAGCAGTTTAAACAAGTTTATATGAATTTACACAAGACATCCAACAAAGTATTATTACAGGAATTATGAAAATAAAGACTGCAAGTTTGGCAAGGTGCACTTGCCTGATGTTTGGATTCCACTAAGGTCCTGGTTTCGAAAATTTCCAGAGATGTCTCCGAAAGCTGAAATAAACAGTACCATCATGCTTAGAAGGTATCAAATAGCTAGGAACGCCTGTCCTTGGGTCCAATTTGGAGACAAGGGCAAAAACGGTAATTTCGGGTCAAAACGGGGTCCACCGGTGGGCCCGCTTTGCACCGAAAAACGTGTCAGGGTCAACGGTCTCTAAATTCACCAAACTTAGTGTCAACAGGTCAGGAACGCTGATACGAACCCAACGGAACTTTCAGATTTGAATTCCGATGAGCCGATCACGAAATCGCCCGTCGAGCGGGGCCTGTGGGGCCCACGACACGCGATTTCGTCAACGTTCTCAGAATCGACCCAAACTTGACCCACAGGACCAGCGTATCGCTACGAGTCCGATGGCGCAAGTTTCGTCTCGATCTGACGTGTGTGCACGAAGTTAGGGTAAATTGCAGAAAAGTCGGATACGGGGCGATGTCCGCGGATACGCGTTGATTCCGGTGTGCACGCACACCCGAATCAGCTTCCGCAAAATCTCACACGTCCGTATCAACGACGCGCACGTATCTGTGAAGACCGCACGCGACCAAGTCGTCCCGTTTGGCGGGGCGTACTCAGTTCCGGGGTGAAACAGGGTCTGGTTTTTCCTGTTTTTGGATCGCGGTGTGCGATCACCACAGGACGCGATGCCCCGAGCGGTTTATCCGGGCACCGAGAGGGTCATGCAGGCTACGCGTAGCAATTTACAGAATCGAAAATGGAGATACAGGGTGCAAGTTACGAGTACCTGAACAAGGCCCTTCGAAATGGGGTTTTCGGTGTCCGACACTCGAGTTCGTGTCCTGGACGCTGTGTCCACGCTGTGTCTGCTTGTCCAGCGGCGTGTCCGGCCTAGGGCTGGGGTCTGCTGAACCGTGGCTCTGGCCGAAGGTCGGCGAGGCTCGAGACTGCCGCGGTCGGCTCAGGCGTCTGGCCGGAGCTGCACGTCTCGAAGTCGTCGGTTCCCGGGCAGCTCAGCCGAACGGAGAGGGCAGCTGCTTGGGTAGGCGAAGGTCGACGAGGTGGGGATGGACCACTGGCTGGAGGGTGGCGAGGCTAGTGGTGCTGGCCGGCTAGGGGATGAGGGCAGCGGGGCTAGGGAAGGGAACGGCCGGAGTGGGGTTCCGGCGTTAGGGCTTGGGTTTGGGGAGGTCGAGGGAGGAGGGAAGAGGAGTAGGGGGGTTTTTAAAGAGCTCAGGCGGACGGTCGTGACCGGGTTAGGCGCTCCGAGGGGGGGTCGTGGGTAGCTCCGACGGAGGCGGCGGAATACCCGGCGGTGGCGCGGGCGACCCGGTCGCACAGCGGAGTGGGGAGAGGAGAAAGGGTGACGGGTCGGGTCGGGCGCGGATCAGGGTTGGGCGGACCCGCCCGACCCTCCAGGTTCGGCTTGTGGGCTGGGCTGGGTCACTGGGCTCGGCCCACTGGGCCGGGCCGGGCCCCTAATAATAAAAAAAACAATAATGAAAATAATAATAATAATAATAATAATAACTAATAATTAATTTAATTAGAAAAATAGTGTTTAGGCTTTTAAAAATAGGTCTGAGGCCCAATAAAATCCCAGAAAATTACCCTAAGTCCGGTTTTCTATTTTACACCATAAAATTATATTTTCATCACATTTTAATATTATTTATTAGCAATTAAAAATTCTACAATCACCACAGCACATATTATAAATTCCTGAAAATTGCAGAAAAATTCCCAAAATTGATTTTTTTTAAAAAAATTGAAAATTTTGGGTGTTTACAGTATAGATCTGAATTTCCTTTTAATTTGAGTTCCAAATTATGTATTTGACCATTAGGAACCCTTCCATGGCATAGGGCTACATATAGGAAGAAGTTCTAGGGTCTTTGGTTGTGTATTATGATTTCTATATGGTGATTTATGTCCAAATAGAAAGAATTATGTGATTGACACATCAATTGTGTGTCATGAGACCAATTAGATCTAATTAGACTTAAATCGGGGTTGTGGGACTTGGTTTGTGTCCATAATTAGACACGAGTAGGCCGTATCATGATACGGTATGATATCGTATGATACGGAGCTCATTTTGGGTGTTTTGTATGAATTTTTTTCAATACCTATTGTAATTAGTTATAATAGATGTTATTATATGCCATTGATGTGTAAGGTTGATTAGTTGTGGTGAATTAGGATTTTAGCATCGCAATTGAGTATGTATCATAGTGTATCAAATATTACATGCCACATATTTGGTTTAATGTCTAGTATGTGTGATATATATATATATATATATATATATATATATATATATATATATATATATTTTCTAGCTATCTATGTATTGATGATTCATTTATGGGGATTTTGTGATATGGATGTGAGGGTTGTGACTGTGATCAGTAGGTAGTGTGTGCAGTGAGAATACCTGTGTATCAGAGTGTGCCTGTGACTGGGTGGTGTGTGCAAACATCTAGTAGCTATAGTAGTGCTCAAATAGGGATAAAATAGGTTCAACAAGTAAAAGGAAAGGTGGAACTAAGGGTATCAAGTGAACTAAGTATGGGACTGTGAGTGTATAGTGTTGAAAGGATGCATAGGTTCTTGGGGATGCTCCCCTTTGTAATAGCAAGTTGGAATGGAAGGGGTGTGTGCCAGTTATCAGGAAGCAATGGTAGAGGCTTGGGTTGTTGGCAGACTTAAGGAGGAATACTGCAACGTGCATACAGTGTGCACTGTCAGTTGTTATTAGAACTGGGAAGGATTACTTGCACACTGCTATGTGCAACTGTGTAGGCTTGTATCAGTGAAGTGAAGGGGGACTCGAGCACAAGATCTTGTGCTTGTGTAGTTGGGTAGAAGCACAATAGATGCCAAGAGGAGCACATGCAGTACACCTCAAGTGCACTGCAAGGAAACAGTAACATAAGGGACAACAATAGAAAGCATGTTAGGTGAAGCAAGTTCAAGTCAAAGGAAGAGTTGTTGTGTATTATATTTAGAGGGGTAAGGTAATGTGTGATGAGGAAGTAAACATGGCTCGGGTTTGGACTGATATTGGAGTATCAGTGTTAGAGGGAAAGAGTAGCAGTAGGACAGTAGGTGTCTGATACACTTGGGTACAGGGGTGTTGTGGGGATGAGTAGGCTTGTATTGCCCTGCAATGCAAGCCCTAACAATTAGAAGCAGTGCCAGTAGCATTAGCATACAGCAATAACAGTGCCTGTTGTGCACTTATTTGTGCATCACAACATATGTTAAAGCACTGCAACTAAGGGAGCAAGGAAGTGAATCAGTTATAGTTACTGATACAATTGTATCAGTAGACAGGTAAAGGTGCACATGTTATCAGAAGCTTGGGAAAATTAGGAGCTGGCAGCAGTGATTTAAGAGAGGGAATTGAATGTGCTAATACTAGAATTTGATAAGTGGCAGTGTACAAGTTAGTGTCATTAAGTAATAACTAATTGAAGGTGATTTATATGAGTTCAAGTACCAAGTATAAGGGGAGGCTAACTGTCAGTTGAAGGTGAGTATCATATCTGATACAAAGTGAGGTAATAGGCCAAATGCTATGTTCAGGTATTAGAAGGGTATCATGGAGGGTACCAAGCTAGGATGAGCTAGGTAACACTAATGTTAGGCTAGGTAATGTGATTATATGCTATGGGGGTAGTATGTATATAGCTAAGATATTGCTAGTATAGATATAACTCATAGTTATTTAGTGATATTAGCTAGTCTAGCTATTACCTTAAGATATTGACCTAGAAATCTAGATAACCCCTAGTATTGACCTAGAAAACATATGGTAGTGCATTCTAACTTATTTATCATTTCATAACACCATTTGACATGATATTTTCCTAAATAGGATTGTGTGACACCATCTTGGGCATCGAGATACACCTATTGCTCAGGACCAGAGGTGAGTATATCTCTCTGTTAGTTTTCAGTCATGATAGTGTATATATCACATGTTCTAAAACTATTTACTTATTTCTGACATAGTGGCTACACGGACTGGTACTATATGGATCCTGTCAGTAGATGTTATCCCCTTACCGTATTCAGCGGGTACTCCTTCACATGTATTTTATCATGTGTATCGGATATTGATTATCGCGTACTTCGTGTTCACATACTGCTCATGTTCAGTGTGCATATATTCGTGTTCGTAATGTGTCATAATTTGATCCATGATTATTGGTTGGGGACGTGAGAGTAGGAGTTGGTTATGTGATCAAGGCCAAGTGTATTCGTGTACATATCGATTACATATCACACGTATAATCGAGTTACCATATTGTATTCATATTCAACCCAAACCGATCATATAACGAACTAGTACTCTATGGCACATTAGCTAGTTTATCTATTTTTATCACTTGCAACTATTCATATTGTATGTTATTTACTTTCCAGTACATTACCTATTCATTCTAGTTTATTCTATTTTCTATTGCTAGTTATCTCGTATTCTTTCTATTATTTGTCATATATGCTATACCATGTACTTGGAACTGCTTTCAGATTTTGTACTTTGCTCCAATCCTGATTGGATATATTTTTCAGATGATTGTCTTGTGGATCAGTGTCCCACTTATTATGGGCCGCAAGACGGTGAGCCATTAGAGGATTCTCTTTTAGAACAGGAGGACCTAGTGCTAGTGACCGAGGAGGCCTAGATATATATTTTTGGACATTGTATCAGTCTCATTCTAGACTCATGGCATGTATATACTATTTTGGGAGTGGCTATGTCTAGACTTATAGATTTGGACTTGTGGATGTATTATGACTCTTATTTTCTCTCTTTTATTCCATATCATACTTTTATCCCCCTTTAGTTTTATATTGTGATTGAGTATTATTTATCATTATCATATACCATATTTTTTCTCCGTTTATAGTTGAGATGACATTGACAGGTACCATATATATATATATATATATATATATATATATATATATATATATATATATATATATATATTGTATAACATATTTAGATAGTATGGTTGACCCAGACAGCGTTCTACCGTCGATGGTGCGGCGTAGGCTGGACGTTGATCACTACTCGTACCCTTATTCCGGGTGCGGGTCGTGACATATTTTTAGTGGTGGCCCATGCAGGTCAGAATTGTAACAAGTGCGATATCATAGTAGTACTCTAAGTCTGAGATACTGCTACGAGCCTGCTTTAGGATATAGGATATAGGATAAGAGTATACTCAATGACAACTAGGGAACATTTCCAAATATCTGTTTTTCTATCCTTATCTATTTGAATGCTTGCTTTACTTTGAATAATTCTGTCCTTCTTTGATGATATCGTATCATCTCAGGAGCAGTGTCAGCGAGATTGGTCACTTCGTCGCCTTTGAGGGCAGCACCTGAAGACACTGCTCCAGCAGCTTCGGTTCAGAGGTCCGCTTCACCGATCTAGGTGGGAGTTTCTACATCAGCTTTCGGGGGTGCTCTACCTCCGATACAGAGGACAGTGCCGACAGTCTCAGAGAAGCTTCCACCTCCACCACCCGCAGTTGATCCAACGCATGTGTTTACTCTCTTTTAGCAGATGATGGAGGCACAACGGGCCCAGGCAAAGGCCCAACAACGCTAGTCAGAGGTTATGAGGCAGGGTATTAAGATTGCCTACCAGGTTGCACTCGCCGCAGTCGAGAGAGTTGTCTTGGTCCATCCACGGGTAGCTCCACCTTAGTTCACCCCGCAACAGCCGAGGCCGGGGACTATCATAGACTTCAAGAGGATGGGGCTGAAGGACTTTAAAGGCACCGAGGGGATTCATTATGCTGATGATTGGATCAAAGATATTGAGCGAAACCTGTGGTTGGCGCAGATACCTGATAGACTACAGGTAGAGACAATAAAGAGCATGATGTTTAAT
This sequence comes from Iris macrosiphon, assembly GCA_036927795.1. Classification (NCBI taxonomy): domain Eukaryota; kingdom Viridiplantae; phylum Streptophyta; class Magnoliopsida; order Asparagales; family Iridaceae; genus Iris; species Iris macrosiphon. Next base: position 109,301,775 of record JAYESA010000017.1, read on the forward strand.
ATCGCATTGACTTGGTTCAGGACGGACCCCAGGATCTCAGCGCCGGGACTTACTTGGAAAGCTTTTATGGAGCTTTTCAAGAAAAACTTTTTCCTACATGTGGCTCTGACATCTCTAGAGAGCCAGTTTCAGTATCTCGTCCAGGGGAGTATGACAGAGGACAAGTATGCGGAGAGTTTTATAGATTGGGCCCTTTCGTGGAGGGACAAAATCTTCGAGAAAAGGCCTGGAAGTTCAGAAAAGGTCTGAACAGGGAGATCAAATCCCATACTAGTGGATATCGCACCATTACATTTAAGGAGATCCTAGCACAGGCACAGCAGGCGAAGGATAATTTGGAGCTTGGCTCCAAGAGGATGAGGGATCCCTTAGGAGCTAGCAGTAGTGAAGGGCCAGCAAAGCAGCCTTACTTTCAGCAGCAGCATTAGAGATACTTCTAGCAACCGAGGCAGCAGTTCCCTGTACCATCTGGAGCGCCAGTGTAGCAGGCGTACTAGGTTCAGAGGCCAGCTATTCCTTGCCCATTCTAAAAAAAAGTCGGGACATGGATGTGATGCGTACAGGATAAGTTTGGGCCAGTGTTTGTTCTGCGGATCTGGAGACCACCAGTTGAGGGCTTGTCCTAGGGCTCCAGCTCGTCCAGCTCAGGGTGGGGCCCAGGCACAGAGAGCACCAGCGAGACCACCAGCGGGACAATAGAGAGGACCTTCATTGCCAACACAGCAGCAAAGGTTCGTACAGTAGCAGCAGCAGAGAGGTGCGCAGCAGGGCGAGCTTTTGCCTTGACCGTCGAGGAGGATAAGCCAGTTGGAGATATTATTTCAGGTTCAGTCTATCTTGATTCTTTTTTAGCTCGTGCTTTATTTGATTTTGGTGCTTCACATAGTTTTGTATCTGTATCTTTTGCCTTGAAGCACCATCTTGAGACTTAACCGTTGGCGAAGACTTGCAAGATCACGACCGGGGGTGACATTATCCCGGTCAGTGATGTTTGCAAGGATCAAAGAGCTTCTCTGGGAGGCCGATAGTTGAGCATGTGTCTACCCGCAATGCCACTTCTGAACTACGATATAGTACTCTGGATGTATTGGTTGAGTAGACACCATGCTAGTATCGATTGTCGTGGAGGCAGAGTTTTATTTCAGACACCAAGAGAGCTAGAGTTTGAGTTTGTCAGAGGAGCAATCGAGCATAACAAGGGAGACTTTTGTAGAGCTTTGGTGGAAGAGCAGGAACTGCCACATCCATAATTATAGAATATATGAACGTCTTTACGGAGGAGTTTCCAGGGTTTCCACCAGACCGAGATGTGGAGTTCTCTATAGACTTGGTGCCAGGTGTAGAGCCGATATCACAGCATATCTATAGGGTGAACAACAACAAATTGGCAGAGTTGAAGAAGTAGGTGATGAGTTATAGGACAATGATTTCATCCTCTCCAGTTCATTACCATGGGGTGCTACGGTATTATTTGTACCAAAGAAGGATGGGTCGATACGTATGTGTATCGACTACCGGGCTCTTAATAACCTCACTATCAAGAATAAATACCCGTTATCGCGGATTGATGATCTGTTTGATCAGTTGAGCTGAGCGAAGGCATTCTCCAAGATAGACTTGAGGTCGGGGTACCACCAGGTGAAAGTGAAGAAGGAAGATATTTTGAAGACAACTTTCAGGACTCGGTATAGGCAGTTTGAGTTCTTGGTGATGCCGTTTGGGTTGACCAATGCCCCGGCGGTATTCATGAACCTGATGAATAAGGTGTTTCATCAGTACCTAGATTAGTTTGTTGTGGTCTTCATTGATGATATATTGATATATTCGAAGACCCCGGAGGAGCATGAGAAACACTTGAGGATAGTTATGGAGACCCTCAGAAAAGAGAAGTTGTATGGAAAGCTTTCGAAGTGTGAGTTCTTCCTTGATAAGGTTGAATTCTTCGGGCATGTGATTACAGGAGACGGGATCTCAGTAGACCCGAAGAAGATATTAGTAGTTGAGTCATGGTCTACCCCGAGTTCAGTGGTAGATATCAGTAGCTTTCTTGGATTGGCAAGCTATTACCGGAGATTTGTTCAAGATTTCTCCAAGATTGCAGAGCCGATGACTAGGATGACCAGGAAGGACGTGGAGTTCGTCTGGACTCAGGAGTGTCCGACCGCTTTTAAGGAGCTGAAGAAGAGGTTGACTACAGCTCCAGTGTTGACGTTGCCATCGGGGACATAAGTATTTTCTATAAACAGTGATGCTTTGGGTAAGGGTTTGGAATGTGTGTTATAGCAGAACGGGAAGGTGATTGCCTATGCTTCTAGGTAATTATGCCTGCATGAGAAGATTACCCTACCTATGACTTGGAGTTGGCAGCAGTTGTCTTTGCTCTAAAGGTATGGAAACACTACTTGTACGAAGAGCGTATGGAGATCTTTACAGACCATAAGAGCTTGAAGTATGTGTTTACACATAAAGAGCTAAACATGAGGCAGAGGCGGTGGTTGCAGTTGATGAAGGACTTTGACATATCATTGCAGTACCATTAAAGGAAGGCCAACGTAGTCGCTGATGCCTTGAGCAGGTATCCAATGGCTATGTACTTGATGATGGACATACATTTATTGGCCCATCTTGATAGCTTGGCTATTGAGGTGCTAGTTCCTGGAGTTATGACACATATGTGGGGACTTCAGGTATAGTCAGAGTTGATGGACCGGATCAGAGCTGCACAGTTCGAGGATGAGTCTCTGAGGAGCATCAGAGCACAGGTCCGGATGAGATTGGCAGAGGACTTCAATATTGTAGAGGATGGATCATTGCGGTACGGTACCAGATTGTGTGTATCGAGTGGAGCGTTGCCCGAGGAGGTTCTTCGGGAGGCACATCGATCTCATTACCCTATCCATCCAGGTGCCAACAAAAAGTATAGAGACATGAGAGAGCATGTTTGGTGGTATGGTATGAAGCAGAAGGTGGCGAGCTTCGTATCCAGATGCTTGGTATGTCAGCAGGTAAAGGCGGAGAGACAAAGGCCAGGTGGACTACTTCAGCCTTTACCCATTCCAGAGAAGAAATATGAGCATGTGACAATGGATTTTTTTGGCCTTCTGCATTCTCTAGGAGGGAAAGACACAATTTGGGTCATCGTAGACAGGTTGACCAAATCGGTCCACTTCTTGTCATTTAAATTGGGTACATCTACGGAGAAGCTCGTGGAGATGTATGTGCGGTAAATAGTCATATTGTATGGAGTTCCTGTGAGCATAGTCTCGAATCGAGATAGTCATTTCATATCCCACTTCTGGTGGAGTTTGTAGGCTAGCATGAGCACCCAGCTCAAGTTTAGTACATCATATCACCCTCAGACCGACGGGCAGTCAGAGAGGACCATCCAGACTCTCGAGCATATGCTACGCACCTGTGTTTTGGATTTTGGAGGCTCTTGGGAGGATCACCTTCACTTGATACAGTTTGCTTATAACAACAACTACTAGGCCAGTATCGAGATGTCACCATTTGAGGTATTGTATGGATGGAGATGTCACACTCAATTATCTTGGGTTGATGTTGGTGAGAGAGAGCCTTATTGGGACCGAAGATGGTCGTGGATGCAGCTGAGAAGGTGAAGCTTATCAGGGATAGGCTTCGGGTGGCACAAGACAGACAGAGGCATTGGGCCGATAGCCACCGGAGACCTTTGGATTTTGAGGTATAGGTTGTTTGCATTATTTGTAATTGCTTATTTTTGATAGAGTCTAATGCTGTGTTTGTTCTAGGTGAGCGATCTGGTGTTCTTGAGGATTTCTCTGACACGGGGCACGATTCACTTTGGTGGAGGTGGAAACCTTAGTCCACGATACATCAGACCCTTCGGTATTCTTTAGAGGATCGGTGCAGTGGCCTACAGACTAGACTTGTCGCTTGTACAAGAGGGAGTGCACAATGTGTTCCACGTGTCGTAGCTGAGATGGTACATGGCAGACCCTAACCATGTATTGGATCACTCGAAGATCAAGGTGGGTCCGACTCTCATCTACCAAGAGCAGCCTGTGGAGATTCTGGATCGCTGGAAGAAGGTGTTGCGGAACCAGACGATTCCTTTGGTACGTGTTGCGTGGAGGCATCACTCTCCAGGAGAGTTTACCTGGGAGCAAGAGACCAAGATACGCGAGCGATATCCTTATCTGTTTGAGCCATGAGGTATAGTTCTTCTTGCTTGATATGATTATGTTTGTAGCTAGTTCTTCCTTAAATTTCGAGGACAAATTTTTTCTAAGGTGGGTAGGTTTGTCACCCTCACTTTTCCAAATAGGAATAATTTAGTAATTTTGCATGGTTATTTTATTTTAAGAAATTATATTTAATTAAAGTGCTATATATATATATATATTTATTTGTGTTTGTATTAATTATCTATTTGTTAGTGGGCTAGCCTATTAGCTAGACTTGACCCATGTGAACCCAATTAGAATTGTCATGACAACTTGTGAGCCCAACATGGACCAAGCCCAATAGCCCATTTTCACTAATTAATTAGGAGAATTAGACTAATTGCATTATTGTAGAAACTTTCCAAAATAGTCATCCTTAATTATTTTTTATAATTAGCTAGAGAGGGGCAATTTAGACTTTATGTTGTGACTTGGAGAGGAAAAAAAAAGGCCGGCCATATAGGTCTCTCCATTCTCTTTCTTCTTTATTTGCACAATCAATTCTAGATCTCCAATTGTATTTTTCCCCAATTTATTCATCCCTCCATTAAATCTCCCTCAATTTATTCACATTCTTTCTCATTCTCATCACTCAAGGAGCATTGGAGTTTAGAATTTCAAGGAGTACTAGGAGGAGGATCTATGACAAGAAGATCGTGTCTGAATCATGTCCGTAGGAACAATTCATTAGGAATCCATCTCCTAATAGGTATAGATATGAATTTTTTTCTAATTTGAGTTTTAAATCATGCATTTGACCATTAGGATCCCTTCTATGGCATAGGACTACCTATAGGAAGAAGTTCTAGGCTCTTTGGTTGTGTATTATGATTTCTATATGGTGATTTGTGTCCAAATAGGGGGAATTATAATATTGACACATCAATTGTGTGTCATGAGACTAATTAAATCTAATTAGACTTAGATCAGGGTTATGGGACGAGGTACGTGTCCATAATTGGACACGAGTAGGTCGTATCACGATACGGTTTGATATCGTGTGATACGGGGCTCATTTTGGGTATTTTGTATGAATTCTCTTCAATACCTATTATAATTAGTTATAATAGATGTTATTATATGTCATTGATGTGTAAGGATGATTAGTTGTGGTGAATTGGGTTTTTAGCATTACAATTGAGTATGTATCATAATGTAACAAATATTGCATGCCATATGTTTGGTTTAATGTCTAGTGTGTGTGTGTGTGTGTGTGTGTGTGTGTGTGTGTATTCTAGCTATCTATGTGTTGATGGTTCATTCATGGGGATTTTGTGATATGGATGTGAGGGTTGTGACTGTGATTAATGGGTAGTGTGTGCAGTAAGAATACCTGTGTATCAGAGTGTGCCTGTGACTGGGTGGTGTGTGCAAATATCTAGTAGCTGTTGCAGTGCTCAAATAGTGATAAAATAGGTTCAACAAGTAAAAAAAAAAGGTAGAACTAAGGGTACCAAGTGAACTAAGTATGGAACTGTGAGTGTATGGTGTTGAAAGGATATCTAGGTTCTTGGGGATGCTCCCCTCTGTAACAACAAGTTAGAATGGAAGGGGGTGTACCAATTATCAGGGAGCAATGGTAGAGGCTTGGGTTATTGGCAGACTTGAGGAGGAACACTGCAACAGTGCATATAGTGTGCACTGTCAGTTGTTATCAGAACTGGGAAGGATTACTTGCATACTGCTATGTGCAACTGTGTGGGCTTGCATCAGTGAAGTGAAGGGGGACTCGAGCACAAGATCTTATGCTTGTACAGTCGGGTAGAGGAACAACAGCTACCAAGAGGAGCACAGGCAGTGCACCTCAAGTGCTCTACAAGAAAACATTAACATAAGGGACAACAACAGCAAGCATGTTTGGTGAAGCAAGTTCAAGTCAAAAAAATAGTTGCTGTGCATTATATTTAGAGGGGTGAGGTAATGTGTGATGAGAAAGTAAACTGTCATGCCCCAGTCCCAAAATACGTAGGATTAGGACACGTAAGCATGCCAGCCGTATGTATATGGTAACTCCAATATATAGAAACCATAACACATACGTACGCTGTATTATGAATATCAAATCCACAAGTGGTAAATATATGTCACAAGTCATAGGACATAACTCTAAATCTCATCCACAGAAATTAATATAAATAATAACCAATATCTATGTAACTAAATCTCAATACGAGGTATCAAAGGATGATATTCGGATGGAAATAAATCCACTACCGAACTAGAATATAAAAGCAAACACAATATAAGTACAACATCTAACAATCACTGAGACTCAGAGAGAAGACCTCCTCGGAACATAAGCAACAAGTCCGAATCTGCGCTCTTGCGAATACTCATGAACATCTACACCTGGAAAGGGACCAGGTCCTCAGAGGGACATAACAAGATACATAGAAGCATGCCATAAAGTAAATACTGAATAAATAAAGGGGTGTGCTAATCATCTAAGTGAATACAATTTGAGGACAACTTTGTGCGTATGGGAAAGTGTAGGCTAGACATATGCTGACGTAATTCACCAATCGCCGGGACAGGCTAGATATATGCCACATATGCCCCCATAACAAGGGCACTCTGCAATATAAAAATGTCAAGCTCCGAGGAGCATGGTATCTGTATACATAATAACGTCTAACGTTCTCCAGAGTGTGGTATCTGCAAAACCACAAGTAATGTCCAACACTCTAAAGAACGTGGTATCTGCATAAATATATACGTCCGTATCACTCTGAAGAACGCGGTATATGTATAAAGGAGGTGGGTGTCCCATACGCCTACTACTCGTCCTCCCCACCCAATGCAAATGTATAAGTCGCGAACACGACGTGGATATCTCGTACTATAATGCAAGCCTCTATAGAAATAAACAACTAAGCTAAATACCGTCACACGTGCTGCTCACACCGATGGCCAGTCGAGTATGAAGCACGCGTCCCTACATGAACTCACTCTGTGACGTGCAATGATACGTGTCAAGGCCTGGGGAGTCATACCGATAGCTCTACAACTTTAGGTGGGTCCACTAGACACTAGGTCAGACACAGTCCTAATGTCAACACCTTCGCTGACTGCACCCGAGTCTTTCTCGGACGTGCACAGTTATATAATATAAAAACAATAAACATGCAACTAAAATAATAACCGAATTTAAACAGTACAACAAGGCAAGGTATACTTGCCTGGGTCCTTAAGCTGCGAGTGCCAATAATATGCTCCTGAAGTCTCGCAGGATGATCCAATGGTCCTATATATATAATATAGTAATACTATCAGTTACTACAATAGTACGAGCAAGACATACTACGTTGTAGTAACGAACTGACGCAGGGTCACAACTGTCCATCTAGCTGGATCACGTGTGCACGTAGCTAAAACGTACAAGTGTCATATCTTTGTTTACCGGGTATATGAAATACCAAAATACGTTACGACTAAGTGACGTATAACACAGAATTTTCAGCCCTAGTTATCAGGTTAGGGTGCACCAGGTCAATGTCTAAACTTTTAGGCCAATCACAGGGTTCACATTAAATAGTCATAAATTATTAAGAGGTAAGTTATTAGCATAAATACATATAATAAATATTAATACTTAAATACATATATACCTATATACTTAATTATGTAAATACATTATACATTATCCTTTATATATAATTGCATAATACACTTAGATATTATATATAAATACAATAATACATTAGTAAACATATATACATATATACATAAATACATATATAATTAGTATATTTATACATACATATATACATAATTACATAAATACGTATACACATATAATACAATACATATATTTACATATACATTTATATAATACAATACGTATACAATGAGGTAGGGGTATACCTCACTGTGTCGTGTCCGGGGGGGGGGGTATCCGCCATACGAGAGGGTCGTCGCCGACGAGGGGGCGGAGCTCCGGCCACAGCAGCAGTAGCAGCAGCTCGGTTGCAGCAGGCACTGACAGCAGTTGCAGCAGCTGCAGCGGCTCCGACGGCGGGTTGCTGGAGGTGGGGGACGGCCGGGGTGAGGTGGTCATGGTGGTGGTGGTGCGGGTGGTGGTGATGATGGAGTTGGTGATGGTGATGATGGTGTTGCTGATGGTGATGCGGAGGAGGATCGGTAGAGGGTGGCCGAAGGTTGGCTCGGCCACGGGGTGGAGGTAGACACGGTGCTGGAGGAGAGGTGCGGGTGGTCGAGGCCGGTCGGGGGAAGGAGGTCGGTGATGGCGGTGGTGAGGTATAGAAGAGGAGAGGTGCGGGGGTCTGTACTGGTGATGGAGACCGGAGGAGAGGAGACGAGCGGGGATGTCAGGTGGCCGGCTCGAGGCCGTGGATCGATGGGCTCGATCGTGGAGATGATCGTAGTTGGCGAAGGAGGAGGTGGTCGTGGCGGCGGGAAGGCTTCGAGGGGGAGGCTGCAGTAGCTCGCCGGGGGAGGGGCTTAGGTCGGGGAAGGAGCAGTTGAGGGAGGGGTCTTTGCCGTGGCCGAGCGGCGGAGACAGCAGCTGGTGGTGGCAGCAGTGGGTGCCTGGGAGGAGGGAGGTCGGAGGGGGTCATGCTGGTGGTGGCTGTGTTGCACGAAGGTGGTGGCAGTTGGCTGAGGGAGGTGGCCGGGGGAGATGGGGCAGCCGGTCGGGTTAGGTGAGGGAGGTGTTGGTGAAGTGTAGGGTTAGGTTTTGGTTTAGAAGAAGGATGGTGATGGTGATGTAAATAAAATAATGAAGGATGATGGTTTTGCATGAGGGAAAGATGACTACCTAGGGATTAGGGCCGGCCTATGTTCTTCATGATGGGGTTGACATTGGGAAGGGGTTTGGATGAGATTATATATATACATATATAGGAGTGTGGGTGGTTAGGATGTTGCTCCATTTAAATGGAGGGTCAAGATCAAACATGAAGGGAGTGCACAAACCAAAGGGGGAAGAGTGGACCGGTCAATAAGGGAGGGGTTGTGTTTCTTCATGGGTCATAACCAATAGGATGGTGACACATCATTGCATTTTTGCATAAAAGTCATCAACAATTGAAAAATTGCACATAAAGTGGGTTTTTGGATTGGATGGGGAAAAATACCAAGTTTGGTGTGATGTATTGGCTAAAAAGGGTGTGTGGTGTTTAGTATGAGACTTGAGGGTGTGAATAGGGGTTTGGTTTGGTGTTGGGTCTAATTTTGGGTCAAGTTGGGTCCTTACATCAATTTAATTAAAATTAGTGTAAAGAGTGTTCTAAAATTAATTGGAAGTACATGGGATTAAAATTAGATGGGACACAAGTGTCATGGACGTAGAGGGCTCAGAATAGAATATTACCATAAATTGGGTTGCACAAAACGGGTCAAGATTGTGTCTCTAATTTTGATTGAAACGCACAACGATGCAAAGTTAAATTTTATTGAATTTGAGAACGGACGTTTGTAACGAATATTGTGCGACTAAAATGAAGCACAAGGAAGAGTAGTTATGAGTTACACAAGGGTCAGAATGGTAGGCTGACATGTCTAGGAAAAGTGTATGGAATTTGTAGGAAGGCAATGGCTAGTGTAGTGATCCATTTATCGAAGCAACGGTAAGGTGTACTAAGTAATATAAATATTGTAAAATTAATTAAAACACAGTGTTCTATTTCTATTTGGATTCAAACTAGCCATAGTCTCTCTATCTAAGCCAAGTAGGCCTAATTTTGGTCGAGGAGATTTACAATCTACCATACTTAAAACAATTTTGTCCTCAAAATTAAAATAAGGCATAATTTGTTAATTCCTTCACATTCGCATATAAGGCAAGTCAATCGCAATCTCTTCCAAAAATTTAAAACCTATTCAATCCATCGCAATCACTTTCAAATTAAATTAACCATTGTTTAAATCAAAATTTAATACATCGTACTATCTTCGCAATTTTTAAATAATCCACATCCAAATCTAATTCAAATCTATATGACATCCCACATCAAAATTTATATCGCAATCTCCAACTATCATAATCTTCTCTAGACTTAGAACAATAAACAATTCTAATCAAATCCTATTCCTATTCTCTACTTAAGAATTTTGTACTCTTCAAATTTAAACTCAATTTCCGTCCTCAATATTTCGAATAGGTGATCCAACAATCAAAAGTTAACTTTTAATTTAAAGCCTCAAATTATAAAATTTTAAATCTAATTCACCAATTGTTCAAGTCTAGGTTTCTATATTTATCCTCAAAGTTTAATTCGATGATTCAATCTTCAGTATTCAAAATTTAAATCCTGTGCTCAAATTTAAATATTTGGTCCGAAATATCAAGATTTCAAAAATTTATTAAATACTCCTCCTCTAACTCCTTCTTCTAAAATTCTCCACATTTAAAATGACTTGATCTCTCAATCTAATCTTACTTGATCACAATCTAAAAGAAATTCCTCTCAAGTTGACAGTGCAACTTCTACCCAACTTAGAATTTATCCATCTATCACATAGGCTATACATTTAAGAAAGATATTCCTCAAATTATTTAATCATGTTATTAGATCCTCAAAACTTTAACATCAACTATATCACATATGATACGCCCTTAATTATAAAAGATAGTCACCAAGTAATGTGATTGGCCTATGGGGTATATCTAGTACTCTCTGTGTATCAAACTTATACTAAGCACGAAGTTTCGTCTTTCCGAAATAAGGGAAGACGGAAAACAATAATAAAGAGTTCATGGGGGAGGTAATAGAATAGAAGTATGGGAATCAAGGCGTTTAAAGAATTCAAATGGAAATTGTCAAGGCAGTTGTGGGTTAAAATCCTATTTGGTAAATTCTTATTCACATGCTCATATCAGTACAGTTATGTAACCAATCTGATATGCTCAGGCATGTTTAGAGGGCAAGTACATTCGTCTAAGAAGCTAAGTCAATTTTATCTCAATCCACATAAGGAGTCATGCGAAGAGCGAACCAAGTGTACTAAGATTGTCCAGACCGTAATACATTAATTCTTATTAGACAATTGTATCATTATGTGGTTGATCAGGCCCCAATAACACATATATCGTGAAGAAGCTCGATAAAAGAATAAGCTAGCAAAACTAGGCTATAATAGCGGCATAAGTCAAGGTCTACCATCGTTACGTCTACCATGTGACGCGGGATTGCTATACCCTGAAGCAGTACATCCAGCGTCTGTTCGACACCAAGGCCCTCACCTTGGATTTCGATGATAAGACAATTGCCGCAAACATAGTATCTCTCCACTTCGGCAACTTTCCGGCGATAGAAGCCCAAGACGGAGAGATCCCAATTCCCTGAGCAACGATGGAGGTCGTCAATCTTCTGCTAGTTCGTTACCAAACAGCCGAGCTGATACCTCTCCCCATGCCGCGTGGAGAGGTCATGTGGGTTCATCCCGATCTTGCCCCAGGATTGATGCAGCAGACAACACCTTCTGCCACCAAGTCCAGGGTCAAGAAGTCCTAATCCTGCTACACGGTTTCTATCCAATCCGAATAAGCTATAACAGGAACAACAAGGTCAGGCCTAGCATACCAACGAGAGTATGACATACCTGGCAATGGTGCACTCCCAATTGTCGTACCTGCAACATCTTATCCGGGTCTATTCCAGTCTTCAGCAGCGGATAAGTCCAAGCAGAAAGAAACTCGCATCAACAAACCGCTGCACAAAGATTCAGCTCAAGGGATAGAAAAGCCCTACAACTTCGACATCTTGGTCCAACTCGCCAACACTCTAGCAAAGTTGTCTCTATTCGAGCTTCTTCGACTCTCCAAAGACACCCGGGTTGCTCTTAGTGAGGCATTACAAAATATAAAACCCCTAATCCTAAAAATTGTATTTACCCTTTTAATTAATTATTAATTGAATTGTGGTAATTATGAGCTAATTTGGAGAAATATATTTTATTTTATTTTTATTTTAGGTGTTTGTGCATTTAGGAGATTTTTGGAGCAATTATAAATTTTTGCTAATTTATTCCATGTAGGAGACCTATTGGACAGTTGGTAGATTAATTGTACGCTCTAAAATAAATTTTTAGAGTTTATATATATATATATATATATATATATATATATATATATATATATATATATATATAATGCTTAGTAATTAAAAAGAATTAGAAAATAAAAGAATAAGAAAAAGAAAGCAAAGAAAAAGAAAGAAAAGAAAAAGAAATGGATTCTTATTAGATTCAAACCCGCAACCCACTATATCCTACTAAGACCCTAACACATTAACATTAAAACCCAAAACACCCATCCTAACCCGGCCTACCCGCTAGTAAAGCAAAAGCAAGCAGCAGCAACATGCTTAGTATTTCTACCCGCGAAGCCCAGCGCCCCCTTCCCCTTACATATATCCGCTCCTCTCGAAAACCCTAACCCTAGTCAATTCTCTCATCTCCTTCCCCTCGATGTCAACCCAGCGCCGCCATATGACCTGACCGCCGGTCGCCTCCAACCGCCCGCCTTGCCCGCCGACGTCCGCGACCACTCCGCGACCACACGCTACAGTTTTAAACAACAACTTACCTGTGTTCCAGCTTCGTTTTCCGTCATCTCGCTCAACCAAACTCGACCCCGTCTTCACCGGTACGTTCACCACTTAACCCCCTTCAATATCTGAATGATAGTTGACCTCGAACATCGCGTAACCCTAGGCGAAAACAACGTCCAAGATGACGGAAAAAGATAACTTTTGGGTATCGCAGAAAACTGCGGTAACTACCTATGTTCCCGGATTCGTATCTCCCACCACAGAGATCCGAATTCGATGCTTCTTTTTGGTATGCGGAGACCACTTGACCTAGTTTAATTTCTGTTAATTATATTAAATTATTAACTGCTGTATGTAGAATTAAATTCGTTGGAAAACCCCGAAAATCCACTTTTTCCAAATCTTCAAAAATTGTGAAACGGAGCGCCCCCCGCCAAACGGGACCGTCCCGCCGTGTACCAAGTGTACCAAAAGGTGCACGCAGCATACCCGAATGTGTGAGATTTCGCAAAATTGATTTGAATGCGTGTGCGCGTCAGAATCAGCCCGTATCCGCAGCAAATCTCCCGTGTCGTAACTTTTGCAAAAGTCCTGCGCACTTTGTGCACGCTTGCCAGATTACGACGAAACTTATGTCACTGGACACTTGGTATCTCGCTGGTCATGTGACCCAATTTTTACGCAATTTTAAGATAATTGACCAAGTCGCCAATTGGCGGGCCCCACGGTTGACTTTTTGGGCAAAATTATGTTCGGCTCACCGGAATCCACATTTGGATATACCGTTGAGTTCGTGCTGACATTTAGAGTTTGTTTGACCTATAATTTATCCTATTTAGAGACCTTTATCCTTGGCACGCTTTTCGGTGCAAAGTGGCCCACCGGTGGACCCCATTTTGATCCTAAATTATTGTTTTGCCCCTGTGTCCAAATTGGACGAAAGGAAAGTGCTTTCTAGCTATTTTGCTTATTCTGGAAATATTGGTGATGTCTATTTCAGCATCCGAAGATATTTGTTACGAGGTCATAGCTTTTGATCATGTGTGTTGGACATCTGTACATTACAGTTTGCAGCTCTCTTGCCAAGTATGTATACCTTACCATTGTACTGTTATTCATATTCCATATATTGCATGCATCTTTATTTTCTGTCTTTAGTTCATATATTTTAACTGTTATATAAAATACGTGCGACGGTGTCGTCGCGATATATTTTTATTTATGTATTTGCATTGACCATGTTTATGAGACTGCCTCATTATCATGTAGCATTATTAGGTTTCATTGGCCATGATACAGTTGTTACACAAGTATGAGTCTTATATAGAGATCACGGACTGCGTGACAGGTCTGGCCTCCTGTACGTATGGGCTGTGCGTTAGGGATGACTGCTGATAAAAACTTTGTATGCTTGAAGACTTAGCAGTTATTAGAGGTCTATGGACATAGCCTATTATAGTACGGTGGTCCAATCCTTGTCCTTGTTCGGTTGCAGGATTGGTCTAGGGTACTAAAGATAGGCTATGAACCAAATTGTGTCATGGATGTGACATGCTTAGAGCATGGGGTGGGAATAACAACAAGTAAGGCATTTGGGCTCCTTTGCACTTTTTCTTTGTAACCCGTACACTCCGTCGGAGATGCGCGGTCATAATGACCACTATATATTATATATTATCAGGCGGCCTCTGCCGTTCAAAAGATGACATGCTTTGTAGGCCCCTGGATCTCCAAGAGAACCATGCCAATCCTATTTTTAGCGAGATAGCCCATTTGTTGGAAAGTTGTTCTCAAACTGCATTAACTTAGACGGTTAGACGACCCATTAGATATTTATTTCAGTACTTTATTGGCATACTTTTATGTATCTTGTTATGTCCCTCTGAGGACTGGCCCTTCCAGGTGTCGCTGTTCTTGAGTATTCGCAGGAGCGCAGATTCGGATGGTTACATATGTTCGAGGATGTCTTCTCGTCGAGCCCCGTGGACATTAGTTGGTATTCTTATATTGTGTTTATTGTGTTATACTTTTATATTATAGTTGGTAGTAGATTTGTTTCCATCCAACTATCATCCTTAGATACTTCTTATTGAGATATAGTTTCATAGATATTGGTTATTTATCTATTTATGATTTTCTGTGGATGAGATTTAGATTATACCATGTGACTTGTGACATATGTTTATACCACTTATGGATTTGATATTCATATTACAACGCACGTATAGGTTTTGGTTTCCATATATTGGAGTTGCCATATCCATACGGCTGGCATGCTTACGTGTCCTAGTCCTACGTATTTTTGGGACTGGGGCGTGACATGTTTTTAGTGGTGGCCCATGCAGGTCGAGAGCATATTGTCTCAGTTACGTTACTGTACCGAGCAAGCCTGCACATAGGACTAAAGTATAGGATCTTATCAATAATTGACTATGATTCGCATTTCTTCTAATATATTCTATTTGAATAATTGCATCATGTTTGATTCATGTGCTTCCTTAATATTTCCTAGATTATAGCCCTCTCCTAGAATATAAAAGTCCCTGTTGTTAGATAATAAGTAGGGTAACCTTCCTATTAAGAGTACAACTAGAGTGCTAACACACCACTAAGTTTAGAATATCTAGTGAAACCTAGAATTCCTTATCTATAGATTGGTTTACCATTACCCCTTGATGTATTATGAAGACTAGAGAGTAGTATAGACACTACTAGAGTTAGTTAAAAGTTTTACCATAATGTTTGACCTTAGTATTGATGAACCAATAGAAAACCAAAATTGAATATTAGGACTGAACCTAACCTTCATAGTTAGATAGTAGTGGAGAACTATAAATTTAGATTCTTGTCTTGAGATTAGCAGGCAGTACCTTAGAAAGCTAAGAGAAATACATAGAATATTTTCTTGATTATACCCCAAATACAGAGATTAGCGTAGCATCTTTCCTTAGGAAACCATGACATTATCAATAGCCTCTCTATTTTATTTCATGGCTAGTTCCTCTGAACCCTTAGCTATCGCTAATTGTGCGACGACTAAACTTACGTTCTTTTTTTCTTCATCTTTCAACTCGTGCCACCTGACACTTCTGATTGAAGACCGAGTGATTTTATTCTATGTTAGGATATATAGTTTGCTAAGGTTATAGTTGTAATATTGAATTTTGTATTTCTGTGCTTGGTAGTTAGAACTTGATAGTTGAGTATTCATTTAGATTATAATTTATGGTTACACCTTAGTTTTAAATCACGTAATTGAACCCGTATCTCCATATAAGTTATATCTCCTTTTCCCTTGAGGCTAGTAACTTTTTTATTCTTACTAGTGATACTTGTTCTATACGCACAATGATTAAGACTTAAGATGACCATTACCTATATAATACAATAGGAGACCCTAATAAATACCAAGATCTTTTCCTCGTGTACCCTAATAAGAGTTTCTACTTTATTTGCAAGTGCAAGGTTAATTTGTGGAACCCCCTCAAGGCGATTACAGTATTAGTTTATTGTTTTAAGATGGGTAGTATACCTCACAACATAGTATCACAGAGTCTTTTGACCTATTATTGAAGTGTAACTGATGACATTACATGTATGCTAGCATAAGACGATAGTGTTTATTTAGACTGTAGAACTTAGAGGCTATACCCCTACTTTGTCGACTATCGACTTAGATAAGGAATTAGTATGACAACTGTAGAGATTATAGAGTCTTATCTTTTGTGAACTTGAATTGTTATGTACCTTCTTTCATCATAATCCAGCGTATTTATATATGCTGTACTACCTTGACTTATGCTGCTATTATAGCCTAGTTTTTGCAAGCTTATTCTTTATCGAGCTTGTTCATAACATATGTATTATTGGGGGCCCCACAATAATATATTTCAAAATCAGTGTATTATGGTCTGATCAACCATAGTGCGCTTGATTCGTCCTTCGCAATAATGCTTTACGTGGATTGAGACATATAGTTGACTAGTAGACACATGTACTTGCCCTCAAGATATGTCTGAGCGGAGCGTATCAGTTACATAACTATACTGACTTGCGCATGTGAATAAAAATTTCCAAACTAGGATTTCAATCCACAACTGCCTTGATAATTCCCTTTTGAATTCTCTAATCGCCTTGATCTCCATACTTCTATTCTAGTACCTTTCCTTGAGCTCTTTATCATTGTTTTTCATCTTCCCTTATTTCGAAAAGATGAAACCTCATGCTTGGTATAAGTTTGATATACAGATAGTACTAGATATACCCATAGACCAATCGCATTATTTGGTGACTATCTTTTATAATTGATTAAGAGCATTTCATATATGATATAATTGGTGTTAAAAGTCTTAAAGATTGAATGACATGATTAAATGATTTGAGGAATAGTTTTTTTAGATGTATAGCCTTATATGATAGATGGATAAATTCTAAGTTGGGTAGAAGTCGCATTGTTAATTTAAGGTTAAATTCTTTTAGATTGTGATCGAGTAAGATTAAATTGGGAGAGGTTCAAGCCATTTTAATTTTAAGAATTTTTAGAAGAATGACTAAGATGATAAGGATTAATGAATTTTGAAATCTTGATATTGAGGACCAAAATATTTATACTTAAGTACATGATTTAAATTTTTGAATATTGAAGGTAAAATCATCAATTTGAATTTTGAGGATAAATATAGAATTTCAGACTTGAACATTGGTGGATTGAATTTAAATTTTTTAAAATTTGATGATTTGAATTAAGAGTTAAAATTTGATTGTTGGATTACGTATTTGAAATTTTGATGATGTGAATTAAATTTAAAAATTTGAAGAATACAAAAATTTATAAGTGAAAATAGGAATAATATTGGACTAGAATTAATTTCTAGCGGAGATTATGATAGTGGGAGGTCGTGATGTAAAATTTATATGCATAATTAATTCTTGAAGATGTTATATGAAATTAATTTAAATTTGGATATTGATAATCTAGTGAGAAGAGATTATAATAGGTTGAATTTTGATTAAACAGTGGTTACCTTAAAATTTTAAAGTGATTGCGATGGATTAGAATATATTTTAAATTTTGGAAGAGATTGTGATTGACTTGCCTTATATGCGATTGTGAAGGATTTAACAAATTATGCCTTATTTAATTTTGAAGATGAAATTATTTTAAGTTTACTGGATTGTGAACCCCCTAACCTAAAATCAGACCTACTTGGCTTAGATAGTGAGACTAAGGCTAGTTTGAATCCAATTAGAAATAGAACACGGTATTTTATTTAGTTTTACAACATGGTATCACTTAGCGCACCTTACCGTTGCTTCGATAATTGGAGCACTACACTAGCCATTGTCTTTCTACAAATTTTACACCCTTATCCTAGACGTGCCCATCTTCCATTCTAACCTTTGTGCAACTTATAATTATGCCCTCTTGTGCTACATTTTAGTCGCACAACATTCGTCGCAAACGTTATTTCTTAATTCTAAATAATTCTAACTTGTATCCTTGTGCGTTCCAATCGAAATTGGAGACACAATCTTGACCCATTTTGTACGACCCAAATTTTGATAATATTCTATCCGGAGCCCTCTATGTCCATGATACTTGTGTTCCACCTAATTTTAGCTCCATGTACTTCTAATTAATTCCAGAATATCTTGCACATTAATTTTAATTAATTTAACCCAATTTTCATCCTTGTGCAAAATTTTCAATTGTTGGACGCTTTTATGCAAAAGTGCATTAAGGTGTCCACACCATTGGATATGACACTTGGAGAAACCTATTTTTCGTTCATGTGATTTTTTCATAAATTTTTGAAATGTGCTACGCGCAATATCGCCCACTCATTTAAACCAAGCCTTGCATTTTATCATGCAAATTATAGCCCCCAAACATCCCCATGTCAATTGGACTTAGTTTTAATTTCGAGGACAAATTTTTTATAAGTTGGGTAGAATATAAAACCCCTAATCCTAAAAATCTTATTTACCCTTTTAATTAATTATTAAATAAATTGTGGTAATTATGAGCTAATTAGGATAAATAGATTTTATTTTATTTTTATTTTAGGTGTTTGTGCATTTAGGAGATTTTTGGAGCAATTATAATTTTTTGCTAATTTATTCCATGTAGGAGACCTATTGGACAGTTGGTAGATTAATTGTATGCTCTAAAATAAATTTCTAGAGTTTATATATATATATATATATATATATATATATATATATATATATATATATATATATATATATATATATATATATATAATGCTTAGTAATTAAAAAGAATTAAAAAATAAAAGAATAAGAAAAAGAAAGCAAAGAAAAAGAAAGAAAAGAAAAAGAAATGGATTCTTATTGGATTCAAACCCGCAACCCACTATATCCTACTAAGACCCTAACCCATTAACATTAAAACCCAAAACACTCATCATAACCCGGCCTATCCGCTAGCAAAGCAAAAGCAAGCAGCAGCAACATGCTTAGTATTTCTACCCGCGAAGCCCAGCGCCCCCTTCCCCTTATCCGCTCCTCTCGAAAACCCTAACCCTATATCAATTCTCTCATCTCCTTCCCCTCGACGTCAACCCAGCGCCGCCATCTGACCTGACCGCCGGACGCCTCCAGCCGCCTGCCGTGCCCGTCGACGTCCGCGACCACTCCGCGACCGCGCGATGCAGTTTTAAACAGCAACTTACCTGTGTTCCAGCGTCGTTTCCAGTCACCTCGCTCAACCAAACTCGTCCCCGTCTTCACCGGTACGTTCACACTTAACCCTCTTCAATATCTGTATGATAGTTTACCTCGAACAGCGCATAACCCTAGGCAAAAATAGCGTCCAAGATGACGGAAAAAGACAACTTTTTGGTATCGCAAAAAACTACGGTAACTACCTATGTTCCCGGATTCGTATCTCCCTCCACAGAGATCCGAATTCGATGCTTCTTTTTGGTATGCGGAGATCACTTGACCTAGTTTAATTTTTGTTAATTACATTAAATTATTAACTGCTGTATGTAGAATTAAATTCGTTGGAAAACTCAGAAAATCTACTTTTTCCAAATCTCCAAAAATTACGAAACGGAGCGCGTCCCGCCAAACGGGATCTCTCCGCCGTGTACCAAGTGTACCAAAAGGTGCGCACAGCGTATCTGGATGTATGAGATTTCACGGAAACTGATTTGGACGGGTGTGCGCGTCAGAATCAGCCCGTATCCGCAGCAAATTTTCTATGTCATAATTTTTGTAAAAGTCCTGCGCATTTTGTGCACACTCGTCAGATTGCGACGAAACTTACGCCACTGGACTCGTGGTATCGCGCTGGTCCTGTGACCCAATTTTCACGCAATTCTGAGATAGTTGACAAAGTCGCCAATTGGTGGGCCCTACAGTTGACTTTTTGGGCGAAATTGTGTTCGGCTCACCGGAATCCATCTTTGGATATACCATTGAGTTCGTACTGACATTTAGAGTTTGTTTGACCTATAATTTGTCCCATTTAGAGACCTTTACCCTTGGCACGCTTTTCGGTGCAAAGTGGCCCACCAGTGGACCCCACTTTGACCTAAAATTACCGTTTTGCCCCTGTGTCCAAATTGGACGAAAGGGAAGTGCTTTCTAGCTATTTCACTTATTCTGGGAACATTGGTGATGTCTATTTTAGCATCCGGAGATATTTGTTCTGAGGTCATAGCTTCTGATCATGTGTGTTGGACATCTGGACATTACAGTTTGCAGCTCTCTTGCCAGGCAAGTATACCTTGCCATTGTACTGTTATTCATATTCCATATGTTGTATGCATCTTTATTTTCTGTCTTTAGTTCATATATTTTAACTGTTATATAAAATGCGTGCGATGGTGTCGTCGTAATATGTTTTTATTTATGTATTTGCATTGACCTTGTTTATGAGACTGCCCCATTATCATGTAGCATCATTAGGTTTCATTGGCCATGACATAGTTGTTACACGAGTGTGAGTTTCATATAGAGATCACGGACTGCGTGACAGGTCTAGCCTCCTGTACGTGTGGGCCATGCGTTAGGGATGACTGCTGATAGAAACTTTGTATGCTAGAAGACTTAGCAGTTATTAGAGGTCTATGGACATAGCCTATTGTAGTACGGTGGTCCAATCCTTGTCCTTATTTGGTTGTAGGATTGGGCTAGGGTACTAAAGATAGGCTATGAACGAAATTGTGTCATGGATGTGACATGCTTAGAGCATGGGGTGGGGAGAACAACAATTAAGGCATTTGGGCTCCTTTGTACTTTTTACTTGTAACCCGTATGCTCCGCCGGAGATGCGCGGTCATGATGACCACTATATATTATATATTATCAGGCGGCCTCTGCCGTTCAAAATATGACATGCTTTGTAGGCCCCTAGATCTCCAAGAGAACCATGCCAATCCTATTTTTAGCCAGATAGCCCACTTGTTGGAAAGTTGTTCTCAAACTGCATTCACTTAGACGGTTAAACGATCCATTGAATATTTATTTCAGTACTTTATTGGCATACTTTTATGTATCTTTTTATGTCCCTCTGAGGACCTGGCCCTTCCAGGTGTCGCTGTTCTTGAGTATTCGCAGGAGCACAGATTCAGATGGTTACATATGTTCGAGGATGTCTTCTTATCGAGCCTCGTGGACGTTAGTTGGTATTCTTATATTGTGTTTATTGTGTTGTAATTTTATATTCTAGTTGGTAGTGGATTTGTTTCCATCTAACTATCATCCTTAAATACTTCTTATTGAGATCTAGTTTCATAGATATTGGTTATTTATCTATTTATGATTTTCTGTGGATGAGATTTAGATTGTATCATGTGACTTGTGACATATGTTTATACCACTTATGGATTTGATATTCATATTACAACATACGTATGGGTTTTGGTTTCCATATATTGGAGTTGCCATATCTATACGGCTGGCATGCTTATGTGTCATAGTCCTACGTATTTTTGGGACTGGGGCATGACACAAAATGTCGACACCTACCTAGTGCAGGTCAAGCTGCCAGCTGAGGATCTTGCTATATGCCCCCACTGCAATTATGTGATAGAGGCGATACCCAATATTATGTTCTCGTAACAAGACATATTGCTAAAGAACAATTAGCACGATCGTCCTATATATTACATAGGGTACATTGGCGCCATCAAGATGGATCAGATGTACATCGACTCTGGTTCGTCAATCAGCATCATCCTGCGGAGTCTGCTTTGGAACTTGGGCATCCCAATGCATCGGCTGACAACAACCAATACTGCCATCAGTGGCTTCAACGCAGGAAGAAGCTACCCTCTGGGCAAAATACACCTGAAGTGCCAGATCGACGATATAAAAACAGAGGTCACATGATGTCATAAACGTAGACGTATCCTATAACGTCCTTTTAGGACATCCATGGATACATCAATACATGATCTTACCATCAACCTTGCACCAGTACTTGAAGTACGTAGACGGTCAGGGCATCTTCAAAACTGAATTTGTCAACGTGGATCCATTCAAGGGGGTCAAAGCCTATTACTCTGACTCGATCATCTACAAACAAATCCACCAAGATGAAAGTGGCAACGATGACGACGATGAGGGGAAGACCAGGACAACATCAGATAAATCGTTGAGAGTCTATCTCAAGGCACGCACAATCGACACAGCCCCTCACCTCAAGGCAAAATTATCTAAAAAAGTTCATGAACCTCTGGTCGTTCGCCTCCGTAGACCGAGTCGACCACTGAAGTAAGTTCTGGCACTTATTGTGACTTTCGAACATCTTATGGTAAAGTTGCACAGGAAACCTCTACGATCGTCGCTTGTGTAATGCCCCGCTCCAAACGGTTATTTATGGAACATTTCGCTGCTTTGACTCGGTTAAGAATCGAGTCTCGGAGAAACCTTACCGCCAAATCAACACGGACGAAGTGCAATGAACCCTTCGAATTAATCGAACGGCTTCTATTGAAATGAGTCCAAGAGTTTTCGTTGGTTGCTTTGCTTTTTGGTTTTGTGTTGCTTTATGTTTTGAGTTGCTTTCGATGACTTAGTTTTCATGATTTCGTCTTCTCGCTTGCGCTTTCTTTTCGAATCGTAAGGAAAAGAGATCGAAGTATGCTAATCAAGTATTGTTGCATTTTCAGGACGCATAACCAAAGAGTGAACGTCGCTTAAGGCTTCCCCATCCTCTCGTTCGATTCATTCGGTGAGTGGCTTAGGCCCTTCGATGAATCCTTTAAGTCTGCATGCCTAATAAAGAATCTCTAGTTCATATAAATATGCTGCCTCACTAAAAAGATAAGCTAAAAGAGAAAGAAAGTATTGCATGCTTCAAGTATAGAACTGCTAACTTACTAGTTGCTTATGGAATGCTTAACTGTCCCTTGTATGCTGTGCATTGAGTATTGTGGCGAGAAGACTCTGGACTTGAGCTAGAAAAAGAGAAAAAGAGATAGACTTGTAGTGCATTGTTCATCAGTTGCATGGTAGCATATTTTTCTGATAGGGCTTGCATTCATGTATTTGGTCAGTACAACTTGTGCATAAGGTTTATCTCTCGAGCGGTCCCTGGGGCACTGGGGATCGTTCGGCCGGAAGAGATCTAGATACCTGAGGCTTGTACGTCCTTGGGTAGACCGAGACTCGTCTATTAGTGAGATGGGCTTGTACGTCCCAACTACTAATCCCGTGGAGGGGACCATCATATAGTTAGGGCGCATGCTAGGTTTACCTTCTTGCATACCTAACACTTGATGCCTTATTGATTCATAAGTTATTCATATGCAAATTGTGGCTAACTTGTGTGTCTGCTACAGGGATAACCGCTCGGCCGTGGGTAAGAAATATCATATGCATATGCTATATATTGTCTATGTTTCCTTGCATGAATTATTAAAAAGAAACTAGACAACCAGAAAGACCACCTAATAATGCTAGCTTCATATGTTTTACTTAGTGTGGATTTTTTTAAGGTGAGTTTGGCCACTGTCGCTCACCAGTACATGTGGTAGTACTGACCCACGTTTGTGGGCAAATATCCAGGTGCTGGGAGCGAGAGTTTGGCAAGCATCCTGAACCTGAATCAACGTGTGCGCACCCTTCCCTAGGACTGTGTTCGTGCTGCTTCCTCTACTGCTTACCTCTCCAGTGGGCTACTCTTCTTCTGCTAGATGTTTTGGTTATTTTGGTCCTACTACAAGGGCATAATGTAATGGATGTTGTGGCTAGTTTTGGGAATGTAAAAAGAGTTGTAAGCCTTCTAAGGCATATTTTGTAACTCAGCCAAGCAAGCATTTTGTAATCCAATTCTTCAGTATTCAAAAAAATAAAAGTATTTTGTGTGCTATCAAATGTGTTCAACTTTGGTTCTCTGCATTTTTACTCTGTGCCTATATATATGTATATTTTCGTCTCTCTTGTGTCTTGTGCAGGTACTTTGCCTGGTGCAAGCGCAACTTAGGCTTGCACGGCATCGCGCCCAAGCGAGGACGAACGGTTCCGTAGGGACCAAGCGAGGACGAATGGTTCCGTAGGGACCAAGCGAGGACGATCGGCCCTACGGGATTGGCCCCTACGGGATCGGGGCGCGACAGCTTGTGCGAGGGGTAGAGCTCGGGAAAGATGAACCGGAGGAGTACGTAGACACCCATGCTAACGTTCCTTCTCTCGACGATATAATTTCGGAAGACGAGATACTTTATTCCGTCAATAAAGGGCTATCTTTGAACTACTCGGACGTTGCACATCTTAACGTGCTATATTCCTTTGAGCACAGTCTAGGCCTACACTTGCATACACATGTGACTACCACCTATGCAACCAACCGAGTTCTCTCCATTCAGAAATCCTACTTCAAAGTTCCAGCAAGGAAAGGGGAGACAAACTTATCATCTTCGGCAGAGTAGAAAGTCCCCAATCCTTCGTCCCAGGTGAACTGGATCCAAAGCTCAATACCGAAAATGTATTATTTTATCGGACAGTTCTCGAGCCAAGCACCTCATTCAGAAGATGGGGTATGATCTGAAAGCTTCTAGGGGATTGAACTACGACAAAGGACGATGACTGCTTCTGCGTTTGCAGACTCCTGCAGGCAAGTCCTAGGATTACTACCATAAGACCAAGCATGGTTTAGGGTACATCATGCCTCCCACAACCCCTGAATACACGAATAAAGAATATGAGTTACACTCTCACTCTTCAGAATCTTCCTCTTGGGACTCAGACATCAGTATTAGGGAGATGCTCAAACAAATATTGTCTTCCAACATGGTATAAGCTGACCCTAAGAAAAACGATGAGAATCTACATGAACTCTTTGAAGTAGAACCATGGGCCCAATGCCTAGACGCACAATGGAAGATGCGGTTCGAACAACGAGAACCTCCTACTGAGGACGAAGTCGTACAAGTCAATATGGGTGACGAATCCACCCCTAAACCTATCTTCATCAGCAAGATTCTGACTGATGAGGATCGAGAATCCCTGCTACAGCTCGTCAGGGAGTACATCGATGTCTTTGCCAGGAGCTACGAAGACATACCAGGACTGGAACCCTAAATCGTGGTCCACAAGCTCAACATATTGCGGAATACTAAGCCAGTTAAGCAGAAGCAACGGCAGTTTAGGCCGGACATCATGAACGCCATCGAAGCTAAAATCAACAAACTGATAGTTGTGGCTTCGTCCGTGAAGAAAAATATCCGGATTGGGTAGCCAATATCGTGCCCGTCGCCAAAAAGAACGGAAAGATCCGGAT
Organism: Iris macrosiphon; assembly: GCA_036927795.1. Taxonomy (NCBI): domain Eukaryota; kingdom Viridiplantae; phylum Streptophyta; class Magnoliopsida; order Asparagales; family Iridaceae; genus Iris; species Iris macrosiphon. The sequence continues at coordinate 109,327,250 of JAYESA010000017.1, forward strand.
CTGCATTGACTTTTGCGATCTAAATGCGGCATGCCCTAAGGACGAGTTTTTCCTTTCAATAACATACATAATGATCGACAACACTTGTGGCTTCGAGCGTATATCCTTCATGGATGGATTCTCAGGCTACAATCAAATCAAGATGTCTCCTAGTGACGAGAAGCACACATCGTTCTGAACGTCGATAGGAGTGTACTGCTATATTTTTCTGAAGAATGTTGGTGCTACATACTAGTGAGCTATAAGCACCATCTTCTGTGAACATCTACGTAAGACGGTCGATATTACGTTGATGACACCGTCGTCAAGAGTCGCTCCAAAGATAATCATCTCTGGGACGTGAAGACTGTGTTCGACCTCATGTGTGCGCACCAGCTCAAGATAAATTCTACTAAATCCTTCCTAGGAGTCTCCAGCGGCAAGTTCCTAGGTTTTGTCATAACTTGGAGGGGTATCCAAGTAGACCCCGACAAAACTAAAGCATGCCTTGAAATACTCCCACCGAAGAACCTTAGAGTGTAAGCCCCCTGTTTTTCAGTAATTATTAATTTGGATTTTTCGTAATTATCGGGATTTTTCTGGGATTAAAACCTAGTCCTTTGGTAATTAAATGATTTTTAATTACTGTTAATTAATATTAAAATATTATGGAAATAATATTTTATGGTGTAAATTAGAAAACCGGACATAGGATAATTTTCTGTGAATTTATTGGACTCCGGAAGCATTTATAAAGCCCTGAAAACCGATGTAGAATTAAACCAAATTAAACCCGTGCCAAACGTCCGATATCCCCATGAGAGTCGAAGACAATCCCAAGGAGCGTTGACCCAGCCCAAATCCTAGGTTAAACCCTAGTCCAATTTCTGTATGTATAAATACATAATTTTCTAGTTTTCTCCACAAAAAAAAGAAAAAAAAAAGAAAAAGATCCCAAATCCCTAATCCCCAAATTCCTAATCCCAAAAATCCCTAATCCCTAAACCTAACCCTAACCCTAAGCCACCACCCTCTCCCTGACCCCTCCGGCGAGTCTCCGGCGCTGCCCCTAGCCCAACCGCGTCCACTCCAGCGCACCGCTCGACAACCACCCGACTGGCCCGGCTCCGGCCGTCGACCCCCGCGACGACTCCACAAGCACTCGCGGCTGTACTCCGACCGGTCGTACATCGACCCCGCCGCTGCTGTGCAGTTCCAGCCGCCGCCCGCTCCGGCTGCAGCCCCGCCGACCACTGATTCTCCCCCGCACCAGACATTACCCCCACGGCTGTCCCTGACCGACGACCGGCCTGTGCAGCGTCGACCTCGCTCCGGCCAGCATCACGTTGCTCCGGTCGACTTCCCCTGGCGATCCTCCACAGCAGCTTCCCCGTCCGGCCAGAGCTGCACCACCTCACTCTGGCCAGCAATCTGCAGCCTCGACGACCAGCGAACCCCGCTCGTCTCGACGCCTCCTCCTCTTCCCACAACCCGCACTGCCAGACCCCACAGCCCTCTGCCCAGCGACCCCGATTCCCGCAGCAGCCTTCGACCTCCACCTCTCCGCCGACGCAACGAAGCCTCCGCCTCCGTCGAAGTACCCGGACACCGCTGCCCTAAACCCTAGAGCAGTGGACACGGACACAACCAGGACACATGACTCGGTCGACGCAGGACACGAAGTTGACCCTCGGACACAGAAAATCAGTCTTCACGGAGCCCTGTTCAGGTAACCCGTTCTCTCTCCTCGTGATTCCGTTTTCGATTCCGTCAGTTGCATCGCGTAGACTGTATAACCCTCTCGATGCCCGTGCAACCCGCTCGGTTCATCGCGTCCTGTGGTGATCGCACACCGCGATCCAAAAACAGGAAAAATAACGCCCTGGTTCACCCCAGAACTGAGTGCGCCCCGCCAAACGGGATGACTTGGTCGTACGCGGTCTTTACCGAACCGTGCGTGTCGTCGATACGGTCGTGTGGGATTTCACAAAAGTCGATTCGGATGTGCGTGCACACCGGAATCAACGCGTATCCGCGAACAACATCCCGTATTTGACTTTTTTGGAATACGCTGTAACTTGGTGTACACACGTCAGATCGAGACGAAACTTACACCATCGGACTCGTAGAAATACGCTGGTCCTGTGAGCCAAGTTTGGTTCGATTCTGAGAACGTTGACAAAATCACGTATCGTGGGCCCCACAGGCTCCACTTGACGGGCGATTTTGTGATTGGCTCATCGGAATCCAATTCTGGAAGTTCCGTTGGGTTCGTATCGTCGTTCCTGACTTTTTGACACTAAGTTTGGCGAATTTGGAGACCTTTGACCCTGACACACTTTTCGGTACAAAGTGGCCCACATGTGGACCCCGCTTTGACCCGGAAATGTCGTTTTGCCCCTGTGTCCAAATTGGACTCAAGGACAGGCGTTTCTAGCTATTTGATATTTTTTGAATCTAATGGTGATGTTTATTTCAGCAACCAGAGTAGTACCTGCAGATCACACTGAGACCAGAGCTACAGTTGGAGCCAGGACCCCAGGCAAGTGTACCTTGCCAAATTCTGCAGCTTTGTTACTTATTCCCTTGACTTATTTATACATTGTTGTGCAAGTATACCTTGCCACCCTTGCAGCTCTTGTTGCATATTTCTTGTCTTTATTTATATTGTTGTGCATGCTTGACCTAGGACCGTGTGACTTACTTCGTGTCCGATTATTAGTCGGGTGCCAACATCACACGCGGTGTTGTGTATTGTCATCTAGAGATGGACATTCGTGACCCTTTGCATTCTCGTACTTGTCTTATCAAGTACACTATAACCCAGGACACTTGACACTATTCATGAGACAGGATCTTCCTGAGATATTCATGGTGATTCTGTATAGGATACAGGACTTGACATTGATATTATATCCCTAGACATTATATGACTTGTGCATTAGATACGATCGTGCGTGACATGGACATGAGGCATCATGGACATGAGACGTGTGATTACATTGGGTGGGGAGACACACACAGGCTACAGGCTGACCATATATATATATACCCCTATTATTGTGAGGCACAAGACTCTGAAGCCCGAGCTTGGCCCATTACTCATTATTACTGCTGCTACCGGCTCCCCGACACTGAGCTTGTAGTGGCGTCAGCCTGAGTTCTAGTGCTGCTCTTATCTTGCATATCACTTAGATGGTTATTTAGTATCCCCTTATTGTTCCATCTATTGCTGGAGAGACCCGCAGGCTACAGGTTGACTATATTATGTCGGCTACTCAGTCTTCCGCTGAGCTAGACCATCTCATGATACCACTGCTACCGGCTCCCTTACACAGAGCTTGTAGTTATTTCAACCTGAGTACTTTTGATGTTCTCTCTTGCATTTCACACAGATGATTACATACTTATCCTATTTATTCTATTTATTTCTGCACTGCATTTATTTTGGCTTGTATTTTTTGTACCTTGCTGTCCCCTGAGGACCTGGATCCGGACTTTGTCCCCAGGACTAGCAGAGGAGATCCACCTAGAGTTATATAGTACAGGAGCAGTATCAGGAGCAGAAGCTGGAACAGGAGCAGATACAGGAGCTGTACCGACATCTGAGGACGAGATCACACCAGAGGACTTCTCCTGAGTATTGGCTTTATATACTCATTTATGTCTATTTCCAGTTCCTTTATTTTCCAGTCTATTGCATTTATGTATCAGACTTGTTCTCGGATTATTCTCCGAGACACTTTTATTGAGATTTGTTAGTTATTTCTATTTGTATTATTCTAGCATTGATCTGTGATTATCTGTTGTGGATGAGATTAGCATAGACTGTGACTTGTATCATTGGACCTACTTATTCTTATATTACAGCTTAAGCATGCCCCGATGGATCCATTAAATTGGGTTTGTCCATCGGTGTGTGCTGCTGGCCATTATCACGCGTCTGGTCCCTCGGTATTTTGGGACTGGGGCATGACATAGAGAACTTTGTGGCCGCCATGGAAGACTGGCATACATCAGGAGGTTCATACTAAACCTCTTCAGACGTTGTCAACCGTTCACTCATCTTATGAAGAAGGGAGTCTCCTTCGTCTAGAACGAAGAATGACAGCTCACCTTCGATGACATCAATAAGTATCTTATGAACCCCCCAGTGTTGGTGGCCCCCGTGGTGGGAATACCCTTCTTGCTATATGTGCGGGCAATGGATCACTCCTTCGACACTTTGTTAGCCCAGACAAGTGATACAGGTCATGAACTTGCCATATAATATCTTATTAGAATGATGGCCGGCGCAGAGCATAGGTACATACCCATCGAGAAGGAGTGCCTGGCTCTAGGCTTCGCCATTCAGAAGACTCAACATTACCTGGAAGGACAAACCGTCCATGTAATATCGTGAGTTAATCCTTTCAGGGTCCTTATGACTAAACCCGGAGTACTCAACTCTTGCGTAGCCATATGGGAAATATTGTTGTCACCATATGACATGGTATTCGTCCCACAAAAGTCGGTCAAAGGTCAAGCATTAGCATATTTCCTGGCAGCCCACCCGGTACCAAAAATCTTAAAGCTTTACGAGGAGATCCCAGATGAGGTAGCAAACTCAAGCATGACCACAAGCGCAAAAGGCGTCTTGAGAATGTTCTTCGACGGTGCTTCAAGAACAAGGCCCAAAGGAGATATTGTCTTTGGCATTGGGATAGTACTGATTTCCCCGTACGATCTAGTCATAAACCGTGCTTACTCCCTCACAGAGCCATGCTCCAACAATGTGACAGAGTACAACGCTCTCGTCATTGGACTCCAACTCACTAAACAAGTAGGATTTGACTACCTGGAGGCCTAAGACGACTCAAAATTGATAGTCAATCAAGTCCGAGGTGAATACGAAGTCCAGAATGAAGACTTGATTCCCTACCACCAAGTCGCGCTTGGAATAATCTCCACCTTCTAGGGGTTCTTCATAGATCATGTCCCTCGGCTGCAAAATATCGAGACTGACGCCCTGGCCGGCCTCGCAGCCTCTCTAGCTGTCCTGGTCAAAACCCATGAACTGATTACTGCGATGGGTCAGGAGCTGGTCTGCTCGAAGAATAACCTTTGTCTGTGCCTGAGCTACTCAGCAGAGACAGACACCGATTCCCAAGATTGGAGACTCCCATTCGTCGACTACATAGTCTAAGGAATTCTTCTGGAGAATCCAAAGGAAGCCACTTCAATCAGAAGACTTTTGCTCCGATTCTTTTACGATACGACTACCAAAATGTTGCATCGTCGCTCCTATGACGTGAAGGACCATAGGGCAACTCTAGAGGAGGGTGAATAGAGTGCAGCAAAATAATCTACCTAATTAAAGATTATCAGATTGAAGACAGTTATTAACTAGCAGTGTATATATAATATAATAAAGTAAGAGAAAGAGAGCAAACACAAATACCGCGATGTATACTGGTTTCCCTCAGAGAGTACTAGTCCAGTCCCGAGAACTCGAGCTCAAAGTTTTATCCACTATAATCACCAATAGTAAATCACAAGCTTTGATCTGAAGGCTTGTCGACTTCTTACAACCACGAGATTTAATCTGAAGTCTCGCAACTTCACACACCACAACTTTTGGTCCGAAGGCTCTCAACTTCACACAGAGCATGGGCTTGATGAACCAAGCTCTTTACAACTCTGTAGACTTCTAGACCGAGACCACACTTGGCATTAGAAGGCTGGGAGTTGATCTTGGAGATAAGAAAGTTTAGGCTATGAGGGTTTACTCACTATAGGATAGAAAGATTGAGAATGGTTGAGTGAGTAAGAATGTAAAAAATTAACTCTATTTATAGGTTATTACCAAACCGAGTTCGGCCAAAATTTGGTAGGAAATATTTAAATTTTTGAACGTTGGAGGCCAAGAAATCAGGGATATAACAACTGGATGATTTTATACTAAAAGGGTAACCGAGTTCGGTACGAATTTGGCATGAATTCGGCCCGAGTTCGGTTGCTAAGTATGATAAGCTTTGTGAATGAATGTGGACTGATTTTGTGGTTAGGTTCAAGGTTTATTTGAGTGGACTGAGTTGCTTTCTAGTTGCTAGTAGGACTCGACTTACATAAGTCCTAGACTCAAATAAAATATCAAATTACATATGAAAACCAAGAGCACTGATGATGCCAAACTTCTGAAACATTTGCTGACTTGAAGATATTTTTTTTCTTGACGACAGTTGTCCAAAGATAACAAGATCTGAGAATCTGAATACCTTTCAGGGGCTTCACCCCCAAACCTCCACGAGGGGCACTTTCCCCTCGACCCCCATCCGTTGACTGGGCAGCGGAACACCCGGGTGCGCGGATCTAGATAAATCGTAGGCGGTTGGATGAAATCTTCTAGTATAACGCCGTCTTTGGCTCATCGTCATATAGCATATTTCCATTGCTGATCTTGCTTATTGCTTTCTACAAGTACATATTAGACGAACAAGGAAATATACAGAAGCAAATATTGCATATCTAGACAATGCTGAGTTTAAGTAGAAGATACTATAGTGATTGATCGATTACGGTAATGCTAAACTTAATCGATTAGCCATATTCAAAAACTCAACATAAACATTGTGCCAAAAATCTTCCCCTTTTTGACTATGGCAAATCAGTTAAGTTTAAGACATATATAATCGATACAAATATCAAAATTAATAAGCATAAATCACTATACGTATACTACTTAAACATATACTTACATACTTAAACTTACTTCTCCCCCGTTGATATGATCAAAAAGAAGGTCCCCCGTAGGAGATATTGATACAAATCTTTATCGAAGCTTCTACATGTGCATAAGCTCCCCTGTAGTACGACATTGGCGAATATGCACATATTTGACATATTTCTCCTCCTTTGTCAAAATATATTGTTTATGGCTCCCCCGCAAACGAAGTGTATATCATGAAGACAAGGTGAGTAGTATAAAGCATATAATATGATCATGTGGTAAAGAGTAAGTATCTTGACTATCAACATATGTAGAATAATGACATGCATATCATAACCATATACTTACCAATTGGAAACTAGATATCGATTGTAGGAAACTAGATGCAGTACATTAATATAAAATATTGGGTAACAATAATATAAGAGAAGCATAAATGAATATGCACATTTAGTCATATACAAGAGATAATTAAACAACTTCTCTTTAATATCATTGTAACTAGTCAAAGTCTAAGATCAAATTAAAACTAAGTGGCATAGTTTTGAAACAGTTAGAAAAACCCAATAGTGCTTACTAAAAGTCATAGTGTCACAGTCTATACTTTAAGTCAAAAGTAGGACTAAGATTTACTGTTGTATTTTGGAAACAATTACAAATAAACCTTAACAAATCATTATTCAATAAAGTATTGATCATCTTGGGTTAGCTATAGGGGCCGGAACCCAGCTAGCGGTGGTCCGAAGACACTTAAGTACCGTGTCGCTTAGGCTATTTATACCTTTTTGACAGAAGGGCCCTTTCGTCTTATAACCAAAAGTTATATTAACTTTAAAGAACTTAGATTTAGTAGGTATATATGCTAATTATAACATTATACAACATTGAAATCTAGAATCCTAATTCTTGACGAATAAAGTTTACTAAAAGATATAAAGTATGTATAGACAATCGTGTCATACTAACAGAAAGTAAATAGCTCCATAGTGTGAACTAATCGCTGAGGCTAATTGTAGTGCCCCGTTTCCCCTATTCGGGGAGCGCGGCTAAGAAATACTTGGTACCGTTCAATTGGGACAAATTGAATCAAGATCATTTCCTCGTTATAGATTGGTTTCTTCGGAATCAGGTCCCATATTCAATGGATCGTGCCTCAATGAAGGACTCGACGATAGAGTCGAGAGGGGCCTTTCCGTTGCGCTGGTTTTCTTGCCCGTTTTTTATGCCACTTGATTGCTTTCTTGTTGGTTTTATGACTTGCATTTTCTTGAACGGTTTCGACAGATTTTATTGCCTTCGTTCTTAGGATTTCGTATTTCGTATCGAACCTTGGAGACCAAAGCAAGAGATATTGATCATCTATTGGTGCGTGCAGGTGATCGGGTAGGCGACGCGCCAGCGGAGTCTTGAAGATCTCCCTTTTCTCTCCTAGTTCACCAACTTGTGAGTGACTTTACTTTAATTAGCAACTTTCTTCTAAGTCTTCGTTCTAAATAAATTAACTCATCTGTGCATCCAGCTCCAATAATACCAAAATAAAGAATAAATTAAGTCAAATGAAAGATGAGATAAACTTGAAACACTTATAATGCTTGTCCCTAGGATTCTCAACGATCACATTGATGCGTGCTTGTCCGTTATGCATTATATATATTCATGTTCAGTTTTAGCTAAAACGTATTCTATATAACTGTACAAACGTATTATGCGAATAATTAATATGCGATCACTTGGACAGGTAGACTATGACAATTGCACTGTACTAAAGTAGATATGTACATAATGTTGGCTTGAATTGCTTCATTTATTAACTTAGTGTCAATGCATGGTTCGGTCGGACAACTTGTGCACAAGGTTTAGTTTCTGCGAACGGCACCCGGGGCACTGGGGCTGATTCGTTTTGGGTGGAACTCGGATAGCTACGCTAGCAAGCCTAGGACGGATAATGCGGGGTCATGTAGCGGGGCTTGCTACCCGCGCTGCAAGGGTCACCGTATTACTGTAGCTATTGTCCACGGTGGCAATAATTTGCCATGACCCAATATATATATTTCTGCATTGTTTGCTCAAACTAATGATGTCTTCGTGGCAGGGAAGGATATGGTAAGTATTATGCAGACAGTTCAGATGGGAAGGTAAAGTCACCAAACGGTGGCATATTTATTTCTATAAAGTTGCATACTAAATGCTTGCATGTAAAATGAACTAAGGCAAGATAGACAGACCGCAAATAATTTGCATGCTTCTTATAAACAAAAAAATTGGATTTGGTTAGTTGGGTTAGCTCGCCCTCACCGGTACTTTTTAAAGTACTGACCCTCGCTGCAGCAGGTTCCCCGAGCCTGAGCATTGCGGCGAGGAGCTGAAGCTTTCTTCCCCCAACCAGTCCAGTCTCGATGCACCCCGTTCATGAATTTTAGAACTTGTACAAAGCACCCGAAGCCCGTGCAACCCTTATATGCAGCTCTGAGGCAAGGCGATAGCTTTGCCAACAGGTGTCTATATTATTTTGAAGTTTTAGTAAAGGATGTGATGTATGGAATGGCTATCTCATTTTATATCCAAGTTGTAAGCCCGTGTGGCATCCTTATCACTTTTGGGTCAAGAGTCTGTAACCAGATGTTAATTATCAATAAAGAATTTTTTTTATGTCTCAATGTGTGTTATCTTATTTGCGTACTCTGTTATATATGTCCTAAAGTATATTATTATGCCTAGGCCTTGTGCACGCGCGCCTTACGCGTGCATGGAATCACGTCCGGGGGACGATTATCAATTTAGCAAAATTGGGGCATGATTTATTGGTATCAGAGCAAAAGCTTCAGATCCTTTGATCTCGTGTCAGAAAGTTTTCTTAAGATGAACCTGTCCCTTTCGAGTTGAACTTTTGAAATCGTTTAGGCAAAATGAGATACGTTCCATACAGTGAGTCCGTAATACTCTATGAGACTGATATAAGTTCCTTGTTTTAGCAGGAATGGCTCAAACACAAGCAACATGGCAAGTTGATGCAAGTACTTCTGGCACTTTGGCTAGTTCTAAGAGCCAACGACTTGCGCCCCCCGTCGATCCGGTCGAACGAATGATGTAAATGCTAGAGTCACAACAAAAGAGGGATGAGGCCCGACATGACAAGTTCAAAAAAAATCTAGAAGCCCGATTTGAGGTCCAGCAGAAGCAGGTAAACGCTATACAATAAATTGTTCAGACCTTAGCTTCCAACCATTTCGCAACGACAGTAGCGGCACCGGTGGAGTCACCAACAAATAAAGTCGAAGTACCCTGAATCACAAGGAAGAAGGATGTGACTGCCTTTGACTTTGCCGACTTCAAAAAGGTTTGCAATACGTCCTTCCGAGGGACTGAGGATCCCGTTGTGGCTCTAGATTGGTTGGCCGAGCTTGAGGATCACGTGCCCAACACCAGCTTCGTATGAATGCGCACGATTGGTGGAATATGCACAGTAGATCTTTCTCCGCAAACGGTGATGGCGAGACGATCCCTTGGTCCACCTTCCATAGCGCATTCGAAGAGGCATTTATCCCCCCACCCATTCGTCGTCAGAAGGGGAACGATTTTGTGCGTCTGCAATAAGGAACCATGACAGTGAAGCAGTATGCCGTGGAATTTAACCGGTTGGCCAAGTTTGCTAGTTCTTATCTACCCAATGCAGCAAGTCGAGCCAGACAATTTGAAGGCGGTCTGCGACCTTCCATTCATGCTCACGTAGTCGTTCTACAGTACGAGATGATGAGGGAAGTCCTTAATCATGCCCAAGTCCTGGAATCAATCGCAATATCCTTCCACTACTGCCGGCACTGTCATGCCCCAGTCCCAAAATACGTAGGATTAGGAATACGTAAGCATGCCAGCCGTATGTATATGGCAACTCCAATATATGGATACCATAATACACACGTATGCTGTAATATGAATATTAACTCACATGTGGTATATATATGGTCATAAGTCACAGAAATACTAAATACTAATCTTATCTACACAACAAGTCATAGAAAAGAAATAACTAAACTAGAATAATGAGTCTAAATAATCCAATAATAGTCGGATGGAGACAAATCCACTACTAAAGACTATATCCAAAACTAAAATGAGAGAGGAGTATAAAATCTCCAATATAAAATAAGATGATGATATAAGAGTATCAGCTAAGAGATCCATCACTAGGGATAATCAAAGATGCTCAGAAGGTAAGACCTCCTCGGCAGAAAGTAATGCGTCAGGTCTTGGCCCGTACTCCTGCGGATACTCCTGATCGTCTATACCTGGCAAGGGACCAGGTCCTCAGAGGGACGTAACAAGATACATAGAAGTATGCCAATTTGAATACAGTAAACATGCATAATAGATAGAAAATATGTAAGTATGTTGTACAAGATAATCTATATGAATGCATAATGAGGATAACTTTTTGACGTATGGGCATGGGTAGGCTACTCGATCTATTCTCACAACTCACACATATGGCAGGGACATCAGAAATCGACATACCTCGGGGGTAGCGACCAACGCAACATCAAAAATCGATATACCTCGGGGGTAGCGACCAGCGCGACACACTACCATAGTGCGTGCCAGATACTACAGTTTACCAGAATGGTTATAGCCCATACGCCTACTGATTGTCCTCCCTTCCCATGATACTATGTGTCAAATGTGTGTCAACATATATATAGTATATAATTATGACTGGAAAAAATACACATGTAATGAACATATAAAAATATAATAAGCATGCAAAGTACTGTAAGCAATTTGGCAAGGTATCTTGCCTGGCAAGAGAGCTGCAAAGTGTAACATCCAGGAGTCATGCACACAGGATCAGAAACTACGACCTCAGAATGAACATCTCCGGATGCTGAAATAAATATCACCAACGTTTCCAGAATAACCGAGATAGCTAAAAAATACTACCCTTTCGTCCAATTTGGACACAAGGGTAAAACGGTAATTTTGGGTCAAAGCGGGGTCCACATGTGGCCTACTTTGCATCGAAAAGCGTGCCAGGGATAAAGGTCTCTAAAAGGGACAAATTATAGGTCAAATCAATTCTAAACGTCAATACAAACTCAACGGTACGCCCAATTTTGGATTCCGATGAGCCAAACACAAATTCGGCCAAAAAGTCAACTGTGGGCCCGCAAATAGGCAACTTGGTCAATTATCTCAGAATCATGTGAAACTTGGGTCACAGGACCAGAGTGATACCACGAATCCAATGGCGTAAGTTTTGTCGCATTCTGATGAGCGTACACTGAATGGTGCGATATTTTACAAAAGTCACGATATAAGGACTTTTTGCGGATACGGAGTGATTCCGACGCGCACACGCGTCCGAATCAGTTTCCGAAAAAGTCCACACGTCTGGATATACCATGCGCGCCTTTCAGTGCAATTAGTACGTGATGGGGCGGTCCCGTTTGGTGGAGCGCGCTCCGTATCGTAAATTTTGAAGGTTCAAAAATAGATTTTTCGTGATTTTTAACCTAGTTTAATTCTGTATCTAGCACCAAATAAATTAATCTAATTAATAAAAAATAATATTGGTTACATGGTCTTCACATAGAAAAATAAAAATCTAAGTTTGGATCTCTGCGGTGGGAGATACGACTCCTTAAACATGGGTCATCGTCACAGTTATTCTGAAATTAAAGTTGTAATTTTTTTCCAACTTGGTCTCGGTTTTCACCTAGGGTTATGCGCTGATCGGAGGAAACTAATATACAGTATTGGAAGAGGGATAGGTCATGAACATACCGGTGAAGACGGGGTCAAATTTGGTCGCAAGATGGAGCAGAAATCTACACGTGAACAGGGGTTCGTTGCTGTAAATTTTTGCGATCGGCGGTGCTGGCTCGGCGGCGGCGGCGGTTCGAGGGTGTCGGCGGCGGCGCGGTCTGGGTTGTGGAGTAGGGGTTTTAGGGTTAGGGTTTATAAAAGTAAAAAAAATATATATACTCTCTCTCTCTCTATATATATATATAGAGAGAGAGAGAGAGAGGGGGGGGGGGGAAGAAGGAAGCAGAGGGGGGAGACTCGCGGGTCTGGGCTTTGGCCGCTGCTTACGGAGGGGGTTTGGGTTAGAATAAGTTTTTTTTCTATTATTTTCTATTATTTTCTATTATTTTCATTTCTTTTTTTTCCATTCTTTTTGTTTTCTATTTCCTTTCTTTTTTCTTTTCTCTTTTGTTATTACTAATACAAAAATTATTATTATTACTATTATTATTATTATTATTATCACTAACTTTATTATTGTCATTATTATTAAGATTATTATTACATCTATTACTATTTATTATTATATCTAATAACTATGTAGTATTTATATATATATTTAAGGTATAAAAAAATTAAGAAAAATATATTTGTACCCAAAAATTAAATTCCAAAAATCTATCACTCTCCCACAAGGATCCCTAAAATAAAATAGTAGTTTTGTGCAAAAATTTTAAATGCGTATTTATCTTGGTAATTAAATCAATAATATATTTTCTAATTAACTAAGCGAATAATATAAATAAATCCAATAATTGATTAAATAAATATAATATTTAAAAATATAGGGTTTTACAGCCACTGTGCAGCATTATCATCACAAGCGCTCTAGTAATACAGGAGGAAACAACTTTAATAAGCGTCCAAATAATGGCGGTAACCAGGGCAATCAAACGGGGGGAAATCAGGGGCAGCGCTGTGCAAAATGCAACTGTACTGGGCACCAGGTAAGCGATTGTCGAAATCAGGGGTGCTTCAACTGTGGTTGGCTGGGCCATTATGCTCGAGAATATCTTGATCGTCCAAACCAAGTCCCTCTGCGCCGAGCAGAGCAGCAAAATTTCGTTCAGGGACCCCAAGCTAATCGGCCTGCACAACAACAGGAACGTCGTCCGAACACTGGGGGTCGGGTTTATGCATTTACGAGGGACGAGGCACTCGCCTCGAACACCGTAGTGCCAGGTATGTTTCTATTCAATAATGTACCTGCACGAGTGCTATTTAATTCCGGTACCACACATAGTTTTGTATCAACAAATTTTTCTAGGGAGCACAAATTCATTCAGACACCGTTAGGCCCAAGGCTTAGCGTTAGTACCCGTCGGGCATGGACTTGGCTGCCGATTCAGTTTGTCGAGACGGCTGCATTTGCATCGAAGGAAGAAAATTGTCACTTGATGAGATAGTTCTAGACATAAGGGATTATGATCTTATTCTGGGGATAGATTGGCCCGACGCTTGCTCAACTACCATTGATTGTGCGAAAAAAGAAAATCGTATTTTGTCTACCTGGCGAGATCGAATTTTGCTATACGTGTAGTCCACAGTTGAAAGCATCGAATGCCTGCATGGTGATCTCAGCAATGTCTGCTCGACGGATGATTCACTCCGGCTGTGAAGGGTACTTGGCGTCCGTTCGAGACACTCAGCAAGATTGTGCAAACATTGAGTCTATTCCTGTTGTGACAGATTTTCCTGATGTATTTCCAGACGAGTTGCCCGGTATGCCGCCCGATCGAGAGATAGAGTTCACTATAGACACATTTCCAGAAACTTGACCAATTTCAAAGGATCCGTATCGAATGGCCCCGGGAGAACTAAAGGAGTTAAAGATTCAGTTGCAAGAATTACTAGATCGTGGGTATATCCGCCCTAGTGTATCTCCGTGGGGTGCGCTTGTGTTGTTTGTTAAGAAAAAGGATGGCTTGTTGTGGCTCTGCATCGATTATCGGGAATTGAATAAATCCACTGTTCGAAATAAGTACCCCCTTCCCAGGATTGATGATCTCGTTGATCAGTTACAAGCTGCAACGGTATTTTCGAAAATTGATCTTCGCTCGGGTTACCATCAGCTCAAGATTAAGCTGGACGATGTGCCAAAGTCAGCCTTCCGTACTCGCTACGACCACTATGAGTTTTTGGTAATGCCATTCGGATTGACCAATGTCCCTGTCGCCTTTATGGACTTAATAAACCGTGTGTTCCGACCGTATCTCGATAAATTTTTAGTAGTATTTATTGATGATATCTTGGTGTACTCGAAGAATAGAGAGGATCATGCAGAGCACTTACGGACCGTGCTACAGACTCTTCAGGACAACAAGCTATATGCGAAACTGAGTAAGTGTGAATTATGGCTGAGCAGTGTATCTTTCCTTGGGCACATCATTTCTATGGGAGGCATTTCAGTCGATCCAAAGAAAATTGAAGCCATCGTCGAGTGAAAGCGGCCTACCTCCGTTAGTGAGATTCGAAGCTTCCTCGGGCTAGCGGGCTACTACAGGCATTTTGTGAAGGATTTTTTCAAATTAGCATCACCTCTGACTTGCCTCACACAAAAGGGAGTTACGTTTGAGTGGTCCACCGATTACGAAGTCTCGTTTGAAGAGTTAAAGCATCGCCTCACCTCTGCCCCGTTACTTGCACTACCAGACGAGACCTCGGGATTCTAAATCTTCAGCGACGCGTCAGGACAGGGCTTAGGGTGTGTACTTATGCAACAAGATAGGGTGATAGCCTAGGCATCCAGGTAGCTGAAAAAGCACAAGAAGAATTATCCTACGCATGATCTGGAGCTAGCGGTAATTGTGTTCGGACTAAAATTATGGCGACACTATCTTTATGGAGTGGCTTGCCAAATTTATATCGATCACAAAAGTTTGAAGTACTTATTCACCCAAGCGGATCTTAACCTACGACAGCGGCGTTGGCTAGAATTGATAAAGGATTACGACTTGACGATAAACTACACACCTGGTAAGAGAAATATGGTAACGGATGTGTTGAGTCGGGTCTTTAAGGGATCCCTATCCGTTGATAGCAGGTTACAAAGGGACTTACAAGATATGGGCATCGAACTCCGAATTCGATATTGCGGCGTGCGGGTTGCTCAGATGCGATTTGTACCCAACCTGATAGAGAGGGTCACATCTACTCAGAGGGACGACCCATTTCTAAGAAAAATGTGCGAGCAGATTCTAGCGAAGAAGGCGAAAGATTTTGCAGTAGATGAGAATGGAGTATTGCGAGTTAAGGGAAGATTATGCATCCCCAATGACTCAGAACTCAGAAAGGAGATCCTCGTGGAAGCTCACTATGCAGCCTATACGATCCATCCCGGGAGCACAAAAATGTATAAAGACCTTCGCACTATCTTCTGGTGGCACGGCATGAAGAAGGATGTGGCCCTCTTCGTGTCGTAATGCATAACCTTTCATAGGGTGAAAGCAGAGCATCAGAGGTCGGGCGGAGAAATACAGAATCTTGCTATCCCAGAATGGAAATAGGAGCACATAAGTATGGACTTCAATGTTGGCCTGCCAAGGACGCAACGGAGGAACGACGCAATCTGGGTCATCGTCGACCGGTTAACCAAGTCTGCATACTTCATTGCCATCAAAAGTACTTGGAGCACCGATCACCTTGCCTAGACCTACCTTGATGAGATAGTCCGGCTGCACGGAGTGCCAGTTTCCATTGTATCAGATCGGGACAGACGATTCATATCACATTTCTGGGAAAGCCTTTAGTCAGCGATGAAGACCAAGTTGAAGTTCAGCTCAGCCTACCATCCTCAAATAGATGGCCAAACAGAAAGGGTGAATCAGGTACTAGAAGACATGTTGCGCCTCTGCGTAATCGATTCAAAGTCAAGTTGGGACGTCTACCTACAGTTGGCCAAATTTGCATACAACAACAGTTATCAGTCCAGCATTCAAATGGCTCCGTACGAGGCTCTGTATGGGTGAAAGTGTAGATCATCGATCTGCTGGGATAAACTTGGGAAGCGGCAAATCCTTGGGCCGAAATTGGTTGAACAAATAGTCCAAAAGGTTCGGTTGATCCGTGAGCGATTAAAGGTAGCACAGAGCCGGCAGAAGAACTATACCTATATACGTTATCGACCCCTTAAGTTCCAAGAGGGTGACCACGTATTTTTAAAGCCCATGCGAGGAGTTACGAGATTCGAGATAAAAGGAAAGTTAAGTCCGAGATTTTTTTGGCCCATTCGAAATTCTCAGACGAGTCACTTCAGTTGCCTATCAAATTGCTTTGCCACCAGCCCTGTCAGAAGTGCATGATATTTTCCATGTGTCAAAGCTTAGAAAGTATATATATGACCCAAACCATGTGGTAGACATCGGTCAACTGGATCTTCAGGCAGACTTATCGTACATCGAAGAGCCGGTTCAGATTTTGGATCGTAAAGAAAAACAGTTACGGAATCAGGCAGTCTCGCTCGTGCGCGTTCTTTGGCAAAACCACTCGGTTAAAGAATCGACCTGGGAACTCGAATCTGACATGAGAGAAAAGTTTTCCTCATTATTCCTTAGGGATAGGTTCTATTCCTAAGTTTCGAGGACGAAACATTTTGTTAGATGGTTATTATGTAGTGCCCCGTTCCCCTATTTGGGGAGCGCGGCTAAGAAATACTGGTATCGTTCGATTGGGACAGATTGAATCAAGATTCTTTCCTCGTTATGGTTTAGTTTCTTCAGAATCGGTCCCATATTCAGCGAATCGTGCCTCAAGGAAGGACTCGACGGCAGAGTCGAGAGGGACCTTTCTATTGCGTTGGTTTCCTTGCCCATTTTCGATGCTGCTTGGTTGCTTTCTTGTTGGTTTTATGACTTACATTTTCTTGAATAATTTTTATGGATTTCATTGCCTTCGTTATTAGGATTTAGTATTTCGTATCGAACCATGGAGACCAAAGCAGGAGATATTAATCATCTGTTGGTGCATGCAGGTGATCGGGTAGGCGACGCGCCAGCGGAGTCTTGAAGATCTCTCTTTTCTCTCCTAGTTAGCCAACTTGTGAGTGGCTTTACTTCGATTAGCACCATTCTTCCAAGTCTTCATTCTAAATAAATTGACTCATCTGTGCATCCCGCTCTAACGATACCAAAATAAAGAATAAATTGAGTCAAATGAAAGATGAGATAAACTTAAAACACTTATAATGCTTGTCCCTAGGATTCTCAAAGATTATATTGATGCGTGCTTGTCCGTTATGCATTATATATATTCATGTTCAGTTGTAGCCAGAACTTATTCTATATAACTGTATAAACGTATTGTGTGAATAATTGAAATACGATCACTTGGACAGGTAGACTATGCCAATTGCACTATACTAAAGTAGATATATACATTTTGTTGGCTTGAATTACTTCATTTATTAACTTAGTATCAATATATGGTTTGGGTGGAAAACTTGTGCACATGATTTAGTTCCTGCGAACAGCGCCCGGGGCACTGGGGCCGATTCGTTCTGAGAGAAACTCGGATAGCTACGCTAGAAAGCCTAGCACGGGTAATACGGGGACTTGTAGCGGGGCTTGCTACCCACGTTACAAGGGTCACCGTATTACTGTAGCTATTGTCCATGGTGGCAATAATTTTCCATGACCCAAAAATATATATTTCTGTATTGTTTGCTCAAACTAATGATGTCTTCGTAGCAGGGAAGGACATGGTAAGTATTGTGCAGGCAGTTCAGACGGGAAGGTAAAAGTTACCAAACGGTGGCATATTTATTTCTGTAAAGTTGCATACTCAATGCTTGTATGTAAAATGAACTAAGGTAAGATAGAAAGACCACAAATAATTTGCATGCTTCTTATAAACAAAAAAATTTGGATTTGGTTAGTTGGGTTAGCTCGCCCTCACCGGTACTTTTTAAAGTACTGACCCTCGTTGCAGCAGGTTCCCCGAGCCCGAGCGACGCGGTGAGGAGCTGAAGCTTTCTTCCCCCAACCAATCCAGTACTCGACGCACCCCGTTCGTGAATTTTGGAACCTGTACAAAGCATCCGGAGCCCGCGTAACCCTTATATGCAGCTCCGAGGTAAGGCGATAGGTTCGCTAGCAGGTGTCTATATTATTTTGAAATTTAAGTAAAGTATGTGATGTATGGAATGGCTATCTCATTTTGTATCCAAGTTATAAGCCCGTATGGCATCCTTATCGCTTTTGGGTCAAGAGTTTGTAACCAGATGTTCATTATTAATAAAGAATTTTTTTCTATGCCTCAATGTGTGTTATCTTATTTGCTTACTCTGTTGTATGTGTTCTAAAGTATATAATTATGCCTAGACCTTGTGCACGTGCATCTTACGCGTGCACGACATCACGTCCTGAGGACGATTATCGATTTAGCAAAATTAGGACGTGACACTAATCAACTAGTCATGCTGAATAGAAGTAATTACAAGAAAATTAACTAAGAGTGCCAGTATCACATCTCTCATTAATTTAAATAAATACCAACGAAAAGATATTAATAAGAGATATGCTAGATTCTTTAATTATAGAAATTCAAGAAAAAATCAATTAGTATGTTACCAAAGTGGCTCAAGTAGCCATATTTATATTGGTGCAATTGCTTAGAAGATGACCCTTGTAGCTTTGCAATCACCAACGTTCTCCTTGGTGCTAAATCTCGATATAAAGTGTTCCACCTATGTCATTAGGCAGAGACTTTGTATCCAAGATTTGGATCCATACATGTTTGTTTTGGGAACCCACTTATACATTTTTATATCAACCTATTTTCTAGCCTTATACTGATGTGTAATGTGTCCTTTTAAACCATAATAATGACATATAGCATAGGCATTTATGTTGGGTATAGAAGGATGAGTATGTGAAGTGGTGTGACGTGTCTTGCATGAATATTTGTAATAAAATGCATGATTGTGTGAAGTATATTGTGTTCTACATGCATGATAGTGTGGAGCATTTAATTTTCTTGCTGGTGTCTTATTGTGGGTACTTTTTTGTTTAGCCACGTGACTCGTGTTAGACTGAGTAATAGGTTGTACGATCTACTTTTCCAATCTAATCTCTAACTTTTTAGAGGTAGCATATAAATCATCATATTTAGCAGTAAGAGCATCAATTCTAAGTGAGGTATTAGAGTATTTTTCCTTCTCCTGTTTTAAGTCCTCCTTAAGTTTAGCATTTTCTTGATTACTTTCATCAAAGCAGTCAAGTGCTTCTTGTAATCTAAGCTTAATTTTGGAGATATAAACATAAGAATCCAAAGAGGAATAGTCTCTAGCTTCATTTAGTAGACAAGTAAGTTTTTTATTCTCAAGCTGATAAGATTTAATATCTTTTTTGGCTTGCTTATACTTATCCATAAGCTTCTTGTGATCTTCAAATAAATTATTGAAAGCATCAAATTCATTATAAGATACCCCTTCAAATAAAGGATTACCTTTTACCTTGATAGTTAATGTCGTTAAGCATAGTTTTGCAGCATATCTAGGGCTTTATTCTTCCAAATTGCTAGCTTCACTTTCACACCAAATGCTTGTATTTGCATATTTATGAGACAAAGATTCTCCTTTGTTTCATCGTTCATATCGATTCTCTCTTTTTGCTTTAGAGCAATCTTTCATCATGTGGCCTGGCCTTTTACAGTTATAGCATATAGAATCTTCATCACTATTGTCATTAAGCTCCTTCTTCATTGATCTCTCAAGCTTTAGGAATTTCTTGAAGTTCCGAGTGATCAGTTCAACTTTCTCATCTTGAGATTCATCGTCGTCGGAGTCATAATTTATGACCTTCTTATAATGCTTGAGAGCAATTGTCTTCTCCTTTGGATTGGGTTCTTCAAATTCCTTGAGATCCAGCTCGTAATTCATCATCTTACCTATGAGCGTCTCAAGGGTCATCGTGGTGAGATCGTTCCCTTCTATGATTGCAGCGGCCTTGGAATTCCAGTTCTTGGTGAGTCCCCTGAGTACTTTGCGAATCTTTTCATGATTACTGTACTCCTTGCCAAGAGATAATAGAGGGTTAACGATATCGAGAAATCTCATAAATATTTGAGTGATCGTCCCATCTTGCTTCATCTTGAATGCTTCATACTCTTGTGTCAGACGACTTATTTTTTATTCCTTCACTTGGGAGGTTCCTTCATGAGTGACCTCAAAATGTTTCCATACTTCGTGTGAAGTGTCGCAAGTGGAGACCCTGTTAAATTCAATTCTGTCTACAGCACAAAATATAGCGTTAATAGCTTTAGCATCAAGACTAGCTTATTTTTTTTAGAGTCTGTGTACTTATCATGAGGTTTCTCTATAAGGTTGCCATCTATGACTATTCTAGGTGTCTTCTTGTATCCTTCTACTACTACAGTCCAAAGGTCAAAATTAAATAATTTTAGGTAGAAGCTCATATGTGTCTTCCAGTATGTGTAGTTAGTACCTTCAAATAGGGGTGGCCTATTTGTGGACTAGCCTTCACCATTATTGGTGTGGATAGATCTAACAGTTACTATAAGTCTCTTAGGATGGTAAGCCAAATATCAAGAGAACTTGCTTTTATACCAATTTAAGGATTGTAGGGCAACTATAGAGGGGGTGAATAGAGTACAGTAGAATAATCTACCCAATTAAAGATTATCAGAATGAAGGCAATTATTAACTAGCAGTGTATATGTAATATAATAAAGTAAGAGAAAAAGAGCAAACACAAATACTACGATGTATACTGGTTTTTCTCTGAGAGGACTAGTCCAGTCCCGAGAACTCAAGCTCGGAGATTTATCGACTATAATCACCAATAGTGAATCACAAGCTTTGATCCGAAGGCTTGCCGACTTCTTACAACCACGAGGTTTGATCCAAAGTCTCGCAACTTCACACACCACGAGTTTTGATATGAAGGCTCCCAACTTCACACAGAACAGGGGCTTGATGAACCAAGCTCTTTACAACTCTCTAGACTTCTAGACCGAGATTGCACTTGGCATTAGAAGGCTGGGAGTTTATCTTGGAGATAAGAAAGTTTAGGCTCTGAGGGTTTACTTACTATAGGATAGAAAGATTGAGAATGGTTGAGTGAGTAAGAATGTAAAAATTCCAACTATATTAATAGGTTATTACCAAACCGAGTTCGGCCAGAATTCGGTAGGGAATATTTGAATTTTTGAACGTTGGAAGCCAAAAAATCAGGGATATAACAACTGGATGATTTTATACTAAAAGGGTAACCGAGTTTGGAACGAATTCAGCATAAATTTGGCCTTAGTTCAGTTGCTAAGTATGGTAGGCTTTGTGAATGAATGTGGATTAATTTTGTGGTTAGGTTCTAGGTTTATTTGAGTGGACTGGGTTACTTTCTAGTTCCACTGTGATTCGACTTACATAAGTCCAAGACTCAAATAAAATATTAAATTATATATACTTCTGAAATATCTGCTGACTTGAAGACGCTTTTTTCCTTGACGGCAGTTGTCCAAAGATAACAAGATCTGGGAATCTGAATACCTTTCAGGGTCTTCGCCTCCGAACCCCCACGGGTGCGAGGCTCTAGATAAGTCATAGGCGGTTGGGCGAAATCTTCTAGTATAATATCGTCTTTGGCTCATAGTCATATAGCATATGTCCATTGCTGATCTTGCTTATTGCTTTCTATAAGTACATGTTAGACGAACAAGAAAATATACAGAAGCAAATATTACATATCTGGACAATGCTGAGTTTAAGTAGAAGATACTATACTGATTGATCGATTACCATAATGCTAAACTTAATCGATTATCCATATTCAAAACTCAACATAAACATTGTGCCAACATGATGGTATTCTGCTACTATGCCTATCGAATGCAGAAGCGCAGCAGGCTCCCCGCGAGGCTCACGACAGGGTTTTAGTACCCATCAGCCCAGATCCAAGCTACAGGACCGTCTCCGGAGAATGGGTTACTATTGGCCAACAAGGTAGCAAATGTCGTTTACAACACAAGAAAGTGCCAAGTGCGCCCAATCCACGCAGACTTTATCCACCAACCCTCGAAGTTCTTACACCCAACCGTTGGGTCTTGGCCATTCAAAGCTTGGGACGTGCACATCATCGGACCGATCAGTCCACCTTCATCTAAGGGACATCGATTTATCCTCACTATTATCGACGACTTCTCCAAGTGGGCAGAAGTCGTACCACTCGCCGAGGTAAAAATATCAAACATAATTAGCTTCGTCAAGCATCACGTCATATACCGCTTCAGCTTGCCACAAAGGGTTATCCATGACAATGGTCCACAATTTGTAATTCACGCTTTCTACCATTTCTATGACAAGAATCGAATCTAGAATGTAGCCTCGACCGCCTACAACCCAGCAGCAAATAGTCTGGTAGAAGCCTTCAATAAGAACATCATAAAGCTACTCAAAAAGTTCTTATCATCTAATAAACGTGACTAGAATAAAAAGCTGGATGAATACCTCTGGGCCTATCGAACAACGGTCCGGACACCTACTGGCAGTACGTCATTCTCTTTGGTCTATGGGAGCTAAGCAGTCCTTCCCCTCAAGGTCCAAATTCCCTCACTCTGAGTAGCTCTCTCCAACCGGCTAACCGTCGATGACAATCACCGTCGACGGCTACAAGAATTAGAAGCACTTGACGAGAAGCGGGGGTGGGGGAGTGGTTGTGTCCGGCGCGGAGAGGAGTGGGGGGGGGAGTGGCGGATGGCGCATGAGGAGGGGGCGCGGGTGGGAGATGGGGGTGCGGGTGGTGGCGCGGGTGGGGAGGTATTATTGGCCGGCGTGGGGAGGAGTTGTCACGTCCCGCTTCCATATTACAACGAGTCGAGT
Source organism: Iris macrosiphon (assembly GCA_036927795.1). Lineage (NCBI taxonomy): Eukaryota > Viridiplantae > Streptophyta > Magnoliopsida > Asparagales > Iridaceae > Iris > Iris macrosiphon. Next base: position 109,350,571 of record JAYESA010000017.1, read on the forward strand.
ATATAACATCATCCCCAGGCTACACGATATATGAATACTCTAGTATCCATACTCGCGATTGTCGCCTGTGTAACACCTCGTTCCGCTCAAGCGGACTGCCGACTCAATCGGCAATAGCGCAACTGTCCCGACCCGCTTTGCCTCGATCAAGAAGCAAAGGATATCCAGACTTGTCCCTACAGGAATCTGGCTTGGACTTTCAGAGGCTCGCTCAGACGTATCGCTCTACCGAGGCGAATCATCGCTAAGGTGGGTGGCTACGGTGAACTTGTCTTTGCTTAGCCAGCACACATAAAATCTGGAATATTTATGCTAGTCGCTAGGTGAATCACCCCCTGCATGCTAATAAATCCAACGCACCTAGCTAAGGGAATAATCCCAACTTGTATTGCTTGCTAGAACATGGAAAAGGAAATACTGCTTATATTCAGACCCTCGCATACTAAGTCCCTTAACGGTTTCATCTCTCGGACTACCTTCGGGTCCGAGCAACGTGCCTGCTTATGTACCTAGAAACGCATGCTTGTCTGCTTGAATGTTGCCGTGTTTTCATCCAACTCCGAGAGACTACTCAGTAGTCGTTCCGTGTATGATTGACCCTGCAAGTATCCAGGACCGTTAGGTCACCAAGGCAGCCCCGAACCAGGGGAATGCATCAAGACAAGTTATTGTACAGAACCAAGATTCAAGTATCCCGTATACTCGTGTACTCGTGTTCCCGTGCACTCGTGTTCTCGTGTTCTAGTGCACGCGTGTTCTCGTGTTCTCGTGTAATCGTGTTGCCTGAGATTGGTTAAATCGTATTGCCTGAGATTGGTTAACCCTGACTTGCATGTCGCGGACAACTCGGAAATGAGGCATAGTTCCACGGACGGTCACCGGGGCACTGGGGCCGCTCCGATCCGGATGGAACTTCAAGTGTGGTCCATCGTGTGCAGGCGAGTGGTTTGTAGCATATCGTGTACTCGGTTGCATTCCACTTGGCCTAGGACCACATCATGTGTAGTCTATCGTGTGCTGGCGAGATGGTTTGCAACACATCGTGTACTTGGTTGCATTCCATCTTGGCCTTGGACTACATATGCAATCCATCGTGTACGGGCGAGATGGTTCGTAGCGCATCGTGTGCTCTCGTTGCGTTCCACTCTCGTCTGGGATTAGTCCTTTATGGCTCTGCCAGCGACTCATGTTCATATAGATAAGTCATCCTCGCTTAGCAGCTATCCGCGTGCGAGTTACTGCATCGCATCAAGTACAACTGAGCACACCAAATACTGTCCCGTTCAATAACTCTCGTGTTGCATGTTGCATATGCTATGCTCCTGAATGCTTATACTTGCCCGTGCTTGAATTAATAATGTTTGCCTTGGACAGGGAAGGAGATGGTAAGTCTCGCCGTGTTTCCTCTCATGTCGCACGGCGCACTGCCACACGAACTAGGCTATTCAATATCTGCATGAAACTGATCCTAAGGCAACTAGAAAGACAACTTAATAGTTGTGCACGGAACCTGTATTACGTGTTTGGATTTGTCGAGCGGGCGAGTAGCTTCCCCACCAGTGCATTCAATGTACTGATAATCCACCAGTTTGATATCCAGGGTGCGGGAGAACCTCGTGCGGTGCGGACGCCTCCTTCGTGCGTGCTAAGGCCAGGAGTTCCCTCTGAAGCCTTGCAACGGTGCGTCCGGGACTGAAGCGCTTATACAAGACATAAGTTATGAACATCGCCTGACCATCGCCTGTACATTCATTCCACAGTGGTAGCCACTTGGCACGCTTTTACTGTTTCAGAGAGAGAGGTTTGAGCGACTTATAATCTCGGCTATACGCCGCCTGTAATACATGTTTCATATCAATAAAGAGATTACTTTACTTGTTTTGATGCTTCCGCTATATTGTCGACTCAGTGAACCTGTTACCGATCGCTATGCGTTCCTAAACTCTGCTGCACTCGGACAATCTGTGCGACTCTGTGGCTTAGAACTCTTGCCGCCAGCCAATGAACCATGGCCTTGCACGGGCGTGGATCACGCTCGTGCGGCATCACGCCCGGATGGGTTAAGCGATCGTTCCGCGGGAGCGCTGGCGAGGGTGATTCCCGCCTAGCGGGAACGGCCGATTTGCCTGCGGGAGATCGGGGCGTGACATGTTGGTATCAGAGCCTGGCTTCTACGCCTTTGGACTTTAATTCGATATCTCTGTTTCGAAAGCTCGTTCGTGGGTTATGTGCACGCTCTCTCTCAATGCCTCAATGGGATGTTCCAACAATAAGTCTAAATACTTTCAAAATACGTTTTGAATGATATGCTTGCTTGTCTGCTACTATGCTGCGAGTGGCCTTTGAGCCAACCTGTGCGAACCACTTGAGAGTATCGCTAGTAGCTTGTCCGATTTTCACTAACCCTAAGTTTGGTTGAATACATCTATTCGAGGGACGCCTTGAACTAGTGCACCATCCAAGACTTAAGAAAAGGTGAAACTCGAGTGCCAAGACTTCGCTATCACTGAGCTGGTTGACGTGTTCACGCTAGAGGGTACCTTCGAAAGTGCGCACGATCCAGTCTAAGCGATATGCTGATTTCGAAGCTTGTGCAAGTGAAGATCCAAATGAACAAGTACAAACGACTTGTCTAGGATTGCCTCAACCCTAGATTACTGCTTGTCCTTAGTAAGTCTCGAGGATGAGACTTTTTCTAAGTTGGGTAGGATGTAACACCCCGTTCCGCTCAAGCGGACTGCCGACTCAATCGGCAATAGCGCAACTGTCCCGACCCGCTTTGCCTCGATCAAGAAGCAAAGGATATCCAGACTTGTCCCTACAGGAATCCGGCTTGGACTTTCAGAGGCTCGCTCAGACGTATCGCTCTACCGAGGCGAATCATCGCTAAGGTGGGTGGCTACGGTGAACTTGTCTTTGCTTAGCCAGCACACATAAAATCTGGAATATTTATGCTAGTCGCTAGGTGAATCACCCCCTGCATGCTAATAAATCCAACGCACCTAGCTAAGGGAATAATCCTAACTTGTATTGCTTGCTAGAACATGGAAAAGGAAATACTGCTTATATTCAGACCCTCGCATGCTAAGTCCCTTAACGGTTTTATCTCTCGGACTACCTTCGGGCCCGAGCAACGTGCCTGCTTATGTACCTAGAAACGCATGCTTGTCTGCTTGAATATTGCCGTGTTTTCATCCAACTCCGGAAGACTACTCAGTAGTCGTTCCGTGTATGATTGACCCTGCAAGTATCCAGGACCGTTAGGTCACCAAGGCAGCCCCGAACCAGGGGAATGCATCAAGACAAGTTATTGTACAGAACCAAGATTCAAGTATCCCGTATACTCGTGTACTCGTGTTCCCGTGCACTCGTGTTCTCGTGTTCTAGTGCACGCGTGTTCTCGTGTATCTCGTGTAATCGTGTTGCCTGAGATTGGTTAAATCGTGTTGCCTGAGATTGGTTAACCCTGACTTGCATGTCGCGGATAACTCGGAAACGAGGCATAGTTCCACGGACGGTCACCGGGGCACTGCGGCCGCTCCGATCCGGATGGAACTTCAAGTGTGGTCCATCGTGTGCAGGCGAGTGGTTTGCAGCATATCGTGTACTCGGTTGCATTCCACTTGGCCTAGGACCACATCATGTGTAGTCTATCGTGTGCTGGCGAGATGGTTTGCAACACATCGTGTACTTGGTTGCATTCCATCTTGGCCTTGGACTACATATGCAATCCATTGTGTACGGGCGAGATGGTTCGTAGCGCATCGTGTGCTCTCGTTGCGTTCCACTCTCGTCTGGGATTAGTCCTTTATGGCTCTGCCAGCGACTCATGTTCATATAGATAAGTCATCCTCGCTTAGCGGCTATCCGCGTGCGAGTTACTGCATCACATCAAGTACAACTGAGTACACCAAATACTGTCCCGTTCAATAACTCACGTGTTGCATGTTGCATATGCTATGCTCCTGAATGCTTATACTTGCCCGTGCTTGAATTAATAATGTTTGCCTTGGACAGGGAAGGAGATGGTAAGTCTCGCCGTGTTTTCTCTCATGTCGTACGGCGCACTGCCACACGAACTAGGCTATTCAATATCTGCATGAAACTGATCCTAAGGCAACTAGAAAGACAACTTAATAGTTGTGCACGGAACCTGTATTACGTGTTTGGATTTGTCGAGCGGGCGAGTAGCTTCCCCACCAGTGCATTCAATGTACTGATAATCCACCAGTTTGATATCCAGGGTGCGGGAGAACCTTGTGCGGTGCGGACGCCTCCTTCGTGCGTGCTAAGGCCAGGAGTTCCCTCTGAAGCCTTGCAACGGTGCGTCCGGGACTGAAGCGCTTATACAAGACATAAGTTGTGAACATCGCCTGACCATCGCCTGTACATTCATTCCACAGTTGTAGCCACTTGGCACGCTTTTACTGTTTCAGAGAGAGAGGCTTGAGCGACTTGTAATCTCGGCTATACGCCGCCTGTAATACATGTTTCATATCAATAAAGAGATTACTTTACTTGTTTCGATGCTTCCGCTATATTGTCGACTCAGTGAACCTGTTACCGATCGCTATGCGTTCCTAAACTCCGCTGCACTCGGACAATCTGTGCGACTCTGTGGCTTAGAACTCTTGCCGCCAGCCAATGAACCATGGCCTTGCACGGGCGTGGATCACGCTCGTGTGGCATCACGCCCGGATGGGTTAAGCGATCGTTCCGCGGGAGCGCTGGCGAGGGTGATTCCCGCCTAGCGGGAACGGCCGATTTGCCTGCGGGAGATCGGGGCGTGACAGCCTGTAAAGTTCTAAGATATATAGGCTTATCACAGGACACAATTTTCATAATTCAATGTTTAATATTCTTGATTAAAGATATTCTAAATCAATAAATAGGAAATAGATTATTCTACCCAATTACAACTTTGATCTCAATTATACATATATCTCATTTATACCTTTATACATGATGGAAATAAATTTTGGCTCCAACTCAATCGCCTTCCGTTGCAATATATCATCCTTGTTCTCCAGTCCCTTGTCAAGATACAACAGTAGCTTCCTTGAAAACTTTTCTACAAATCTAGTAAACAAAACTAGATCGTCTAACGACATACAAGCTCTCGATCAAGGACAAAAAATAAATAAAACAAAATAAAAATATGTAAATAATTGGATTCTCAAATTTTATGATGAAGGAATGGAATAATAAATTCCTTAAAACACATTTAGCGAAATCATGAAATAAGATATTCCAGCTCTTATAGTAAAATCTTGGGACAAGACATTCTAACTCTTATAGATGTCTACTCTACTTGGTGTCCAATACACAAATCACAATCACATAAACAATTATGAACAATTTTCCTATATGTAAATGCTATTTAGAGAACCCTTTTGATTATAATATCACCTATTATCTCGGCAATAATCCCATATACCCTGGATCAGATAAATTTTCTGGATGGACAGTGCTTAAATTCCAGTCCCACAGGTATTGTGATATCATTGTATCACTATAATAACCATTGAATCACATTTAATGTGATAACACATGATATAAATAATTATCAAATTTTTTGTTTTAATTCAAGAATTTGGATCATGTGATAATATAAGCAATTATCGAATATCTTGAACTTTTCTAAGAATTCGAAAACAGGATAACATTGGATATACACAATTGTCGATTTTTTGATCTTTCAATAATTCGGATCCAATGACAGGTATGTGAGCTAAGCTTTACCTCGATCATCGTATGGCCATATGTATGCCGAAACTACTGATCAGTATTACTTTTTAAAATAATTAATATTGTAAAGAGTTCAACGGTGTGATCCAAATGTTCTCTCCCGTCCCAATGCAATTCTACAAATTCGCAATCATTCCTATCTAACATACAATTTAAGTTGATTTACAGGTCCGATTTGTATCTCACCTCGTATTTCGGTAACCACACGCTTTACGAGGATATAATTCGATAATTATTTCGTCTTAGCGAAGACATTAATTATTTCAATAATATATATTCGTTTTGTGTGCTCGTAGCATTACGTTAAAAATGGTAATATTCTATTTGGTAGAACAATTCTGAAAACATGGAAGTTGTATTCCTTACCCTGGAATATAAAATATTTAAAATTTTGTTACTATTTTGTGCACGTACAAGTGTGTCATACGCGTCCAATAATCTAAACACTGAATCTAAGATTTTTATAGTTTGAACCTAAGTCCGATAACTTGCTAAATATCTTGAAATAGAGAATAACCAATTTTTGAATTTTTTGAAAATGGTTCTCTAGAATTTTTTGAAAATTTTGGCAGTCTTCTTTGTATTCTGGAGCCCAAAATCTTTACAATTAATAATATACACCCGGAACAACACTCCGTAGAATTTTTGGATTCGTCGACCCTTTCGGTGGAACAACTCAATACCAGAAATCACACACAATCTATATAAATAGTAAGGTAAGTTTAAGGATAAAAAGTTCCTTACTAAGCGTTTATTACCTTAGCAAGTTTTGGCAATCGCATTTGACCTCTTAGCATGCTATAGGAATTCATAAGAATTATGCAAATAGTCTTATGTAATTCACGTGTTCAAACATGCAGTAAAAAAGTTTATATACAAGAAAAAAACACAAACACATATAATCAACAATATTTACTTGATCATTATATTTCTAGAAAAATCTTAATAGAGAAATGACCTTGGATATGTGTATATATAAGTAAAGATAATGATCCTGGAGGCTTAATATATACTCACTATTCGTGAAATATTTTTGATCAACCGAATCCAAATTGATTTGGCAATTAGATTAGGGTTGGTTATAACCAGCAATTTCAAGGCCTCATATATGCCAATTTTTTTCTGAAAGAATTTCCATTCGTAAGTACACATATTCGAAAATTATTAATGACTATGTAAGGTTAGCCATAAGCACTAAAATCAAGAACTACACCAAAATATAAAAATATAAACATAGTATCTTTTAAAGGATAAACAAAATAGGCTTTACTTATGATACTTGACTTTAAGTAGAGGATCTACAATCTTTAGAAAATTTGATCTCGAACGTGGTACTTAGATATCCGATATGGCCTGATAGTTCCTAAGTTCCATTCTTATCCATTATCATGTAACAAGGCTAATTCTTCTTTTAGCAAATAATTGATCTGGAATCATTACTTTAAGTCCAAATTAGATTTTGGGCAACAAATTATACTTAAAAAAATTAGGTATTCTACTACCATTGCACGTTTCAACAATTTGTACTATATATTTCTTTTATACATAGAATATAAAAGTTATAACCATGCATAAATATCAACCTAGAACTATAAATTAAGATCATTGGTCCTAACTTACCATGATAATAACATACATGTTTGCATGCAAATTTTAAGGTATAATTTTCAATCATAATTTCTTATTTTCTCAAATATCTTAATACACTACATGGCACACCTTACCTAACCTAAAATTTAGCATGTACCCTTGCATATCAATATTCAATATTCAATCAAAATTAATCAATATCAAGTCCTACACAATCATGACCAATTTCTCATATCATCTTTGGTCACATGTTAAACTTGTATTAAAACAAAACATTGATGTAACTCAAAATATTATATGATTTCAGAAATAACTTCCTAATTGTTATATCAAAATGCAAATAAACAAGTTTTTGGAGTTTTTAGAGTGAAGGATTTGCCTTCCCCTAAAACCCTTTGGTACCCTACTAGTATTCCAAGTATAATGTATTTGTGTCAAGAACAAATACCAAAAAAATGTATGGTACAAGAATTATATATATACATATACACACACACCTTAGAATCACTTTCCGATTATGCTACAAGTTCATCCACGCAAATATTCATTTGCACACGACTATTCAACTTTACCTACACAACTCCAAACCATGTTTATAATTCCAAAAAAATTCTAACCGCGTGCCCTATTGTGTCCTAACACTAATAATTTCAAAAATTAGACATTTTACTATACTTACAATTAATTTATGAAATTTTAAATGAAAATGGAAGAAGACTTGCCTTGGTTGATTTGGGGATTTAGGGTTTGCTCTCCTTCAACCTCCTCTTCTTCTTCTTCTTCTTCTTCTTCTTATTATTATTATTATTATTATTATATTGAAAGGAGGTGAAGAAGAGGATGATGATGATGAGTGGTGATGTAAGCGGCCTGGAGATACGGGCGTCGGTCGGCGGTGAGGGGGCCAACGGTGGCGGCAACCGCCGTAGCTGCGGGGCGTGGGTCCGAGGCTACATGGCCGGAGGAGTTGAGAGAGGGAGATGAGAGTTATATATATATATATATATATATATATATATATATATATATATATATATATATATATATATATATATATATATATATATATATAGAGAGAGAGAGAGAGAGAGAGAGAGAGAGAGAGATAGCTCGGTCAAAGGGAGAGGGGGTGTTAGGTTGGGAGGAAGAGGTATTGAGGGAGGAGGAGAGGTAGAGATAAGGATAGAGAGAGAGAAGGAAATTTGTAGAAAGAAGAAGAGGGCTATGACTCTTCTTTGTTTTTTTGGGGGGTTATGGTTAAGAATATTGTTATGCCTACAACCTTATGCTTACAACCTTCTTACAACCGCCATGTGTCACCCACGTGGCATCTACGTGGCGGCCGTCCATTAGAGGCAGGGGAGAGGTAGGACCCGGTGGCTGTCCGGGTTGTCTCCACGTGGCTGGAACATCACCTGGCGGTCGTTCATTGGCTGTCCGGGTGGTCTCCACATAGCAGGGGGTAAGAGTGTTGTAAGAAGGTTGTAAGCATTTGGTAGTAAACTTAGCATTATCGTATGGTTAAGTGTAAAGCAAAGAAAAAGACGTGTCCTTAGTGGGTTCATGCCATGACACCTAAGCCCACCTATGTGGCTAGGTGAATTTGCAAAATGGGAATTGATGGAGGTGTAAACCACCTCATTTATTTTATAGATAGACGGGTTATGGGTTATAAAATTTTGGTTTAACATCAGGTATTTGAGGTTTAGATTTAAGGTTGCAGATGTTTGTTTCTTTAATTAAACCTTTGGTGCACCCTACCGTTGTAGCAATATTCGGAGCCCAACATTAGCCCATAATTTTCAACAAGTTATTGCATTCTAGACTTGACACGCCAATTTAGGCGCTGGACTTTTTCGTCACTCAAAATCATAATTTTTTGTGCTCTAATTTAATTGCACAACTTTCCGTAACCAAAATCCATATTTAATCCGGTGTCGCGCACCTGTGTCGTTGCCATCAATTTTGAGATACCAACTCAACCCGCTGAGCCGGACCAATTAAAGGGTCCAAGATTGACACCAAGCCTACACCGTTCATAACCTTTGTGTCACTCCCAATTGAGATCCTATGTGCCCCCATTCAATTTAAGAGCACATGGCATTTTATTTTAATTTAATTGGGGATACCAACTTTGACTAATCCTATTTTTAATCCCAACTTAACCCAACGCCCCATGAATTAAGCCCATGCAAAACACACAACACCCCCACCCTACAAAATACCAAACACTAATTCTTCCACAAATTTTTTATTATTTTATGTATCTATGCAAATACCCAAATTTAGGGGACTAATTTGCAAAAGTTGCACTAGGTGGCATCACCCCATTGGCTCAAACTAAATGGAGAAGTCCTCCATTCTTTGACTTAGTCAACCTCACTCATCTCTCACTCTCCTTTGTATGAAAATTTCTCCATATTAAATACTAACCATCCATTGTTTAAAACCCCCATCCTTACCACATACACCCATCACACCTCCCAATAAAACATCACCATCACCCCTCACTTTCCCCAAGGACGACCCTAATCCCAACACCTAGAGAAACCCCCCATTTCTCTCTCCTCCCTCTTCACTACACAAACACCCAACTGTATACTTTCTTCTTCTTCCCTTTTTCTTCCTCCTCTCCACTTCTCCTTCTTCAATTAAACACTCCCCCTCCGGCCAACCTCACCCCCTCCGGCCAGCACTGTTACTTCAGCCACTCAACCGCCTGCCACGGACTTCACCCCCACGAGCCCGTTTCTCCTCCAGTCTCCAGCACAACCACCCACACCACCACCATTCCCGCTACTACTGTCGACCGGCCTCCATCAACATCACCATCACCACTGCTACCACCTCCAGCAGCAATCACCGGCCTCCTCCTCCGACGTGCCATACGACCATGACTACCCGGCCACCTTTCCTACTCCGGCCTCACCTCGACCGAGCACTCCCCCTTGCACCACCACCCGCAGCACCATCACCATTCCCTCCGGTCGACTTCAACATCAACATCACCACCACCTCACACCACCAATCCCCACCACCTCACACCACTCTTCATTATCACCATCTTCACCATCTTCATCATCCTCATCATCAACATCACCACCATCAAAACCCCCACAACCTCTCCCTCCGACGTGTCGCAACCGGCCAACACCACCACCACATCGCCAAGGTGAACTCTTCCCCTCCTTGTAGTGTAATATTGTTTTGGTTAGTCTAATATTATGAATTTATTATATATAATTTACTTAGTTTAGGGTTTATGTATGCTATATTGAGTTTAGGGTATTTGAATGCATTGAGATTTTAGGGTTTATTTATTTATTATATGCAATTGATGGTTGTAAATGATATATGATATTTAGGGCTTTATGTTATTTATTGATGATGAGCAGTTTAAATGGTAGTGGAATAATGATGCGATATTAAGAACGTTGAATATTATTGAGGTGCATCTTTAATTATTGTAGAATGATGTTGTGATATTAATCATTGATTATTATCAAGGAGCAGGTTAAATAAATATGAAATGGGGTGTGATATCATTAGGTTGTTCATTGGTTGAGGGTTTGAGTACTACTGATGTAATGCCCCGTTCCCCTTATTCGGGGAGTGCGGCCAAGTAATATTTAAGACCGTTCGATCGGGACAAATTGAATCAAGATCCTTTCCTCGTTATGGATTGGTTTCTTCGGAATCAGGTCATATATTTAATGGATCGTGCCTCAAGGAAGGACTCGGCGGCAGAGTCGTGAGGGTCCTTTCCGTTGCGCTGGTTTTCTTGCCCGTTTTTGTGCCGCTTGGTTGCTTTCTTGTTGGCTTTATGACTTGTATTTTCTTGAATGGTTTCGATGGATTTTATTGCCTTCGTTCTTAGGATCTCGCAATTTCATATCGAATCTCGGAGACCGAAGCAGGAGATATTGATCATCTATTGGTGCGTGCAGGTGATCGGGTAGACAACGCAAGCACGGAGTCTTGAAGTTCTCCCTTTTCTCTCCTAGTTCTCCAACTTGTGAGTGGCTTTACTTCGATTAGTACCCTTCTTCCAAGTCTTCACTCTTAATAAAATTGACTCAATTGTGCATTCCGCTCCAACGATATCATAATAAGAATAAACTGAGTCAAAGGAAAAGATGAGTTAGACTTGAAACACTTGTAATGCTTGTTACTTAGAATTCTCAAACGATCACATTGATGCGTGCTTGTCCGCTATGCATTCATATATTCATGTTTCAGTTGTAGCTAGAACTTATTCTATATAACTGTACAGACGTATTGTGCAAACTATATTGAAATGCAATCACTTGGACAGGAAGACTATAACAATTGCATTATGCTAACGTAGATGTATATATTCTTGTGGTTTGAATGCTTTATCTATTAATCTAGTGTCAATGCGTAGTTCGGTCGGACAACTTGTGCACAAGGTTTAGTTCCTGCGAACGGTGCCCGGGGCACTGGGACCGATTCATTCCTGGGGGAACTCGGATAGCTACTCTAGCAAGTCTAGCACGGGTAAGGCGGGGGAGGCCTTGTAGCGGGGCTTGCTACCCGAGCTGCAAGGGTCACCGACCTACTGTAGTTATTGTCCACGGTGGCAAGGATATGCCATGACCCAATGTACATATATTTCTGCATTGCTTGATCAAACTAATGGTGTTTTCGTGGCAGGGAAGGACATGGTAAGTATTATGCAGGCAGTTCAGACGGGAAGGTAAAAAGTCACCTAACGGTGGCCTATTTGTTTCGATGAATTGATTACTTGATGCTTGTATGAAAATTAAACTAAGGAAAGAATATAAAGACCACAATAATATTGCATGTTTCATATGAACAAACTATGGATTTGGTTAGTTGGGTTAGCTCACCCTCACCAGTACTTTTAAAGTACTGACCCTCGTTGCAGCAGGTTCCCGAGCCCGAGCGACGCGGCGAGGAGCTGAAGCTTCTTCCTTCCCAATCAGTCCAGTATCTGACGCATTCCGATCGTAACTTTTGGAGCTTGTACAAAGTACTTGGAGCAAGCGCAACCCTTATATGCGACTCTGAGGCAAGGCGATAGCTTCGCCAGCAGGTGTCTATATTGTTTTGAAGTTTTAGTAAAGGATTTGATGTATAAAACAGCTATCTCATTTTGTATCCAAGTTGTAAGCCCGTGTGGCATCCTTATCGTTTTGGGTCAAGAGTCTGTAATCAGATGTTCATTATCAATAAAAAAAACTTTTCTATGCCTCAATGTGTGTTATCTTATTTGTATACTCTGTTGCATATGTTCTAAAGATTATCATTATGCCTAGGCCTTGTGCCCTACGCGTGCACGGCATCACGCTCGGGGACGATTATCGATTGGGCAAAATCGGGGCGTGACAACTGACGGATTCATTTGAGGAATATAAAAATGTATCTGTGAGCTATGTATCTAGAAGAGAGTGTCTAAATAAATGAAAATAACATTTATGAGGTTTAATAAATAAATTATTAATTTACTCGAGGATAATTTATTTATTTGAGGATGATATGCGTAAATGTGCATGATAACGTCTGTGAAGACCAGGGTAAAATCTGAGGAATGAACATACTTGAACTACTGAAAACACCACGACAAATATAGTGGAATTGAGGATTTGTTTGGTGATATTATATATGTGATTGATCGTAACAAACGTGACTTGTAACTGAGTTTGAGCATATGATTAGACGTGTGTCACATCTTATTTCAGTCTCGTGATAGTTATTGATTGATCTTGTGTCTCGTCTTTAGGTACTACGGGACCTGCGGACTTGGACGTTGTACCAGATCCCTATCTTCAGCAGCCGGGTCCAGGCAAGTGTACCTTGCCATCCTGTATTTTAGTTACCATATATTTATTGTTTCATTATATATATTGTGCGCGTGTTTGATTAAGATCGTTGCTTCACGTCCGGATTACAACCGGGTGCAGACGTTCATCGTAACATCTGGTAACGAGTGATAGATGATCGCAAACACCTTGATGTACGTACCTGTGTATATCATAACCCTAGGACAAACGTCCATAAACTGTTAACGTACCAGATTTCCTGTATCCTGATACTGACATCATGACCGGAGACTGGGACGAACTTAGGGTCGCATCTGTTGATAGTTATTTATGTGTGACGAGACTGTTAGATAGAGGTTCAGGTTCAACGCACAATCGTTGACCGCTTGGTATAAACACCCTGATTTTTAGCATAAATTTTAATATAATTTTGTCCGGAATTTTTGGTATTTTTCTGGACGAAGAACCTAGATAATTAAGGGTTAAGGATTTTTAAATGCAGTTTATTGGAATTAAAATATTGTGGAAATAATATTTTATTATGTAAAATGGAAAACCGGACGCAGGGTATTTTTTGGTGAATTTATTGAACTCCGGGAACGCGTTTGAAGCCTTAAAAACTATTGGGAGTGTAAACCGAACCAAGCCTAGCTGAACCAAACCAAACTTGAACCAACCCAGACCAAAACCCACCGTAGAGGGTCGGATCCGGGTCAGACCCGATCCCCGCTGAGAACCCGACCCGTTTTCAAACCCTAGAACTGCCAGATATACTGTAGCACGGTATAAAAACTGTGCCTCGGCGTTCGTGTAGCCGCCGCCACACATCTCCTCTCTCCCTCTTCTCCGCCGGGTCCCTCTGATCCGCCCCGCCTCGAGATGCCGCCACCTACTCCTCCCCTCTCTATTCCCAGCAACTCCCCGCCGCCACCGGCCTCGAACTCCCCACGATCCGGCCGACTTCCCCAACTCGAGCGCCGCCGCCCCACGACTCCTTGCCTCGACAGCCTCCAGACTTCCCCGTCTCTGCCAGGCCAGTCGACCCAGCCGACGACGACCCCGACCGACTGTGCGCAGCCCTGACCCCGACAGCATCTACCGCTCGATACCCACGACGCCCGAACGACGCCAAGCCTCCGCCAGCGGCTGAACCCACTCCGACCAGATTGTGCGGAGCCGCTGCCCTAGCCCGACCTCGAGCTCGACCCCCTCCGGCAAAGCCCCCTCTGCTGTCTCGATCAGAGCCCTAGCTCGGACTCACGGCAGACACGAGGACACGTCCAGGACACGAAGTTGACCCTCGGACACGTGTAAGTCAGCGTTCACGGAGCCCTGTTCAGGTACCGATTTCTCTCAACTCGCAGCTCCGTTTTAGTTTTCGTCAGTTGCTACGCATAGGCTGTATAACCCTCTCGGTGCCCGTGCAACCCACTCGGTGCATCGCGTCCTGTGATGATCGCACACCGTGATCCAAAAACAGGAAAAACAATGCCCTGTTTCACCCCGGAACTGAGTGCGCCCCGCCAAACGGGATAACTTGGTCGCACGTGGTCTTTATCGAAACGTGCACATCGTTGATACGGTCGTGTAGGATTTCGCAGAAGTTGATTCAGATGTGCGTGCACACCGGAATCAACGCGTATCCACCGATGACACCCCGTATCCGTCCTTTCTGGAACATGCTGTAACTTTGTGTACACACGTCGGATTGAGACGAAACTTGCACCATCGGACTCGTAGCAATACGCTGGTCCTGTGACTCAAGTTTGGTCCGATTCTGAGAACGTTGATAAAATTGCGTATCGTGGGCCCCACCGTCTCCACGTGATGGGCGATTTTGAGATCGGCTCATCGAAATCAAATTCCGGAAGTTCCGTTGGGTTCGTATCATCGTTCCTGACTTGTAGACACTGAGTTTAAGGAGTTTGGAGACCTTTGACCTTGACACGCTTTTCGGTGCAAAGTGGCCTACGTGTGGACCCCACTTTGGCTCGAAAATGACCTTTTTGCCCCTGTGTCCAAATTGGACTTAAGGACAGGCGTTTCTAGCTATTTGATATCTTCTGAGACTGTTGGTGATGTTTATTACAGCTTTTGGAGGAGTACCCACCGGATCCACTGATACAGGGACAGCTTTTGGTATTCAAACACCAGGCAAGTGTACTTTGCCAAACTCTGCAGTATTTTATATATATTTCTTGATTCATTTATATTGTTGTGCATGCTTAACCTAGGACCGTGTGACGTACTTAGCGTCCGATTATCAGTCGGGTGCCGACCCCGTACGCGGTGTTGTGTATTGTCATCTAGAGATGGATATACGTGACACTTTATCTTCTCGTACTTGTCTTACCAAGTACACTTTGACCCAGGACACTTGACACTGTTCATGAGACAGGATCATCCTGAGATATTCGTGGTGATTCTGTATAGGATACAGGACTTGACAGAGATACTATATACTTAGTTACATTATGACTTGTTGCATTAGTTATGATCCCGCTGATATGGACATGAGACGTTGTGGTCATGATATGCGTGGTTACATTGGGTGGAGAGAGACACACAGGCTACAGGCTAAACATATATATACACCCCTATTATTGTTAGGCACAAGACTCTGAAGCCCGAGATTGGCCCATTACTCATTATTACTGCTGCTACCAGGCTCCCCCGACACAGAGCTTGTAGTGGCTTCAGCCTGAGTTCTAGTGCTGCTCTCATCTTGCATATCACTTAGATGGTTATTTAGTACTCCCTTGTTGTTCCATCTATTGCTGGAGAGGCCCACAGGCTACAGGTTGATTATGTTATGCCGGCTACTCAGTCTCCCGCTGAGCTAGACCACCTCATGATATCACTGCTACCGCGGCTCCCCTACACAGAGCTTGTAGTTGTTTCAACCTGAGTACTATTGATGCTCTCTCTTGCATTTCACACAGATGTTTACATACTTACCCTATTATTCTCATTATTTGCTGCACTGCTTATATTTTGGCTTATATATTTTTTGTACCTTGCTATGTCCCCTGAGGACCTGGATATGGATTATGTCCCCAGAATTTGAGGACGAGATCTATCCCGAGGTATACGGGACAGCAGCAGGAGCTGATCCAGGAGCTGTACCGCCATCTGAGGACGAGGTGTTAGCCGAAGACTTTTCTTGAGTATTCATGCTTCATGCTCAGTATTTATTTATTTCAGTCTTTTATATTTCTGGTCTGTTGAACCATTGTACTAGATATTTATCGGGTTGTTCCCCGAAGTACTTTGTTGAGACTAGCTGATGATTTATATTCCTTATTTATTCTGTGGATCATACTTTTATACTTTGTGTGGATGAGATTAGTTGTGCCATATTGTCGTAGACTTGTTTTTACAGCTTAAGTATGCCCTGATGGATCCATTAAATTGGGTTTGTCCATCGGTGCGTACTGCTGGCCATTGCCACGCGTCCGGTCCCACGGTATTTTGGGACTGGGGCGTGACACTTGGGATGGAGAAGACAGTTACTAGACGTTTGGGCTCCTCTGCACGCGCTTATATATGTATATGTACTATTTCTGTAGTGATCATATATCTAGAGTAGTTGTATCACCCGTGTGACACTTTGCCCGAAGCTGCGGTAAGTCCCGTGAGTTTCCGTGTTCGGAGCTACGGTTTTATTTTGGACAGCCCACGTATCGAACATTGTCTTTAAACTGTGTCTCACTTAGTTGGTTATGCTAGATTACACCATCGCTGTACTTGTTTCTTTCTGTTATACTTGGCATGCTGTATTTTTGTACCTTGTTACGTTCCTCTGAGGACCTGGTCCCCTGCCAGTTTTACAGCATAGACGATTACGGAGCACTTGGAGTTGCTGATGGAGTTGCTTGTCTTGAGGGCATTGGTACCAGGTACTCATATTATTTCTACCGACATTATGGTTACTTTATTCTTATTGTTTATTCATCTGCTGTTGTAGCCTAGTTTTTGTAGACTCATCTCTTCTCGAGTCTTTTCGAGTTTGTGTGTTTACTGGGCGGCCGACTGTAGCACATGTAGCTCATTCTTGTGTATTTTTGTTCATTGTGGATTGCGATATAGATGTTTATATTTACTGGTTTATTTAGATAGTGACCATTTTTATTACAGCTTATACGTATTCGAGTCGGACCAAAGTCTGGTCGAATGCGTAGCTGGCGTGTCGCGTATTCCTGGTCCTATGTATTTTGGGACTGGGATGTGACAGAGGGGATATGTGTCATGAAATTTTTTGTAATAGTATAATTTTTTTCCAATTGTGTATTTATAAAAGATTTGTTTAAATAATAAATAGTATATATATATATATATATATATATATATATATATATATATATATATATATATATGAGGAAGGATCGACATCCCCCAAATAGTATATCATATATATATATATATATATATATATATATATATATATATATATATATATATATATAAGGAAGGATCGACATCCCCTCAAATAGTGCATCCCCATCCATCCCCATGATAGCATCCGTTGGATGTTGTTTAAGTCATCTAATCTTAGCCGTTGAGTTAAACCATTCAACTCATCAGTTAAGATTAAATGACTTAAACAACATCCAACGGATGCTATCATGGGAATGGATGGGAATGCAAAGATAGCGGGGATGTCGATCCTTCATATATATATATATATATATATATATATATATATATATATATATATATATATATATATATATATATATATGGGAGAGGATCAAAAGATCAAAGAGACCCACTCCCGGAGCCCTTTCGAAGCCCCGCCCCCTGCACCATCGGATCGGAGGGTCCGAGGGGGGGCCACGCCTGGGGCCCCCGCGATCCAACTATTGGGAGCGGTTGGGCTTATATATATATATATATATATATATGTTGGTACAATGTTTATGTTGAGTTTTTGAATATGGCTAATCGATTAAGTTTAGCATTATGGTAATCGATCAATCACTATAGTATCTTCTACTTAAACTCAGTATTATCCAGATAAGTAATATTTGTTTCTGTATATTTTCTTATTTGTCTAACATGTACTTGCAAAAAGCAAGAAGAAAGATCAACAATGGACATATGGTATATGATGATGAGCCAAAGAATGCTTTATACCAGAAGATTCTGTCCAACCGCATACGACTTATCTGGAGCCTCGCACCCGGGGGTTCCATTGTGTAAAACCCCCTCCCTAGAAAATCGTATATACCTCTTTTATTTATTAAGTATTAATTAAATTATAGTAATTAGGTCCAAATAGGAGAAATAGATTTTTAATAATTTTTATGTTAGGTGTTCGGGCACTTAGAGGACTTATGCGACCATCAGGAATTTTTCAGAATTTATTTCATGTAGGAGACCCCTTGAGCCGTTGCTAGCCTAACGATGTGCATTATCCTAATCTATAAATTTTCTTATGTGCGAATATATATATATATATATGTATATATACAATTATATATGTATATATATTTTATTTAAAGAAAGAAAGGAAAAGAAAGGAATTAAATAAATTTATAATAATAGTACTAATATTAATAACAATAATAATAATGTTAATAATAATGCAAATTACTATTCCCCTTTAGTTTTGCTACCAACACTTGCTGCATGCTGAGACCGCCCCTAGCAACTTAATTCCTTAGAACCCCTTTGCTTTCCAAACCCTCGGACTCCTTGCAGCAACTAATACACATGCATTGACCCGAGCAACTCAGTGCTTATTCCCTTTCAGCGGACTAAACCGCGGATCCTATATCAACCCTCTCTCTCTCTTATATATATATATATATATATATATATATATATATATATATATATATATATATATATATATATATATATATATATATATATATATATATATATATATATAATAAGCTCTCTAAAACCCTAACCTAAAACTCCAGACTTCTTCTTCCAATCTAGAGCCGTCACCACAGCCAGAGAAGCCTCCCCAAGCCATCCAATCATCCCGTCGACGCCGACATCGCGAACTGCAGTCTCCCACTCGAAGCACCTTCGCTCCGGCGTGTTTTCCCTTGACTCGCTCATACAAACGCTGTTCCGTTTTCATAGGTATGATCTCCCCTCAACCCTTTTCCATCCTTATTTTATAGTCAACCTCGGAAAATGTGTGCCCCTAGGTAAAAAATAGCGCCCAAGTCAGCGCGAGCAGACAGAATTCTGCAATCACAGAATTCCAAAATGACCACCCATATTGCCGAGTTCGTATCTCCCACCATAGAGATCCGAATTCGGTGATTCCTTTTGATACCTGTAGATTACATGACCTAGTTTATTTTCTGTATAATAACTTTGTGCTATTAGTCGCTGTGGAGATAATTATATTCGTCACAAAACTGTGCGCACCCACTTTTTCCGGTTTTCCAAAAGTTGGAGATCGGAGCGCGCCCCGCCAAACGGGACCGCCCCGCCGTGTGCCAAGTGTACCGAATGGTGCACGCAGCATAATGGGACACGTGAAAATTTGTGGGGACTGATTCGGACTCGTGTGCGCGCCGGAATCAGACCGTATCCGCGGACACATTTCGTGTCGCCACTTTTGTGGAACTCGCGCGTATTTTTGTTCACGCTTGTCAGATTGTGACGAAACTTGTGCCACTGGACTCGTGGTGACGCGCTGGTCCTGTGACCCAATTTTTACGCATTTCTGAGATGGTTGACCAGATCGCCAATTGGCGGGCCCCACAGTTGACTTTTTGACCAAATTGTGTTCGGCTCATCGGAATCCAAATTTGGACATACCGTTGGGTTCGTATTGACATTTAGAGTTGTTTGACCCATAGTTTGTCCCATTTAGAGACTGTTACCCTCGGCACACTTTTCGGTGCAAAGTGGGCCACACGTGGACCCCACTTTTGCCCGAAATTATCGTTTTGCTCCTGTGTCCAAATTGGACGAAAGGGATGTGCTTTTTAGTTATTTTGCTTATTTTGGGAATGTTGGTGATATTTATTTCAGCATCCGGAGATATTTGTCCTGTGGACATAGCTTCTGGTCCTGTGTACTGGACATCTGGACGTAACATTTTGCAGCTTCTTGCCAGGCAAGTATACCTTGCCATTGTACTGTTATTTATAATCCATATGTTGCATGCATCTTTATTTTTTGTCCTTAGTTCATATATTTTAATTGTTATATAAAATGCTCGCGACGGTGACATCGCGATATATTTTTATTTATGTATTTGCATTGACCTTGTTCATGAGACTACCCCATTATCATGTAGCACCATTAGGTTCATTGGCCGTGACACAGTGGTTACACGAGTGTGAGTCTCATATAGATCACGGACTGCATGACAGGTCTGGCCTCCTGTACGTATGGGCCGTGCGTTAGGAATAACTGCTGTTAGAAACATTGCATGCTAGTAGACTTGGCAGTTATTAGAGGTCCAGGGACATAGCTTATTGTAGTACGGTGGTCCCATCCTTGTCCTTGTTTGGTTGCAGGATTGGACTAGGTTACTAAGAATAGGCTATGGAACAAATCGTGTCATGGATGTGACATGCTTAGAGCATGGGGTGGGGAGAACAACAAGTACCGCATTTGAGCTCCTTTACACTTTTTCTGTGAAGCCCGGATTCTCCGCTGGAGATACGGGTGATGATGACTCTTATATATTATGTACTATCAGGCGGGCCACCGGCGTTCAAAAGACGACGTACCTTTTAGGCCCCTGGCTCTTCAAAAGAGAACCATGCCAAATCCCAGTTTTCAGCCAGATAGCTCACTTGTGGGGAAAGGTGTTCTTAACTGCATTCACTTAGACGGACAGACAACCCCAATGGATGTTTATTTTTAGTACTTTATTGGCATGTGTTTAAGTATACTTGTTATGTCCCTCTGAGGACCTGGTCCGCTGCCAGGTGTACCTGTTCTTGAGTATTTGCAGGAGCACAGATTTGGAAGGATATAGATGCTTCGTGGATGTCTTCTCTTCGAGCCGTGATTGGTAGCTGGTACTTATTGTTTGAGTGAGTTGTACTTATATTGTATTTACTTTTCCCATTCGAGTTGGTAGTGGATTTATTTCCACCCAACTATCATTCTTAGATACTCCCTATTGAGATCTAGTTCATAGATACTGGTTATTTATTTCTATATGATTTTGGTGGATGAGATTTAGATTTTACCCTGTGACTTGTATTACATTTTATACCACTTGTGGATTTTATATTCATATTATAGCGTACGTATGGATTTGGTTTCCATATATTGGAGTTGCCATATCCATGCGGCTGGCATGCTTACGTATCCTAATCCTACGTATTTTTGGGACTGGGGCATGACATGTTTTTGTGGTGGCCCATGCAGGTCAAGAGCATATTGTCTCGGTTACGTTACTGTACCGAACAAGCCTGCACCTAGGACTAGAATATAGGATCTCATCCATAATTGACTATGATTCATCTTCCTCCTCTCTGTTCTATTTTGAACAAATGCATCCTGCTTGATTCTTGTGCTTCCCTATTAGTTCTTTAAGTATAGCCTTCTCCTAGAATATAGAAGTTCCTGTTGTTAGATGATAATTAGAGTAGCACACCTATTTAGAATACAACGAGATTATAGATACACCACTAAATTTAGAATATCTAGCGAACCCTAGAATCCCTTATCCCTATAATTGGTTTACCATTACCCGGATGTATTATGAGGACTTGAGAGTAGTATAGACACTACTAGAGTTAGTTAGAAGGTTACCATAATGTTGCCCCTAGCATTGAGGAACCCATAGAAAACCAAAACTTAATATTTGGACTGAACCTAACCTTCATAGTTAGATAATATTGGAACTATAAACTTAGATCATTGTCTTATTATTAGTAGACAACACTTTAGGAAGCCAAGAGCATTGAATATAGTAGTTTCTTGAACATACCGCAAACACATAGAGTAGCGTAGCATCTCCCTTTAGGAAACCTTGACATTATCTATAACCTCTCTATTTTATTTCATATATTTGTTTCCCTGAAACCCTAGCACTCGCTATTTGTGCGACGACTAATCATGTTCTTCTATTCTTCATCTTTCAAATCGTGCCCTCTGACACTTCTGATTGTAGGCCAAATGAATTCTTTTATGATATGATATATAGTTTCCTAGAATTATAGTTGTAATCTTGAATTTTGAAATTATGTGCTTAGTAGCAAGAATTTGATAGTTGAGCTGTTCATTTAGATTATAATTTTATGGTTACAACTTAGTTTTAAATCACGTAATTGAGGGCTAGTAACCTTTCTATCTTTACTATTGACACTTGTTCTATAAGCACTATGACTAAGAGGTAAGATGACCATGACCTATGTAATATAAGAGGATACCCTAACAAGTATCAAGACCTCCTCTCATAGACCTTAATAGGAGCTTTTACGGTATCCTTAAGACAATACAATAGTAGTTAATTATTTTAAATTTGGTAGTATACCTCACCACCTAGTATCAAATAGCCCTTGTGATCCATTGGTGAAGTATAACTGAATGACATTAATTGTATGCTAACATAAGATGATAGTGTTTATTCAGACTATAGAACTTAGAGGCTCACTTTGTCGACTATCGACTTAGACAAGGAAGTAATATGATAGCTGTAGAGATTGTAGAGTCTTTTATTATTGTTGCCTATGTTGTTTTGTTTTTACAAACTCGAATTATTTTGTAACTTCTCTCATCATAATCCAGCGTTATATCTCTGTACTACCTTGACTTATACTGCTATTATAGCCTAGTTTTGCAAGCTTATTCTTTATCGAGCTTGTTCATGACATGTATTATTGGAGTACTACACTAATACATTTCAGAACCAGTGTATTAAGGTCTAGCTAGCCTTAGTGCGCTTGGTTCGCCCTTCGCATTGCTACTTTACGTGGATTGGGATAAAATTTGCTTAGTTTCTTAGACAAATGTACTTGCCCTCTAAACCTGCCTGAGCATATCGTATCGGCTACATAACTGTACTAATACGAGCATGTGAATAGGAACTACCAAAATAGGATTTCAATCCATAACTGCCTTGACAATTCCCAATTGGATTCTTTAAACGCCTTGATCCCAATACTTCTATTCTATTACGCTGTCCTTGAACTCTTTATTATTGATCTTCGTCTTCTCTTATTTCGGAAAGATGAAACCTCGTGCTTGGTATAAGTTTGATACACAGAGAGTACTAGATATACCCGTAGGCCGATCACATACTTGAGGATTATTCTTTTGTAATTAAGGACATATCATATGTGATATGATCGGCGTTGAAGTTTCGAGGATTGAACGACATGAGTAAATAAATTAAGGAATATTTTTCTTAAAGTATATAGCCTTCTGTGATAGATGGGTAAATTCTAAGTTGGGTAGTAGTGCATTGTCAACACGGGAGGAATTTCTTTTAGATTATGATCGAGTAAGATTAGATTGGGAGAGATTCAAGCCATTATAATTTTGAGAAATTTAGAAGGATGACTAAGATGATGAGGATCAATGAATTGATATTGAGGACCCAATATTTATACCTTAAGTGCATGAGTTAAATTTTTGAACAATGAAGGTAGAACCATCAATTTGAATTTAGAGGATAAATATAGAATTTCAGACTTGAATATTGGTGGACTGTATTTAAATTATTATTATTTTTTTTAATTTGGTGATTTGAATTAAGAATTAAAATTTTGGTTGGACGACCTATTTGAAATAATGAGGATGTGAATGGAATTTAAAGAGTTGAGGCATACGAAATTTTATAAGTGAAAAATGGGAATATTAGTCTCAAACCACTTCTAAAGGAGATTATGATAGTTAGAGGTCGTGAGATAAAAGTTATATGAGTATGTAAATCTTGGAGATGTTATGTGGATGTGGATAATTTAAAACAAGGGGAGAAGAGATAACCATAGGTTAAATTTTGATTGGAGCAGTGGTCATCTTAACCTAGAAGTGATTGCCATGAATATGATTAGGATTTTAGTTATCGCAAGAAGATTGCGACTGACTTGCCTTATTGTACATAGAGGATTAACCGATTCTGCCTCATTTCAATTTTGAGGACGACATTGTTTTAAGTTCGGCGGATTGTGAAACCCCCTCACCTAAGAATCTGGCCCACTTGGCTTAGATAGTGAGACTGAGGCTAGCTCGAATCCACTTAGAAATAGAACACGGTATTTTTGTTAGTTTTACAACAGGGTATCACTTGACGCGCCTTACCATTGCTCCAATAATTAGAGCACTACACTAGCCACTGCCTTCCTACAAATTCTACACCCTTATCCTAGACATGCCCATCATCCAATTATCATCTTTGTACAATTTTCCAATTGTTGGACGCTTTTATGCAAAGGAGCATTTATGTGTCCACACCATTGGACATGACACATGAAGAAACCTATTTTTCGCTCATATGGATTTTCCATGATTTTTTTTTTTGGGAAGTGCAACGTGCAACATCGCCCACCCCTTTAAACCTAGCCTTGCATTTTAAACAATGCAAATCTTGCAATATTCTTGCATTCTATCGTGGCTTAATTTTAATTTCGAGGACGAAATTTTTATAAGTTGGGTAGAATGTAAAACCCCCTCCCTAGAAAATCGTATATACCTCTTTTATTTATTAAGTATTAATTAAATTGTAGTAATTAGGTCCAAATAGGAGAAATAGATTTTTAATAATTTTTATGTTAGGTGTTCGGGCACTTAGAGGACTTATGCGACCATCAGGAATTTTTCGGAATTTATTTCATGTAGGAGACCCCTTGAGCTGTTGCTAGCCTAACGATGTGCATTACCCTAATCTATAAATTTTCTTATGTGCGAATATATATATATATATATATATATATATATGTATATGTACAATTATATATGTATATATATTTTATTTAAAGAAAGAAAGGAAAAGAAAGGAATTAAATAAATTTATAATAATAGTACTAATATTAATAACAATAATAATAATGTTAATAATAATGCAAATTACTATTCCCCTTTAGTTTTGCTACCAACACTTGCTGCATGCTGAGACCGCCCCTAGCAACTTAATTCCTTAGAACCCCTTTGCTTTCCAAACCCTCGGACTCCTTGCAGCAACTAATACACATGCATTGACCCGAGCAACTCAGTGCTTATTCCCTTTCAGCGGACTAAACCGCGGATCCTATATCAACCCTCTCTCTCTCTTAATATATATATATATATATATATATATATATATATAATAATCTCTCTAAAACCCTAACCTAAAACTCCAGACTTCTTCTTCCCATCTAGAGCCGTCACCACAGCCAGAGAAGCCTCCCCAAGCCATCCAATCATCCCGTCGACGCCGACATCGCGAACTGCAGTCTCCCACTCGAAGCACCTTCGCTCCGGCGTGTTTTCCCTTGACTCGCTCATCCAAACGCTGTTCCGTTTTCATAGGTATGATCTCCCCTCAACCCTTTTCCATCATTGTTTTATAGTCAACCTCGGAAAATGTGTGCCCCTAGGTGAAAAACAGCGCCCAAGTCAGCGCGAGCAGACAGAATTCTGCAATCGCAGAATTCCAAAATGACCACCCATATTGCCGAGTTCGTATCTCCCACCATAGAGATCCGAATTCGGTGATTCTTTTTGATACCTGTAGATTACATGACCTAGTTTATTTTTTGTATAATAACTTTGTGCTATTAGTCGCTGTGGAGATAATTATATTCGGCAAAAAACTGTGCGCACCCACTTTTTCCGGTTTTCTAAAAGTTGGAGATCGGAGCGCGCCTCGCCAAAAGGGACCGCCCCGCCGTGTGCCAAGTATACCGAATGGTGCACGCAGCATAACGGGACACGTGAAAATTTGTGGGGACTGATTCGGACGCGTGTGCGCGCCGGAATCAGACCGTATCCGCGGACACATTTCGTGTCGCCACTTTTGTGGAACTCGCACGTATTTTTGTGCACGCTTGTCAGATTGTGACGAAACTTGCGCCACTGGACTCGTGGTGATGCGCTGGTCCTGTGACCCAATTTTCACGCATTTCTGAGACGGTTGACCAGATCGCCAATTGGCGGGCCCCATAGTTGACTTTTTGACCAAATTGTGTTCGGCTCATCGGAATCCAAATTTGGACATACCGTTGGGTTCGTATTGACATTTAGAGTTGTTTGACCCATAGTTTGTCCCATTTAGAGACTGTTACCCTCGGCACGCTTTTCGGTGCAAAGTGGGCCACACGTGGACCCCACTTTTGCCCGAAATTACCGTTTTGCCCCTGTGTCCAAATTGGACGAAAGGGATGTGCTTTTTAGCTATTTTGCTTATTTTGGGAACGTTGGTGATATTTATTTCAGCATCCGGAGATATTTGTCCTGTGGACATAGCTTCTGGTCCTGTGTACTGGACATCTGGACGTAACATTTTGCAGCTTCTTGCCAGGCAAGTATACCTTGCCATTGTACTGTTATTTATAATCCATATGTTGCATGCATCTTTATTTTCTGTCCTTAGTTCATATATTTTAATTGTTATATAAAATGCTCGCGACGGTGACGTCGCGATATGTTTTTATTTATGTATTTGCATTGACCTTGTTCATGAGACTACCCCATTATCATGTGGCACCATTAGGTTCATTGGCCGTGACACAGTGGTTACACGAGTGTGAGTCTCATATAGATCACGGACTGCGTGACAGGTCTGGCCTCCTGTACGTATGGGCCGTGCGTTAGGAATAACTGCTGTTAGAAATATTACATGCTAGTAGACTTGGCAGTTATTAGAGGTCCAGGGACATAGCTTATTGTAGTACGGTGGTCCCATCCTTGTCCTTGTTTGGTTGCAGGATAGGACTAGGGTACTAAGAATAGGCTATGGACCAAATCGTGTCATGGATGTGACATGCTTAGAGCATGGGGTGGGGAGAACAACAAGTACCGCATTTGAGCTCCTTTACACTTTTTCTGTGAAGCCCGGATTCTCCGCTGGAGATACGGGTGATGATGACCCTTATATATTATGTACTATCAGGCGGGCCTCCGGCGTTCAAAAGACGAGGTGCCTTTTAGGCCCCTGGCTCTTCAAAAGAGAACCATGCCAAATCCCAGTTTTCAGCCAGATAGCTCACTTGTGGGGAAAGGTGTTCTTAACTGCATTCACTTAGACGGACAGGCGACCCCAATGGATGTTTATTTTTAGTACTTTATTGGCATGTGTTTAAGTATACTTGTTATGTCCCTCTGAGGACCTGGTCCGCTGCCAGGTGTACCTGTTCTTGAGTATTTGCAGGAGCACAGATTTGGAAGGATATAGATGCTTCGTGGATGTCTTCTCTTCGAGCCGTGATTGGTAGCTGGTACTTATTGTTTGAGTGAGTTGTACTTATATTGTATTTACTTTTCCCATTCGAGTTGGTAGTGAATTTGTTTCCACCCAACTATCATTCTTAGATACTCCCTATTGAGATCTAGTTCATAGATACTGGTTATTTATTTCTATATGATTTTGGTGGATGAGATTTAGATTTTACCCTGTGACTTGTATTACATTTTATACCACTTGTGGATTTTATATTCATATTACAGCGTACGTATGGATTTGGTTTCCATATATTGGAGTTGCCATATCCATGCGGCTGGCATGCTTACGTGTCCTAGTCCTACGTATTTTTGGGACTGGAGCGTGACACATTGCCCGGTCAGTGGACGGGGGTCGAGGGGGCAGCGCACCTCGTGGGGGTTCGGGGTCGAAGTCCCTGAAAGGTATTCAGATTTCCAGATCTGGTTATCTTTGGACAACTGTCGTCAAGGAAAAAAGCGTCTTCAAGTTAGCAGATATTTCAGAAGTTTGGCATCATCAAGTGCTCTTTGTTGTTAATGTAATTTAATATTTTATTTGAGTCTAGGATTTATGTAAGTCGAATCGCACTGGCAACTAGAAAGCAACTCGGTCCATTCAAATATACCTTGAACCCAACCACAAAATCAGTCCACATTCATTCACAAAGCCTACCTTACTTAGCAACCGAACTCGGGCCAAATTTATGGCGACTTCGCACCTAACTTGGTTACCCTTTTAGTATGAAATTATCCAGTTGTTATATCCCTGATTTCTTGGCCTCCAACGTTTAAAAATTTAAATATTCTCTACCGAATTCTGGCCGAACTCGGTTTGGTAATAACCTATAAATAGAGTTGGATTTTTATATTCTTACTCACTCAACCATTCTCAATCTTTTTATCCTATAGTGAGTAAACCCTTAGTGACTAAACTTTCTTATCTCCAAAATTAACTCCCAGCCTTCTAGTGCCAAGTGCGGTCTTGGTCTAGAAGTCTACAGAGTTGTAAAGAGCTTAGTTCATCAAGTACCGGTTCTGTGTGAAGTTGCGAGCCTTCGGATCAAAACGCATGGTTGTAAGAAGTCGACAAGCCTTCGGATCAAAACTTGTGATTCACTATTGGTGATTATAGTGGATAAAACTCGAAGCTTGAGTTTTCGGGACTGGACTAGTCCTCTCAGAGAAAAACCAGTATACATCGCGGTGTTTGCGTTTGCTCTCTCTTTCTCTTACTTTATTATATTGCATATACACTGCTAGTTAATAACTGCCTTCACTCTGCTTAATTTTTAATTGGATAGATTATTTTCCTGTACTCTATTCATACCCCCTCTAGAGTTGCCCTACGGTCCTTCAATTGGTATCAGAGCAGGTGCTCTTTATATAGGAACTATTGCTCATACCAATTGTTAATTCAATTGGTATTAGAGCAAGTAGTCTCTTATTTAGTTTTTGATCCAAATTGCTCCTTCAATTGCTATCAGAGCTAGTTCTCTTGATATAGGCTTAACATCCTAAGAGACTTATAAAAAGCGTTAGATCTATCCACACCAACAATGGTGAAGGCCAGTCCACAAATAGGCCACCTCTATTTGATGGAACCAACTACACTTACTGGAAAACACATACGGGTTTCTATCTTAGATCACTGACTTTGACCTTTGGTCATTAGTTGAGGAAGGCTACAAAAAGCCTGCTAAGATTATTGTAGATGGTAATCTCATAGATAAGTCTAAAGATAAGTATACTGATGTAGAAAAGAAATAATACAGTCTTGATGCAAGAGCTGTTAATACTTTATTTTGTGCCTTAGATAGTACAGAGTTCAATAGAGTATCTACATGTACTACTTCGCATGAGATCTGGAAACTTTTCGAGGTAACTCATGAAGGAACTACTCAAGTGAAGAAGTCTAAGATAAGCAGACTGACACAAGAATATGAGGCATTCAAGATGAAGTCAAATGAGACCATCACTCGGATGTTCACAAGATTTTTTGACATCGTCAATCATCTATCCTCTCTCGACAACGAGTACAACAACCATGAAAATATACGCAAGATGCTTAGAGGGCTTCCGAAGAACTGGAACCCAAAAGCAACGGCGATCGTTGAAGGAAATGACCTTACTACAATGACGCTGAAAACACTTATGGGAAAGCTGATGACACATGAGCTGGAACTCAACGACCTCGAAGAAGAGTCAAATCCCAAAGAGAAGGCTATCGCACTCAAGACGCATCATAAAAGATCCTCCGAAGATGCTTCTGAAGATGAAAAAATCGACGATGATTCAGACAATGAGGATCTGGCCTAAATTTTTAGGAACTTCGTCAAACAATTGTTGAAGTTTGTGAAATCAAACCAAAAGAAGAAAGATCATGAAGAAGAACTAATTTGCTACAACTGCAGAAGGCCAAGCCACAGGATGAAAGATTGCTCTAAAGCAAAACAAATGAATCGATATGAACGATCAAACAAAGGAGAATATTTGTCTCACAAATATGCAAATACAAGCATGGTGTGAAAGTGAAGCTAGCGATTCAGAAGAAGAAAGTCATCGACATGCTGCAAAAGTATGCTTAACGACATTAACTAACGAGGTAAAATATAATCCTTTACTTAAAGAGTTTTCTTACGATGAATTATCTGATGCTTTTAATAATTTATTTGAAGATCACAAGAAGCTTATGGATAAGTATAAGCAAGCCAGAAAAGATACTAAATCTTATCTGCTTGAGAATAAAAAGCTTACTTGTTTAATAAATGAAGCCAGAGACAATTTTTCTCCTGACGACTATGATGATATCCCCAAACTTAAGCTTAGCTTACAAGAAGCACTTGACTGCTTTGATGAAAGTAATCAAAAAAATGCTAAACTTAAGGTGAATTTGGAAAAAGAGAGAAAAAAGTACTCAAATGCCTCACTGAGAATTGATGCTCTTACTACTAAATATGATAATTTATTTGCACTTCTAAAAAGTTAGAGATTAGATTGGGAAAGCAGATCGTACAACCTACTACTCAGTCTAATATGAGACACATGGCTAAACAAAAGAGCACTCGCAATAAGATACCGACAAGCAAACCAAATGCTTCACACTATCATGCATGTAAAACAAAATATATTTCACATAATCATGCATTTTATTACAAATATCCATGCAAGACACTTTACACCACTTCATATACTCTTCCTTCTATACCCAACACAAATCCCTATGCTATATGTCATTATTATGGTTTAAAATAACACATTACACATCAGTGTAAGGCTAAAAAATTGGTTGATATGAATATGTATAAGTGGGTTTCTAAAGCTAACAAATATGGATCCAAATATTGGATACCAAAGTCTCTGCCTAATGATGTAGGTAGAACACTTTGTGTCGAGATTTAGCATCGAGGATGTCACTACCATATTTTCTAGGAAAGGATATTTTGGTTATTTTATAATTAATTAAATATTGTGCATGTTGAATAATTATTTATTGTATTATTTAATATTGTTAGCATGTTAGATTTTATTTTGGACTTGTGTTAGTGGACCTAACTAGTTAGAATAGATCCATGGATCAATATTTAATTCTAGTTAGATTTGAGCCCAATAATAAGCTCATTCATTAGGAGGAAGATTAATTAAGTTAAACCCATTAGACTAGAACCTTCCCTCCTTAATTAATTTCTTCATGAGAGGCCCCAAGGGGTATTTTAGACTTTACATAGTAGCTTGAGGGAGGGGGCAAGTGAGGCCTATATAAAGGGGATGGAAACTTTCTCTCACTTCATTTTTCATTCTAAATCTAGATCTAGAATTTCCCTCAACCAAATTCTATTAATTTCCTACCAAATTTCATCCCAATTTCTTCCCAAATTACCATTGGAGGCTAATAAAGCAAGAATCTAGAAGGAAAAAGCAAGGATCTGCAAAGAGGAGCAAGGATCTACAAGTTGAAGGCTCATTTCACCCAAATTGGAAGTTTTATTAGGAAAACATCTCCCAATAGGTACAATTCAGTTTTTTCCTCTCTAATTAGACTTTAAATCTGAGATTTAACTATAAAAAATCAACCCATACGCATAGGCTACCCATAGGATTTGGATTTGAGTTCATAGGAGGCCTATTGAGAAAGTTATGGTACTTTTTGTGTCAATTTTGGAAAAATTCCGAGATTGACACTTATTATGTTTGTCAATTGGTCCTATAGATCAATTTGGTATGTGTTTGTGTGTTTGTGGCTAGTATCGTATTTACAATTGGATACGTGTAGGTCGTATCCCAATAATTTGATGATACGTGTTGATTTGGGGATTTTTCCTCCTATACGGGACTGTGCATGTCACATTTTAACACGGACATGTAGTTATATGTTTGACTCCTCGTATTGTTCATATATAATATATTAGACTTGCTCGTGTCCTTCGGGGTGCGTTTGGTTGTGTGGTGGACTCGTGTCGCAAGCGTATCATAGATCTAGTATGATACGGGTGCGATGCACTCCACGTGTTTGCTTTATTATTTTTCAATTCAATTGATTTTTTATATATATATATATATATATATATATATATATATATATATATATATATATATATATATATATATATATATATATATATGTATTTATATTATATCATATAGTTATGTATATATAGCTATGTGATTGTGTGTTTATATATGTATATTGATATATATGTGCATCTATATGTAAATGTGTATGCATAGGTTCTATATATATATGTGAAATATGATTTATATATATGTACATAAGTAGTGATATATGAATATGTGTTTATATAGGTATGTATATATAGTTATGTGTTATATATGTGTATATGATATATCTAAGTGTATATGTGTATGGTGGTATATATGTGTATATGTATAAGAGAGTATATATATCTATACGTATATGTGTATGTGTATGTTTATATATATATATATATATATATATATATATATATATATGAAGATGTATGTTGATATATGTATAGCTATGTGTATGTTTACATATGTATGTATGTATGTATGTATATATATATATATATATATATATATATATATATATATATATATATATATATATATATATATATATATATATATATATAGTTGTATACTTATAGGTGTATGTATAGTTATGCATTTATATATGTTATGTGTGTGTGAGTGAAGGGTTTATATATATATATGTATATAGTTATATGTATTGATATATGATTCCTAGGTGTTGAGTGTATGTGTGCATGTTATATCTATCTATATGTATATATATGTGGATGTATATATATATATTTGGATGAGAGGGTATACATATATAGTTGGTATATGATGGTGTATATATATATGTGTGTGTGTTATTGTATAAGAGAGAGGGCCACAACACTAATTAGCGACAGCGGTAGCTACAGCAACAGCAACAGCAGCATTAGCGACAGCAGTAGCAGCAGCACTAGCGACTGCAGCAGCTACATCAATAGCAGCAGCAGTATTAGCGACAGCAACAGCAGCAGCATTAGCGACATCAGCAGCAAATGCAAGAGGGAGCAGCAGTGTGTATCGGGAAGGGCTAGCAAGTTGTAAGTTAGCTAGTTGAGTTATTAGTATATGCATTGTTAGTATAATAGTTAGTTAGATGTGGGTAATAGTTGGTAACTATACATATATCTATGTATGGTGAGGTATTAGTAAGTATCTATATGTATGATATGATATTAGTTAGATTCTTAAACTATATATATTATAAGTATTGTATTGTATTAGTGTGTTATATTTAGTAGCTAATTAATTAGCATATGTTTAAGTTGAGTGTTAGCTACAAATGAGGATTTAATAATTACCTTGAGACACCAAGGTAAGTGCCAAGGTATTGAGGATACCCAAGGTATTGGGTTTGGGTATCAAGTTGGGGGTTTAGTGGTGCGATACCGAGTTGGTTCAAAGCCAAGGTATCCACATAGCATTTGGTAGTTATGATTAGTATACATATATTGTTTGAATGTGCATATATGATATTTCATATCTCTTGATTGCGTATCTTGCGTGTAAGATCCCTAATCCTGAAAACCCTATTTTTATTTATTTATTAAAATTATCTATTATTTGTACATCTAGAGGATCTTATGGAACCATTATAAATTTTCCTAAATTATTTCATGTAGGAGATCCTTTGGACAGTTGCCAGTTTAAACCATGAGTACCCCTATAATTTTCAGAATTTTCTATGTATAAATATGTATATATATATAAATATTATTAATAAGAAAAAGGAATGAGAGAAAAAGAAAATAAATAATTTCCTATTGGTCCTAACCCAAAATCGAACCCGCGTATACTACTTCCCTGCGTAAAATCCGCAATAGCAGCAACAGCAGCGTAAACTTTGCCTCTCTTCTCCGCGCGTAAATATAATAGCAGCAGTAGCAAACCTACGCGTATAACTCATACGCGTAAACTCTTCCTTTTACTGCGCGTAAACCCAACCCGCCTAATTTTTTTCTTTACGCGTAATACCAACTCCTGCGTAATATCCTTCACCACTTAAGATTCCTTCACCACGCGTAAAACCACACCCTTTAGAAAATATCAGCAGAAGCAAAACTCAACTTTGCTTTATTTTCCTGACCTTCACGTGTAAGTTTCTCATTGCACCACTCCTTAACACTATTACTAAATAACCCTCAACCGAAACCAAAACCAATGAAAAGAAAGAAAACAGCAGCGACAATAGTTTTAGTTTCTTAACCACTAGGTTTTCTCCACCGCCTCTTATTCTCTCTATATATCCATGCAATGCATCCAAGCCATAAAACCTCACTTCTTCAACTAAAAACACTGTTGGATGTGCACTACCCAGAACTTTTGCTCGGCAAGTATACCTTGCCACTGTACTATTATTTACATTTCAATTAAAGAATGATCCTGTTTTATTTAGTTATTTGTATTGGACCTTGTTTATGAGACTACCCCAGTATTATGGAACATTACTTGGCTCATTCAACGTGACTCAGTTGTTACACAGATTGTGAGTCTCATAATGATCACGGACTGCGTGACAAGTCTGGCCTCCTGTGCGTATGAGCTGTGCGTTAGGAATAACTGCTGATAGAAACTTTGTATGCTAGTAGACCTGGCAGTTATTTAGAGATTTTATCGTGTCATGGATGTGGCATGCTTAGAGCATGGGATGGGGAGAACAACAAGTAAGACATTTGGGCTCCTTTGCACTTTCTTTATATGTAACCCGTACGCTCCACCGGAGATACGCGAGATAATCCCCATACTACCTGGCGGCCTCTGTCGTTCAAAAGACGATATGCTTTATAGGTCTCTGATTCTCCGAGAAAATTATGTCAATTCTATTTATGGCCAGATAGCCCACAGGTTGGAAAGTTGTTCTAAAATTGCATTCACATAGACGGTTAGGTGACCCAGTGGATGTTTATATTTCAGTACTTATTGGCATGTTTATATGTATCTTGTTACGTCCCACTGAGGACCTGGTCCCTTTCTAGATATGGACGAGCAGGAGTACCCACAAGAGTACGGACCTGGACCTGACTCCACGTACCTGACTGAGGTGGCCTTACCCTCAGAGTACTTGTGATTTTATTACCGCTGTTTAGATATGTTGCTACTTCAGTATAGTCATTTTGTAGTGGATTTGTTTCCACCTGACTATCAGACTTGATACTTATATTTGGATACTCGGTATTATTCAGCCCTTTAGTACTATTGATTAATTGTGCTGTGGATGAGATATAGATTGTGTATGACTTGTTGTGACAGTATATTACCACTGGTGGATTGAATATTCATGAATAGCGCACGTGTGCATACATTTTCCATATATTGGAGTTCGTATACATACGGCTGGACGTGTTACGTATTCCTAGTCCTACGTATTTTGGGACTGGGGCGTGACATATTTTTGGTGGTAGCCTATGTAGGTCAGAATATATTGTCTTGGTTACGTAACTGTACCAAACAAGCCTGTGCATAGGAATAGAGAATAAGGATCTCATTCACAATGGACTGAAACCTCATTCCTCCTTCCAACCACCCTATTTTCTGGATAACCTGAGTTTACGCCAGAAGCCCTTTACGCTATGACCAGGGATCTCTATTTTTTAGAGATCAAAACAAGGTGACTGTTGTTGGCATAAAGACCAAACAAATCGCCTAGTTGGCATAAAAAGCCCACCCCAACGTAAACTTGAGAAATTTGAATAATAGTTAAAAACAGTGTAGAATAGCCTGATTAGGCATAAAGTGTATAGATGGTAATATAATGAGTATTTATCACATACTTAGCTTTCCCAGCCATGACCAAGAAAAAGAAAAAAAAAACAAATCTCATACATTAAATGCAGAGATATGCCTCGAGCCTTGTGCAAGAAACAGCTTTTTGACTTAGCATTTGATTTTGTCCTTTCCTGAGCGTAAAACTCATTTCTGTAGGCAGCATAGTTCGAAGACCCATTTCCTTCCTTATATATGCGTAAAACGACTTCTGTCACTAAACGACAACCTGGGTCTCTATGCAAAAATTATCATCACAGCCGCCCTCTCGATCATCGTGTGGTACTTTTGTCAGACGTCAGATTCACTGATTTGATTGACAAACTCATCCGAGGAAAAATGAAGAGTTACTCGTACAACTTTACGCTGCAAAGTATGCTATACTTTACGCAGACAAATTTTTTACGCAGATTTTACGCACGGGTGAATTTTTCGCCCAGACTTTACACAGCATAACTTTGCGCAACCGATCTTCTTCCGCATAGAACTTTTATACAGATTTACGCGGACGGACTTTTACGCAGACTTTTCCAAGAGCCATGTTTTATGCCAAACTTCCTTGATTCTCTGCTTTACAAGGATAGATCTGAAAACCATATTTTACGTTGACAGTTTTAAATCTATGTTTTCCGCGGGCAAATTCCTCAGCATGTTTTATGCTACTACACCCTCTTTAATGTTTGCATCTTGTACCTCTTCTAAAATCGTGGTATATATTACCTGCAGAAAGATGAATATGCATAAGGGATGTACTATCACCAATGATGACACAACTCCTGGAGTCAATGGTCAGACTCAAGGAGGGACCTCAACTACTCATAGACTTCCAGAAACAGATAGACAGACTCATAATCCAGTCCCATCCGATCTTCCCGTTCCACCTAATGGGAACCTTCCAGCCTCATCGATACCGCAGGATGGCCAGGCACAATTATTCCAATTCTTCCAGATAATGATACAGGAACAGAGACAGCAAGCAGCAGAACAGAGACAAGAGTTCCTAGCAGCACTTGAAAGGATGGCTGCAAAGACTGCTGTACCAACTCAAGTACTAGCTCCAGCCAGAGTTGGTTCAGTAAAGAACTTTGTACAAATGGGTCCAAGGCCGTACAAAGGCATTGAGAGCCCAGAGGAAACTACCAACTGGATCACTCACACTCGGAAACTATTAGAGGCATCACAGCTACCCGCAGACCTATGGATGACAGGTGTAAGGACACTCCTAGATGGTAATTCTAACCACTGGTGGAAATCCATGGAACGCCAGCTGGGTACATACCAGACATGGGAGCAGTTCCTGGAGTGCTTTGAAAGAAAGTACTTCCCGGACACCGTCAGAGATGCATTGTACGATCAGTTTCTCCACCTGGAGCAGGGGAACAAAACAGTTGATGAGTACAATGCCGAGTTTAGTCGTCTTAGCAAATATGGCACTGCCCTGATACCAGATGACTTGGCCAGAGCTAAGAGGTTTCACCGCGGACTAACTCAGGAGCAACAACACTACACTAGCTCCCAATCTCGCATCTCTTATGCCGAGGTACTAACAGAAGCCAGATTGCAAGAAACCATCAGCCGAGGAAAAGGAGTTCAGCTGGGAACGCAACAAGGACCAGCAAGGACACATACAGGACCGACAAAGATACAACAAAGAGGACCTATCAAACGTCCTCTAACTCAGCAACAACAGTACCAACATAGAGCAGGACCGTACCAGATCCCAGAGAAACCCTAATGCAATTATTGTGGAAAATGCGGACATATTATGAGGGACTGTCGATCTCACCTAGGACAATGTATGAGATGTGGTTCCGGACAACATATGTTGAAAGACTGTCCTATGCAACAAACATCAACACTTCCACCGCCAGCACAGAGGCTAGCACTTCCAGCACCACAGCCAGCTTCGCAATTGATGAGATAAGGGACACCTCGACCTCCGACAGCAGGAGGATTTCAGCGAGGACCACCGCTGCCTACCCAGGAGGATCAATTCGCGAGGGCCAGATAGGGACACCCACAGAGGAACGGGCAAGCTTTTGCAATGGAAGTAGATGACATAGATCAAGAGGTCGATGTCATAGCAGGTATCACTCTTGCTTTTACTTTTTTTGCTGTGACATTGTTTGATACGGGAGCCACCCACTCATTCATATCATCTAGTTTTATTGCCAAACACAACATTGCCTCCGCACCTTTACCTAGTGTATTAGAATTCTTACCGGAGGAGGAGTAGTACATGTTAATAGAAATTGTAGATCGTGTCCTATAGTGATACATGGTAGAGAAATGAATGCCCGACTCTTAGTCCTTTCCATGCCAACTTTTGATATTATATTTGGGATGGATTGGCTGAGCAAGTACCACGCTTTCTTTAATTGTTTTGGAGGAAGCATTCTTTTTAAGATACCCGGCCAGCCTGAATTTGAGTTTGTACGAGGATCCACAGAAATCCTTGATGGTATGCAGCTCGCAATGGACGATGTTGTCTATCATCCCATTATTTCAGAATTCCCAGACGTTTTTCCAGAGGAATTACCAGGCCTACCCCCAAATATAGACGTAGAATTCTTAATTGAATTGACACCAGGATCAACACCCATAGCATCACATGTTTACAGATTGGCAAAGAAGGAGATGGATGAACTAAAGACACAATTAAAGGAACTAGAAGATAAAGGTTTCATCCGACCAAGTGCATCATCCTGGGGAGCACCAATGTTGTTTGTACCAAAGAAGGATGGGTCAGTGCGTATGTGCATTGACTATAGAGCCTTGAATGTAGTAACAGTGAAGAATAAATATCCACTACCACGTATTGATGACTTATTTGATCAACTCAGTGGAGCCAAGGTGTTCTCAAAGATAGATTTAAGATCAGGATATCACCAGGTGAAGGTACGAAAGGAGGACATCCCGAAGACCGTATTACGAACAAGATATGGGCATTACGAGTTTTTGGTCATGCCATTTGGATTGACCAATGCTCCAGCTATCTTTATGGACTTAATGAATCGAGTATTCCATCAGCATTTGGACCAGTTCGTGGTTGTCTTCATAGATGATATACTTATCTACTCAAAGAGCCACGAGAAACACGAGAAGCACTTGCGAATTATCCTAGAGACCTTGAGAAGAGAGCAGTTATATGCGAAACTCAGTAAATGTGAGTTCTTCTTGGACAAGGTTTCATTTCTCGGACATGTCGTTACAGGAGATGGTATTTTTGTTGATCCAGAAAAGATATCGGCAGTCGAGACATGGCATGTTCCTAACTCAGCAGCAGAGGTGAGAAGTTTCCTTGGACATGCGGGATATTATCGACGGTTCGTAAAAAATTTTCCAAAGATAGCAACAGCTATGACTCGGTTGACTTGCAAGGATCAAGAGTTCATATGGACCAACGAATGTCAAGCCGCTTTCGAGGAATTGAAGAAGCGACTGAATACAACACCAGTATTGACTATTCCATCAGGATCAGGAGGCTATGTGATCTACAGTGACGCATCAGGGAAAGGCCTGGGATGGGTATTGATGCAGCATGGCAAGGTGATTGTATATGTATCTAGGCAGTTACGAGTACATGAGAAAAATTATTGTAAGCCCCCTGATTTTCAGGAATTATTAATTTGGACTTTTCATAATATTCTGGGATTTTTCTATAAGTAATTCAGGGTTTTAATTTTTAAATAATTTTTAAATGATGATAAATCATATTAAATTATTATAAAAATAATATTTTATGGTGTAAAATGAAAAACTGGACTTAGGATAATTTTTCTGGAATTTATCGAGCCCCGGACCTATTTTTAAACACCAGAAAACTAATATTTAATTAATTAATTAATTATTTAGTTAATTATTTATTTATTTATTTAAATTTTCCTAACTATTAAACCCAGCCCAGCCCAATCGGGCCCAGCCCAATGGCCCAGCCCGTCGGCCCAGCCCATAGGGCTATCGGGTCGGGTCCGCCCAACCGAACCCGACCCGCAACCGCGACCGGCTACCCATCCCACTCCCCCGCAAGACCCGGTCGGCCCCCCCGCGTCCGGCGCCGCTGCCCGCGTCTGCCGCCGAGTCCGCCGCGGCCACGCGCCCCCGCCCGCGGCCACTTCCCCGCCTTCCTCGCCCTCTCTCCCTATAAAACCCCTCTCCCCCAGCCCCCTCCGATCATCTCCTCCGCCTCACCCGCCACCGCTCCGCCCAGCGCCGCCGCGCCGTGCCCGCCTTCGCCAGTGCCGCCACAAACTCGCCGCAGCCCTCTCTCCGCCTCCTCTTTCTCCCCGCCCGCAGAGAGCCAAGCCCGACCCCGAGCCCTCCGGTCGCCGTGCTCCGCCTCCTGCCGCCCGCCAGAGTCGTCGTCCAGTCTCCCCGCCGCCAGCATCGCCCTAGCGCCTCCGGCCGGCTCCCACCTTAGCTCCGGCCAGCCAACCCTAACCCTAACCCTAACCCTAGGACTCCACGTGTCGGACACGAAACTTTTCGGGTTTTTCGGACCCTGTTCAGGTACGTGTATCTCCCTGCTCGTTTATCCATTTCTGATTTCGTCTATTGCAGCGCGTAGCCTGCATGACCCCCTCGGTGCCCGGGCAAACCGCTCGGTGCATCGCGTCCTGTGGTGATCGCGAACCGCGGTCCAAAAACATAAAAAACAATGCCCCAATTCACCCCGGAACTGGGTATGCCCCGCCAAACGGGACGACTTGGTTGCGCGCGGTCTTCACAGATACGTGCGCATCATTGATACGGACGTGTGGGATTTCGCAGAAGTTGATTTGGATGTGCGTGCACACCGGGATCAACGCGTATCCGCGTACAACGTCCCGCATCCGACTTTTCTGGATCGTGCCCTAACTTTCTGTACATACGTCGGATTGAAACGAAACTTACGACATCGGACTCGTAGCGATACGCTGGTCCTGTGACCCAAGTTTGGTTTGATTCTGAGAACGTTAACGAAATCGCGTGTCGTGGGCCCCATAGGCCCTACTCGACGGGCGATTTTGTGATCGGCTCATCGGAATCTAATTCTAGAAGTTCCGTTGGGTTCGTATCATCGTTCCTGACCTGTTGACACTAAGTTTGGTGAATTTGGAGACCTTTGGCCCTGACACATTTTTTGGTGCAAAGCGGGCCCACATGCGGACCCCGTTTTGGCCCGAAATTGCCGTTTTTGCCCTTGTCTCCAAATTGGACTCAAGGACAGGCATTTCTAGCTATTTGATATCTTCTTATCATGATGGTAATATTTATTTCAGCATCCGGAGACATTTCTAGAAATTTCTCGAGAACAGAACCGTAGTTGGAATCCAAACCTCAGGCAAGTACCTGCACTTCAATTTTAATCTTTATATTGTGATAATTAGTTCCTTGCTCTATTAGTACCATTGGATGATTACACTTAGTGTTAGAATTTGGAGTTCATGTCTTGCTTTTCATGTCGGAAGGGAGAATACTAGGAGGCATGTAGTTTACCCTTCCCCCTGTCCTGACTGCTAGCTGTTGGTACGCGACTGTACCATCAGCCTGATACTCGATTATTCCTGACTGATAGCCGTCTATGACGGCCTGATTAGCCTTATAACCACCTATATGCCAACTATGTATTCTAAATACACAATCACACACACACATAGTTTCTTTGTCTTGTTGCAGTTCTATTTTCTTGTCTCATTATAACCCTGTTTTACTTATATTCCTGATTTTTAGTGCTTAACCCTAGTTAATTTTACTACTTATTATGCATATTCTTATCGTGATGTTTAGTCAGTTTTCACTACTTGTCATAAATATTTAGTTTAAATTTTGTTGTGTATTGGTACTTTGCTCCTTTCCTGACTGGATCCGTTGACATATTAGGCGATGATGAGGACTATGCCCCCAACTTTTATGGCCCATATGACGTAGCAGATGATACATTTGAGGAGCCGGTTCCTACTCAGGAGACTACTTTTGAGGAGTAGTTAACCAGTTAGCTAGTATTTCCTTTCAGCATAGTAATCGGGTTTGTCCCCGATTTATCTTCTGGTTCTGTAATTAACTGTGGAATTGTTTGTTACAATTTGTCTTTTGAAATCTTAGCATTCCTATTTCCTGTTATTATCCTTGCCTATTTATTTTTGTGAATGAGCTAGATTTTAATTTAACTGTGAATATGACCTAGACAGCGTACTACCGCCGACACTTCGGTGTAGGCTGGACGTACTTACGAACCGGTGCCCGATTCATCTGGGTGCGGGTCGTGACATATTTTTATGGTGGCCCATGCAGGTAAACGACTAAATTGTTCGGTTTCAACTTAGGGACCGAACAAGCCTGCAGTAAGAATAAGATAAGTTTTTTTAGGATCTCATCCACTTACTTGAATCGTTCTTGACATCTATCTCGGATTCTGTCACGACCCGCACCCAGTGTAGGGATGCAAGTCGGGGACAACGCCCAGCCTACGCCGCAGCATTGGCGGTAGAACGCTGTCTTGGTCAACTATACTATCTAATTATCTCACTATAAAGCATAAACCTCTAATAATATCTCAACTCCAAGAAGAGAGTAATCAACTTAATTCAACACAATACTCAATCACATTTCTATGGCACGAGAAGATATCACAGAAGTCTAACATAACTAAGCAGTTAAAAATATAACAACAACAAATAGAAATAATATCCAAACACAAATATATGTCGGAAACAAATCCGGTACCAAAATGCTAAAGAGAACTAACTATGCTAACTAGTGAATCCGGCTTCTGTCACGATCCGCACCCAGTGTAGGGATGCAAGTCGGGGACAACGCCCAGCCTACGCCGCAGCATTGGCGGTAGAACGCTGTCTTGGTCAACTATACTATCTAATTATCTCACTATAAAGCATGAACCTCTAATAATATCTCAACTCCAAGAAGAGAGTAACCAACTTAATTCAACACAATACTCAATCACATTTCTATGGCACGAGAAGATATCATAGAAGTCTAACATAACTAAGCAGTTAAAAATGTGTCACGACCCGCACCCAGTGTAGGGATGCAATTCGGGGGCAACGCCCAGCCTACGCCGCAGCATTGGCGGTAGAACGCTGTCTTGGTCAACTATACTATCTAATTATCTCACTATAAAGCATAAACCTCTAATAATATCTCAACTCCAAGAAGAGAGTAATCAACTTAATTCAACACAATACTCAATCACATTTCTATGGCACGAGAAGATATCACAGAAGTCTAACATAACTAAGCAGTTAAAAATATAACAACAACAAATAGAAATAATATCCAAACACAAATATATGCCGAAAACAAATCCGGTACCAAAATGCTAAAGAGAACTAACTATGCTAACTAGTGAATCCGGCTAAATCTCTCAACAGTCACTCCATAACTAGTGGGTCCAAGTCTGCACCATCAATAGGCTGAGGTCCGTAGTATGTCGGACACCAATCTCCCGGATCCTGAAAAATATTTTCCAGTCAGGAATGGAGCGAAGTACAACCCAATAGCAGTTTCAATTAATTGACAAAAACTATAAAGCAGTAGAATAGAAGATGCTATCTACGATGAGGATATAACTGATAATCAAGAACAATGAGAGAATAGGCAATACTAACAACATAATATAATCAATGCGTACAAGA
Source organism: Iris macrosiphon (assembly GCA_036927795.1). Classification (NCBI taxonomy): domain Eukaryota; kingdom Viridiplantae; phylum Streptophyta; class Magnoliopsida; order Asparagales; family Iridaceae; genus Iris; species Iris macrosiphon. The sequence goes on from JAYESA010000017.1 coordinate 109,393,988, forward strand.
ATAAAGGAATGAACTATAATGTCAGAATAAAACAAGGTAATCAATGAACTGAATAATAGAATCTACAATAACTATGTGATTTGAGATACTAACTAAATATGTGATCGACCTGGGAGATTCAATGATTACACTAAGGAGCTAACTCAACCATACGTGAATTGCATGGTTAGTTAGTAGCCAATGATTACACTACTAGCCGATAGTTTATTGATCATATATTTAATTGGTATTTCTCCCGCCCCGACTGATATGATGGATCGAATCATGACACGTCACTAGCCAATGTATCCAATGTTTAATCTACAATATTCAATGTTATCCAATACCAACAAGGACAGTATCCGATACCATCTCCATAATCAAAGTAACATCCCATGACTGATGATCCAATAACAATACCAATCCGTGTACCATCGTGTCAAGAACCATAAGTAATATTTTTAAATACTTGAATTATAGTGGTAATCAAATAATGGAAACTATCAGAGAATGTACTCGCCTGTGGTCCAGAGCAAATAATAAAAAATAATGTCCGAACTAGTGTCACAGACCTATATATGAAATATTGTATTAATACAAGTTTTTGGGAAGAGAAATAAATTAAACTACTCAACTTTCTAGGTCATAAAGTCATTTCTAAGTCAAAAGTTAAACTAGGTCAACTCTAAGTCAACTATGGTCAACTATAGTCAAATTATGGTCAACTACCTATTTCTATGTTGCATGAGTCTAACTCAAAGATATTAGGCTCACACACTATGAATCTAGGCCATACAAACTAAATCTTAGGATACTAAGATACCGTATCTCAGGATACGCAAACAAGGGATAAATATAACACATATGTACATATCAAACAATATTATATATATAAAATCCTAATTACAAATGCTAAATGGATACCTTGGTTTCGAACCAACTTGGTATCGCAATACTAAACCTCTATCTTGATATCCAAACCCAATACCTTGATTATCCTCCAATACCTTGATACTTACCTTGGCATCTCAAGGTAAATTCAAAACCTTATTTATACTAACTACCCAACAATAATTATAAACTACTATGCATTTAATATTTATATAATTTTATATACCTTATTTTAGTCACCTTAATACCAACCCATAATTAGTTTACAACTATCCTATTACTTATGCCAATACCTACTACTCATACCTTGGTATATCTTGATACTTACCTTGATATCTCAAGGTAATTGCCAAAATCTCATATATATACTAACTACCCATCAATAATTACATATATCAATCCAATATAACTCTAGTATGTACTAATAGAATAATACTAACTACCAACTGTCACGCCCCGGTCCCGCCCGGGCCGCCGCTCCGCCCTGCCTCGCCCCGTGCGGCCGAGAATTAACGAACCGGACACGTATCATCGTGCCTCGGCGCGCCGGACGCGAATCACCGCGCCCGTCCCGCTGGTGCGAGGGAGGAAAGGAGCCAAGCGAATGGCCCGTTCGAGCTTTCGGGGGACGTGATGCCGCACTGGCCTGGGGTTACGCCCGTGCAAGGCCAATCGTTTAAGTTCATAGTTGGCTATCATCGCATCTATCGAGTAAGCAGCGGAAAGGGACTTGTTGCAATGCAATGCATTTAGCCAACTGAGTGTTCGGGACGATCGAGGCAACTTGGGTTTCCTTTAGCAAAGACACACGTTCGTTCCATACATTATGCCCCCTTATACGATAGCATTCTCGGGGCAACAATCGAAACCAGGATTTCGGGTCTTCGGGACTGTGGCATGCCTATCGCTTCCTCGGACGATCCAGTACCTGCGAGCAAGTAAACTGTTGGTAGGTCAGCACTTTATACAAGTACTGGTGAGATAAATCAACTGAACAGAAACAAGCATTCACTCAAACAGGCACTAAGTAATCATGTTATAAAACATTACATTACTAGTGATCTTTCTAGTTTTACCTAGGTTCGTTTTATGCAGTTCTAGCAGAGTCATATTACATTATTTGGAAACATGTTTGGAAACAGAGTTTCATATTGAATATGCAAGCAAGCAAACCGTTCATGTTTCAGGGTGTGCGCAGCGTGTCTTGTGCGACTCCAGGGTCAGATGCAAAGCTAGACACACAATGCACATTCTTAGGGGCAGTCACTATCCAAGCCAACACAATGACTTAGCTATATGCAGGGCGGTCCCCGAGTATCTCAGGATCGGCAGCTGGTGGAACAGCATACCAATGACTCTTTATCTGATGCTAGAGGCAGCTGTGACTCATGGTTGCTTTGCACTATCATGGTAGCAACCGTGACACATGCAGTTCAGCTCTCCACCAATAGCCATTGTCCGACCACGTATGAATGCATGGAACACTATCAAATAAACTCTAGTATGCAGACGAGAAGAACCATCTTAATACACTCGTTGTTGCGGGGTAATCCGACTTATCACTTGAACACGTTCAGGCACAGTATGGTTCTCTCGAAGCATAGACGATAGTGAACATGTTAATGCACTCTAAGCATGCGATTCAGGATTCTCGTTTAGCAGACATTTATTTCAAAGACAAGCTAGGTGAGTTCGTTTATTAACATGCAAGGCAGGTTCTATCATTCTCTTAAGAAAATATTGCAAGCAAAAACTCAGGTTATTATTAAGGCGTGCAAAAATTAGAGAACGAAGTTCTGCCCACTCACCTTGATATATAACGCCGACGCGGAGCGGGGCGTTACACCAACTACACACTAACTATTAATACATATATACGTACATACATACCTACAAATATATAATATATAAAAGATACTCATAATAATTGATAACTAAAATATACTAACTATTCTAATAAATTTATATGCTACAACTAAATATATACATATATAGTATATTATAATACAAATAGCAATTAGGAACATATTTATATATATATTAATTATCATATATATACATATATATCTATATATATATTAATATCTAATATATTAAAAACTGCCAAACTGTCGCTAAATACCCTGTCCACTGTCACAGAAAGCTGCTGTGTATATAGATACACTGCAGTTTTTGTGACAGTTTCTTTCACTGTCACTAAAAACTGTCGCTGAAGCTTCTGATACTCTGCTGATACACTGTTGTTTCAGCGACAGTTTTCTGCAACTGTCACTGACTACTGTCACTGAAAAGCTGCTATTATTTGCATTTGTTGCCGCTGTTGCGACACTTCTGGCTCGCTGTTGTCGCTGAAAATATATGTATATATATATATATACAATATATATATAAATACATATATATAACCCACCATATATATATATATATATTTATACAATATATATTTAAATACATATATATAACCCATAATATATATTTATACAATAAACATATAAAACTATATATAACTATACATACACTTATACATAGTAAATTGTATAAAATACCACATAGTAACATACACACACACATATAGTAATATGTATATATAACTATATATATATATGTATACATATATATAATCATATAATAATATAAATACATAACAATATATAATATAACTATATATATAACCACATATAAATATATCTACTATATTATATATACATATGCTACCACTTATAAATATATATCTACATACATATATATATATATATATAATCATATATAAATAATCTAAATACTTAATTAAACATACACATATATTATATAAAATATATACATATATTTACATCCCTAACATATATTATAACATATATATTAATGCATGTAGAAGAAAGCTACATAATATATATTCTATTAATACATATATAATACATAGATCTATGATACAATAAACACTATAATAAATATACATAATACATATATAATATATATAGATACATACACAATTATAATTCAAGAATTAAAGCACAATTAATTAGATTTACATATAAACACACAACAATTGGAGAGTATCACACCGTATCCCACTAGATCTAGGATACGCATGCGACACGAGTCCACCACACATCCAATTGCACCCTGAAGGACACAAACAAATCACATATAATATTTATGAACAAAATAAAGTGTCAAATGTAGATCTATGTGTCCGTGTCAAAATACGACATGTACAAAGTCCCGTGTCGGAGGAAAAACTCCCAAAACAACATGTATCACCAAATTGTTGGGATACGACCTACATATACCCAATTATGGACACGACACTAGCCCTAAACACATAAACATATGCCAAATTGATCTATAAGATCAATTGACACACACAACAAAAGTTATTTTCGGAATTCTCCCAAAATTGACACAAAAAGCACCATAACTTTCTCCATAGGTCTCCTATGAACACAAAACCAAATCCTATGAGTAGTACATATATATGGGTTGATTATTCATGATTAAATCTCAGATTTAGAAGCTATTTTAAGGGGGGAAAATTGAATTATACCTTTTGGGAGATTGATTCCCAATGAAACCTCTAAAATTGGTGAAATTGGCCTCCAACTTGTAGATCCTTGCTCCTCTTTGTAGATCCTTGCTTCCTCCTTCTAGATCCTTGCTCTTCTAGTCTCCAATGGTGATTTGGGAAGTAATTGGGTGGAAATTTGGTAGAGATTTGATGAAATTTGGTTGAGAAAAATTCTAGATCTAGATTTGGAATAAAAAATGAAGAGAGAGAAAGTTTTCATCCCCTTTATATAGGCCTCACTTGCCCCCTCCCTAAAGCTACTATGTAAAATCTAAAATAGCCCTTAGGGCCTCTCATGAAGAAATTAATTAAGGAGGGAAGCTTCTAGTCTAATGGTTTAATTAATTTAATCATCCTCCTAATTAATGGGCTTTCTAGTTGGGCTCAATTCTAACAATTAAAACATGTTGGTCCATGAGTCTAAACTAAACTAGTTAGGTCCACTAACACAAGTCCAAAAAAATAAATCTAACATGCTAATAATAAATAAATAATACAATAAATAAATATTTAACATGCATAATATTTAATTAATTATAAAATGACCAAAATATCCTTTTCTAGAAAATACGGTAGTGACAGATTCGAATTAATTCCTTGACTTGCATCCTGCCTTGATTCCTGTGCGCATCTTATCATTTATTTTGGATGCAGAGTAATAGATCTACCAGCAAGCGACGAGATTTCTACAAGATCACCACGAGATGCTGTGATAAACCAACAAGCTCTACCAGCACCCGAATCGAGACCACCCTTGGTACCACAAGCAGCACTCTTTTAACAGGCCCAGCAGCATCAGAGGAATCCACCACAAGGACGCGGACAAGCTTTCGTGATGACCGTGGAGGACGCGCAGACTCTTGGAGTAGCTAATGCGCGTAAGTGATTTGTAGCTGCCGTTTCTAGTCTTGTTTTAGCTCGTGCCTATTGGTTCGTGACCTCAGCCCCAACCTAGTAATTTTGAACTTGCTAAATAACCTGGTATGCTTTTATATTTGATAACTGTAAAGATTGTAGAGTCTTTTGTTATTGTACTTATTGTGTATTGTTTTATGAACTTGAATAATTTGTACCTCCTTTCATCATCATCTAGCGTACTTAATTTTTGCTGTACTTGACTTATGCTGCTATTTTATAGCCTAGTTTTGCAAGCTTACCCTTTATCGAGCTTGTTCATAACATATGTATTATTGGGGAGGCCCACAATAATATATTTCAGAATCAGTGTATTACGGTCTGATCAACCATAGTGCGCTTGGTTCGCCCTTCGTATAACTACTTTACGTGGATTGAGATAGGTAGTAATTAGTAGACGAATATACTTGCCCTAGACATGTCTGACATATCGTATCGGTTACATAACTGTACTAATACGAGCAGGCGAACAAAGGATTACCAAAATAGGATTTTAATCCACAACTGCTTTGACAATTCTCAATTGAATTCTTTAAATGCCTTGATTCCGATACTTCTAATCTATTACCTCATCCTTGAAACTCTTTATTATTGATCTCCGTCTTCCCTTATTTCGGAAAGACGAAATCTCGTGCTTGGTATAAGTTTGATACAGGGAGAGTACTAGATATACCCCATAGGCCAATCACATATTTGAGGATTATTCTTCCGTGATTAAGGACATATCATATGTAACATGATCGGCATTGAAGTTTCGAGGATTGAAGGACATGAGTAAACAAATTAAGGAATATTTTCTTAAGGTATATAGCCTTATGTGATAGATGGGTAAATTCTAAGTTGGGTAGCAGTGCATTATCAACTCGAGAGGAATTTCTTTTGGATTATAATCGAGTAAAGCTTAGATTGGGAGAGGTTCAAGCCATTTCAATTTTAAAAATTTTAGAAGAATGACTAAGATGATGAGGATTAATGAACTTCAAAATTCTTGATATTGAGGACCCAATATTTATACCTTAGGTACATGATTTAAATTTGGAATAATAAAGGTAAAATCATCAATTTGAATTTAGAGGATAAAATATAGAATTTTAGACTTGAACTTTGGTGGATTGCATTTAAATTATTTTCAATTTGATGATTGGAATTAAACGTTGAGGATGTGAAGGGAGTTTAAAAAGTTGAAGCATACAAAAAATTTATAAGTGAAAATGGAAATAATATTGGACTCGGATTACTTCTAGAGGAGATTATGATAGTTAGAGATCGGGAGGTAAAATTTACATGCTTATTTAAATTTTGAAGATGTTATAAGGAATTAATTTAAATTTGGATATGGATATGGATAATTTGAGAAAGTGAGAAGAGATAACCATAGGTGGAAATTTTGATTGGAACAGTGGTCATCTTAACCTTGAAGTGATTGCAATGGATATGATTAGAATTTGATTATCGCAAGGAGATTGCGATTGACTTGCCTTATGTACATAAAGGATTAATAGATTATGACATATTTTAATTTTGAGGACGAATTTTTTATAAGTTGGGTAGATTTTAAGCCCCCTGATTTTCAGGAATTATTAATTTGGACTTTTCATAATATTCTGGAATTTTCTGGAATTTTTCTATAATTAAATTCAGGGTTTTAATTTTTAAATGATTTTTAAATGATGATAAATTATATTAAAATATTATGAAAATAATATTTTATGGTGTAAAATAAAAAACTGGACTTAGGGTAATTTTTCTGGAATTTATCGGGCCCCGGACCTATTTTTAAACACCAGAAAACTAATATTTAATTAATTAATTAATTATTTATTTAGTTAATTATTTATTTAATTATTTAAATTTTCCTAACTATTAAACCCAGGCCAGCCCAATCGGGCCCAGCCCAACGGCCCAGCCCGCCGGCCCAGCCCAAAGGGCTATCGGGCCGGGTCGGGTCCGCGCAACCGAACCCGATCCGCAACCGCGACCCGCTACCCAGCCCACTCCCCCGAAAGACCAGGTCGCCCCCCCCCCCGCGTCCGGCGCCGCTGCCCGCGTCTGCCGCCGAGTCCGCCGTGGCCACGCGTCCCCGCCCGCGGCCACATCCCCGCCTTCCTCGCCCTCTCTCCCTATAAAACCCCTCTCCCCCAGCCCCCTCCGATCATCTCCTCTGCCTCACCCGCCACCGCTCCGTCCAGCGCCGCCGAGCCGTGCCCGCCTTCGCCAGCGCCGCCACAAACTCGCCGCAGCCCTCTCTCCGTCTCCTCTTTCTCCTCGCCCGCAGAGAGCCAAGCCCGACCCCGAGCCCTCCGGTCGCCGTGCTCCGCCTTCGGCCGCCCGCCAGCGTCGCCGTCCAGCCTCCCCGTCGCCAGCATCGCCCTAGCGCCTTCGGCCGGCTCCCGCCGCAGCTCCGGCCAGCAAACCCTAACCCTAACCCTAACCCTAACCCTAGGACTCCACGTGTCGGACACGTGTCGGACACGAAACTTTTTGGGTTTTTCGGACCCTGTTCAGGTACGTGTATCTCCCTGCTCGTTTACCCGTTTCTAATTTCGTCTATTGCAGCGCATAGCTTGCATGACCCCCTCGGTGCCCGGGCAAACCGCTCGGTGCATCGCGTCCTGTGGTGATCGCGAACCGCGGTCCAAAAACAGGAAAAATAATGTCCCGATTCACCCCGAAAATGGGTACGCCCCGCCAAACGGGACGACTTGGTCGTGCGCGGTCTTCACAGATACGTGCGCGTCGTTGATACGGATGTGTGGGATTTTGCAGAAGTTGATTTGGATGTGCGTGCACACCGGGATCAACGCGTATCCGCGGACAACGCCCCGTATCCGACTTTTCGGGATCACGCCCTAACTTTTGTACACATGTCGGATTGAAACGAAACTTACGCTATCAGACTCGTAGCGATACGCTGGTCCTGTGACCCAAGTTTGGTTCAATTCTGAGAACGTTGACGAAATCGCGTGTCGTGGGCCACACAGGCCCTACTCGACGGGCGATTTTGTGATCGGCTCATCGGAATCCAATTCTAGAAGTTCCGTTGGGTTCGTATCATCGTTTTTGACCTGTTGACACTAAGTTTGGTGAATTTGGAGACCTTTGGCCCTGACACATTTTTTGGTGCAAAGTGGGCCCACATGCGGACCCCGTTTTGGCCCAAAATTTTTGTTTTTGCCCTTGTCTCCAAATTGGACTCAAGGACAGGCATTTCTAGCTATTTGATATCTTCTGAGCATGATGGTAATGTTTATTTCAGCATCCAGAGACATTTCTGGAAATTTCTCGAGAACAGAACCGTAGTTGGAATCCAAACCGCAGGCAAGTACCTGCACTTCAATTTTAATCTTTATATTGTGATAATTAGTTCCTTGCTCTATTAGTACCATTGGATGATTACACTTAGTATTAGGATTTGGAGTTTATGTCTTGCTTTTCATGTCGGAAGGGAGAATACTAGGAGGCATGTAGTTTACCCTTCCCCCTGTCCTGACTGCTAGCTGTTGGTACGCGACTGTACCATCAGCCTGATACTCGATTATTCCTGACTGATAGCCGTCTATGATGGCCTGATTAGTCTTATAACCCCCTACATGCCAACTATGTATTCTAAATACACAATCACACACACATAGTTTCTTTGTCTTGTTGCAGTTCCATTTTCTTGTCTCAATATAACCCTGTTTTACTTATATTCCTGATTTTTAGTGCTTAACCTTAGTTAATTTTACTACTTATTATGCATATTCTTATCGTGATGTTTAGTCAGTTTTCACTACTTGTCATAAATATTTAGTTTAAACTTTGTTGTGTATTGGTACTTTGCTCCTTTCCTGACTGGATCCGTTGACATATTAGGCGATGATGAGGACTATGCCCCCACCTTTTATGGCCCATATGACGTAGCAGATGATACATTTGAGGAGCTGGTTCCTACTCAGGAGACTACTTTTGAGGAGTAGTTAACCAGTTAGCTAGTATTTCCTTTCAGCATAGTAATCGGGTTTGTCCCCGATTTATCTTCTGGTTCTGTAATAAACTGTGGAATTGTTTGACACAATTTGTCTTTTGAAATCTTAGCATTCCTATTTCCTGTTATTATCCTTGCCTATTTATTTTTGTGAATGAGCTAGATTTTAATTTAACTGTGAATATGACCAAGACAGCGTACTACCGCCGACACTGCGGTGTAGGCTGGACGTACTCACGAACCGGTTCCCGATTCATCTGGGTGCGGGTCGTGACAATTATCCAACTCATGACTTGAAACTTGCAGCAGTTGTATTTGCTCTGAAGTTATGGAGATATTACTTATATGGAGAAGGAGTGGAAATATATACCAACCAAAAAAGCCTCAAATACGTCTTCACACAGAAGGAGTTAAATATGAGGCAACGTCGATGTCTCGAGTTGATGAAAGATTTTGAGATAGAGCTACATTATCATCCAGGCAAGGCTAACGTTGTAGCAGACGCGTTAAGCAGAAAACCAGCAGCCTATTTCCTAACAACACAGAGGGAGTTATTAAAGGACTTGCAAAGTCTTGACATTAAAGTGATATTACCCGGAGCAGACGGGATACTAACCAATTTACAAGTAAAATCATCACTAGTAGAAAGAATCAAGGCAGCATTGCCTACAGACACCAGATTCAGAAGATTAAAGGAAAGAACAAAGGTCGTAGAGCAGACCGGATTTCGCATTCATGATGACGGGACATTACGATGTGGTAATCGTCTTTATGTTCCAAATAGAGAAATTCGACAGGAGTTGATGACAGAAGCTCATAGTTCAATATATTCTATTCATCCTGGAGGAACCAAGATGTATCAGGATTTACGACAACACTTCTGGTGGCATGGAATGAAAAGAGAGATAGCTTACTTTGTAGCTAAATGTTTAGTATGTCAACAAGTAAAGGCAGAGCACCAAAGAATAGCAGGATTATTGCAACCACTTTCGATTTCAGAGTGGAAGTGGGAACACATCACTATGGACTTCGTCATAGGTTTTCCCAAAAGTCCAAGTGGTAGAGATGCAGTATGGGTAATAGTGGACCGACTCACCAAGTCAGCCCATTTCTTGTCTTTTAGAGTTGGCCAATCTACAGAAGCTTTGGCTGACTTATATATGAGGCAGATCGTGAGACTGCACGACATACCAGTAAGCATTGTATCAGACAGGGATCATGCTTTACATCACATTTTTGGAGGAGCATGCAAGAGAGCCTTGGAACTCGTTTGAAGTTCAGTATATCTTACCATCCGCAAACAGATGGACAATCAGAACGTACTATTCAGACATTGGAGGATATGTTAAGGGCTTGTATGTTAGACTTTGGAGGATCCTGGGAGGACCATCTACATTTTGTAGAATTTTCTTACAATAATAGCTATCAGGCAAGCATCCAGATGGCTCTGTTTGAAGTATTGTATGGAAGAAAGTGTAGATCTCCTGTATGTTGGAGTGACGTGGGAGAACGTCAGATTCTGGGACCAAAATTAGTAATCAACACTATTGAGACAGTTAAAAAGATACAAGGACACCTGCGAGCAGCGCAAGACAGGCAGAAGCAGTGGACAGACCTTCACCGTCGTCCCTTGGAGTTCAAAGAAGGCGATCATGTTTTCTTAAGGATATCACCTACCAGAGGCACTATCCGATTCGGAGGGCGCGAAAAGTTAAGTCCAAGGTATATTGGACCATTTGACGTACTAGAGAGAGTGGGAGAAGTAGCATATCGACTTGTGCTACCACCTTCACTTGAGGGAGTACATGACGTATTCCACGTGTCGCCGCTCAGGCGATATGTGGCAGACAGCAGTCATGTTCTCGACCATTCGAAAATCACCATTGGGCCAAGCTTGTCCTATCAAGAGCAACCCGTGGGAATCCTTGATCGTCGAGAGAAAGTATTGAGAAACTAGTCTATTTCCTTGGTCCGTGTGGCATGGAAGCATGGCTCGCCAGGAGAATCTACCTGGGAACGCGAGGATGACATGCGTGAACATTTTCCAAACCTATTCGCAGACCAAGATATAAATTTAATTTAATTAATTATATCTTATACCATTCTTGACTTTCTACAGTGACTTAGTTTTAATTTCGAGGACAAAATTTTATAAGTTGGGTAGAATATAAGATTCATAATCCTGAAAACCCTATTTTTATTTATTTATTAAAATTATCTATTATTTGTACATCTAGAGGATCTTATGGAACCATTATAAATTTTCCTAAATTATTTTATGTAGGCGACCCTTTGGACAGTTGACAGTTTAAACCATGAGTACCCCTATAATTTTCAGAATTTTCTATGTATAAATATGTATATATATAAATATTATTAATAAGAAAAAGGAATGAGAGAAAAAGAAAAGAAATAATTTCCTATTGGTCCTAACCCAAAACCGAACCTGCGTATACTACTTCCCTGCGTAAAATCCGCAATAGCAGCAACAGCCGCGTAAACTTTGCCTCTCTTCTCCGCGCGTAAATATAATAGCAGCAGTAGCAAACCTACGCGTATAACTCATACACGTAAAATATTCCTTTCACTGCGCGTAAACCCAACCCGCCTAATTCTTTTCTTTACGCGTAATACCAACTCCTGCATAATATCCTTCACCACTTAAGATTCCTTCACCACGCGTAAAACTACACCCTTTAGAAAATATCAGCAACAGAAGCAAAACTCAACTTTGCTTTGTTTTCCTGACTTTCACGTGTAAGTTTCTCATTGTACCACTCCTTAACACTATTACTAAATAACCCTCAACCGAAACCAAAACCAATGAAAAGAAAGAAAACAGCAGCGACAGTAGTTTTAGTTTCTTAACTACTAAGTTTCCTCCACCGCCTCTTATTCTCTATATATATCCATGCAATGCATCCAAGCCATAAAACCTCACTTCTTCAACTAAAAACACCGTTGGACGTGCACTACCCAGAACTTTTGTTCGGCAAGTATACCTTGCCACTGTACTATTATTTACATTTTAATTAAAGAATGATCTTGTTTTATTTAGTTATTTGCATTGGACCTTGTTTATGAGACTACCCCAGTATTAGGGAACATTACTTGGCTCATTCAAATTGACACAGTTGTTTCACAGATTTTGATTCTCATATAGACCACGGACTGTGTGACAGGTCTGGCCTCCTGTGCGTATGAGCTGTACGTTAGGAATAACTGCTGATAGAAACTTTGTATGCTAGTAGACCTGGAAGTTATTTAGAGGTTTCATCGTGTCATGCATGTGGCATGCTTAGAGCATGGGATAGGGAGAACAACAAATAAGACATTTGGGCTCCTTTGCACTTTCCTTATATGTACCCCGTACGCTCCACCGGAGATACGCGAGATAATTCCCATACTACCTGGCGGCCTCTGTCGTTCAAAAGACGACATGCTTTGTAGGCCTCTGATTCTCCGAGAAAATCATGTCAATCCCATTTATGGCCAAATAGCCTACAGGTTGAAAAGTTGTTCTCAAATTGCATTCACATAGACAGTTTGGTGACCTAGTGGATGTTTATATTTTAGTACTTATTGGCATGTTTATATGTATCTTGTTACGTCCCACTGAGGACCTGGTCCCTTTCCAGATATGGACGAGCAGGAGTACCCACAGGAGTATGGACCTGGATCTGACTCCACGTACCTGACTGAGGAGGCCTTACCCTCATAGTACTTGTGATTTTATTACCGCTGTTTAGATATGTTGCTACTTCATTATAGTCATTTTGTAGTAGATTTGTTTCTACCTGACTATCAGACTTGATACTTATATTTGGATACTCGGTATTATTCAGCCCTTTAGTACTATTGATTAATTGTGCTGTGGATGAGATATAGATTGTGTATGACTTGTTGTGACAGTATATTACCACTGGTGGATTGGATATTCATGAACAGCGCACGTGTGTATACATTTTCTATATATTGGAGTTCGTATACATACGGTTGGGCGTGTTACGTATTCCTAGTCCTACGTATTTTGGGACTGGGGCGTGACATTGCGATACAGTATCTTAGTATCTTAGAAATAGCTAGTGTGACATAGTTTCATAGTTTATGAACCCAACATCATTGAGTTAGACTCATGCAACCTAGAAATAGGTAGTTTGACCAAGTTTACCGGTTTGACTTAGAGTTGACCTAGTTTGACTGTCTTGACTTAGAAATGGTTTTATGACCTAGAAGTTGACTAGTTTAACTTATCCTCATTCCCAAAACCTTGTATTAATACAATATTCCAAATATCGGTTTGTGATACCAGTTCGAACATCATTTCTCATCATTTGCTCTGGACCACAGGAGAGTACATTCTCTGATTATTTCTATTATTTGATTACCACTATAATTCAACTATTTAAAAATATTAGTTATGATTCTTGACACGATGGTACACGGATTGATATTTTTATTGGATCGTCAGTCATGGGATATTACCATGATTATGGAGATGGTATCGGATACTGTCCTTGTTGGTATTGGATAACATTGAATATTGTAGATTAAATATTGAATAAATTGGCTAGTAACATGTCATGATTCGATCCATCGTATCAGTCGGGGCGGGAAAAATACCAATTAAATATGTGATCAAGAAACTATCGGCTAGTAGTGTAATCATTGGCTACTAACTAACCATGCAATTCACGTATGGTTGAGTTAGCTCCTTAGTGTAATCATTGAATCTCCTAGGCCGATCACATATTTAGTTAGTATCTCAAATCACATATTATATTATAGTTTCCATATTTCAGTTCGTTGATTACACTGTTCTATTTCTGACATTATAGTTCATTCCTTCATTCTTGTACGCATTGATTATATTTTATGTTGCTAGTATTGCCTATTCTTTCATTGTTCTTGATCATCAGTTATAATCTCATCGTAGATAGCATCCTCTATATTACTGCTTTATAATTTTTGTCAATTAATTGGAACTGCTATTGGGTTATACTTCGCTCCATTCCTAACTAGAAAATATTTTTTAGAGGATCCGGGAGATTGGTGTCCGACATACTACGGACCTCAGCCTATAGATGGTGCAGACCTGGACCCACTAGTTCTGGAGTGATTGCCGAGAGATTTAGCCGGATTCACTAGTTAGCATAGTTAGTCCTCTTTAGCATTTTGGTACCGGATTTGTTTCCAGCATATATTTAAGATTTGGATATTATTTCTATTTGTTATTGTTATATTTTTAACTGCATAGTTATGTTAGACTTCTGTGATATCTTCCCGTGCCATAGAATTGTGATTGAGTATTGTGTTAAATTAAGTTTATTACTCTCTTCTTGGAGTTGAGATATTATTGGAGGATTATGCATTTTGTGAGATAATTAGATAGTATAGTTGACCAAGACAGCGTTTTACCGTCGATGCTGCGGCGTAGGCTGGGCTTTGTTCCCGACTTGCATCCCTACACCGGGTGCGGATCGTGACAGAGGAGAATATTGGTAATTGCAAAGCTATAAAGGTCATCTACCAAGCAATTTTACTAACATAAGTATGGCCACTTGAGCCACTTTGGTAACGTGCTAATTGATTTTTTTCTTGAATTGCTATAATTAAAGAATCTAGCATATCTCTTATTAATATCTTTTAGTTGGTATTTATTTAAATTAATGAGAGGTGATACTGGCATGCTTAGTTAATTTTCTTGTAATTACTTCTATTCAGCATGACTAGTTGATTAGCCTCAGTGATTAGTTCACACTATGGAGTTATTTACTTTCTATTAGTATGACACAATTGTCTATGCATGCTTTATAAACTTTTAGTAAGCTTTATTCGTCAAGAATTAGGATTCTGGATTTTGATGTTGTATGATATTATAATTAGCATATATACATATTAAATCTAAGTTCTTTAAAGTTAAGATTACTTTTGGTTATAAGCGGTCATTCTGTCAAAAAGGCATAAATAGCCTAAGCGACACAGTACTTAAGTGTCTTCGGACTACCGCTAACTGGGATCGGGCCCCTACAACTAACCCAAGATGATCAACACTTTATTGAATAATAATTTGTTAAGGTCTATTTGCAATTGTTATCATAATACAACAGTGAATCTAAGTCCTACTTTTGACTTAAAGTTGACAACTTTTAGTATAGACTATAATACTATGACTTTTAGTAAACACTACTTGGTTTTTCTAGTTGTTTCTGCACTATGTCACTTAGTTTAAGATTTAGACTTCTGACTAGTTGCAATGATATGCATATTTTATTTCTTACTACATAATTGGATGCTAGACTATGATTGGGATAATATAGAGAGAAGTTGTTTAATTATCTCTTGCATATGACTAAATGTACATATTCATTTATGCTTCTCTTGTATTATTGTTACCCAATATTTTTATATTAATGTACTACATCTAGTTTCCTATAATTGGTATCTAGTTTCTAATTGGTAAGTATATGGTTATGATATGCATATCATTATTCTACGTATGGTGATATTCTAGCTACTTACTCCTAATTTACCACATGATCATATTATATGTTTTATACTACTCACCTTGTCTTCATGATATACACTTCGTTGGTGGGGGAGTCGTAAACAATATATTTTGACAAAGGAGAAAAATATGTCAAATATGTGCATATTCGCCAACGTCGTACTACGGGGGAGCTTATGCACATGTAGAAGCTTCGGTAAAGATTTGTATCAGTATCTCTTATTATGGGAAGCTTCTTTTTGATCATGTCAATGAGGGAGAAGTAAGTTTAAGTATGTAAGTATATGTTTAAGTAGTATACGTATAGTGATTTGTGCTTATTAATTTTGATATATGCACCGATTATATATGTCTTAAACTTAACTGATTTGCGATAATCAAAAAGTAGGAGATTGTTGGCACAATGTTTATGTAGAGTTTTTGAATATGGCTAATCGATTAAGTTTAGCATTATGGTAATCGAACAATCACTATAGTATCTTCTACTTAAACTCAACATTGTCCAGATATGTAATATTTGCTTATGTATATTTTCTTATTCGTCTAACATGTACTTGTAGAAAAAATAAGCAAGATCAGCAATGGACATATGCTATATGACGATGAGCCAAAGACGACGTTATACCAGAAGATTTTGTCCAACCGCCTACGACTTATCTGGAGCCTCGCACCCGGGAGTTTCGCTGCCCGGTCAGCGGACGGGGGTCGAGGGGGCAGCGCCCCTTGTGGGGGTTCGGGAGCGAAGTCCCTGAAAGGTATTGTGATTTCCAGATCTGGTTATCTTTGGACAACTGCCGTCAAGAAAAAAAACATCTTCAAGTCAGCAGATGTTTCAGAAGTTTGGCGTCATCAAGTGCTCTTGGTTTTCAATGTAATTTGATATTTTATTTGAGTTTAGGATTTATGTAAGTCGAGTCGCACTGGCAACTAGAAAGCAACTCAGTCCACTCAAATAAACTTTGAACTCAACCACAAAATTAGTCCACATTCATTCACAAAGCCTACCTTTCTTAGCAACCAAACTCGGGCCAAATTTATGCCGAATTCATACCAAACTCGGTTACCCTTTTAGTATGAAATCATCCAGTTGTTATATCCCTGATTTTCTGGCCTCCAACGTTCAAAAATTCAAATATTTTCTATCGAATTCATGCCGAACTCGGTTTGGTAATAACATATAAATAGAGTTGGATTTGCACATTCTTACTCACTCAACCATTATAATCACCATTATTTATCATTAGATTAAAATATCGAGTGGGCTGGCCGGGCCGCCTGTCCAACATTTGATCAGTTTTGATCGGGTTCGGGTTAGGCCAAGCCCACCCGATCTTGTGCACCGGACAAGGTCGGACCGGAGACCTAAATCCCAAACCAAGTACGATGTAGAACCTGCTCTGATCCGGCCCAGACTGGACTAGCTAGGTCCAATTTGGACTCGTTTGATTTGAAAAAAATATTTATAAAAGTTAAAAAATTAGGCCCATTATGATTTGAGCCTACTATTTAAAAATGATATCTGGTTTGAGGCCACTATTTATAAAAATTAGGCTCGTATTTAAAAAAATAGTAAATATATAAATAAAATTTATATTTTTAGATATCAGTTGTGTTTTGTATTTTCGTTATCAATCTCCCTTCGAGCTTCGTTTGTGATATTCCCTATTAGTAGTCGACCCTTATAATTTTGTATGACAAAATATCGTAATCGAGCCCAAGGATCTATTGACCATTTCCACTCGATTACGATATATGGTCACACAAAATAAGAAGGGTCAACCCCTAATATCGAATACTGCAAAGGAAGTTGGAAAAATAAGTTAAAAGTGAAAACGCAAAACACATCATATAATGAAATCACATATCTAACAAGAATAATATATATTAAAAAATAACACGTAAAATATAAGATAGGAGAATTCTTGCAGCTAATTGTACATGATAATTGCGAGTACCTAAGTTCCTAGTACTAGTAACTAAATAATTGAAAAGATATTTCTTCAAGATACAAATTTCATAAAGATCCATTCTCCATGCCCCATAGTCCCTCCCTCCTTGTCTTACTAAAGACGATAGATAGTAGACACAACTGTCTAGATGCCTATGTAGTATTTCCGTGCCATTGTTAGGTACCAATTTGAATTATTTTTCACAATTCATGCACTGAACATAAGTTGCCCCCACGTGATTTTATTTATTTTTTGGTGATTCATTGATTTCATGGCGAAGTAAAAATTAAGTCGTTGCATGTTCTTATATTGAGACAGAGTATAAAGCTATGACTGCCGCCACTAGGAAGATCATTCGTGTACAGAGGACTCCTCTCTGATATGGACATTGATTAATTGCTTCTACATGACATATACTGCTTCATTGTGATAACCGTAGTGCAACACATATTGTGAACAATCCATTTTTTTCATGAACGAACAAACCACATTGAGATTAATTGTCATTTCTTTAGTGAGCATTTTTGGCAGACACTATTTCTCCACCACATGTGACCTCTACTGATCAACTGACATTTTTTTTACAAAATCACATCCCACGTCATGATTTAAGTTTTTGCTACATATCATGAATTTGAAAAAAAAAATGTTAAGATATAATTAGATTTAGGATTAAAATTATATTCAAGTCAATCTTTACGTATCTTCTCTACATATATAGATTTCTTCTTCTATACAACAAAAATTATATATATATATATATATATATATATATATATATATATATATATATATATATATATGGGAGAGGATCGGGAGCTCCGTCCGCGGAGTCCCGCGGGAGTCCCGTCGCTTCCGACCGTTAGATCGCGCGGTCCCCCGATCCGACGGACGAGGGGAGGACGGGACTCAAGCGGGGCTCGGAAAACAAGTCTTTTGATCCCCCCTATATATATATATATATATATATATATATATATATATATATATATATATATACAAGTGGTCGTTGGATCGTGCGGACCCCGCTTGATCCGATGGTGCGGAGGGCGGAGCTTTGGCAGGGCTCCTCGAACGGATATGTTGTTTCGGACCATATATATATATATATAGTTGACTGACGACGTGATTTACTGGAGCTACGAAAGGAGTTCATCATAGTATACAGGTATTTGTTGTTAGGTATGTATATCTTCTTCTCATCACTTGATTATCTGATATTATAGTCTAGTGGGCTGGCTGCAGACCATGATACATATTGTTCATTCTTACATATTGTTCTCATGTGGATTGAAAAATAAATATATTTATGAGTACACTTTTTTAGCGTAGTACGTCTAGATGGAACCATTAAATTAAAAATTCTATTGTAGATTGTATTAGCCGGACATTACCACGTGGTCTGGTTCAGTATATTTGGGACTGAGACGTAATATTTTCTGCAAGTCAAACCGTGGCTATATAAGCCACCAAATCGTCTGGGAGGATTCGAACCCAGGACCTACACATGGGTGTCCTCCCGCACTACCACTAGACTAATGTTTTAGGAATCCACATATATATATATATATATATATATATATATATATATATATATATATATATTATTTTTTAATTTTAAGATTATTTATCAATACAATTAATATTGTGTACTTGTTTCAACTTTTTTTTCTCTCCTTTTTTATCGGTTGCAGCAGAGTATTCCGAGGCGCGTTCATCAATGTCTGTTATGACCAAATTTGTTTGATGATATATCAATGCCAATGTCCTCTCTACTCTTGATTGTTTGGTTATTCGCATAACTGATAGTGCATAAAGAAGGCCATCGAACACAACCACGAATGACCTTTTTTTTTTGTATGCAATTTTCATCGGATTAAGAATTCAGTTTGAGTGAAAATTTGAAATATTTTATTCAAACAAGAGCCTTCCATCGTAACATCCTACAAACATTTCATGATTGATTTTCTATTCCACAGTAACACAAAACATATATTAATTTAATTTTAGAACACAACAGCAACAACATTTAAAAAAAAAAAAAAAAAAAAAAAAAAAAAAAAAAAACTTACAAAGAGGTCCTGAAAACACAGTACTAGAACATTTTTTTTCTTTTTAATTTTACACAACTTAACAGAACATAGACCATAGCATATATACTATACGAACCGACGTATATATTTTTCTAGCCAGCCAGGCCACCTTGACGGACCTCGATGGTCTTGGGCTGCTTCGGCTCCGGCGGCGGCAGCCTCTCCACCGTGAGGGTCAGCACGCCGTTCTCGTACACCGCGTCGATCCCGTCCTTGTTCGTATCGTCCGGCAGGGGGAACTTCCTCATGAACTTCCCCATCCGCCTTTCCGCCCTCAGATACTTGCCAACTACCTGACCCTCCTCCTCCTCCTTGCGCTTGCGCTCCGCGTTCACGTAGAGCAGTTTCCCGTCCTCGACGCGGACCTTGATCTCCCCGGGCTTCACCCCGGGCATGTCCATGACGAACACGAGCTTCCCGGGGAGCTCCTTGACGTCGGTTGGGGTCCGGACCACGGCCTTGCGGTCGCGGTAGTAGCCCCGGGTCGGCCCCTGCCTCCTGTAGTCCATCTCGTCTGGCATCTCGATATTCAGCTCTTCGAACGTTGCCAACAACGTCTCCTCGTCCATGTCCATCCTGAAGTCCATTGTATGTATGTATGTTACTTGTGTAGTTGATTCCTCTTTGGTGGGTGCTGGGGGAACTATAGTTTTGCAGCATATATGAACAGGCTCGACGAGCGGTGGCCGGGAAAAGATGGTTCCACATGTCGCTACTGGAATCCATGCAAGTATTGCTGGCAGCAAATGTCAGTGCCACATGTTCGCTAGGAACAGATCTGGTGTCCTATTAATTTTGTTCTTGAAGGCCCACATGTAAGAGGAGACAGAAATATAGAACAGTCTCATCAATTACTATATTAAAGAAATATTGTGCGAGTACAAGTTTTCAGATATTTACTATCCAACCATCCAAGTATCCCTGAAATTAAAAATAAATAAATAATATATTATATTATATAATTTGATAAAATATAATAAAAGAACTAATAGTATTTAAATATAATTATTATTAATTTCCACTATTAACATTTACATCCACTTTCATAATAAATACTTCCTATACATTTTCGTATCTCTTCCCACTATTATTTTTTTTTTCTTTTATGAAAAATAGTCTTAATTTTAACTTGATACCGTCAACTAATCTAGTTTTTCAACTTAATATCATATATATTTTATATTATACGTTAGACAATTTGATATCCGAACAGAATTGAGAGAAAATCTTGAATGATTCAAATAACCTCCACTTAATAATAATAATAATAATAATAATAATAATAAATAAATAAAGTTTGATCTATGGCAGCTCCTCCTCCCTCATGTGCATGTCCTGGTAGAGCTTGACTTCCCCATCGTGCCTGACGGGGAAGTAGGCGTCGACTGGGAGGGGTGGGGGGCGTCAACAAGGGTGTGAACTTGAACTAGAGGAGGAGGGCGGAGTCGGATTTCAGTGGCTTGTCGTTGGAGCCGAGGATGGGGATCCATCGGCGGTCGACAACGACGTAGAGGGAGGAGGGGAGGGAGACAATGCAGCGATAGAGGGTTCAACAACGACGGTGGGTCTCAGGGAGGAGGTCCATATTGGGGAGGTCGCGGGCCACGTGGATGTGGAGCTCTAGGTCACAATGGAGGAGAACGACCGAAGTTTTCTCGGCGGTGGGCCTGGTGGCAGTAGTGGGCTGTTCTTTTACTTCTTTTCCGTTTTCACAGTAGTTTGATATCAAGAATTTAATTTAAACACTCGTCACACTGAGATGCTTCGAGATTCGTTAAGACGAAGGCTCAGGAAAAAATAGAAAGTCACATCACGCATTGATGGTCTCGACAGACTTGCCACGCTACGTGCTCATTCATATGCGGCTATATACCCATGCGATTCCGTCATCATGCGGCCAGAGTGTCCATCGGACCAAGGCCAAATGAGAGCATACATGCGGCCTCGACTCGCTTCTACGTCTTCATGCAGCCAGAGTGTCCATCCGACTAATGCAAACGAGAGCACACATGCGACCTCGACTCTATGCGTTCTCGTCCTCATAAAGCCAAGGTATCCATCCGACCAAGGCCAAACGAGAGCACGTATGCCTGCAAGGACGACTATGTGGCAAAGAAGTTATGCGGCCTTCAAACTTGCAAGATCTTTTTTGTTACAACCGAAGAGATCCTCACACAATTAATGCAGACCACGTGTCCAGTTGACCAAGTCGCGCACATAATGGGTCAATAATGACCACACCCCCTTCACCGAGATTGTATCAACTGCATATCCCAACCAAGGTTATGTGGCAATGCGCCCGTAGCATGCGGCCCAGTTACAACCGTATTCTGTGAAGGAGCCCCCATGCGGCCACCAAACAAGGCATATGCGACATCTATAGCCCGTCAGCCTTATGGCTATAAATAGCAAGGGTAGCATACCCCATACGGAGGCGAACAACAGGCACATGAGAGAGAACAGAAAATAGCTTTCTCATGCCCACATCGGACCGTCAACGGAGTAAAAGAGTCACTGCAGCACTCAATCTCCATCGCCACGCCCCAGAATCAAAAATTGTACTTAGATTGTCTGTCTATGACCTCTTTCTACTTTCTTTAGTTTGTTGTTAAAGCAAGTTCTTTTAGACTTTCAATTTAATGGCAAACAAGGTGACGACTCTGCTGGGGACATCATTCTCCTCTGATAAGAAGGTCATGACATAGTCTGATGCGGCCAAGCTAGATTCAACCCAGAGGATGCTGGTAGTACGCTTCGACCAGCAAGCCTATGAGAAAATGCTCTCTGAGGACGACGCTTCTCCAAGGCTGACAAAGCCTAAGAAGATTCGCAGTACATAGATGACGGCGACGGCGGACTCGGACCTCCTTGTCGGGGGGGAGGGGGCATTGACGTGCACGATGTGGAGGCCGAGCTCGGCGGCGAGGCCGAGCAAGTCTCCCCCAGGCTCGCCTCCGTCAATAGTCCTGAAACGCTATAAAAATGGTGTTTAGGAAAAAAAAATGCCCTTTTAAGGGCGTTTTAGCCGATTTCTCAAAAATACCCTTTTTAAGGGCGTTTCGTTGCTCTTTTCATAATTTTTAAAACTTTATTGCTCTGAAAGTAATTTCATTAAAATTCAATCCTCTATATACAATTTTCTGTAGTTTGTTTGTTGAAATTTCGTCAAATTGTTCTGTCAAGTGCCCTGTGGACTATTTATGATACTCTGCCGCTTGCTCGAGTCATTTTGCGGATACAGTTTTGAGGAAAACTTAATTCAAAAGTTTCTTCATTAACTTTTTTATTGGCATTTTGTGTACGAGTGTATATGAGCATGTAATATTGTTAGTCCCGAGGCTTAACCAAAGATAGAAGAACGCGTGGTCGAGATCAGAGGTTCACACAAAAGTTCCCACTTTGACTATTCTCGATTTCTATGAAGAACTATATAAGGATTCTGATTACAACTTGCTCTCAAGATTATAAAAGAATAAGAATTAACCAAACTTATCGTTCTTTCTTGCAATTGCAGCTGCAGACAAACATAACAGAGTTACAATAAAATGAAAACTACCTTCGTTCTTCCTTGCAAAACGCAGTTGCAATTAGACAGAACGAACCAAGAAGAAAAAGGAGAAGAAGACAAAATACAAAAAATATTCTTGTTGGGACGGTGAAGACCACCGTTGCTCAAAGTAAGATTCGTATTTTATCGACGATTTGCTTTCAGGAGCCAGCAAGTTCACAAGAGAACTTCTGGAACGCTCGTAGTCACCTCTTTGTGTGACTCAAACGGACTCCTTTTGACTGCTCTTTATCAATTTTTTGGTCTGTCTCAAAAGGAGGCTAGAGGGCTCTTTATATAAGGAATGATGGAAGCCCATCCTCCTCTTCTTTCCGATGTGGGACTAAAAAGCCAATATGCAAAATTGATATCCCACAATCATAGCCCAATGCATAGCCCGCTCAGTGCCCTTTTAGCACCCGCTCAGCGCCCGTCCAGTGCCCATTCAGCGTCCGCTCATGCAACAAGCGTATGCAACACGGGCATGCAACCAAGCATAAAATTCGCGCATAAAATGAGCGCACGAGCACACAAGCGTCTTGCGACGATGATGACGTACTAAGTGCAAAGTGTGCCAATAAAATGCCACTTTGCGCCCTTGAGTCCGAGTCCGAGTCACTAAGCCCCTTTGGAGATTAACTCCTATAGAAATAATTCCAAGATCATGACAAAAAGCATAAATGCTTTCATGGGGAGTTAATCCTTTTTTCTCCTAGGAAAATGTAACGCCCACAACCGCACGGTGCGTTACACTGAGTCGGATTGAATGAAACAAATGCTGGTTACATTTGATTTATTGGATTTTGGGAAGACGTATTGATTGAGTTGTTTCATGTGCAGATGGCTAGCGGGTTCGATGAAAATCATGTGTTCGTTCAGAGCAGTACTGAGATAGCTGAGTTGGAATGATATTGCCATCTTCCTTAGTCCGATCGGTCGGATGAATTGTAGAGCATGACCTGCTCGCATGGTCATACCAGTTGAGTAGATCGCGCTTGCATCGGACCACTGGTTCAAGGGATTGGCCGTATCGGCAGGACATGATGCTTAATGGGATCAAACATAGTGAGTGGGCTCTTTCCCTTCTCCTCTACTCCTTCATGCCTAATAATATGGAAAATACGTAAAAGGCTTGAACACTCGGACTGAAACATTGGGATTCACTACACTGAGGCGTGCATAGAGTGTACGTCGTTTGTTTGGATAGGATTATGGCTTAAATTGATTTGCGCGTTGGATAGTTGGAGCTAGTTGGTTGGGTTGCATTTGAGGCAGTTGGTTGAATGATTGGGATATTGCTTGGACAGTTGGAATGACGCATTGAGACATTGAAAATATCGGGGATTTGGGCGAGCGAGCGTGCATCCGTGCATGAGTATTATTTGGGCGCTTTGTCAAGCAAAGAGCGCAGTTGTGGTTCAAAACCGAACAACTGCATCGGCGCGGGCATTGTGCCATATTTGGGGCATTGTGCCATGGGATAGTTTGAGAAGGGTGTTGCACCATTGGAAACACTGTGCTGAGAAAAGGTATTGTGCCTATAGGAATAACTTGGATTTCGTGCCTTGGACAATATGTTGGAAGAATGGTTATGGATTCATTTGGTTATGGATGTTTTGGTTGGATATTGGTTGAACGAGTCTAGGATCACTTGGTGGGGCGAGAATGTTCGATCCTCTCGTCATACCTACTTGGTGTCTGCATGTCACGGACAACCTGTGTTGCACGGGGTTTGGTCTCCTCGAACGGAAAGGCTCCGGGGCACCGGGACCGTTCGGCCATGGAGGAGACAATTTGGTAACGTGCCTTGGGCGCGGTGCCGGCAGTTGGATGAGATCCAGGTGAGTTAGCTACTTAGCGCTATTTCGAATAGAACCACATTTGATCAGTCCGATCAACGTCCTTTATGGCTTGGCCAGTGACTTCATATAGATAAGAGTTGGTTTGGTTTGCTTTACTTTAGTTGGTTTGTGCTTCGTGTAGGCGCGGCCACCTTGCCTCGGCAAGAGTGTGCACTTTGAGATTGAATTGTAAACTTTGGTTGAGGATGGATATTTGAGGCTTGGGATTGGTTCGTTATGTTATCGTGCAAACGATAGCTTGAGTAGGATGGTTTGTATGCTAGTTTTCTTCGGGTTGGGTTATATTGCTTGTCGATTGGTTTGAGTTGAATGCTTGCATGCTTAAATTGCTTTACAGCTTTCCTTAATATGTCATCCCTATGCCATAAAATGAATCTAGGATTCAACTAGAAAGATCACCATATAACTGTTTGCATTCACTTTTTACTTAGTGTCGGCTTAGGCGAGTGGGTTACCCCGCTCACCAGTACGACTGTGTACTGACCCACATTTGTGGACATTATTTCAGGTACGCAGGTGTAGTGGCGCTGCTTGGATATACGGGACATGATGTATGAACTGTAAGTACCTTTGTGGGCTAGAGAAAGAGCAAGAGTATTTTATCGTCTTCGTGGCATTGCCTTTGTGGTATTTCATTTGGATCCTATCGAGAGCTTCGCTGCGTATTACTCTGATGTGTGCTTGGTACACAATACTTGACTTCCGCTGTAACTTGGTCGTTTCGATGATAACTTTGGTGTTTGACAACATCGCCTTGTACGAGCGCAACTCCAGGCTCGTACGGCATTACGTCCCAATGAGAACGATGGTCCTACGGGAGAGCTGCAACGTGGTGATCCACGTTCAGCAGGGACTATCGAGCTTGAGGGAGATTGGGGCGTGACAAATTGGTATCAGAGCGCCTGGTTCATTTTCTCGGACTTGGTCCTTCGTTTCATCACAAACTCTAAATAGCTTCCGCGTGTCGTCTAGCTCTTGACTCTACTCGGTGCCGTATTGGATGTTTCATGCAATAAGTCTATATATTGCTGGTTGTGGCTGCATGTTGTTCTTGGTTACATTTCTTTGGTTGGTTTTCGTTAGATCGCTTAGCCTCGTTAGGCGTTGTTGCATTCGTGCAGCAAGTTGGGTGGCATTGTTGTATTTGTGCAACAAGTTGAGAGGTGTTGTGTTGGCTTAGCTTGTTGTTCAGGGAGTTTCTGATTGCATCAGTGGATCAGTTGGTTGGCATAACGAGATTGGTTATGCAGCATGTCGTGAGTAGAAGCATTGGATTGAGAATGGATCATTGTACGAGTTGCTCGTATAGCAAAATGGTTGGACGAAGTTTGATTTTTGACTGGGTATATCATATAGAGCATCGGTTAAGCAGGTTTGAGTTTGGCTTGGGAATATCAGGATAAGTTTGCACGAGTTGCTCGTACAACAAATATGGGGAACAGTTGGATATTGGGTTGGATTACTTGGAAGAGAGCTCGATGTACGGGATTGCTCGTATTGCGAAAGTATCAGACGGTTTAAGAATAGCTGAAAGCATTAAGAACGGGATATGGCACGAGTTGCATCACAAGATTGATGGAAATAGTTGGATAATTCAGGCATTGGCTGAGTTTAGTGTCAGACTTAAGTTGGGAATGACAGGATCACGCATAAGGGATGGTTCGAATGGATTTTGGATTAGTACAAAGGAATCATAATACGAGTAGCGACTTGATTCAGAGTGGTATATGGGATACCACATAATGAGCAAAGTATTAAAATATTTTGGATAGACAATAATGGAAATTGCCTGAACGAACTCAGGTAACAGGAATATAAGTTGGTTGGTGCACATCGGCTGAGTTGGGAAGAATAAAAAATGGAGCAAGTGAATATTGAGTTGAGCATATCGAGAACAGACTTGTGTAAAATGAAGTATCGTTGGACTTAAGAGATGGACGAGATCGGAACAAACAGTTGGGATACGCTTGAACAAACCATGGGTGAATCGGAGGATAGCGAACACGGACTACGATTTTGGGCAACACATTTGAGCCGTTGATTTAGAAATAAAACACGACTTGGTTTGGAGGGGCAATGCAATAGTTTTACACGAACTTGAAGGATTTTGGATATTGCTGCTCGAGAAGTCGACTCATGTTTAGCGGAAGTGGAATTTGGCGAAACAGTGCAACGATGTTAAACGGATTCTCCGAAAGGACGTAAACGGATTGAGGCAACACGAGAGAGCAAGAATTGTGGCGGAAAGACTTTTGAAGATAGCTAAACATAGGAGCAACGTCAAAACAAATCACTGTGCTTCTCGAGTAAGTTGGACGTACGTTTTGGGATGCGACAAACAGATAAGAATTTGAGCAAGTCTTGAGTTTCGAGAATCATTGCAAGTAGTAGTGCGAGGAGTCGAACATGGCTGTTCGGAAAATTTGATGGATTCAGGGCAGAACGACGGATTGATGAAAGACGGTTTCAACGAGCGCAGTTCTCAAATTGTTGGCTTGGATAGATAACAAGACTCTAGGCGGTTAAGCGGCTTTGGTTGACAGATCAGCAGAGGTAGTGCATGAATTTCTCGGATTTGAAAGTTCGCTCTGATGGAATGGTTAGAATTTTAATTCGAATTTGCAGATGAGATATAGCATGGTTCATAGTAACTGTCCATCGTGATGATTATAATTATCGAGCGTAGCTTCGGGACAGCTGACCCTAGCGACTTGACCGCCAGATCAGAGATTGAATATTGTTGACCCATAGAACGACCCTTGAGGCGGCGTATTTAGGAATGCGTCGAGGGGAGATGTGAGTAGTATGTGTTGGAGATTTGGCTTATTGACTGAGTGTTGGATTTGAGAGACCCTTGGGGTAGTCTTCAGCTGAAGATGCAGCCGGAAGATCGAAGCGATGGTGGAAGTAGCCTAGTCAACTGATGAGATTCAGAGTCACAGATTTT
The DNA here is from genome assembly GCA_036927795.1 of Iris macrosiphon. Classification (NCBI taxonomy): domain Eukaryota; kingdom Viridiplantae; phylum Streptophyta; class Magnoliopsida; order Asparagales; family Iridaceae; genus Iris; species Iris macrosiphon. The sequence continues at coordinate 109,422,211 of JAYESA010000017.1, forward strand.
TATCGATGGCATCGCCTCTGACTCATCGTGACCTGGAAGGGATGTCACGACCCGCACCCGGAAATTCGGGCACGAGTGCGTGGGTACGTCCAGCCTACGCCGCAGAATCGGCGGTAGTACGCTGTCTAGGTCAAATCCAGATTTACTAACTAGCTCATTCACAAATAACATAGGCAAGATAATAATGAGAAATGAAACTTAAGATTGCAACTGAATTAAATGTGACAACAAATTCAAATGTTTAGTACAGGAATTCCAAAATGAAATCGGGGACAAACCCGATTAAATAAGATAAGGAGCAAAACTAAGATAACTACTGCTAACTACTCAGCAGGAGTAGCTTCCTGCGCGGGAACTGGCTCTGCAACTGTATCACCTGCTGCCTCATAGGGGCCATAATAGGTGGGGGCAAGGTTCTCATCATCGCCTAAACAACAGATCCAGTCAGGAAAGGAGCAAAGTACACAGTGCACAACAAGATTAAACTGAATATTTTATGACAATTAAATATTGGATATCATGTTGAGAAACAGCATTAGCAGAACATTATTATCTCAGAGTTAGCTGTAAACAGGAACATGAGAAACAGAAGTAAATGAAACAGGAAATGAACTACAATAGCCAGCAAGAAATATAACATGACCAGAACTATCTGTGTGAACTTGTGTTTGTTTTTAGAATACATAGTTGGCATGTAGGGGTTTATAAGGCTAATCCGGCCGTCATGAACGGCTATTAGACAATACAATCGAGATCCGGCTGATGGACAGTCGTGTACCAACAGCTATTAGACAATCCAGGGGAAAGGGTAAACTACATGCCTTCTAGGTATTCTCCCACCCGACATGAAAAACAAGACAGGAACTACCAATATTCAAGACATGAAATTCAACATTTCTAACACTAGGTGTAAACATCAAGGGTACATGTATGGCAGGGAATTAATTATCACAATATATAAAGATTAACTTGAAGTGCAGGTACTTGCCTGTTGTTTGGATCTGATTAGTTAGGTTCTTCGGGGAAATATCCAAAGATGAGTCCAAAAGCTGAAATAGACATTACCATCATGCTCAGAAGATGTCAAATAGCTAGAAACGCCTGTCCTTGGGTCCAATTTGGAGACAAGGGCAAAAACGGCAGTTTCGGGTCAAAACGGGGTCCGCCGTTGGGCTCGCTTTGCACCGAAAAACGTGTCCAGGTCAACGGTCTCCAAATTCACCAAACTTAGTATCAACAGGTCAGGAACGCTGATACGAACCCAACGGAACTTTCAGATTTGAATTCCGATGAGCCGATCACAAAATCGCCCGTCGAGCGAGGCCTGTGGGGCCCACGACACGCGATTTCGTCAACGTTCTCAGAATCGAACCAAACTTGACCCACAGGACCAGCGTATTGCTACGAGTCCGATGGCGCAAGTTTCGTCTCGATTCGACGTGTGTGCACGAAGTTAGGGTAAATTGCCGAAAAGGCGGATACGGGGCGGTGTCCGCGGATACGCGTTGATTCCGGTGTGCACGCACACCCGAATCAGCTTCCACGAAAACTCACACGTCCGTATCGACGGTGCGTACGTATCTGTGAAGATCGCACGCGACTAAGTCGTCCCGTTTGGCGGGACGGACTCAGTTCCGGGGTGAAACAGGGTCTGGTTTTTCCTGTTTTTGGATCGCGGTGTGCGATCACCACAGGACGCGATGTCCCGAACAGTTTGTCCGGACACCGAGAGGGTCATACAGGCTTCACAACGTAATTTACAGATTTGAAAACGGAGATACAGGGTGCAAGATGCGAGTACCTGAACCGGGCTCTTTGAAACAGGGAAAATCTTGTGTCCGTGTCGTGTCCGACACGACACGAGGAGATTCAGGAATTAGGGTTCGGGTTTGCACTCCGGCGAGGGAGCCCGGCCGGAGGAGGACGGCACCGCCGCGGGGGAGGTCGGCCGGAGGCTGGGCGGTGCTGCGTGGCCGCGGGTGGTCGGCTGTCGGGGCGGCGCAGCCGCTGCTGCTGCTGCGGGGCGGCTCGTCGTCGTCGAGGGAAGGAGAGAGGAGGGAGGAGCCGGGGAGAGGCGGCGCTGGGCGTCGACGGTGGCGGCGGCGCTGCGAGGGGCTGCCGGAGGCGAGGCGGTCGGCAAGGAGAGGGACGACGGCGGCGAGGAGGGTGGCCGGAATTTAGGTTTAGGGTTTCGGTGACCGGAGGAGAGGGGAAGTATATATAGGGAGAGAGGAGGCTGGGGGGGCCGAGACGGGCGGCTCTGGCGGGGTCGTGGGGAGCGTGGGCGGCCGGAGCGGGCGGATCCGCGGCGGAGGCGGCGGGAAACGCGGGGGCGTGGGTTGGGGACGAACGGTCTCCGGGTCGGGTGGCGGGTCGGGCGGACCCGACCCGACCCGACCCGGTAGGCCGGATGGGCCGGGCGGGTTTGGGCATTGGGCTGGGCCCAATTGGGCCGGGCTCGGCGGGCTTAGGGTTTGGGTTTTATTAAAATAATAAAAATAATAATAATAATATCAGTAAACTAATTAATTAAATAAATAAATAGTTTTAGGTGATTTAAAATTAGGTCCGGGGTCCGATAAATTCCAGAAAAATTATCCTAAGTCCAGTTTTCTATTTTACACCCAAAAATATTATTTTCACAATATTTAATGTTGTTTATTATCAATTAAAAATTAGGTAATATTTCAAAACCCTGATTTTAATTACAGAAAATTCCCAGAAAATTCCAGAAAATTGTGAAAATTTCCAATTTAAATATTTTTGAAAAAATCAGGGGCTTACAAGGGAATAGCATTTATATGAATTGACGACCGTGAAACTAGCTCGTGAAGTTAAAGCAGCGGCTCATTCAGATCAAATTCTTACGAATATTGGAAGGGACAGACATGTCTCAGATTTACAAGATGCATCGAAACTTAGTCTGGGAAGCGTGCTCGTTCGGAAGGCAAAGGTGATATCCTATGCTTCGAGGCAGTGGAAGCAGTGCGAAGAACTATTCCATGCGCAACCTAGGAATTTTGGCGAGTGTGTCCACGTTGAAATCGTGGCGACACTATCCCTTTGGCGTGGCGGCGAGATCTTCGTGGATCACACGAACCTCAATATAGATGTTCACCCAGCGAGGTATTGAGATTGAGGAAGAGGTGTTTGGTTGAGCTGATTAGAGTAAAGTTGATATTTGGGTAAGTCGCCTAGCTAGGGTAGTATCAGTCGTGATGATCGTTCGGTGCATGAGATATATTTAGAGATGTTGCTAGTACAGATTCAGAAATAGTTGGATGGATTGAGTTGGAATACGAACTGATTGAGTCGGTGAAAAATAATCATATTTGAGAATAGTGCTCAAGCAAATATGTTGGAATGGAAATCATGATTGGTTCAGTTGGGAGTAAAGCAAATGGATTCCTCGAACATAAAGATACCCTTGTAACTTATTCAAATTTTCTATCGCAAGGCTCGACTGAAATACATGTATTTTAGGGACGCCTTAAATATGTGTACGATCCAAAACTAAGCGATACGAGGAATTCGTATTGAGTTGCAAAAAGGATGTGGGAATTCAGAAATTTGTACGAGCGTTCAGCAGAGCGAGATGCTGAGTCAGAATCGTGAGTATGAGAGTTGCATAGAGCAGAGTTATGAATTGGACTACGGCATATGATAGGAATGAGTACCAGCACGGTTCGTGGACGAACCTGATTCTAAGTGGTATATTATGTAACGCCCGCAACCGCACGGTGCGTTATGCTGAGTCGGATGTTACGCTGAGTCGGATTGAATGAAACAAATGCTGGTTATATTTGATTTGTTAGATTTTGGGAAGAAGTATTGATTGAGTTGTTTCATGTGCAGATGGCTAGCGGGTTCGATGGAAATCATGTGTTCGTTCAAAGCAGTACTGAGATAGCTGAGTTGGAATAATATTGCCATCTTCCTTAGTCCGATCGGTCGGATAAATTGTAGAGCACGACCTGATCGCACGGTCATACCAGTTGAGTAGATCGCGCTTGCATCGGACCACGAGTTCAAGGAATTAGCCGTATCGGCAGGACATGATGCTTAACGGGATAAAACATAGTGAGTGGGCTCTTTCCCTTCTCCTCTACTCCTTCATGCCTAATAATATGGAAAACACGTAAAAGGCTTGAACACTCGGACTGAAACATTAGGATTCACTACACTGAGGCGTGCATAGAGTGTACGTCATTTGTTTGGATAGGATTGTGGCTTGAATTGATTTGCGCGTTGGATAGTTGGAGCTAGTTGGTTGGGTTGCATTTGAGGCAGTTGGTTGAATGATTGGGATATTGCTTGGATAGTTGGAATGACGCATTGAGACAATGGAAATATCAGGGATTTGGGCGAGCGAGCGTGCATCCGTACATGAGTATTATTTGGGCGCTTTGTCAATCAAAGCGCACAGTTGTGGTTCGAAACCGAACAACTGCATCGGCACGGGCATTGTGCCATATTTGGGGCATTGTGCCATGGGATAATTTGAGAAGGGTGTTGCACCATTGGAAATACTGTGCTGAGAAGAGGCATTGTGCCTATGGGAATAACTTGGATTTGGTGCCTTGGGCAATATGTTGGAAGAATGGTTATGGATTCATTTGGTTATGGATGTTTTGGTTGGATATTGGTTGAACGAGTCTAGGATCGCTTGGTGGGGCGAGAATGTTTGATCCTCTCATCATACCTACTTGGTGTCTGCATGTCAAGGACAACCTTTGTTGCACGGGGTTTGGTCTCCTCGAACGGGAAGGCTCCGGGGCACCGGGACCGTTCGGCCATGGAGGAGACAATTTGGGCGCGGTGCCGGCGGTTGGATACGATCCAGGTGGGTTAGCTACTTAGCGCTGTTTCGAATAGAACCGCATTTGATCAGTCCGATCAACGTCCATTATGGCTTGGCCAGTGACTTCATATAGATAAGAGTTGGTTTGCTTTACTTTGGTTGGTTTGTGCTTCGTGTAGGCGCGGCCACCTTGCCTCGGCAAGAGTGTGCACTTTGAGATTGGATTGTAAACTTTGGTTGAGGATGTATATTTGAGGCTTGGGATTGGTTCATTATGTTATCATGCAAATGATAGCTTGAGTATGATGGTTTACATGCTAGTTTCCTTTGGGTTGGGTTATATTGCTTGTCGATTGGTTTGAGTTGAATGCTTGTATGCTTAAACTGCTTTACAGCTTTCCTTAACATGTTATCCCTATGCCATAAAATGAATCTAGGATTCAACTAGAAAGATCACCATATAACTGTTTGTATTCACTTTTTACTTAGTGTTGGCTTAGGCGAGTGGGTTACCCCGCTCACCAGTACGGCTGTGTACTGACCCACGTTTGTGGGCATTATTTCAGGTACATAGGTGTAGTGGCGCTGCTTGGATATACGGGACATGATGCATGAACTGTAAGTACCTTTGTGGGCTAGAGAAAGAGCAAGAGTATTTTATCGCCTTCGTGGTATTGCCTTTGTGGCATTTTATTTTGACCCTATCGAGAGCTTCGCTGCGTATTACTCTGATGTGTGCTTGGTACACAATACTTGACTTCTGCTGCAACTTGGTCGTTTCGATGATAACTTTGGTGTTTGACAACATTGTCTTGTACGAGCGCAACTCCAGGCTCGTACGGCATCACGTCCTGATGAGAACGATGGTCCTGCGGGAGAGCTGCAACTTGGTGATCCACGTTCAGCGGGGACTATCGACCTTAAAGGATATTGGGGCGTGACAGAAAACACCCCCATACGGCACCCATGTTCCCCACCACACCTTATATGCACACCTCAACTCATACAAAGTATTATATTGAGATACCCACTTGGTGGTGTAGCCAATGTGGGACTATCTTTACTAGTCCAAAGGCAAAAATACCAACAATCCTCCACATATCTCAATATATATGTTTTGAGCATTCCCCACAGTGACTGTCCATCATGCATTAGGATAGATGTCACTTCGACTTGAATCTTCTCGCATGGTTCGAACAACAGTATGATACAAGAATGGACTAAGCGTTGAATTGTGCACCATAGCTACAATTTTTTTCACTTACACAATGACATTAATTGTTCTTTCGGTTGCACATTAAAGGCCATGTGCACGCCTGGTTTCAGTGTATGTATTTTGGGCGTCTACAAGTTTTTTCTCAAGAGACGGCCTATATCTCTTTCCATACACTCTAGGTGAGTTCTTTTAAAGGGTCCTTGGCATGAAGCCTCGAGCATCCTTGCGGTGCTACTCTGCTATGATATGGCCCAAAGCCGAGGCTAAACCTCATCGTGATGTAATGCCACTGTAGCATGAGTCCCAGCCTCTTTGTAGTGCCAAACTACCCAACATAAAGCCTTGCGCTTCCTTGTAGTGTTACGCTGCTGTGACGTGGCTCGCGTAGCCGAGGATTTATATCTTTTACCTCTGTGGTATCACAACACTGTAACATTAGGACACCGACCTCTTTGTAGCGCTGCCTACACTCTTCATTCTATAACATTAGGCTACCTGTCTATGTACGGTGCTACGCCGCTGTGATATGGCTCGCGAAGCCAAGGCATTACCCTTACCGATGAACCTCTTGGTGGTGTCATCCATTGTAGCATGGAGACCTTACGCTCCTTTGTTGTGATGTACTACCATGCTTCCTCTTAAGCATACTAGACAATCAAAATACCTGAGAACTCATTAAGGCATCTAAGTCATCCTCCCACAGGACTTGTTCTACACAAAAGAATAATTAGTAGACAATAGTGATTCTGGGTCTGTAACCCCTAAATGTCTCAAAGGACTATCCAATGTTCCTGATATTCTCCCAGTCAATTTTTCTCCCTTGAACCAATAACTAGATGCCTAGTAGATTTTTTTTGAACTAATAACATAAAACTAAATGGTAGGATTGCAAAGACACAATATCAGAGGTCCTTCAAGCCCATATATGTTGTATCCTTGACTATATACGGTGTTATGCTGCTGTGACATGACCCAAAGCCGAGGTTTACTCCATCGCGTGGTGTCACACCATTGTAACATGGAGTACTACCCTCCTTTATAGTCCTTAGGATTAGCTGGCGTTGGAGGCCTTACATGAACGGATCTGCCAGACTCTCCTAGCTCCGATCATCAAACATTATAATGATCTACGCTAGCAGCGCTCATTCAGTGTCCTGTACTGGCGCTTGAAGCCTATCATGAACGGATCTGCCAGATTTACTTGACTCCGATTATTAAAGCACTGTAATGATCTACGCAATCTGCACTCATTCAGTGTCATGTGTTCTATCCATATAGTTATCTTCAAACCGTTGAAAAGATAAACAGATAACACTACTGCAGCTTTCTGGTTTTTACAGTATGTCGGTATCATCCGAATCTGTGTACTAACCATAGAAAGATCGTCTGAGAGCTTCTAGAGCCATTATGCTTTATATGTTGCATCTTGATAGTGCAAAGAACTCTGAGAGTAAAGATTACAGCTTCGACTTTCACGATATAGCAACACTATCCCCGGAGAAGTCACGTCCTCCTGTGGATCTTTTACTCTTCTTTTCTGAGCACCAATGGCATCACCGAAGGCTTCCTTCATATCTGGATAACTGCTGTAGCACAAGATATACTACTGAGTTCTCCTGAGAATTCTGATGACTCTTGTCACATCTTTCAGTGTTCAATACATATACTACTTATGAACTGACTCAGCATCCCTACAGCAAAAGCTATGCCAGGCCTGGTGGTACACGCAGCTTGAATCATTCACTTGATGATGCTCGAGTAAACCAACTGTCTGACGCTTTTCCTTTGATTTGGCTTCATATTTATGTCACACCTGAGGAGTATCGTCTCTGTCGTCCCTGATACCCAAAGCATGTGATCAATAATTTATGCTGAGAGCTTGTGACTAAGCAAGCCCACCTGGCATCCAGATTATCTTATATCCTCAGGATGACATCCGAAATCCCATGTCCTGAGTTTGGACAAAAAAGATATCTTTGTTAGTAACACTTCTATGTCCACAACTGGAAATAGCAAGTCGTCCACAGAGATACAAACGATGACTCATTCATTAACAGCGAACTTCGTGTACACATACTTGTCCATCTCGCTGATCCTGCGATAACTTTGACTAGATGATTTATCAAACTCCTGCTGCCACATCCTGGTAATTGTTTCAGGTCGTATCGAGATATCACCAACTTGCAGACTGTCTTCAAACCTGAATGGAAATAGTTCTGACTGTTGTTCGTGAATCTCTCATGTTTGTCTTTATCCAAGACTTGTTGTCGTCCTATCATCTGATAAATAATCAGCTTATGAATAACAACTACAAGAATTATCATTCTGATCTATGACACCCTCATTAAGATGCCAAAGAACTCAATCCCCTATTGTCTGAGAAAACTCCTAGGCAGATAGCCTTGCCTTGAATTCAACTATTCTGTCTGCTTTCATCTTTATCGACTTGAAGATCTGATAAGCATCTGATTGGTTTAGCTCCTTCAGGCAAATTGACCAACACCCAAGTGTGGTTGGAGGTTATTGAGTCATACTCATTATTTATAGTCTCCCTCCAGGAAGACAGCATCTCTGGTCTTCATCGCCTCATCATAGGTAAGCGGACTTGCTTCCACATGATATGTGACAAAATCTTCTTTGAAGTCCTTCACTCTCCTCACTCGCTTAGACACCGGCTCTGTGAGTTCTGGTTTGATAGTTGTCGTTGGGATGACAACTTCTTCTTAGACTACATCTTCGTTGAAAGCTTCAGCCTCCTGTGCACCCACACTATTTTTCAAAATATCCACGATAACAATATTCTTGTGCCTTATAAATTTATCTTCGAGGAGTTCTGCATCACGAGATCCAATGATATGATTTAATTCTATATCAAAAAATCTCTGAGCATTACTTTTCTCAGCATTAGCCTGAAAGATTGTCTTCGTAGTCCTCGATTCCAGCTTCTAAATCTTTAATTCCGGAAGCTTCACAGATGCCAGACACCCCCGCACTCGAATAACGTTCAAGTTGGGTCTGACTCTGAACCAGAGTTCCAAAGGAGTGACACCAGAAGTTGCGTATGGTACTCTGTTCAGAATGAACATAGCCGTCAACACAACTTCTCCACAGAAGTAGTTTGGAAGACCCGAAGTCAACAGTATTGAGTTCATCATCTCTGTCAACATTATATTCTTCCTTCCAGACACCCCCAAACTCGGATGACATTCAAGTTGGGTTTGACTCTGAACCAGAGTTTCTGAGAGTGACATCGAAAGTTGCGTATGGAACTTTATTCAGAATGAACGTAGCCGTCAGCACAACTTCTCCCCAGAAGTAGTTTGAAAGACCCGTACTCAATAGTATTGAGTTCATCATCTATGTCAACGTCCTGTTCTTCATTTCAGGTACTATATTTGATTGAGAAGAATACGGAGCAGTTGTCTCATTGATAATTCTATTTTCTTTGCATAACGATGTGAATTCATAGACCTATAATCTCCGTCTAGATCACTTCTGAGTCTCTTGAGTTGTTGGCCCATTTAAAGTTTAGCCTCAACCCTGAACTTCTTGAACTTCTCGAATGCTTCATATTTTAACTAGAGAAGATAGAAAAATGTGTACTTTGAGTAGTCGTCGATGAAAGTAATGAAGTACTTCCTTTTGGCCTTTATGGAGAACTGCTTGAAATCAAAGATATCTGAGTGAACCAACTCCAGAAGATCTGTACTTCGATTTACCCGTTTGAACAGTTTTCTTATGATCTTTGTCTGCGCATAGACCTTACACTTCTCTACCTCATTACCCACATATTTGGAGATAAATCCTAGACTAGACATCTGGCAGTACGAAGTACATGTCCTAGTCTGGGGTCCCATAACTCTTACAATGAGACTTCAGTCACAAGCAAAAATTCAAAAATCCATTTGAAACTGAATGCCGTGTTTCAAATTATGTCTCCTGCCAAGATATCACCATCTGGCAAACATGGATGTTCACCCTCAAGTCTGCAACAGACTTTCTGAGATCAGGTCCTTGGTAATCACTGGTATGTTGCTATACGCACTCCTTTGACTATAACTTCTCGAAGTTCAGAACCATTGTCCCAATCCCCAGATCCTCTGCTTGATCCTTGCTTGCCATCATGACCTTCACCACTGAAAGGTTCGACCTTGATCAACAGCTCTTCCTAAAGCATATGTGGCTAGATGCACTAGTTTTCATCTACTAGTCAGTAACCACGCCATATGACTTAACCTGTGCAATCATAGCAGCCAAGTTAAGTAATCAAAGAAACCAAGTTTAGTTATACCTTGCTATATTGGTTCAGATTGGTTCTACTTCCAAGTTCCAATTTCACCAATGCATCAAGTCCTGTATAGTGTAGTGACCTTCATGTGCATAGGCCAACATGCGTCAATCTATACGCATAAGCCAACATGCGCTAATCCATGCGCATAAGCCACCATGTATCAATCTATGCGCATAAGATATCATGCGCCAATCCATGCGCATAAGCCTTCGTGCGCATCCTGCATGCATAGAGACCATCATGCACATTGAGACACTATGCGCCCAACTCTGCCATGCGCCAAGACGCCAAGACTTCCAATATGCTGCCATGCGCTAAGTCTTGCAAAGCGCCAAGTCCTGTCATGTGCAAAGGTCTGTCCCTTGTGCGCATACTCTGCAATCCTTGTCATCTTGTAATCTTTCTTCCAATTGGAATGTGCATCCTTTAGTCGCTATCTCCTCCATCCTCGGAAATGGTAGGTACCGACAACTCACTTTTAATATTTGACAAATGACACCTTCCCTCATCCAAATGTTCGAAGTAAATTTCGTCAATCTTCTCAAGTTTGTGAAAACTTGTGTCCAGAAGACTTGAACGGATGTTCCCCATCTTTATTCGGATCTTACTTTGAGATTGTTAGTCCTGAGGCTTAACCAAAGATGGAAAAATACGTGGTCGAGATTAGAGGTTCACATAAAAGTTTTTACTCTGACTATTCTCAATTTTTGCGAAGAGCTATATAAGAATTATAATTAAAACTGCTCTCAAGACTACAAAAGAATCAGAATTAACCAAACTTTTCATTCTTCCTTGCAAAATACAGTTGCAATCAGACAGAATAAACCAAGAAGAAAAATGAGAAGAAGACAGAATAAAAAATTATTCTTGCTGGGATGGTAAAGACCACCGTTGCTCAAAGCAAGATTCATCCTTTATCGACGACCTGCTCCCAGGAGCTAGCAAGTTCATAAGAGAACTTCTAGAATGCTCATAGTTACCTCTTTGTGTGACTCGAACGGACTCCTTTGGACTCCTTTTTCTTAACTTTTTGGTCTATCTCAAAAGGAGGCTAGAGGTCTCTTTATTTAAGGAATGATGGAAGCCCATACTTCTCTTCTTTTTAGCGTGGGACTAAAAAGATAATATACAAAATTGATATCCCATAATCGCAGTCCAATGCATAGCCCGCTCAGTGCCTGTTCAGCACCCACTCAGCGCCCGTTTAGCGCCCGCTCATACAACAAGCGCATGCAACACGTGCATGTAATACGAGCATAAAATGAGCACACGAGCGTAACAACAATGCACAAGCACCTTACGACGATGCTGACATGCTAAGTACAAAGTGCGCCAATAAAGTGTCACTTTGCACCCTTGAGCCCGAGTCCGAGTCCGAGTATGAAAATAATTCCAAGAGCATGTGTGAACCCCCTCAATTAATTCTATAGATAGTCTGGTATGGAATAGAAAATTTTAGTATATCAGCAGTTGATTGAGGTTTAGAGTAAGGTTGCAGATGTTTGATTTTAAATTAAAACCCTTGGAGCGCCCTACCCTTGTTCAAATATTCGGAGCCCAACATCAGCCCATAAATTCCAACAGATTGTTGCACTCTTGACTTGACACGCCAATTTAGGCGCTGGACTTTTTCGTCACTCAAAATCATATTTCCTTGTGCTCTAAATTAATTGCATAATTTTCCGTAACCGAAATCCTTATTTAAATCCCGTGTTGCGCACCGGTGTCGTTGCCATCAATTTTGAGACACCAACTTAACCTGTTGAGCTGGACCAATAAAAGGGTCCAAGACTGACACCAAGCCTAAACCAGTCATGACCTTTGTGTCACTCCCAATTGAGGTCCCATGTGCCCCCATTTAATTTAAGAGTACATGATAATTTTATTCTAATTAAATTGGGGATACCAACTTGACTAATCCCATTTTAATCCTAATTTAATTCCAATGCCCTTTTAATTAAGCCCATACAAAACACACAATACCTCCTCACCCTACAAAATACCAAACACCAAATCCCCCACAAATTTTCTATTATTTTATGTGTTTGTGCAAATATCCAAACTTAAGGGGGCTAAATTATAAATGTTGTGACATGTGGCATAACCTCATTGGTCAAAGCCAAATGGAGAATCCCTCAATTCGTTGACTAGTCAAAACCCCCTCCCATGAATAAAAATCTCCATGAACAATCCTGGCCATTCATTCAAATGGGGAGCATCAACACCACACATTCCCACATCACATCCCCTATTTAATGTCTCCATCACTACTCTTCCCCCAAGGCCGGCCCAAATCCCCATGCCTAGAAAAACCCCCACCCCCTCTCTCTCTCCTCCCCCCTCTACATTTCATAACCCAATCCTTCTTCCCTTCTTCTTCTTCTTCTTCTTCTTCTTCTTCTTCCTTCCCTTATCTCCTTCCTTGGAGAGATGCTGCCCAGGCCGGCCACCCACACCCCGGTCGAGATCCCCCGCTTCTCCACCCGCCATCACCCCACAAGCTGATCCACCACGCACCCGCACAGCCGTCCAATCCGGCCAGCACCTTAACCCGACCATCCGCCATTCCCACCGACTGCTGATCTTCTCCGGCGGCCCCCCTCACGACTGCCCCGGCCGAGATCCCCATTCCCACCGGCTACTGACGACGCTAGCTGCTGTTTCCCACCACCACCACCGACTGCATAACTCACTCCACCTCCGGCCAGTAGCTCCCCCGCACTTCCAGTGATCCCCACGAGCACCTCCCCCTCACGGCTGCCACCGGCCTTAATTCGGCCATCCCCATCCCCGACTGCTACCTCCAGCCACCGCCTCACGGCGAGCCTGCACCACCCCTCGGTGAGCCGTTGCCACGAGCTTCTCCCTGCACTGCCGGCTGCCACGAGTGAACTCCCTGCTCCGGCCAGCTGCTCGTTCCGGCAGCACTACATCCGCCATTGCCACGAGCTTCTTCCTGCTCCGGCCAGCTGCTCATTCCTGCACCACCACTCTTCACCACCAGCCCAGCAACTCTGGCGGGTCACCGTCGACCCCTCGACCTTTGTCACCAAAACCTCCCCCACCTCGTTGTCAACATCACTCCGGGCAGCCACCCCGGCGTGCCGCCGTGCCGCCACCGTGGTAAACTTTTCCCCCATTTCCCTTTTATAGTATAATATTATTTTGGCAGTCTAATTATTATTGTGTTGTTGCATATAACTTAGGGTTCATGATTTAGATTTAGTTAGGGTTTAAATATTCTACATTAAGTTTAGAGATTGAGAAGGAAACGGGTTTATTTAAGGGTTACGTATATGCATTGAGATTTTGAGGTTATGTGTCATGTGAAATCTTAGGGTTATTACATTTTAGTATATACACTTTGATGGTTGTAGAGGAGCAGGTTTAATTATAGTAAAATGATGTTACGATATTAAAATATTGATTAGTATCAAAGAGTATGTTTATGTTTAGGAGATGTGTTTGATATCATAAGTTGTTCATTGGCTGAGGGCTGATAAATAATAATGAAATGGTAGAGGAGTAGCTATGTATAAGTGAGAGGAGGTTCAAATGATAAAATAACATTTTCAAGGGTTTAATAAATAATAATTAAATTATTTAAGGATGATATATGTAAACGTGCATGATAACGTCTGTGAATACCAGGGGAAATATGAGGATTGATCATGGCTCGAACCACTGATAAACACCGTAATGAACAGTAAAATTTGAGGATTGGGTTTGATGACATTATACAGGTGATTTAACGTATTAGATGTAACGCACCTCTAGTCAACCCTGGTCAACCCTCTAGCTTAGTGTCTAAGTGACTTGTAACTAAGATTGTAGCATATACTAGACGTATGTCACATCTTATTTTAGCCGCATGATAGTTCATTGATTTAGTTTGTATCTCTTCTCTAGGTACTACGGGACCTGCGGACTTGGACGTGGTACCGGATCCCCATCTTCAGCAGCCGGACGCAGGCAAGTGTACCTTGTTACCGTGTATTTTAGTTATAGATATTTTATTATTTCATTATGTATATTGTGCACATTTTTGCTTACGATCGATACTTCACGTCCGGATCACAACCGGGTGCAGACGTTCGTCGTAATGTCTTGTAACTAATGCTAGATATTCGTAATACCTCGATGTACGTACCTGAGTATATCGTCACCCAGGACACACTCATATACTGTGATCGTGCCAGATTTATGTATCCTGATACTGACATCATGACCGGAGACTGGGACAACCTTAGGGTCGCGTCTGTTGAGTTATTTCTGTGTGACGAGACTGTTATATAGAGGTTCAGGTTCAGCGCACCATCGTTGACCGCTTGGGAAGGGAAAGACAGTTACTAGACGTTTGGGCTCCTCTGCACGCGCTTATATATGTATATGTACTATTTCTGTAGTGATTCTGTATCTAGAGTAGTTGTATCACCCGTGTGACTCTGTGCTCGAAACTACGGTACGCCCCGTGTGTCTCTGTGTTCGGAGCTACGGTTTTATTTTGGACAGCCCACGCGTCGAACATTGTCTTTAAACTGTGTCACACTTATTTGGTTATGCTAGATTACCCCGTCGTTGCACTTGTACTTTTTGTTATACTTGGCATGCTGTATTGTTGTACCTTGTTACGTCCCTTTGAGGACCTGGTCCCCTGCCAGTTTTGCAGCATAGACGATTACGGAGCATTTGTTGTTGCTGTTGGAGTTGCATGTCTTGTGGGCACTGTACCAGGTACTCATATCATTTCTACCGGTATTATGGTTACTTAATTCATATTGATTATTCATCTGTTGTTGTAGCCTAGTTTTTGTAGACTCACCTCTTCTCGAGTCTACTCGAGTTTGTGTGTTATTGGACGACCGACTTTAGCACATGTAGCTCTTTCTTGTATATTTTTGTTTATTGTAGATTGAGACATAGAAGTTTACATTTATGGTATATTTAGATAGTGCCCTTTATATTATACAGCTTATACGTATTCGAGTCAGACCAGAGTTTGGTCGAATGCGTAGCTGGCGTGTCACGTATTCCTGGTCCTATGTATTTTGGGACTGGGGTGTTACAGCATGACAAAAAACATAAATGCTTTCATGAAGAGTTAATCCTTTTTTCTCCTAGAAAAATACCCCCACATGGCACCCATGTGCCACACCATACCCTTTGTGCATACCTCAACTCATACAAAGTATTATATTAAGATATCTACTTGGTGGTGTAGCCAATGTGGTACTATCTTTACTAGTCCAAAGGCAAAAACATCAACAAATATTTCTAAAATTAACACCAAAATAGGCTTATTTTCAACGTGATGGAGGAGAGGAGGGGCGTAGAATTAAGTTAGAGTGAGGTTGAAACTTACTGGGATACCCATCTCATGGCTACTAGTGGGAGAAGATGATCATTAATATCTTAGTCCTAAAAAACTTACTCTTGTTTGTTGGGACAGAAAAACTAACTCCTAAGTGGGACAGTGGGCCCAAATGGCATACAATAAAGCGTGTACAAAGTCTCGTACATACCGCCAGGCATCTCAAAAATATATATTAAAATTTAGGAATATTTAGACTTTGGGTCTCATATAAGTTCCATAATTAGTATTTGGGTCTTGTGGTTACCGAGGAGAGGTATAAGACCTCGGCTGGGTGGCAGAAGATTACTAGATCGAGCCACGGGGGCATATGATTTCTTCCATCTATAAATGGTGGGAGTTGGAGGACAGTGGGCCCAAAAGTCATGCAATACAGTGTGCTCAAAAGTCCTGAGCGTTACGTCGGGCCCCGTGCGTTATGTCGGGATTTCAAAAAAAGAAAGTATTTGGGTCTCCATATATACATAATTAGTGTTTGGGTCTCAAAAGTATCAAAAATAATAATTAATTACACTTTTGGTGACACTTTTGAGACATTAGTAAGACTTTTGAGTCACAAACATTAATTATGTATATATGGAGACCCAAACACTAATTATGGAACTTCTATGACCCCCAAAGTCTAAATATCCCTAAAATTTAGGGTATTAATTTAAAATTTTTAAATATTTGAGGGTCTAAAGTTGAAAATAAGCCAAATAAAAAACATAAATAGCCTCCAACCAATCAAAAACCAAATTTTTTTTGTCTAAAGGGACGAAGTTTTCCCAAATCGCACGTGAGGGAAAATGTTTTGAAGCGGGAGGACATCTCGCTAAGTAAGTTGGCGGGGGCAAACGCGAACTGGAGAACGAGGAGGACTCACCAACTGAGTTGGCGGGGCATACGGGAGGGGGGGCACGCTCGCCAATTCAGTTGGCGAGGATAGAGGTTATTATACTGCTAACCCGAGAATCCCCCTCCCCCTCGAAGACCCCTCCCTCCTTGAAGACCCTCCCCCTCTCCCTCGAAGACCCCCCCCCCAAGAAACCCCCACTCCCTCTATAAATTAGCCCCCAACACCACTCTCCTCTCCTCACAACAATATCAAACTCTTATCTCTATATACAATATTCTATATTCACTTCACTGCAACCACCAAGATCAACCGGGAGAAAAAGAACCAAAAAATCTAATATAAATAAAAATATCATTTGTGACATTTTTTAAATCATTGACAGACATATTATATTTTAGTCGTTAATGATCATGGTTAAATTTTTTTTTGTAGATGGCTAACCAAAATGACGGTCGTATTCTTGGTGGACCGACTATCGACCTTATTGTTAAGCAACGTGAAGACCACATATTTAGTCAGATATTTACTGGAGAGGTAATTTTTTAAGTTGTAAGTTTACAAGTTAAATAATTTTTATATAAAATATAATGCATATTTTTTTATAGTTATATGATCATGATCTTGGTTTACTAATCCGAATCCATGTACATTGGCGGACCCAAAGAAACTATCATACGTGGGAGTTAAATCCTGCCCAAAAGGCTTCGGTGCAATCCTTTGGATTCTAGTATATAGATCGGGTTAGATATTTAATCCACGATCTTCATCTAGTTGTAACTCTTGCGGAGCATTGGAAGCCTGAATGCAACACTTTCTAACTCCTATTCGGCGAGATGACGATCATCCTATTTGATGTGGCAAATATACTAGAATTACCTATTAAAGGTGACGCTATATATTTTGATCCGCACTTAAAGGGATATGATCTGTTCATGATGTATCTCGGTGTTACCCCTCCATCTGGTATAAAAGACGGCTATTTTGTGAAGTTTACATGGCTTTGTGGTAACTTCATGAACCTATATCGCACTATCGACGGGGTGGTTGACGTAGATGAAATGCGGGTATGTATTTTAATTAGTAAGATTTGTTTATGACTTAATTTAGTATTTATATAATATTTAATATTTTCAGGTCTTTCTTTGCACTGGAGCATATTTGCTATGTTTATGTAGTACAATTCTATTTTTTGACGCATCAAAAAAATAGAAAATATGCAGCTTCTATGATTCTTGGATGGGTTGACAAAACCCACTCAGCATGGATGGAGAGATGCTACTATAGCATTTTTATACGCAAATTTGACAAAATTTGTAAGATCGAGTCACAAGAGTATTTATGGATATATTTTACTGATTCAGGTAAGAATGAAAGACCTATATTAGTTAGATTAGAATACAAATTTTGTTTGTACTAATACCATAATTTTGTTTTATATTTATGGTCCTACGAGCATTTCTTTATTGGTAGGCATGTTACTAGCATTCTCAGTGATGTTAGAGTCTTTTCGGTTGCTATGCGATGGTCTATAGATGTAGTGGATTACCAACACTACCAGTACATGAGTGTATCACTTTATCGTAGCCAATTTGATACATTGTAGTATTATGAGGTAATTATTTAAATATCTTTGAATTATTACAGTTATGATCATAGAGAAATATCATATTAATTTCATACATTATCATTAAATATGTTACCTTGTTACCCTACACATGTAAAGATGATGCTCCAGAAATTAAGAGGACATCGTATTTGTTTAGTTTGTACATATCTTATATTATATATGATAGGTTCACCATGTATCATCTGGCATATCGTGTTATTCAACAATTTGGGATGAGTCAAATAATTTTCGATGATCCACCGACTGTTGATTATGAACCAACAAATGCAATACACCGAATCCTTGGTCTCGTTGCTGATTGGAATAATCGGTTCAAAAAATATAGTATGAGGGATATGTCTCCCGGACTAAGATCTACTGATGAATGTAAGTTCTAATTACTCATTATTCGGATTGATTAGCATATATAGTTTGCTAAAATTTTATTTACATTATATAGACATTGGTAACTTGGATTATAGGCAATGGTGGGGATCCCTCGTATGAGCAAACGAGTATACAGATTTAAGGAGCAAAGGTTCAAGAGTAGATCCGCAGATTTGGTATGACTTCATTACAATGCTATAATGGAGCGGGCCCTAGTCAGCAGTACGCTAGAGACATTCTCCAATACTATGCTGGAGTGGACCCTAGTCACCAGTACACTGGTCCCTAGTCACCAGTATACTGGATACATTCTCCAATACTATGCTAGAGCGGGCCCTAGTCACCAGTATGTTGGATAGGGCACTAGTCACCAGGACGCTGGAGAAGAAAGCTATCAAGTATTCACACAGTTTTTTTCGACTCCATCAGCACAGTTGCCTACCCAGACTCAGCAAGATGGGAAGGAGGCTGAGGAGGATAAGGATGAGGAGGGGGAGGAGGAAGAGGAGGAGGATGAGTAAATGAATGTTTGATTGCAGTATTATTATTTAGAACTATGATTTGTAACGATGTTTAATTACAATATTTGTCAACTTTTATTATTAAAATCTTTGTCAATTATTACTTTCTCCAACTTTCATTATCAAACTCACTAGTACAATATTTCAAAGTTTGTATTGAATAATTCTACTTTACTCTCTCAGTTGACTAGTACATCTTCTCTGGTTGTGTCACATCGCACCACAATTACTGCAATGAAGATCTCCCATCGATGAATCCCAGGGTTTGATATGGTTCTTCTTTGGTCTTCCAGCTTCACGTCTTATATCCGGTTCTCCAATTTCTCCTCTAACCAAAGGAGTTTGGATCTTGTAGGGAACTAAAATTGGTTCTATTTTTGGTTCGTATATACTTCTCAAGGTCTTCGTCGAAAATACTGGAGGATAAAAACTATCAATACTAATATTACAATATCTACAAACAAAACATATATGCATACATGGTATATAAGTATGGTACCATCTAAAATATGTAAAAGATCTATCGGTTATATTTACAATATATGTTCTACTTGTTGCACGATATATTATTTCAAACTTATAACTATCAATAGCTAATATTTCTAGGTGATTCTTCTCTTTGATAATACAATCCATAGGCTTTAACATCTTCGGACAATAATCTGTGTCTATATTTTTAGCATTCTTTCTACGATTGTCATGAAGTGTAATAATCTTGGCTCTAATACCATCGAGAAGTGTTATTGGTTTATATCATAATTTCTTAGTCCAACTGTTGAAACATTCAGCAAGATTAGAAGTGTAAATATCTAATCTAGGACAAAGAGCATACGTTGTTATCCAATATTTAAATCAATAATTTTTATCGTTTACACCAATAAGCCAATTGTACAACATTACGTTCTTGGCTTGAATTATATCAAACAAATTCTCTGCATCCGTTTCATCGTATGATCTAGCAAGCGAGTCTAACAAGTGTTGAAATGCTGGTTCTTTCGTAACTTTTTTCATGTTTTATTTAAAATGCTGAATACAAAAAAATAAGGTATAAAACCCCTAATTCTGAAAACCGTATTTTTATTATTATTTAATTATTTATTATAGTATTAATAAGCTAAATAGAAGAAATAGATTTTATTAATAAAGAAAAAGAAAAGAATAGAAAAATAGAAATTTCTATCAGACCCAAACTGTGCGTAAAGTAAGGAAATAGCAGCTCACCCTGCGTAAAACAATCAACAGCAAACCGCTCACCATACTGCGTATATTTTACCGTGCGTAAATATCAACAGCAATATCAAAACCACCCCGCATAAACTACAGCAGCAGTAGTAACTAAACCACCGCTTATTTCACCCCGCGTAAACTCTTCCTTTCACCACGCGTAAAACCCAAACCATACTCCATTAGGAGAAGAAAATATCAGCAGCAGAAACAAAACCCAACTTTGCTTTGCTTTCCCACACGTGTAAGTTTCTCATTCTACCACTCCTTAAAAATCTCCTCAACCGCACACCTAAACCAATAAAAGAAAAACAACAGTGGCAATAGTTTCTTAACCATTAAGTAAATTCTACCGCCTCCTTATTCCTATATTTAACTCTCCAACCCTAACCCACTTCTTCTTACCACAAACACTATTGAAACGTACACTATACAGGGCTTTTACATGGCAAGTATACCTTGCCATTGTACAATTATTTACATTCCAGTTGATACATGCATGTTTAATTCTGCCTATATATAGATGTTTATTTTTTAGATTGGACCTATTTATAAGACCACTCAGTTTTAGGGAGCATCAGTAGGTTCATTGGCCGTGACACAGTTGCTACACAATTTGTGAGTCTCATATAGACCTCGGACTACGTATCGGGTTGGCTTCCTATACGTAAGTGTCGTACGTTGGGGGTAACTGCTGATAGAAACTTTGTATGCTAGTAGACCCAGCAGTTATTTAGAGGTTTTATCGTGTCATGGATATGACATGCTTAGAGCATGGTGTGGGAAGAACAATAAGTAAAGCGTTTGGGCTCCTTTGCACTTTTTCCTGTACGCCCGGACTCTCCACCGGAGAAACGGGTGATGATGACCACTATATATTACTGGCGGCCTCTGTCGTTCAAAAGACGACATGCTTTGAGGCCCCTGATTCTCCGAGAGGGTCACGCCAATCCCATATTTTTTTAGCCAGATAGCCCACTTGGTGGAAAGTTGTTCTCAAAACTGCATTCACTTAGACGGTTAGGTGACCCATTGGATGTTTAAATTTCAGTACTTATTGGCATATTATTATGTATCTTGTTACGTCCCTCTGAGGACCTGGTACCTTTCCAGATATGGACGAGCAGGAGTACCCACAGGAGTACGGACCTGGACCTGACTCTACGTACCTGACTGAGAAGATCCTACCCTCAGAGTATCTGTGATTTATTGACGTTGTTTAGATATTTTGCTACTTCAGGATAGTCGTTTTGTAGTGGATTTGTTTCCACCCGACTGTCAGACTCGATACTCATTTTTTGATATCCAGTTGTTATTCAGCTTTTATTCCTACTGATCATTTGTGCTGTTGATGAGACATAGATTCTGTGTGACTTGTTATGACAGTATATTACCACTGATGGATTGCATATTCATACAGCGTACGTGTGTATATGATTTCCATATATTGGAGTTTGTATACATACGACTGGGCGTGTTACGTATTCCTAGTCCTACATATTTTGGGACTGGGGCGTGACATAAGGAGATGGAGGAAAAATAGCACGCATAGCATTTATTAATATTTTTGCTTATCAGATATAAATAAATTATACTCCAATCATTCAAAGAACTTTCAAAAGATATTATAAGAGAGTTTAAAAACCAAAACCAAGAATCACTACTCACCTTCAGCAACAGTATAAGCAATATGATATAATTGATAGTTAGGATCGTGAGCACAGCAGTAAATAAGATACCTTGATATTTAGACGAAAGAAATGTAGCATCGGTACTAATAATCGATAAATAGCCCCTTAAAATCCGTCAATACATGCCTTAAAATAAATAAAAATTCTTTGAAAGCTATTATTTTTGACAGTTTTAAGAAAACATGTACTACCTGGTTTCGTCTCCATAATTCTATAATAATACTCCTCAAGACTAGCGTATGCCTCATCATAAATACCATTAATTTTAGCTAATGCCGTCTCTCAGACTCTCCAGGCTTTGGAATAACTAATATGTATATGGTGCTTCCTATATATATCTTTAACAATTTGTGATGGGCTTTATGACTGGTTATCTCTAATAATGTTAATTATCATGGTCTTAACCCTGTTCGCTATTATATTGGAAGTATAAAAGAACTTGCTTTAACAAAAAACTAAAGAAAGTACAAAGAGATCCTAGACAGACAATCTATGTACAATTTTGATTCTGGGGCGTGCCAATGGAGATTGAGTGTTGTAGTGACCCTTTAACTCCGTTGGCGGTCTGATGCGGGCGTGAGAAAGCTCTTTTCTGTTCTCTCTCCTGTGCCTATTACTCGCCTCTATGTGGGGTGTGCTACCCTTGTTATTTATAGCCATCAGGCTGACGGGCTATAGATGCCGCATATGTCTCTGTTTGGTGGCCGTATGGGAGCTCCTTCAACAAAATACGATTGTAATTGGGTTGCATGCTATGGACATGCTACCACATAGCCTTGGTTAGAATATGCGGTTGATACAATCTCGGTGAAGGGGTGTGGTCGTAATTGACCCATTATGTGTGCGACATGGTCAGCTGGACACGTGATATGCACTAATTGCGTGAGAATCTCTTCGGTTGTAATGAAAAAGATCTTGCAAGTTTGAAGGAACATAACTTCTTGGCAGCATAGTCTTCTGGCCGCATACGTGCTCTCATTTAGCCTTGGTCGGATGGATACCTTGGCTTCATGAGGACGAGGATGCATAGAGTCAAGGTCGTATGTGTGCTCTCGTTTGGCCTTGGCCGGATGGACACTCTAGCCGCATGAGGATGAGGACGCATAGAGTCGAGGCCGCATGTGTGCTCTCGTTTAGCCTTGGTCGGATGGACACTCTGGACGCATGATGACGAGACCGCATATGTATATAACCGCATATGAATGGACGCGTGGCGTGGCACGTCTGTCGAGGCCATTAATGCGTGATGTGACTTTTTGTCTTTTTTTGAGCCGTTATCTTCAAGAAGCTCGAACCGTCTCAATATGACGAGTGATATATCAGAGTCTGACAGTCATCGAATACTGTGTCAGGGGGGTTTTATGTGGCCTCCCTTCTCTATGGTCGTTCAGGCCGCATAGAGTATACTATGCGGCTTCTGGATCTTTGGTTGATCAGGCCGCATGTGGCTTCTCTGCGGCTTGGTTTTTTCAGGCTGCATATGGCTACTTTATGGCTTGGTTGTTCAGGCTGCATATGACTTCTCTAAGGCTTGGTTTTATTTTTTATGGGGGGCATGACGTTTATACGGCTTGTATAATTTTTTATGCTTCTATAAGACCCCCTTTAAAATTTCCAAAATGACAAGTTTGGAATACTTTGAATAAGAAGCATGGTCGAGCACTTTTGGCCGCATAGGGGGGACATGTCGCATAGCAATATTGCGGCATAGTTGTCTCTGACAGGCTGTCCGATTATTAAATGAGGAGATTTTCTCTATCTTTGACCAAATCTCTTAGGATTTTGTGCCATCTTCTGACACGAGGCTTGAGACATCAGTTTTTGAGGAGATTAAAGAGGATTATGAGGATTGAGGCATCAGGCTCATCTAATTAACCACTCGGTTTATTGTCTCGATCCCTTCACGTAGTTTTAGAGCCTATAAATAGGCAGTCGAGGGAGAAAGAACTTTTATCTCTTTGCTTTCTTTCTCATTTTCCTACGAAGGATGCTGTAGACTGCGACCCTTCTCGCCGAGGAGTTTGTTAGGGGAAGCCTTGATCTGTGGCCTCCTGACTTTGTTGTTTCGTCTAGAGGTAGGGGAGTACCCTATTTTTTATGTTGGGCTGCTAAGGACACAGAGACACCATTGCACAGTCTTGCTGCGTGGATGAGAAATTATCTAGAATATGCGTAGACTCTTTACACAGCCTTGCCGCATGGATGAGAGATCATCGCGAACATGCACGAGCTTTTCTCATTAGTCTGTCGCATGGATGGGCAACCATCATGCGGCAGCTTAGAATCTGCCGCATGGATGAATGCTCGACCTTGGTCATACGAAAACCATAATTCTGCCTCATGGAGTGCTTGACATAGACATCAAACGTAATCAAGACGCAACAGGTGGACTAATTGGTCTGATAATGTCCATCCCCCAGGCTTTGTGGATAAAGTTAGCATGGACTAATTGGTCCGATAATGTCCATCAAACATAATTCTGCCTCATGGAGTGCCTCATGGAGTGCTTGACATTGTCATAATTCTGCCTCATGGAGTGCTCGACCTTGGTCATACGAAAACCTTCAAAGATGAACCGATGTTCCTTCGGCGAAGGTGGACTAATTGGTCCGATAATGTCCATCCCCCAGGCTTTGAACGTCCAAGACGCAACAGTCGGATGTAGGAACTCCTAGGGTTTGTGGATAAAGTTAGCATATATTTGGCACGCTTGGCACTTCCTTGCAAAGTAGACGGCATCTGCTACCATCATTGGCCAGTACTAGCCCAAACGCCTGAGATGATCCTGTAGCTTAAGACTAGGTTGGTGGGTACCACAGACGTCGTCATGGGCTTCCCAAAGTGTATGTTTAGCATTGTATCCGATAGGCACCGTAGCAGAAGTCTATTATATGAACGGAGATACAATATTTTAGTAGTCGTATCATAGTAGAATCGGAGGGAACATCTTGTGATGGAAGTAGCTTCCTTCGGGTCTTCAGGGAGGATTCTATAGAATGCATAGTTGATGAAGGGGAGCCTCCAGTCTTGGATGTCGACGTCCACCTCCGCTGAGTAGCTCAGGCACACGCTGTAGACTCTCTCGACCAGATTTCAGTATTAAATAATAAATTAGGATTATTTTGGCTGATTAGGATTTATTACAATTTTTTATTTATTTATTTTGCTTACATATCCTATTGACTTGTGCACCTGTCCATTACCTAATTAATTAAAGCATTACACTGACTGTTATCCCCAAACAAAGTTTGCATACCCCTACTAGACATGCCAGTCTACTATCCTGCACTTTGTGCAACTCCCAGATATGCTGGCATGAGTATCGTTTTAGTCGCACAAATATCGTTACAAACATCCGTATTTATTTTCTATTTAATTTCCAGGCATGTACCCTTGTCCCTGTTCCAATAAACTTTAGAGGCCCAACAGGCACCTGTTTTGCCCAAACAAAAATACGTTATTATTCTACACTGAGTATACTACATTTAGTATGTTGACACCGTACTGAAATTATGGCCCTACCTGCCTCTAAATAATTAGTAAACACCGTGCGCATTATTTATTAATTAATTAATACGGTGACCCGTATCGCCCAGAAACCAGGCCCAGCTCCTACCCAGGCTCACCCCCACCCCCTCAGAGCCCTCACACAGCAATTTCCTACAGTTCTGTGAATTTTAGCATTTTTAGGAATATGTGTTTTTCCAGATAAATTGCTTAATTGTGCAATTTCTCAATTAATATAACTTTATGCAATTTATGAAATTGCAGGGGTTTTTCTAAAAAAATTAGTGTGAGGTGTCACCTCCATATTGGCCGGTGAACGTACACCGTCCATTTGGCAATGGGGCCCACCTGAAAATATCAGGAAAATATCTAAGATATTAAATTACCTAAATACCCCTAATAATTAACCTATTTACATAATAACCTAAACCCTAAACCTATAAATATACCCCAGCCCCCTCATTCCGAACTCACCCCACCATCACCCCGGCCACCCTCCGCCCACCGGACCTCCGCCGGACGCTTCGCCACCTCCCCGACCTCCCCTCCGGCCACTGCACCCCGCCCTAGCCACCGCCACCCGCCGCCAGCATCGACCACACCACCAGCAGCATCACCACCCCCACCACCCGACGCCCTAAACCGCCACCACCCGCCGCCGTGGACCACTGCCACCACCCCCATCCGCTTTGCCACCCTCCCCTCTACCGGACCACCCTGCCCCCACCGCCCCACGACCACCGCAGCCACCGCCAGACCTCCCGCAGTACCCCGTTGACCCACCCGACCACTGCCACCCGAGCCCCCCCGACCACCTCGAACTGCCCCTCACCCAAAATAGGTATTTTGTGTATATTTTATATTATTATATTTATTATATATGTTGAATTTATTTAGAATATGCTCTTAGTTAATTAGAAAATAAATTTCTTGATATATTTACTTATATAAATATTCATTTAGAATTATTTTAGGTTATTATAGATTTTTGGAGATTTTTCTAGAATTTTTGGTAATTAAAACTTAGAAAACATAAATTTCTAGGACTTCTATGATTTACTATACGACCATACTTGCATGTCGTTCCTACCAAATATTTATTTTAGTTTAAAATATTTAATTATATTTTTTTGTAATTTATTTAGAATTTTAAGAAATTTATTTAGATTTTAAAATTATTTAGAATTTATTTGGATATATATAGTCTTAATATTAGATAGATACTAATTTAGTGTTAATAGATATTAATAAGATTTTATAAATTATTTGTATTATCTTTAATTATATTTAAGATTACAAATTATTGAGATAAATTCAAACTCTATTTTAAATTAATTCAAATCCTGAATCTACTAGGAAATCAACTTCATGCATATCCTATCCTTATTTAAATTCATCATAATCCTATCCAAATTAACCAATCCAATTCGTATTTAATTAAGTAATGTCCACCATTATAAATACCTCATCCTTCATATTTTTCTTTTCCAAATTCCTCTCTTTTTCGTCCAAAAAATAGTCAAAATTCGTCATAAATTCAAGGTTAGATTTCTGATAATATAAATTGTTTTTTTTAAAATTATTAGTATTAAATTCTGGAAAATTCGTAGAGCACAGCATTTCCAAAAATAGACGTGTTTACATACTGTTAATTCTGTAGAACTTCTAGGTTAGAATTTAACCATCGGTGCACAATACAAAATTTGTATGTGCCATAATTCCCAAACGAATTTGAATTCAGACGAGCCGTAAATTCTAGTATATTTTTGATGCTAAAATCTACAGGAAATCATGCATAAAATTTGAGTTTGTATCAGTTGATTTTTTGGTCAACAGATCGCCTCGATTTGCGTGCCATGAGTCTCGAGTTGATAAAATTTAGTTTCTTTGGACAAAATTTAGGAATTAACATAAAAATCAGAATAATAAGATTAAAATAGAATTTTAGAGTAATTATTCTAGAATTAAATAAATTAAAATAAATTAATGGTTATATTATTATATAGTTATATGAATATATATGTAAGTAAATGCTAATTGATAATTATGACTAAATATTCAGACTGTATGACCCTAGGACATCGTGGACTATCCCATACTTACCTTGACCATATTGACCCTAAGAACTTGTGAATTTGTTTGCCTTGCGTACACTAACGTACTGGCATAGACACCTGTCAGTTGACTGACTGATTTCGTACAGTACTTGAAGACGCGACACCCACATAATTCAATGCGTAATTGACCGTTTTAGATGACTAGTGTTACCCCTAGTATACCCCCTGATTCCAGTATAAATGTGGTTGAGTATGTGCTAGTGTAATGACTAATGATTCTATTATATTATATTTATGTGTACATAGGATATTGGATTTTTCTGCGCGATTTCTGGAGCAGGTTATTGGTACATTGCAGCTTCCTTGCCAGGCAAGTATACCTTGCCATTGTACTATTATTTATATTCCATATGTTGCATGCATCTTTATTTTCTGTCTTTAGTTCATATATTTTAACTGTTATATAAAATGCGCGCGACGGTGTCATCGTAAAATATTTTTATTTATGTATTTGCATTGACCTGTTTATGAGACTACCCTATTATTATGTAGCATCATTAGGTTCATTGGCCGTGACACAGTTGTTACACGAGTTGTGAGTCTCATGTAGATCACGGACTTGCGTGCAGGTTGGCCTCATGTACGTGTGGGCCGTGCGTTAGGAATAACTGCTGTTAGAAACTTTGCATGCTAGTAGACTAGGCAGTTATTAGAGGTATTATCGTGTCATGGATGTGACATGCTTAGAGCATGGGGTGGAGAGAACAACAAGTAAGACGTGTGGGCTCCGTTGTACTTTTCTTGTGTAACCCGTACGCTCCGTCGGAGATGCGCGGTCATGATGACCACTATATATTATATTATTATCAGGCGGGCCTCCGGTGTTCGAAAGACGCCGTGCTTTTGTAGGCCCCTGGATCTCCAAGAGAACTATGCCAATCCCATTTTAGCCAGATAGCCCACGCGTTGGAAAAGTTGTTCTTAACTGCATTCACTTTAGACGGTTAGGCGACCCCTTTGGATATTTATTTCAGTACTTTATTGGCATGTGTTTAAGTATCTTGTTATGTCCCTCTGAGGACCTGGTCCACTGCCAGGTGTATCTTTTCTTGAGTATTTGCAGGAGCGCAGATTTGGATGGTTACATGTGATCCGAGGATGTCTTCTCTTCGAGCTGTGATGGATAACTGGTATTCTTATATTGTGTTGTGGTGTTGTACTCATATTGTATTTGCTCTTATATTCGAGTTGGTAGTGGATTTGTTTCCATCCAACTATCATCCTTAGATACTTCTTATTGAGATCTAGTTTCATAGATACTGGTTATTTATTTCTATATGATTTTGGTGGATAAGATTTAGATTTTACCCTGTGACTTGTGACATATGTTTATACCACTTATGGATTTTATATTCATATTACAACGTACGTGTGGATTTGGTTTCCATATATTGGAGTTGCTATATCCATGCGGCTGGCATGCTTACGTGTCCTAGTCCTACGTATTTTGGGACTGGGGCGTGACATGTTTTTGTGGTGGCCCATGCAGGTCGAAAGCATATTGTCTCGGTTACGTTACTGTACCGAACAAGCCTGCACATAGGACTAGAGTATAGGATCTCATCCACAATTGACTATGATTCACCTTCCTCCTCTATGATCTATTCGAACAATTGTATCCTGCTTGATTCCTGTACTTCCCTAATAAGTTTCTTGAGTATATATGGCCTTCTACTAGAATATAGGAACCCCTGTTATTAGGATAATAATTAGAGTAGCACACCTATTAAGAATACAACGAGAATATAGACACACCACTAAGTTTAGAATATCTAGTGAACCCTAGAATTCCTTATCTTTAGAATTGATTTACCATTACCCCCTGATGTATTATGAAGACTTGAGAGTAGTATAGACACTACTAGAGTTAGTTAGAAGTTTTACCATAATGTTTGACCCTAGTATTGAGGAACCAATATTGAACATTAGGACTGAACCTAACCCTCATAATTGGATAGTATTAGAGAACTATAAAACTTATGTCATTGTCTTGTTACTAGTAGACAGCACCCTAGGAAGCCTAGAGGAATGTAATCAACCCTTTCCCTTGATCATACCCCGAACATGGCAACTAGCATGCCACCCCCTTAGAGAACCATGATGCTATCTAGAGCCCTCTATTTTTGATTTCATAACTTGTCCCCCTGCAACCTTAGCGTTCGCTAATTGTGTGACGACTAAATTATGATTCTTCTTTCTTCATCATTTAACTCGTGCCACATAACTCGTATGATTGAAGGCCAAGTAATCTTATTCTATGTTAGGACATATAGTTTGCTAGGGTATAGCTTGGTAATTTGAACTTTAAATTTTGTGCGTGATAGTTGGGATTTGATAGTTTGCGTAGTTCCCTTAGGTTGTGACCTAATGATTATCCCTTAGCTTTAAATCATGAAATTTGTACCCATAGCTCGATACGAGTTAAATTCCTTTCCCCTTAACGGCTAGTAACTCTTCTATCCCTACGATTGACACCTGTTCTATGAGCACTTGACCCTTACCTATATAATGCAATAGGAGACCCTAATAAGAGTTTCTGTTCTATGTACATGTGCAAGGTTATTTTTGTAGGTATCCTTAAGGCAATACAATAGTAGTTAAATTAATTTAAGTTGGATAGTATACCTCACCACCTAGTATCACGTAGTCCCTGTGATCCATTGATGAAGTGTAACTGAATGACATTAATTGTATGCTAGCAAAGACGACAGTGTTTATTCAGACGATAGGATTTAGAGGTCCATGTCCCTATTGGTCGACTAGCGACTTAGACAAGGAATTAGTATGACAACTGTAGAGATTGTGTAGTCTTTCATTATTATTGCTTATTTTGCTTTTGTTTTTATGAATTTGAATTGTTATGAACCTTCTTTCATCATAATCTAGCGTATTCATATTTGTTGTACTACCTTGACTTATGCTGCTATTATAGCCTAGTTTTTGCAAGCTTATTCTTTATCGAGCTTGTTCATAACATACGTATTATTGGGGGCCCACAATAATACATTTTAGAATCAGTGTATTAGGGTCTAGCTAACCTTAGTGCGCTTGGTTTGCCCTTCGCATAACTACTTTACGTGGATTGAGATATGTAGTGATTAGTAGACGAATATACTTACCCTCTAGATACGACAAAGCATATCATATCAAGTACATAACTGCACCGATGTGAGCATGCGAATAGGAAATTACCAAATTAAGATTTTAATCCACAACTGTCTTGACAATTCCCATTTGAATTCTTTAAACGCTTTGATTCACATACTTCCATTCTATTACCCCTCCTTGAACTCTTTTCCGTTGCTTTCCGTCTTTCCTTGTTTCGGAAAGACGAAATCTCGTGCTTGGATATAAGTGATACACGGATAGTACAAGATATACCCCATAGGCCAATCACATTATTTGGTGACTATCTTTTATAATTGATTAAGGGCATATCATATATGATATAGTTGGTATTAAAGTTTTGATGATTGAATGACATGAGAAAATAAATTGAGAAATATTTTTCTTAAGTGTAAGAGCCTTATGTGATAGATGGATAAATTCTAAGTTGGATAGAAATTGCAGTATTAAACTTGAGGAAAATTCTTTTAGATTGTGATCAAGTAGGATTAGATTGAGAGATTAAGTCCTTTTAAATGTGGAGAATTTTAAAAGAGGGATTAAGATAATGAGGATTTAATGAATTTTAAAAATCTTGATATTGAGGACCCAATATTTATACTTTGAGCACATGATTTAAATTTTGAATATTGAAGGATGAATCATCGATTTAAATTTTGAGGATAAATATAAAATTTTAGACTTGAACAATTGGTTAATTAGATTTAAATTTTAAAATTTGATGATTTGAATTAAAAGTTCAATTTTGATTGTTGGGTCACCTATTTGAAATATTGAGGATATAAATTGAGTTTAAATATTTGAATAGAACAAAATTCTTAAGTTAAGAATAGGAATAAGATTTGATTAGAATTGTTTATTGTTCAAAGTCTAGAGGAGATTATGATAGTTGAAAATTATGATATAAATTTTGATGTGGGATGTCATATAGACTTGAGTCAGATTTGGATGTTGATTATTTAAAAATCGAGAAGAGATTACGACATGTTAAATTTTGATTTAAACAGTGGTTATATTAATTTTGAAGTGATCGCGATAGATTCGAATAGATTTTGTTATTTAAATTTTTGGAAGAGATTGCGATTGACATACCTTATGTACGAATGTGAAGGATTTAACAAATTATATCTTATTTTAATTTCGAGGACGAAATTATTTTAAGTTGGGTAGATTGTAAACTCCCTCACCCAAAATAGGTATTTTGTGTATATTTTATATTATTATATTTATTATATATGTTGAATTTATTTAGAATATGCTCTTAGTTAATTAGAAAATAAATTTTTTGATATATTTACTTATATAAATATTTATTTAGAATTATTTTAGGTTATTTTAGATTTTTGGAGATTTTTCTAGAATTTTTGGTAATTAAAACTTAGAAAACATAAATTTCTAGGACTTCTATGATTTACTATATGACCATACTTGCATGTCGTTCCGACCAAATATTTATTTTAGTTTAAAATATTTAATTATATTTTTTTGTAATTTATTTAGAATTTTAAGAAATTTATTTAGATTTTAAAATTATTTAGAATTTATTTGGATATATATAGTCTTAATATTAGATAGATACTAATTTAGTGTTAATAGATATTAATAAGATTTTATAAATTATTTGTATTATCTTTAATTATATTTAAGATTATAAATTATTGAGATAAATTCAAACTCTATTTTAAAATAATTCAAATCCTGAATCTACTAGGAAATCAACTTCATGCATATCATATCCTTATTTAAATTCATCATAATCCTATCCAAATTAACCAATCCTATTCGTATTTAATTAAGTAGTGTCCACCATTATAAATACCTCATCCTTCATATTTTTCTTTCCCAAATTTCTCTCTTTTTCGTCCAAAAAATAGTCAAAATTCGTCATAAATTCAAGGTTAGATTTCTGATAATATAAATTATTTTTTAAATTATTAGTATTAAATTCTAGAAAATTCGTAGAGCACAGCATGTCCGAAAATAGACGTATTTCGATGTTTTCGCGATTCCGGGAGAACCAGGAATCAGAATCATGAACCGTTTAAAGTTTCGGAAAGATAATGTCGAGATCATCGACATATATTTTTCCCAGAATTTATTTCAAAGTATTTACATACTGTTAATTCTGTAGAACTTCTAGGTTAGAATTTAACCATCGGTACACAATACAAAATTTGTATGTGCCATAATTCTCAAACGAATTTGAATTCAGATGAGCCGTAAATTCCAGTATGTTTTTGATGCTGAAATCTACAGGAAATCATGCATGAAAGTCGAGTTTGTATCGGTTGATTTTTTGGTCAACAGATCGCCTCGATTTGCGTGCCATGAGTCTCGAGTTGATAAATTTTAGTTTCTTTGGACAAAATTTAGGAATTAACATAAAAATCAGAATAATAAGATTAAAATAGAATTTTAGAGTAATTATTCCAGAATTAAATAAATTAAAATAAATTAATGGTTATATTATTATATAGTTATATGAATATATATGTAAGTAAATGCTAATTGATAATTATGACTAAATATTCAGACTGTATGACCCTAGGACATCGTGGACTATTCCATACTTACCTTGACCATGTTGACCCTAAGAACTTGTGAATTTGTTTGCCTTGTGTACACTAACGTACTGGCATAGACACCTGTCAGTTGACTGACTGATTTTGTACAGTACTTGAAGACGCGACACCCGCGTAATTCAATGCGTAATTGACCGTGTTAGATGACTAGTGTTATCCCTAGTATACCCCCTGATTCCAGTATAAATATGGTTGAGTATGTGCTAGTGTAATGACTAATGATTCTATTATATTATATTTATGTGTACATAGGATATTGGATTGTTCTGCGCGATTTCTGGAGCAGGTTATTGGTACATTGCAGCTTCCTTGCCAGGCAAGTATACCTTGCCATTGTACTGTTATTTATATTCCATATGTTGCATGCATCTTTATTTTCTGTCTTTAGTTCATATATTTTAACTGTTATATAAAATGCGCGCGACGGTGTCGTCGTGAAATATTTTTATTTATATATTTGCATTGACCTGTTTATGAGACTACCCCATTATTATGTAGCATTATTAGGTTCATTGGCTGTGACACAGTTGTTACACGAGTTGTGAGTCTCATGTAGATCACGGACTTGCGTGCAGGTTGGCCTCATGTACGTGTGGGCCGTGCGTTAGGAATAACTGCTGTTAGAAACTTTGCATGCTAGTAAACTGGGCAGTTATTAAAGGTATTATCGTGTCATGGATGTGACATGCTTAGAGCATGGGGTGGAGAGAACAACAAGTAAGACGTATGGGCTCCGTTGCACTTTTCTTGTGTAACCCGTACGCTCCGCCGGAGATGCGCGGTCATGATGACCACTATATATTATATTATTATCAGGCGGGCCTCCGGTGTTCGAAAGACGCCGTGCTTTTGTAGGCCCCTGGATCTCCAAGAGAACTATGCCAATCCCATTTTAGCCAGATAGCCCACGCGTTGGGAAAGTTGTTCTTAACTGCATTCACTTTAGACGGTTAGGCGACTCCTTTGGATATTTATTTCAGTACTTTATTGGCATGTGTTTAAGTATCTTATTATGTCCCTCTGAGGACCTGGTCCGCTGCCAGGTGTATCTTTTCTTGAGTATTTGCAGGAGCGCGGATTTGGATGGTTACATGTGATCCGAGGATGTCTTCTCTTCGAGCTGTGATGGATAGCTGGTATTCTTATATTGTGTTGTGGTGTTGTACTCATATTGTATTTGCTCTTATATTCGAGTTGGTAGTGGATTTGTTTCCATCCAACTATCATCCTTAGATACTTCTTATTGAGATCTAGTTTCATAGATACTGG
Organism: Iris macrosiphon; assembly: GCA_036927795.1. NCBI lineage: Eukaryota > Viridiplantae > Streptophyta > Magnoliopsida > Asparagales > Iridaceae > Iris > Iris macrosiphon. Next base: position 109,456,758 of record JAYESA010000017.1, read on the forward strand.
TTATTTATTTCTATATGATTTTGGTAGATGAGATTTAGATTTTACCCTGTGACTTGTGACATATGTTTATACCACTTATGGATTTTATATTCATATTACAGCGTACGTGTGGATTTGGTTTCCATATATTAGAGTTGCCATATCCATGCGGCTGGCATGCTTACGTGTCCTAGTCCTACGTATTTTGGGACTAGGGCATGACAGTTGTATTATGACATTCAGACTTAGCATCTATATATATTCAGCACTTATTTTCTTGACATATTTTTGTGGATGAGATTTGATTTACCTGTATTAGACTTGTAGTATTTTAGGACAACATAGCACGTTCCTTTGGGTCCATTAAATTGGATAATCCCTTAGTGACGTGTCAGCTGGCCAATGCCATGTGGCCTGGTTCCATATACTTTTGGGACTGGGGTGTGACATGGTTTTAGTGGTGGCCCATGCAGGTCCAGTTAATTGCTAGTGGTATGATAACATGCCAGCAAGCCTGCTATAGGATATGAATACTAGGTCTCATCCACACTGACTTATCCTTAAATCTTTGCATCCTGCTTGATTATTATATTCCTTCGTACTTTTCTAAATTAGTCTATCTTCTTCAAAAATATGGACATACCCAATCGATACGCAATTGATGGGGCTAACCAAGCAACAGACCCCTCGCCAGATGTCCAAAGGACCCCAACCCCTCCGAGAGACCAATCCCCGAGAAGGATGCTGGTCTATCCGGCAACCCCGTACCTTCACCAGAATCCTGCCCAGGAAGCAACACCAGCCCAGCAAGAAGGGCAAACCTTCCAGGCACCGACACCGCAGGCGGAGACACCTTTGCCTCCACCTCCAGCTCTTCCAGCCCTGATACCACAGCCTGAGGGACAACCTCAGATATTCCAATTTTTCCAGGCCATGTTGCAAGCTCAGTGGCAATAGACTGAAGCCCTGAGACAGTGTTTGATGACAGCTCTGGAAAGGACAACTGCCCCAGCACCAGCACCTGTCCACCCAACCTGCACTGTCTGAGGCTTTCGCCGGATGGGCCCGGGAACCTTTTCGGGCAGCGAAACTCCGGAAGAGATCTCAGACTGGATCTCCAACACGGAAATGCTGCTAGAAGGTTCACAGCTTCACCCCGACCTATGGATGACCGCAGTGAGGGCCCAACTAAAAGGCAACGTCCATCACTGGTGGGACTCCATCGAGCACAGCATCGGCAGGAACCATACTTGGGAACAATTCCTGGAATACTTCAATACAAAGTACTTCCCAGCCACAGTCAGAAATGCCCTGTATTCCCAGTTCCTGCACCTGGAACAACGGAACATGACCGTCGACCCCTACGACGCAGAATTCAGTCGACTTAGTCGATTTGGGGCCATCCTGATACCTAACGAACTGGAGAAGGCCATGAGGTTCCATCACGGCCTTAACTTTGAGCTCCAAGGGTATACTACGACGCAGTCGAGGATCTCCTACGAGGAGGTTCTTTTAGAGGCAAGAATACAAGAAGCTATTGGCCGAGGAGCAAGACGCTTTAACCCCACCATACCAGCCAAAAATTAGCCCAGAGCAGGAGGACCAATCCGTCACCCGAAAAATCAGACACAACACAAGACGGGGCCATATCAGCACAAGAAACTTCCGACTTGTCACCATTGTGGCAATAAGGGACATTATGCCAAAAACTGCCGAAGAAAGCATGGACTATGCCTGATATGTGGACAAAGTCAACATATGGCCAAAGACTGTCCACAACACAGAGAGGCAGCACCCCAGAACGGGCAAAGACCAGCAGCACCAGCCCAGAGAATGCTACCCTCTACTGGAGGTCAGCATCCCCCAGCGTCTGGAAGATTTCAGAGGGGACCACCCTTGGCCACCCAGGAAACACAGTTCAACCAAGACAGACAACAGACCGAAGGGCAAAGGCAAGGACAAACCTTTACACTAGCAACAGTTGCAGAGGAGCCGGAAGGTGAAACTATTACAGGTACCATTTTAGTTGCGTTATTACCTACAACCGCATTATTTTCTGGCACTACACTATCTTTCATATCTAGTAGTTCGTAGCCATGCACAAACTAGCCACTTCTCCACTGCCTAAATGCTGGAAAATTCTTACCGGAGTAGGCATCGTACCAATTACCAGCACTATTAAAACATGCTTGGTAGTCGTGTATAATAGAGTATGAGAGTGCGATTCTTGGTACCCCCAATTCCAAACTTCGACGTTGTCTTAGGAATGGACTGGTTAAACCAGTACAATGCTATACTAGACTGCCGAAAGGGTAGCGTCATTTTTTTAGACCATCAGGTCACCTGGAGTTCAAGTACATGCAAGTATAGATAGGGTATAGATAGTACCTAGGGTAGCAAATCATAATGGTTAACCCTAGTTACCTGGTGACTTACAGTATCCGACCTAAACTATTTTTCCACCCTCTAGATAATGATTAGAACTAAGCAAAAACAGACAAGTAGATTGCTAGACATTGATTGATAGGCTCAAACCTATGAATGAAGTGATAGCTGAGTACTATAGGTAGTTACCAAATTAGATTGAAGGAGAAAATATCGACAGATGTTAGCCTTGAGTTGGATATCGTGAACTACCAATAATGTTCGACCAGTTGTAAACCTGATGGTACCCATATAATTGGATAAAGAGTATGCTTGGAGTAAAGTAGGAAAAACCTCAGGTTCGAGGAAAAAGGGTAGAATGGCAACAAGATGAGATTCGTGACAAGTACCTGACATGAATGAGTCGTTCGTACGGTGGAGAAAGTAAAGAAGATCCAAGGACACCTGCGAGCAGCACAAGACAGACAGAAGCACTGGGCAACATACATCGACGACCTCTAGAGTTCCAAGTGGGAGAACATGTATTTTTAAAAGATCTCACCTACCCGAGGAACTATCAGATTTGGAGGAAAAGGAAAACTGAGTCCGAGGTGCATCGGACCCTTCGATGTATTGGAACGCAGCGGAGAAGTTGCTTACAAGCTAGCCTTACCTCAGACATTGGAAGGAGTACATGACGTCTTCCACATATCTCAGCTGAGGAGGTACATTCCAGACCCAAGTCATGTGCTGGACCATTCAGAGATCACCATCGGCCCGAGTTTATCGTACCAGGAGGAGCCTGTAGAGATCCTAGATCGAAGCGAGAAGGTGTTGCAAGGCCAGACTATCCCTCTAGTTCGTATTGCATGGAGACATCATGCACCAGGCGAGTCAACCAGGGAACGAGGAGAGGATATTCGACAACGTTTCCCCCATCTATTTCCAGACCAGGGTATGTCCTAATATTTCAAATCAATCTTTAGTTCTCATTATATGTCTGTTTTTATTTCGAGTACGAAATATTCTAAGGAGGGTAGATTATAAACTCCCTCGACCAAATTTCAGTATTAAATAATAAATTAGGATTATTTTGGCTGATTAGGATTTATTATAATTTTTTTATTTTTTTATTTTGCTTACATATCCTATTGACTTGTGCACCTGTCCATTACCTAATTAATTAAAGTATTACACTGACTGTTATCCCAAAACAAAGTTCACATACCCCTACTAGACATGCTAGTCTACTATCATGTACTTTGTGCAACTCCCATATATGCTGGCATGAGTATCGTTTTAGTCGCACAAATATCGTTACAAATATCCGTATTTATTTTCTATTTAATTTCCAGGCCTGTACCCTTGTCCCTGTTCCAATAAACATTAGAGGCCCAACAGGCACCTGTTTTGCCCAAACAAAAATACGTTATTATTCTACACTGAGTATACTACATTTAGTATGTTGACACCGTATTGAAATTATGGCCCTACCTGCCTCTAAATAATTAGTAAACACCGTACGCATTATTTATTAATTAATTAATACGGTGACCCGTATCACCCAGAAACCAGGTCCAGCCCCTGCCCAGGCTCACCCCCACCCCCTCAGAGCCCTCACACAGCAATTCCCTACAGTTCTGTGAATTTTAGTTTTTTTAGGAATATGGTGTTTTTCAGATAAATTGCGTAATTGTGCAATTTTCCAATTAATAGGACTTTATGCAATTTATGAAATTTTAGGGGTTTTTCTGCAAATTTCAGTATTAGGTGTCACCCCCCTATTGGCTGGTGAACGTATACCGTCCATTTGGCAATGGGGCCCACCTAAAAATATCAGGAAAATATCTAAGATATTAAATTACCTAAATACCCCTAATAATTAACCTATTTACATAATAACCTAAACCCTAAACCTATAAATATACCCCAGCCCCCTCATTCCGAACTCACCCCACCATCACCCCGACCACCCTCCGCCCACCGGACCTCCGTCGGACGCTTCGCCACCTCCCCGGCCTCCCCACCGGCCACTGCACCCCGCCCTAGCCACTGCCACCCGCTGTCAGCATCGACCACACCACCAACACCAACAACAGCAGCATCACCACCCCCACCACCCGATGCCCTAAACCGCCACCACCCGCCGCAGTGGACCACCGCCACCACCCCCATCCGCTTTGCCACCCTCCCCTCTACCGGACCACCCTGCCCCCACCGCACGACGACCACCGCAGCCACCGCCAGACCTCCCGCAGCGCCCCGTCGACCCACCCGACCACTGCCACCCGAGCCCCCCCGACCATCTCGAACTGTCCCTCCCGTCCGCCTCTGACCACCTCCACCACCACCGGACCCTTCGCCGCCATCTCCTCCGCCACCCTGACCGCCTGCACCGTCGCCTCCGCCACCGCCTGCGCCGCTGCAGCTGCTGCAAGCTGCAGCTGCTGCAAGCTGCCGCTGCTGCTGTCGTTGCTGAACACAGCTGTTGCTGTGGCCGTCGTCCCGGCCAGCCACCGTCTGCTCCACCGCCGTCCTCCCCCCGGCGACGAGCCGTGGGCCCCCCTGTCTGACAGGTATATACCCCCCCCTTAAATACGCATAAATACGTGTATTTATGTATATGTATGTATAAATGTATATATATATGTATATTAATATATATGTTTATATATATATATATATTATATTATATTATAATATATAATATATATATTATATTATTATATAATTATTTAATACTGTATATATATGTATTATTATATATTTTATATATATTATTATTATATGTATTAAGTATATATTTATGTATATATGTATATATATATATATATGTATATTTATATATATGTTTATATATATATATTATATATTATAATATATATTATATATATTATATTATTATATAATTATTAAATACTGTATATATACAGTATATATATGTATATTATTATATATTATATATATATATATTATTATATGTATTAAATATATGTATTTCATTTTATATGTATATATATATATATATATATTTATATATATATATTTTTATATATGATTGTATTATATAATTATATATATATATTATTATTATATTAAATACACTATATAAATATAGTATATAATATATTATACTATTATACTATGTATATAATTATATATATTATTACTAATATATATATATTATATATCTATCTATATATATATATATATGTATAAATATGTATTTATATATATATATATATATATATATATATATATATATATACTGTAATTACTATAAATACAGTATAATTATTATAGTATATATATAATAATTATACTGTATTTATAGTAATTACAGTATATATATATATATATATATATATATATATATATATATATTATGTACATAAATATATATATATTATTAAGTATATATATATAATATATATATATTATATATAAATAATATATATACATTTATATATATATATATATATATATATATATATATATATATATATATATATATATATATATATATATATATATATATATAGCATATATATTACTATTTTCTTGCATTTTTTATATAATTATATTATATATATTTATATTTATGTATATACTATATTATATATATATATTGTTATATATATATATATATATATATATATATATATATATATATATATATATATATATATATATATATATATATATATTACTGCTTAATCTATATGTATATATATATATATATATATAATATATCTATTATAGATGTATATTCTATTCTTATGTATATATATACTATATAAATATATATATATATATATATATTTATATAGTATATATATACATAAGAATAGAATATACATCTATAATAGATATATTATATATATATATATATATATATATATATATATATATATATATATATATACTACTACTATATATACTTATAATGAATATATACTCTATATATATATGTACCCTATATATATATATATTTAGATTTATATAAATACATATGTTTTATTTATGTATTTATTATCATGTGTTATATAAATATCTATATATATTTATATCATGTATATAAATACTATATCTATATGTATATATTTTATATATATAAATATGTACCATATGTATTAAATTATTATTAATTATATACATACTATGTTTATATTCATATTATGATATATACTTAATTATATATATGTATATATATTTATACTATATGTACACATCATTTAAATGATATTTACGAACCCTGTACGTCTAACAGAGTACACCTACCACGCAGTCAGTGACCCCTGGTCACAGGACCCCTCAAACTTGACTGCAAGTACAGGTCTTTGGCACGCCCAGCTCAGAGAAGTAGACAAGTATACCTTGCCAAGTTTTACTGTATAATTCATTTAACTGTTGTATATTATTTTCAGTAGACTTACATATAACTGTTGTATCTGAGATTGCCTCGGGTACCGTCAACAAGTACGTTGACAAGTAGTGTAACTGACTTAGATTCTAGCCAACCTACCTGACAGTTGCGAGGGTATCCTAATATTCTCCTAGACCCTGACACGGGTACACGCAACAAGGTTGCACTTTATTTTTGGATACAAGTTTACGTAGTTGATTAGCTACCAGTACGTGCGACGTGCATCACGGTTTAGCACAAATTCAGGAAAGCTATGACTTGGCATTAGTTATATTGGGCGGGGAGAACAACTAATAGGCGTATGGGACACCCACCTCTTTTATACAGATACCGCACTCGACGGAGTGATACGGACGTTATATATATATATTACCGTTACCATGCTCTTCGGAGATGTTGCATAGTGCCCTTGAACGGGGGCATATGTGGCATATACTAGCCAGTCACTACGGTTGGTGAATTACGTCAGTATATGTCTAGCCCACACATTCCCATACGTACTTAAGGTTGTCTCACATTGCATTCACTTAGATGGCTAGTACACCCTCTATTTATTTATTCAGTACTTATATACATGGCATGCTTTTATGTATCTTGTTATGTCCCACTGAGGACCTGGTTCCCTTCCAGATTCAGATGAGACATTCTACCCCACAGTGTATGGACCTGGACAGGAGACTAGAGATGCCACTGAGGAGGAGTTAGAAGAACTACCATCAGAGTCTGCCTAAGTACACCTGGAGCTGGAGCTACTACCTAGATAGACGCTACCCTAGTCTATCTTATTTTTAGTACTTTTATTATCTTTGTAGTGGGTTTGTTGTCACGCCCCAGTCCCAAAATACCGAGGGACCGGACGCGTGGCAATGGCCAGCAGCACACACCGATGGACAAACCCAATTTAATGGATCTATCGGGGCATGCTTAAGCTGTAATACAATAATAAGGGTCTAAATATACTAATCTCATCCACAGAAATGAATACAACAATGTCAGAATCATAAAGCAAGATCAATCTCAATGTAATATAAACTCAGGAAATAACCTGATAATGAGTCTGATACATCTGTCAAGATACAAGAATAGAGATAACCACAGCAAATACTGAGTATGGAAACAGTATATACTCATAAGATACCCTAGGTGATCACTCGTCTACTGAATCTGGTACTGCTCCAGTGCCTGCTCCTGATAATGCTCCTGCTAATGCTCATGTCCTGTGTACCTCGGGATAGATCTCGTCTACTACTCCTGGGGACATAATCCGGATCCAGGTCCTCAGGGGACATAGCAAGGTACAAAATAACTCTAGCCAACATAAATGCAGTGAAATAGTAAATAAAATAAATAGGGTAAATATGTAACCATCTATGTGAAATGCAAGTTGAGAGCATCACTAAAACTCAGGCTGAGACCACTACAAGCTCTGTGTCGGGGAGCCGGTAGCAGCAATAACTATGTATTTTACTATGTGTTTACTATGTTTTATATATATATAATCAGCCTGTAGCCTGTGTGTCTCTCCCCACCCAATGAAATCACACGTCTCATGTCCACGATGCCTCATGTCCATGTCACGCACAATCATATCTAATGCAGCAAGTCATCTAATGTCTATGAATATAATGTCTATGACATAAAGCCTGTATCCTATACAGAATCACCATGAATATCTCAGGAAGATTCTGTCTCATAAATAGTTTCAAGTGTCCTGGGTTATGATGTACTTGATAAGACAAGTACGAGAAATATAGGGTCTCGGTATCCAAGTCTAGATGACGTTATACAACTCCGCGTACGGTGTTGGCACCCGACTATTAATCGGACGCTGACTATTAATCGGACGCTAAGTAAAGTCACACGGTCCTAGGTCATGCATGTACAATAATATATAAATAAGACAAGGAATATGTAACAAGAACTGTAATGTTGGCAAGGTACACTTGCCTGGGGTTTTGACTCCAACTGTAGCTCTGACCTCAGTGGGAACTGCAGGTACTACTCCGGTTGTTGAAATAAACATTACCATCAGATTCAGAAAATATCAAATAGCTAGAAACGTCTGTCCTTAGGTCCAATTTGGACACAGGGGCAAAAATCACCGTTTCTGGCCAAAGCGGGGTCCACATGTGGGCCGCTTTGCACCAAAAAATGTGCCAGGGTCAAAGGTCTCCAAATTCATCAAACTTAGTGTCAACAAGTCAGGAACGATGATACGAACCCAATGAAAATTCCAGAATTGGATTCCGATGAGCCGATCACAAAATCGCCCGTCAAGTGGAGCTTATGGGGCCCACGATACGTAATTTTGTCAACGTTCTTAGAATCGAACCAAACTTGGGTCACAGGACCAGTGTATTGCTACGAGTCCGATGACGTAAGTTTCGTCTCGATCCAACGTGTGTACACGAAGTTACGACGTATTCCAGAACGGGCAGATATGGGGCGTTGTCGGCGGTTACGCGTTGATTTCGGTGTGCACGCATACCCAAATCAACTTCTGTGAAATCTCACACGTCCGTATCAACGACGCGCACGTTCCGGTGAAGTCCGCGCGCGACCAAGTTATCCCGTTTGGCGGGGCGCACTCAGTTTCGGGGTGAAACGGGGCATTAATTTTCCTATTTTTGGATCGCGGTTTGCGATCACCACAGGACGCGATGTACCGAGCGAGTTGTACGGGCATCGAGGGGGTCACACAGTCTACACGTCACAACTGACGGAATTGAAAATGGGGCAGCGAGGAGAGAGAAATGGGTACCTGAATAGGGCTCCAAAAATTGAGATTTCTCGTATCCTTGTGTCTGTTTCGTGTCCTGATCGTGTCCTGGTCGTATCTGCCGTGTCCGGGCTAGGGCAGCGGACGGCCGCCTAGGGCTTCGCGGCGGGTTGACGCGGCGAGTGGGGAGGCGCTCGCGGACGGCAGCGGCGAGGTCGGGCGGCTTGACGGCGGGGTAGCGGCTGCTGGGGTCGTCTGGCCGGAGAAGGAGATTGGGGCTTTGGGGAGGATGAGGTCGGGAATGCTCTGCGGAGCTCTCGGTGGAGGCTCACAATGGGAACGGGTGGAGGAGGAAGGGAGAGAGGGCGGACGCGGGCGGTGCGCCGGAGTCGTAGCAGAGGAGGCCGAGGTCGGGTGGCCTGGCGGCGGGTCGAGGAGATGAGGGGGAAGTCGGGATGCTGGGGACGGGCGGCTGGGCTAGGGGCGAGGGTCGGCGTGGACGCGGCTGGTGCGGCGCCGGAGACTCGCCGGAGGGGTCATGGAAAGGGGGTGGCGGCCAGGGTTAGGGTTAGGTTTAGGATTAGGGATTTTTCTTATTTTTCCTTTTTCTTTTTATTTGTGGAGAAAAACTAGGAAAAATATGTATTTATACATGCAGAAATTTGGGCTAGGGTTTGACCTAGGATTTGGGCTGGGTCAACGCTCCTTGGGCTTGGCTTCGACTCTCATGGGGATGTTGGACGTTTGGCACGGGTTTAATTCGGTTTAATTCTACTTAGTTTCTAGGGCTTTAAAAATGCTTCCGGAGTCCAATAAATTCACAGAAAATTATCCTATGTCCGGTTTTCCATTTCACACCATAAAATATTATTTTCATAATATTTTAATATTAATTAACAATAATTAAAAAATCATTTAATTACAAAATACCCTGGTTTTAATTTCAGAAAAATCCCAAAAAATTACGGAAAATTGTGAAAAAATCCAAATTAAAATTTTTTTGAAAAATCAGGGGGCTTACAATCTACCCAACTTATAAAAATTTCATCCTCGAAATTAAACTATGGTAGGGTCTAAAGAATTCCTCTCAAGTGAACATTACGGTTTCTACCCAACTTAGAATTTACCCATCTATCCCCTAAGGCTATACATCTAAGAAAGCTATGCCCCAAATTATTTAATCATGCTATTGAATCCTCAAAGTTTTTTTAACACCAAATATATCATCTATGATATGCCCTTGGTTACAAAATAATCATCAATCCATAGGGTACCTCTACTACTATCCGTGTATCAACTTATGCTAGGCACGAGGTTTCGTCTTTCCGAAATCAGGGAAGACGGAAAACAATAATAAAGAGTTCAATGGGAGGTAATAGATTAGAAGTATGGGGATCAAGGTGCTTAAAGAATTCAATAGAAATTGTCAAGGCAGTTGTGGACTGAAATCCTATTTTGGGCAATTCTTATTCACCTGCTCGTATCGGTATAGTTATGTAACGGATACGATAGGCTCAGACATATCTAGAGGGAAAGTACATTCGTCTACTAATTACTATATATCTCAATCTACGTAAATTAGTTGTACGAAGGGCAAACCAAGTGCACTATGGTTGATCAGACCGTAGTATACTGATTCTGAAATGTATTAGTGTACATGTCCACTAATACATATGTCATGAACAATCTCGATAAAGAATAAGCTTGCAAAACTAGGCTATAGAATAGCATCATAAGTCAAGTACAGCAAATTTAAGTACGCTAGTTGATGATGAAAGGAGGTACAAATTATTCAAGTTCACAAAATAAAATAAACAAGCAACCATAATAATAACAGACTCTACAATCTCTACAGTTATCATACAACCTCCTTGTCTAAGTCGTTAGTCGACCAAATAGGGGCAAGGACCTCTAAATTCTATTGTCTGAATAACCACTATCTTCTTATACAAGTCTAAAGTTGGGTCATCCTAGTTCACCTCATCATTGGGTCAATAGGGCTAGGTGGTATTATGTTGTGAGGCATACTACCCAACTTAAAATAATAAACTAATACTGAAATCGTCTTAAGGATGCCGTGGAAACTCTTGTTAAGGTCTACGAGAAGGGGTCTTGGTACCTATTAGGGTATCCTCCTATATTATATAGGTCATGGTCGTCTTAAGCCTTAGTCTTAGTGCTTATAGAACAAGTGTCGTTAGTGAGGATAGAAGAGTTAATGGCCGTCAAGGGTAAGGGATCTAACTTGTATCGAGGTGGGGGTACTAATTACGTGACTTAAAGCTAAGGGGTAATCATTGGGTCATAATCTACGATAATATCTTAAACTGTCAAGTTCTAATTACCAATCACATAATTCAAAAATTTAAGACTAACAACCAAAATAAACAATAAGGAGCGCACAGGAATCTAGGCAGGATGCAAGTCAAGAAATTAATTCGAATCCGATATAGATGTCAGGAACGATTCAGGCAAGTGGGTGAGATTCAAAACTTATCCTATTCTTATTGCAGGCTTGCTCGGTCCCTAAGTTGAAACCGAACAATTTAGTCGTTGACCTGCATGGGCCACCACAAAAATCCTGTCACGCCCCAGTCCCAAAATACCGAGGGACCGGACGCATGACAATGGCCAGCAGTACACACCTATGGACAAACCCAATTTAATGGATCCATCGGGGTATGCTTAAGCTGTAATACAACAATAAGGGTCTAAATATACTAATCTCATCCACAAAAATAAATACAACAATGTCAGAATCATAAAGCAAGATCAATCTCAATATAATATAAACTCAGAAAACAACCTGATAATGAGTCTGATACATCTGTCAAGATACAAGAATAGAGATAACCACAGCAAATATTGAGTATGGAAACAGTATATACTCAGAAGATACCCTCGGTGATCACTCGTCTACTAAATCTGGTACTGCTCCAGTGCCTGCTCCTGATAATGCTCCTGCTAATGCTCCTGTCATGTGTACCTCGGGATAGATCTCGTCTACTACTCCTGGGGACATAATCTGGATCCAGGTCCTCAGGGGACATAGCAAGGTACAAAATAACTCAGGCCAACATAAATGCAGTAAAATAGTAAATGAAATAAACAGGGTAAATATGTAACCATCTATGTGAAATGCAAGTTTAGAGCATCAAGTCATCTAATGTCTATGAATATAATATCTATGCCATAAAGCCTGTATCCTATACAGAATCACCATAAATATCTCAGGAAGATTTTGTCTCATGAATAGTGTCAAGTGTCCTGGGTTATGATGTACTTGATAAGACAAGTACGAGAAATATAGGGTCTCGGTATCCAAGTCTAGATGACGTTACACAACTTCGCGTACGGTGTTGGCACCCGACTATTAATCGGACGCTAAGTAAAGTCACACGGTCCTAGGTCAAGCATGTATAACAATATATAAATAAGACAAGGAATATGTAACAAGAACTGCAATGTTGGCAAGGTACACTTGCTTGGGATTCTGACTCCAACTGTAGCTCTGACCTCAGTGGGAACTGCAGGTACTACTCTGGTTGCTGAAATAAATATTACCATCAGATTCAGAAAATATTAAATAGCTAGAAACGCCTGTTCTTAGGTCCAATTTGGACACAGGGGCAAAAATCACCGTTTCTGGCCAAAGTGGGGTCCACATGTGGGCCGCTTTGCACCAAAAAATGTGCCAGGGTCAAAGGTCTCCAAATTTATCAAACTTAGTGTCAACAAGTCAGGAACGATGATACAAACCCAACGGAACTTCCAGAATTGGATCCGATGAGCCGATCACAAAATCGCCCGTCAAGTGGAGCCTGTGGGGCCCACGATACGCGATTTTGTCAACGTTCTCAGAATCGAACCAAACTTGGGTCACAGGACCAGCGTATTGCTACGAGTCCGATGGCGCAAGTTTCGTCTTGATCCGACGTGTGTACACGAAGTTACGACGTGTTCCAGAACGGGCGGATACGGGATGTTGTCGGCGGTTACGCGTTGATTCCGGTGTGCACGCACACCCAAATCAACTTCTGCGAAATCCCACACGTCCGTATCAATGGCGCGCACGTTTCGGTGAAGACCGCGCGCGACCAAGTCATCCCGTTTGGCGGGGCGCACTCAGTTCCGGGGTAAAATGGGGCATTGATTTTCCTGTTTTTGGATCGCGGTTTGCGATTACCACAGGACGCGACGCACCGAGCGAGTTACACGGGCATCGAGGGGGTCACACAGTCTACGCGTCACAACTGACAAAATTGAAAACGGGGCAGCGAGGAGAGAGAAATGGGTACCTGAACAGGGCTCCAAAAACTGAGATTTCTCGTGTCCTTGTGTCTGTTTCGTGTCCTGGTCGTATCTGCCGTGTCCGGGCTAGGGCAGCGGACGACCGCCTAGGGCTTCGCGGCGGGTTGACGCGGCGAACGGGGAGGCACTCGCGGACGGCAGCGGCGAGGTCGGGCGGCCTGACGGCGGGGTAGCGGCTGCTGGGGTCGTCTGGCCGGAGAAGGAGATTGGGGCTTTGGGGAGGATGAGGTCGGGAGTGCTCGATGGAGCTCTCGGTGGAGGCTCACAACGAGAACGGGTGAAGGAGGAAGGGAGAGAGGGGGGACGCGGGCAGTGCGCCGGAGTCATAGCAGAGGAGGCCGAGGTCGAGTGGCCTGGCGGCGGGTCGAGGGGATGAGAGGGAAGTCGGGATGCTGGGGACGGGCGGCTGGGCTAGGGGCGGGGGTCGGTGTGGACGCGGCTGGTGCGGAGCCGGAGACTCGCCGGAGGGGTCAGGAAAAGGTGGTGGCGGCCAGGGTTAGGGTTAGGTTTAGGATTAGGGATTTTTGTTATTTTTCCTTTTTCTTTTTATTTGTGGAGAAAAACTAGGAAAAATATGTATTTATACATGCAAAAATTTGGGCTAGGGTTTGACCTAGGATTTGGGCTGGGTCAACGCTCCTTGGGCTTGGCTTCGGCTCTCATGGGGATGTTGGACGTTTGGCACGGGTTTAATTCGGTTTAATTCTACTTAGTTTCTAGGGCTTTAAAAATGCTTCCGGAGTCCAATAAATTCAAAAAAAATTACCCTATGTCCGGTTTTCCATTTCACACCATAAAATATTATTTTCATAATATTTTAATATTAATAAATAAGAATTAAAAAATCATTTAATTACAAAATATCCTGATTTTAATTTCAAAAAAATCCCAGAAAATTACGGAAAATTGTGAAAAAATCCAAATTAAAAAATTTCTGAAAAAATTAGGGGGCTTACATTTGTTCCTACCAGACTTTATCTGATGTTGTTTTATGACATTCAGACTTAGCATCTATATATATTCAGCACTTATTTTCTTGACATATTTTTGTGGATGAGATTAGATTTACCTGTATTAGACTTGTAGTATTTTAGGACAGCGTAGTACGTTCCTTTGGGTCCATTAAATTGGATAATCCCTTAGTGACATGTCAGCTGGCCAATGCCACGTGGCCTGGTTCCATATACTTTTGGGACTGGGGCGTGACACACGCAGAGGTTGTTTTTTGGGCAGACTAGTTCTTGTCCCACCACTGTGAACAACTGGTGAGTGTTGGCAGGGACGACCAAAGAGGCAGCAAGACTGGCAAGGGCATCAGCCTTGATATTTTATAGTCGAGGGACGTGCTCTATGTAGAAAATCAAATCCTCATGCCCAGACTTCGTACTCTCCCCGGACTTGACTAACGATCAGCTTAAAATCACTGTAGGCTTCTAGGTAGTCGGGTCCTACTTGCTTAGCGAGCTGGAGTCCAATAACGAGGATGTTATACTCTGTCGCATTGTTAGATCATGGCTCTATAAGAGAATAATCGCGGTTGATAGCCAGATTGTCGGGGGAGATTAACACGATCCAGACTCCAGTGACGGTGTTGCCCTAGGGCCCTGTTCTTGAAGCACCATCAAAGAATATTCGCCAAACGACTTCCGCGCTTGTCATATTGGAGTCTGCCACTTTATCCGAGATATGCTCGTAAAGCTTTGAGGTTTCTGGCACTGGATGGGCAGCCAAAAAATCAGCCAATGCTTGACCTTTGATTGCCTTCTGTGTAACGATACCATGTTGTATGGTGACAAGAGTATTGCCCAGGTAGCCAAGCGGGAGTTGAGTGCCCCAGGTTTGGTCATGAAGACCCTGAGGGGGTTGTGGGAGGCATGACATACCCGAAACCATGTCTGGTCTTATGGTAGTAAACCTAGGACTTTCCTGCAGAAGCTCGTAGTCGCAGAGGCATCTGTCGGCCTTTGCCGTAGTTCAAGCCCCTTGCGGCTTTCAGATCGTATCACATCTTCTGGATGAGGTGCTTTATTCGAGAACTGTACCGATAAAATTGTATCTTTTCGGTATCGAGCTTTGGATCCAGTTCCTCTAGGATGCAGGATTGGAGACTTTCTACTCTGCCGATGATGATAAGTTTGTCTTCCCTCTTCCTTGTTGGAACTATGAAGTAGGAGTTCTGACTGACGAGAATTCGGTTGACCGCATAGGTGGTAGTCATATGTGTATGCAGGTGCAGACCCAGACCGTGCTCCAGGGAATATAGTGCGTTGAGATGTACAACATCTGAGTAGTTCAAAGATAACCCTTTATTGATAAAATAAGATACCTCGTCTTCCGGAATTATATCATCGAGAGAAGGGATGTTAGCATGAGCGGCCACGTACTCCTCCAATTCATCTTTTCCGAGCTTTATCCCCAGTGTGAGCGATGGCTTTGGAGGTTTCCTGGGCATCTTTACCATAAAATGTTTGAAAGTCGTAGGTGCCGGACCTTCCTTCAGTGCGATTCGGTCTACGGAGGTGAATGACCAGAGGCTCATGTGCTTTCCTGGACAGTTTTACCCTGAAGGAAGGAACTGGGTCGGGAGCGCGTGCTTTGAGATGGACTCTCAAGGGCTCATCCAATTTTGTCCCAGTATCTGTCTCATCGTCGGCATCATTGCCACCTTCATCTTGGTGGACTTGCTTGTAGAGGATCGAGTCAAAGTATTAGGCCTCGACCCCTTTGAATGGATCGATATTAGCAAATTTTGTCTTAATGATGGCGTGATCGTCTACGTACTTTAAACACTGGTGTAGAGTTGACGGTACGATCATATACTGATGTATCCATGGATGTCCCAACAAGACGTCGACAAATTTCGTCTATGACATAGCAGGTGACCTCTGTTTTCAAGTCGCTGATCTGATATTTCAAGCGAATCTTGCCTTGAGGGTAGCTTCTCCTTGCGTTGAAGCCACTGATGGCAGTATTGGTTGCTGCTAGGTGATGCATCGGGATGCCCAAGGTCTAAAGCTCTGTAGGATGATGCTAATTAACGAACCGGGGTTGATGTGTATCTGGTCCACTTTGATGGCGCCAATGTACCCTATGTAATACAGAGGACGATCGTGCCGATTGTTCTTTAGCAACATATCTTGTTATGAGAACGTGATGTTGGGTATTACCTCTATCACATTATTGCAGTGGAAGCATAAGACAGTCTTCTCAGCTGGCGGCTTGACCTGCGCCAGGTAGGTGTCGGCATTCTGTAATGCCTCACTCAGGGATTTTCGAGTATCTTTGGAGATTCAGAGAAGCTCGAATAGAGATAACTTCACTGGAGTGTTGGCGAGCTGCGCCAAGATCTCAAAGTTGTAGGGCTTCTCCAGCCCCTAAGCCGTATCTTTGCGCAGCGATTTGTCAAAGCGAGTTGACAACCTCTATTATTGCCCTGAGGATCGGGATCACTCTGACTTGGGCTTCCGTTGCCAAAAAGTTATCGAACTGGAGCGATACAATGTTAGCGGCAACCGTCTTGTCATCAAAGTCCAAGGTGAGGGCCTTGGTGTCGAGCAGACGCTGGATGTACCGCTTCAGTATATAAAAATTTTTGGTCGCATGATGGACGTAACGATGGTAGTGGTAATACTTCAAATTACCTCGGCTTCCTCAACAGGGCATTTGACGTCGGGGAGTCGAAGCTTGTTTCCCTGCATCAGCATGTCAAAATTTCTATGACATAATCATCTTTGAAAAAGTAGGCCTCTTTCGGTTTTGGAGCTTCTGCCGGCTTCTGCTCGGGCTTCTCGGTTAAGTTAGCGATAAGGGCCTGCTTTCCTTTGCCGTCATGACTATTATTGTCGCTGTTATTTTTATTATTGCTGTTATAAGGGCATTTTTCTCTATCATTAGTGAAGGGGATCTGTATTTCCAAGAGCCGGGCGTCCTTCACCTTTTTTTCAGCGTCGACAACGTTTATGATGTACGTTGTCCAGTCTTTGAATTGACTGTCGCCCATCCAGAGGCTAACTGCTGGAAGTAGATTTCTGCTGCACATGTCCATCAGTGTGGACTTAGGATTGCCAGGAGGCAACTTCAGTGTTGGTTGCCTGTATCGTTTGATGTATGCGCGTACAGGCTCCTTCTCCTTCTGTATAATGTCTATTAGAGAGGACATTGTCATGTCGCTTCCCCCGTCATAGAATCGGGTGAGAAAAAGACCCTTTAGGTCATCGAACGACAAAATACAGTTGTCTTGCAGACTGCAGAACCAGTCAAAGGCTACTCCGAATAATGTCCCTCACAAAGAGCTTAGTGAGAAGAGCGTGACTGTGAGGTAGGTGCCCTGTTGTAGTCTCAAAGTAACTCATGTATTGACGGGGATATATTTTTCTGTCAAATGGGTTCAGATTGAAGGGCTTGTACTTTGATGGATACGACACATCTCTCAACTCGGGGGGGGGGGGGGAGGGATACGGTTGTCGTATCCCGATCTCGTGGAGTGTGTCCCGATTTCCCATCGAGTCAAGATGAGCCCTCAGTTCTCGCACCTCCTGAATTGCTTCTCGGGCCTCTTCTGATGCAGAAGGAGCAGACGACCCTGGTAGATCATGACGGCCACCAGCGGGAGGCGCGATTGCATTCAAATCTTTATTGGTCCCATGGTCCTGGTTTGCTTGACCTGAGGCCCTTGGTGGTTGAGAGGCTACACTTTCCTTGATGTCTAGAACTTCTTGGGTCAAGGCTTGCATTGAATCGCTCATGATTTGCATTACGGCCTCGAGGGTTTTAAGACGCTGCCGATCAGTGGGGCCCTCGTGCTCGTCCCCTGCCATGTATAATGTTCTCACATGAGGTGAGATGGATGGGACGGTAGACGTAGCACTTTCTGCCTCAGACCCTTGCAGCGAATAGTTGTCGGGAAAAGTTGGTAGTGCGGTGACTCGTTCGGACTCCGATGGAACACTACCCCCAGCGTAGGAGGCTGTGTCTTCTTTATGAGGGTGGCTACCCCCAAGGATCTCAGCACCCATTCCTTGGGAATCACCGTCGTCTTGGAACGCTGGAGTGTCGTAGAGTTCCGTGGGATTATGGATTCTGTAGTCATCCGGGGTCCTGAGAAAGTGCTACCCCCAGTAGCTAGCAGCTTCTTCTTTGAGCGGGTGCCCAGGAAAATACCCTCTTTAGGTCCTTCTACTTTTCATTCTTGGACCCGCCTCCTCGATACGTTGGTCAAGAGTGACAGACTGAAGGTGCTGGACTTCCTACCTTCCTTCCTGAAGAGGGCCTTCGAAGCCGAATAACACCAGGTGAAGGGTGGCTCCTCTTCCTTTGGTACTTGCACCTGCTCTCCGGACTGCTGTCGGTTGGGTGCCCTTGGTTGCAGTCACTGGAATGTCGACCGCCTATTTGTAGGTACTGATATCTGATTACAACAGTAATTGATGATAATGTTGGCACAGTGATGCCCCGAAGGATCCATTTCACATGCAGTGGTTTCTTCCCTCGCTTTGCGCTTGTGATTGATCATGTTCCGCAAGTCACGCGAGGGTTAATTTATCTTTACATCCTTGTTATGAGCACATAGGTGTGTAGGTATTATTTTTGCTCCCTGACCTGGGTTTCGTGGAAGGACTTTTCCCAAGTCGTCAGAGAAAGACTTTTGAGATTGACCCGGTCCACTTTTTGCTGCGGGCTGGACACGTGAGTCGGTCTTGTATAGATTTTTGTCCGAGGCACGCATAACAGTCAGCGATGCCTATTGACGGTCAGCCGAATGAGCAGTTGTTTGAGCTTGGCGATCTCGCACTGCCCTAGACTTCTTTGTCCTCGCACTCGCTGGTGCATAATACGAAGAGTCCAAGTTTGGGTTTTCACCATTCTCAGCATGGCGCATAGGATCAGCACTGCATAAGATTCGATCAAAAATAGAGGTTTTGCTGATAGAGCCGCATGCTGCCATCTGCCTGCAGTTGTCAATCGATGCCGCATAGTCGATCTTATGCTGCCTCCTCCTTGGCCGCATAGAGCTAATGAATAGAACTTGTATCAGCACCCGAATGTCTGACATCGTAGTATTTTTCTCTGTCAGAGTTTGAGTGTCGAGCATTTTCTGCGTCAGACGAGGATACCGTATGGACATGGACAACCTGTGTGGACGCCTGACGAGCGTCTTCAGCAACAGAAAGAGAGGCGGGAAGCACATGCTCCACAGTTGGGTGAGGCGCAGTGGCTTTTGTAACCTATGTACTGCGAATCTTCTTAGGCTTTGTCAGCCTTGGAGAAGCGTCGTCCTCAGAGAGCATTTTCTCATAGGCTTGCTGGTCGAAGCGTACTACCAGCATCCTCTGGGTTGAATCTAGCTTGGCCGCATCAGACTATGTCACGACCTTCTTATCAGAGGAGAATGATGTCCCCATCAGAGTCGTCACCTTGTTTGCCATTAAATTGGAAGTCTAAAAGAACTTGCTTTAACAACAAACTAAAGAAAGTAGAAAGAGGTCATAGACAGACAATCTAAGTACAATTTTTGATTCTGGGGCGTGGCGATGGAGATTGAGTGCTGCAGTGACTCTTTTACTCCGTTGACGGTCCGATGTGGGCATGAGAAAGCTATTTTCTGTTCTCTCTCATGTGCCTGTTGTTCGCCTCCGTGCGGGGTATGCTACCCTTGCTATTTATAGCCATAAGGGTGACGGGCTATAGATGTCGCATATGCCTTGTTTGGTGGCCGCATGGGGGCTCCTTCACATAATGCGGTTGTAACTGGGCCGCATGCTACGGGCGCGTTGCCACATAACCTTGGTTGGGATATGCAGTTGATACAATCTCGGTGAAGGGGGTGTGGTCATTATTGACCCATTATGTGCGCGACTTGGTCAACTGGACACGTGGTCTGCACTAATTGTGTGAGGATCTCTTCGGTTGCAACAAAAAAGATCTTGCAAGTTTGAAGGCCGCATAACTTCTTTGCCGCATAGTCGTCCTGGCAGGCATACGTGCTCTCGTTTGGCCTTGGTCGGATGGATACCTTGGCTTTATGAGGACGAGAACGCATAGAGTCGAGGTCGCATGTGTGCTCTCGTTTGACGTTAGTCGGATGGACACTCTGGTTGCATGAAGACGTAGAAGCGAGTCGAGGCCGCATGTGTGCTCTCATTTGGCCTTGGTCAGATGGACACTCTGGCCGCATGATGACGGAATCGCATGGGTATATAGCCGCATATGAATGAGCACGTAGCGTGGCAAGTCTGTCGAGACCATCAATGCGTGATGTGACTTTCTATTTTTTTCCTGAGCCTTCGTCTTAACGAATCTCGAAGCATCTCAGTGTGACGAGTGTTTAAATTAAATTCTTGATATCAAACTACTGTGAAAACGGAAAAGAAGTAAAAGAACAGCCCACTACTGCCACCAGGCCCACCGCCGAGAAAACTTCGGTCGTTCTCCTCCATTGTGACCTAGAGCTCCACATCCACGTGGCCCGCGACCTCCCCAATATGGACCTCCTCCCTGAGACCCACCGTCGTTGTTGAACCCTCTATCGCTGCATTGTCTCCCTCCCCTCCTCCCTCTACGTCGTTGTCGACCGCCGATGGATCCCCATCCTCGGCTCCAACGACAAGCCACTGAAATCCGACTCCGCCCTCCTCCTCTAGTTCAAGTTCACACCCTTGTTGACGCCCCCCACCCCTCCCAGTCGACGCCTACTTCCCCGTCAGGCACGATGGGGAAGTCAAGCTCTACCAGGACATGCACATGAGGGAGGAGGAGCTGCCATAGATCAAACTTTATTTATTTATTATTATTATTATTATTATTATTATTATTATTATTAAGTGGAGGTTATTTGAATCATTCAAGATTTTCTCTCAATTCTGTTCGGATATCAAATTGTCTAACGTATAATATAAAATATATATGATATTAAGTTGAAAAACTAGATTAGTTGACGGTATCAAGTTAAAATTAAGACTATTTTTCATAAAAGAAAAAAAAAATAATAGTGGGAAGAGATACGAAAATGTATAGGAAGTATTTATTATGAAAGTGGATGTAAATGTTAATAGTGGAAATTAATAATAATTATATTTAAATACTATTAGTTCTTTTATTATATTTTATCAAATTATATAATATAATATATTATTTATTTATTTTTAATTTCAGGGATACTTGGATGGTTGGATAGTAAATATCTGAAAACTTGTACTCGCACAATATTTCTTTAATATAGTAATTGATGAGACTGTTCTATATTTCTGTCTCCTCTTACATGTGGGCCTTCAAGAACAAAATTAATAGGACACCAGATCTGTTCCTAGCGAACATGTGGCACTGACATTTGCTGCCAGCAATACTTGCATGGATTCCAGTAGCGACATGTGGAACCATCTTTTCCCGGCCACCGCTCGTCGAGCCTGTTCATATATGCTGCAAAACTATAGTTCCCCCAGCACCCACCAAAGAGGAATCAACTACACAAGTAACATACATACATACAATGGACTTCAGGATGGACATGGACGAGGAGACGTTGTTGGCAACGTTCGAAGAGCTGAATATCGAGATGCCAGACGAGATGGACTACAGGAGGCAGGGGCCGACCCGGGGCTACTACCGCGACCGCAAGGCCGTGGTCCGGACCCCAACCGACGTCAAGGAGCTCCCCGGGAAGCTCGTGTTCGTCATGGACATGCCCGGGGTGAAGCCCGGGGAGATCAAGGTCCGCGTCGAGGACGGGAAACTGCTCTACGTGAACGCGGAGCGCAAGCGCAAGGAGGAGGAGGAGGGTCAGGTAGTTGGCAAGTATCTGAGGGCGGAAAGGCGGATGGGGAAGTTCATGAGGAAGTTCCCCCTGCCGGACGATACGAACAAGGACGGGATCGACGCGGTGTACGAGAACGGCGTGCTGACCCTCACGGTGGAGAGGCTGCCGCCGCCGGAGCCGAAGCAGCCCAAGACCATCGAGGTCCGTCAAGGTGGCCTGGCTGGCTAGAAAAATATATACGTCGGTTCGTATAGTATATATGCTATGGTCTATGTTCTGTTAAGTTGTGTAAAATTAAAAAGAAAAAAAATGTTCTAGTACTGTGTTTTCAGGACCTCTTTGTGAGTTTTTTTTTTTTTTTTTTTTTTTAATGTTGTTGCTGTTGTGTTCTAAAATTAAATTAATATATGTTTTGTGTTACTGTGGAATAGAAAATCAATCATGAAATGTTTGTAGGATCGTGATTTGTTGGTTCATCTTGTTGGAATAAAATATTTCAAATTTTCACGCAGAAACTGAATTCTTAATCCGATGAAAATTGCATACAAAAAAAAATGTCATTGGTAGTTGTGTTCGATGGCCTTCTTTATGCACTATCAGTTATGCGAATAACCAAACAATCAAGAATAGAGAAGACATTGGCATTGATATATCATCAAACAAATATGGTCATAACAGACATTGATGAACGCGCCTCGGAATACTCTGCTGCAACCGATAAAAAAGGAGAGAGAAAAAGAGTTTAAACAAATAAAAAATATTAGTCTAGTGGTAGTGCCAGTCTAGTGGTAGTGTCGAAGGACATCCATGGATAGGTCCTGGTTGGCTTATATAGCCACGGTTTGACTTGTAGAAAATATTACGTCTCAGTCCCAAATATACTGAACCAGACCACGTGGTAATGTCCAGCTAATACAGTCTACAATAGAATTTTTAATTTAATAGTTCCATCTAGACGTACTACGCTAAAAAAGTATACTCATAAATATATTTATTTCTCAATCACAGGAGAACAATATGTAAGAATGAACAATATGTATCATGGTCTGCCACGTCGTCAGTCAACTATATATATATATATATATATATATATATATATGTATATATATGGTCCAAAACAACATATCCGTTCGAGGAGCCCTGCCAAAGCTTTGCCTTCCGCACCATCGGATCAAGCGGGGTCCGCGCGATCCAACGACCACTTATATATATATATATATATATATATATATATATATATATATATATATATATATATATATATATATATATATATATATATATAGGGGGATCAAAAGACCTGTTTCTCGAGCCCAGCTCGAGTCCCGCCTTCCCCTCGTCCGTCGGGTCAGGGGGCCCGCGCGCGCGTACGCGTTGGGCCCGTTCGATCCTACGGTCGGGAGCGACGGGGCTCCCGCGGGGCTCAACGGACGGAGCTCCCGATCCTCTTCCATATATATATATATATATATATATATATATATATATATAATTTCTGTTGTATAGAAGAAGAAATCTATATATGTACAGAAGATACGTAAAGATTCACTTGAATATAATTTTAATCCTAAATCTAATTGTATCTTAACATTTTTTTTTCAAATTAATGATATGTAGCAAAAACTTAAATCGTGATGTGGGATGTGATTTTGTAAAAAAAATGTCAGTTGATCAGTAGAGGTCACATGTGGTGGAGAAATAGTGTCTGCCAAAAATGCTCACTAAAGAAATGACAATCAATCTCAATGTGGTTTGTTCGTTCATAAAAAAACTGGATTGTTCACAATATGTGTTGCACTACGGCTATCACAATGAAGCGGTTTATGTCATGTAGAAGCAATTAATCAATGTCCATATCAGAGAGGAGTCTCCGTACACGAACGATCTTCCTAGTGGCGGCAGTCATAGCTTTATACTCTGTCTCAATATAAGAACATGCAACGACTTAATTTTTACTTCGCCATGAAATCAATGAATCACAAAAAAAAAAAAAAATTCTCGTGGGGGCAACTTATGTTCAGTGCATGAATTGTGAAAAATAATTCAAATTGGTACCTAACAATGGCACGGAAATACTACATAGGCATCTAGACAGTTGTGTCTACTATCTATCATCCTTAGTAAGACAAGGAGGGAGGGACTATGGGGCATGGAGAATGGATCTTTATGAAATTTGTATCTTGAAGAAATATCTTTTCAATTATTTAGTTACTAGTACTAGGAACTTAGGTACTCGCAATTATCATGTACAATTAGCTGCAAGATTTCTCCTATCTTATATTTTACGTGTTATTTTTTAATATATATTATTCTTGATAGATATGTGATTTCATTATATGATGTGTTTTGCGTTTTCACTTTTAACTTATTTTTCCAACTTCCTTTGCAGTATTTGATATTAGGGGTTGACCCTTCTTATTTTGTGTGACCATATATCGTAATCGAGTGGAAATGGTCAATAGATCCTTGGGCTCGATTACGATATTTTGTCATACAAAATTATAAGGGTCGACTACTAATAGGGAATATCACAAACGAAGCTCGAAGGGAGATTGATAACGAAAATACAAAACACAACTGATATCTAAAAACATAAATTTTATTTATATATTTACTATTTTTTTAAATACGAGCCTAATTTTTATAAATAGTGGCCTCAAACCAGATATCATTTTTAAATAGTAGGCTCAAATCATAATGGGCCTAATTTTTTAACTTTTATAAATATTTTTTTCAAATCAAACGAGTCCAAATTGGACCTAGCTAGTCCAGTCTGGGCCGGATCAGAGCAGGTTCTACATCGTACTTGGTTTGGGATTTAGGTCTCCGGTCCGACCTTGCCCGGTGCACAAGATCGGGTGGGCTTGGCCTAACCCGAACCCGATCAAAACTGATCAAATGTTGGACAGGCGGCCCGGCCAGCCCACTCGATATTTTAATCTAATGATAAATAATGGTGATTATAATGGTTGAGTGAGTAAGAATGTGCAAATCCAACTCTATTTATATGTTATTACCAAACCGAGTTCGGCCTGAATTCGATAGAAAATATTTGAATTTTTGAACGTTGGAGGCCAGAAAATCAGGGATATAACAACTGGATGATTTCATACTAAAAGGGTAACCGAGTTTGGTACGAATTCGGCATAAATTTGGCCCGAGTTTGGTTGCTAAGAAAGGTAGGCTTTGTGAATGAATGTGGACTAATTTTGTGGTTGAGTTCAAAGTTTATTTGAGTGGACTGAGTTGCTTTCTAGTTGCCAGTGCGACTCGACTTACATAAATCCTAAACTCAAATAAAATATCAAATTACATTGAAAACCAAGAGCACTTGATGACGCAAAACTTCTGAAACATCTGCTGACTTGAAGACATTTTTTTTCTTGACGGCAGTTGTCCAAAGATAACCAGATCTGGGAATCACAATACCTTTTCAGGGACTTCGCTCCCGAACCCCCACAAGGGGTGCTGCCCCCTCGACCTCCGTCCGCTGACCGGGCAGCGGAACCCCCGGGTACGAGACTCCAGATAAGTCGTAGGCGGTTGGACAAAATCTTCTGGTATAACGTCGTCTTTGGCTCATCGTCATATAGCATATGTCCATTGCTGATCTTGCTTATTTTTTCTGCAAGTACATGTTAGACGAATAAGAAAATATATATAAGCAAATATTACATATCTGGACAATGCTGAGTTTAAGTAGAAGATACTATAGTGATTGTTCGATTACCATAATGCTAAACTTAATCGATTAGCCATATTCAAAAACTCTACATAAATATTGTGCCAACAATCTCCTACTTTTTTATTATCGCAAATCAGTTAAGTTTAAGACATATATAATTGGTGCATATATCAAAATTAATAAGCACAAATCACTATACGTATACTACTTAAACATATACTTACATACTTAAACTTACTTCTCCCTCATTGACATGATCAAAAAGAAGCTTCCCATAATAAGAGATACTGATACAAATCTTTACCGAAGCTTCTACATGTGCATAAGCTCCCCCGTAGTACGACGTTGGCGAATATGCACATATTTGACATATTTTTTCTCCTTTGTCAAAATATATTGTTTAGACTCCCCCACCAACGAAGTGTATATCATGAAGACAAGGTGAGTAGTATAAAACATATAATATGATCATGTGGTAAATTAGGAGTAAGTAGCTAGAATATCACCATACGTAGAATAATGATATGCATATCATAACCATATACTTACCAATTAGAAACTAGATACCAATTATAGGAAACTAGATGTAGTACATTAACGAGATACCAATAGTAATCTTAACTTTAAAGAACTTAGATTTAATATGTATATATACTAATTATAATATCATACAACATCAAAATCCAGAATCCTAATTCTTGACGAATAAAGCTTACTAAAAGTTTATAAAGCATACATAGACAATTGTGTCATACTAATAGAAAGTAAATAACTCCATAGTGTGAACTAATCACTGAGGCTAATCAACTAGTCATGCTGAATAGAAGTAATTACAAGAAAATTAACTAAGCATGCCAGTATCACCTCTCATTAATTTAAATAAATACCAACTAAAAGATATTAATAAGAGATATGCTAGATTCTTTAATTATAGCAATTCAAGAAAAAAAATCAATTAGCACGTTACCAAAGTGGCTCAAGTGGCCATACTTATGTTAGTAAAATTGCTTGGTAGATGACCTTTATAGCTTTGCAATTACCAATATTCTCCTCTGTCACGATCCGCACCCGGTGTAGGGATGCAAGTCGGGAACAAAGCTCAGCCTACGCCGCAGCATCGGCGGTAGAACGCTGTCTTGGTCAACTATACTATCTAATTATCTCACAAAATGCATAATCCTCCAATAATATCTCAACTCCAAGAAGAGAGTAATAAACTTAATTTAACACAATACTTAATCACAATTATATGGCATGAGAAGATATCACAAAAG
Source organism: Iris macrosiphon (assembly GCA_036927795.1). Classification (NCBI taxonomy): domain Eukaryota; kingdom Viridiplantae; phylum Streptophyta; class Magnoliopsida; order Asparagales; family Iridaceae; genus Iris; species Iris macrosiphon. The sequence goes on from JAYESA010000017.1 coordinate 109,484,268, forward strand.
TCTAACATAACTATGTAGTTAAAAATATAACAACAACAAATAAAAATAATATCCAAATCTTAAATATATGCTGAAAACAAATCTGGTACCAAAATGCTAAAGAGGACTAACTATGCTAACTAGTAAATCCGACTAAATCTCTCGACAATCACTCCAGAACTAGTGGGTCTAAGTCTGCACCATCTATAGGCTGAGGTCCGTAGTATGTCGGACACCAATCTCCCGGATCCTCTAAAAAATATTTTTCAGTTAGGAATAGAGCGAAGTATAACCCAATAGCAGTTCCAATTAATTGACAAAAACTATAAAGCAGTAATATAGAGGATGTTATCTACGATGAGAATATAACTGATGATCAAGAACAATAAAAGAATAGGCAATACTAGCAACATAAAATATAATCAATGCGTACAAGAATGAAGGAATGAACTATAATGTCATAAATAGAACAGTGTAATCAACGAACTGAAATATGGAAACTATAATATACTATGTGATTTGAGATACTAACTAAATATGTGATCGGCCTGGGAGATTCAATGATTACACTAAGGAGCTAACTCAACCATACGTGAATTGCATGGTTAGTTAGTAGCCAATGATTACACTACTAGCCGATAGTTTCTTGATCACATATTTAATTGGTATTTTTTCCGTCCCGACTGATACGATGGATCGAATCATGACATGTTACTAGCCAATTTATTCAATATTTAATCTACAATATTCAATGTTATCCAATACCAACAAGGACAGTATCTGATACCATCTCCATAATTAAGATAACATCCCATGACTGACGATCCAATAACAATACAATCCGTGTACCATCGTGTCAAGAATCATAAGTAATATTTCTAAATAGTTGAATTATAGTGGTAATCAAATAATGGAAATAATCAGAGAATGTACTCGCCTGTGGTCCAGAGCAAATGATAAGAAATGATGTCCAAACTGGTGTCATAAACCTATATATGGAATATTATATTAATACAAGATTTTGGGAATGAGGATAAATTAAACTAGTCAACTTCTAGGTCATAAAGCCATTTCTAAGTCAAGACAGTCAAACTAGGTCAACTCTAAGTCAAACCGGTAAACTTGGTCAAACTACCTATTTCTAGGTTGCATGAGTCTAACTCAATGATGTTGGGTTCATAAACTATGAAACTATGCCACACTAGCTATTTCTAAGATACTAAGATACTGTATCGCAAGATACGCAATCAAAAGATATGAAATATCATATATGCACATTCAAATAATATATGTATACTAATCCTAACTACCAAATGCTATGTGGATACCTTGGCTTTGAACCAACTCGGTATCGCACCACTAAACCCCCAACTTAATACCCAAACCCAATACCTTGGGTATCCTCAATACCTTGGCACTTACCTTGGTGTCTCAAGGTAATTATCAAATCCTCATTTGTAGCTAACACTCAACTTAAATATATGCTAATCAATTAGCTACTAAATATAACACACTAATACAATACAATACTTATAATATATATAGTTTAAGAATCTAACTAATATCTTATCATACATATAGATACTTACTAATACCTCACCATACATAGATATATGTATAGTTACCAACTATTATCCACATCTAACTAACTATTATACTAACAATGCATATACTAATAACTCAACTAACTAACTTACAACTTGCTAGCCCTCCTCGATACATGCTGCTGCTCCCTCTTGCATTTGCTGCTGATGTCGCTATTGCTGCTGCTACTGTCATTGTTTTGTTGTTGTTGCTGTTGTTGCTGTAGCTGCTGCTGTCGCTAATGTTGTTGCTGCTGCTGTCGCTAATGCTGTTGCTGATGTTGATGTAGTTGCTGCAGTCGCTAGTGCTGCTGTTGCTGCTATCACTAATGCTGCTGTTGCTGTAGCTACCGCTGTCGCTAATTAGTGTTGAGGCCCCCTCTCTTATACAAAAACACACACATATATATACACATATATACCAACTATATATGTATACCCTCTCATCCAAATATATATATACATCCACAAATATATACATATAGATAGATATAACATGCACACATACACTCAACACCTATGAATCATATATCAATACATATAACTATATACATATATATATATGAACCCTCCACTCACGCACACATAACATATATAATGCAAAACTATATGTCGCGCCCCGATCCCGTAGGGGCCGATCGTCCTCGCTTGGTCCCTACGGAACCGCTTATTCGTCCTCGCTTGGGCGCGATGCCGTGCAAGCCTAAGTTGCGCTTGCACCAGGCACGTACCTGCACAAGACACCAGATAGACGAAAATATACATATATAGGCACAGAGTAAAAATACAGAGAACCAAAGTTGAACACATTTGATAGCACACAAAATATTTTTATTTTATTAAATACTGAAGATTTGGATTACAAAGTGTTTGCTTGACTGAGTTACAAAATATACCTTAGAAGGCTTACAACTCTTTTACATTCCCAAAACTAGCCACAACGCCCATTACATTATGCCCTTGTAGTAGGACCAAATAACCAAAACATCTAGCAGAAGAAGAGTAGCCCACTGGAGAGGTAAGCAACAGAGGAAGCAGCACGAACAAAGTCCTAGGGAAGGGTGCGCACACGCTGATTCAGGTTGAGGATGCTTGCCAAACTCTCACTTCCAGTACCTGGATATTTGCCCACAAATGTGGGTCAGTACTACCACATGTACTGGTGAGCGACCGTGGCCAAACTCACCTTAGAAATCCACACTAAGTAAGCATATGAAGCTAGCACTATTAACTGGTCTTTCTAGTTGTCTAGTTTCATTTTAACAATTCATGCAAGGAAACATAGACAATATATCGCATATGCATATGATAATCTTACCCACGGCCGAGCGGTTATTCCTGCAGCAGACACACAAGTTAGCCAAAATTTGTATATGAATAACTTATGAATCAAATAGGCATCAAGTGTTAGGTATGCAAGAAGGTAAACCTAGCATGCGCCCTAACTATATGATGGTCCATGGGTCGCCCCATGATTAGCAGTTGGGACATACAAGCTCATCTCACTAATAGACATATCGCCCCACTAGACCCCCGTGCGAGCCGTATACCTCAGGGCGATCCAAAAATCTCTTCCGGACCGAGCGATTCCCAGTGCCCCAGGAACCGTTCGAGAGACGAGACCTTGTGCACAAGTTGTCCAAGATCAATGCATGACATAAAATATCTAACAGATATAACACTACAATGCATAGTTCAAAGAAACGAATATACAATTTTCCATCTCTTATTCTTTTCCCACTTAACACATTTGAAACATAGGGACTTGCCATAAATTGGGTCGAGCAGCATAGGGACTAAGAACATGCAACATAATTGATAGCAAAAGTATAATTCTAATACTTTAAGCATGCAGTTCATTTCTTTAGCTTATCTTTTTAGTGAGGCAACATTTAGTGAACTAGAGATTCTTTACATTAGGCATGCAGACTTAAAGGATTCATCGAAGGGCCTAAGTCACTCACTGAATGAATCGAACGAGAGGATGGGGAAGCCTTAGGCGACGTTCACTCTTTGGTTATGCGTCCTGAAAATGCAACAATACTTGGTTAGCATACTTCAATCTCTTTTCCTTACGATTCGAATAGAACGCGCAAGCGAGAAAGCGAAATCATGAAAACCAAGTCATCGAAAGCAACTCAAAACTCAAAGCAACACAAAACCAAGAAGCAAAGCAACCAACAAAAACTCTTGGACTTATTTCAATAGAAGCCGTTCGATTAATTCAAAGGGTTCATTGCACTTCGTCCGTATTGATTTGGCGGTAAGGTTTTCCCGAGACTCGATTCTCAACCGAGTCGAAGCAGCTTAGTGTTCCATAAGTATCCGTTTGGAGCGGAACATTACATACTACCCCACTGAGAAAAAGTTTCGTCCTCGAAACTTAAGAGATCAAGGAGGCGATAAACAATGCATCAAGAGATCAAAGGAATGAAACTCACCAACATCGTGTCCACTCTCTTTACGCTCAATATTCAACTGATACACTCTAGGCCTTCTTATCTGATCAGTTGGTTCCAGAGCAGGACCCGGAGGGGTATGAGTCTCAGCACCATCTGCTGCCAAGGCCTTAAGATTTGGACAATCGCGGATCATATGATCTAATTTTCCATACTTAAAGCATCCCCTAGTAATGTGGCAGCATGTCTCCTTGGTGTGACCCTGACGGCCACAGAAGCTGCACACTTTCTTGCGGTTCTCACCTGTGTCGGCCTGTTTCTCTGTTTCGGCCTTTTTCTCACCATTGTGGTATCGTTTAGCAGGAGGGTTTCGAGGAGCGGGTGCCTTCTCCGCAGCACCTTGCGACGTAAATTGCTCATTCTGCACCGCTGCCTCAAATGCTTGGATGTACGTTTTGCACTCCCGGTTAATAACATCTTTTCTCAGATTATCGTTTAAGCCTTTTATGAACCGATGTGTGCGGGCTCCCTCGTCGGGAATCATCGAACTAGCGAACTTAGCAAGCTTGGAAAATTCTGACTCATAATCTTCGACGGACATGTTCCCTTGCTTAAGTTCGGTAAACTCGTCTTCTTTTCTCTGCCTAACAGCTGGTGGGAGGTAATGTGCAAGGAAAGCTTCCTTGAATATTTCCCAAGTGATCCTACCGTCCTGATGCTTGGTGGCGAGGTCTGCTTTCTTGACTTTCCACCAATCGTGTGCACGTAACCGCAGCTGCATATCTGCACACGCCACCCTCTTGTTCGCAGGTATTGAGGCAAAGCTAAACAAGCTCTCCATCTTTGTGATCCAGTCCATCACCTTATCCGGCGTGGTCCTGCCTTCAAACTCCGGAGGGTTCAACTTCAGGAACTCAGCGCCTTTAAAGGTAGACTTTCCGGCCGCGTGATGAGGCTCATTTGTTTCTGCTAATCCTAGTCTTGAGGCATGGTCGGGGCAGTCAGAGGTGTTGCGGCGGTTCCTGATGCACCACTGTGTGCTACTAGTGTTGTCATAATTTGAGTCTGGGAGTCAAGCTGCTTTTGTTGTGCCGAGGCTCTAGCATCAGCTCGTTGCTGCTGAGCCTCGAATCGTTCTTGTTGCGCAGCATAATGATCATTTTGATTCTGTAGCATTGCAATCAGTCTATCCATTTGATCATCGCTCAAGCTAGCTGCGCGCGATGTCTCAGGGTTACCAGCACCTGTTTTTGTCATCTTTGCTGCAAAAGAGAGTAGCTTGCATTAGTCTCATAACGTATTATGGACTTATTGCATGGGACGTTGGGTTTTCATACTCTTAGGGACCTTTCACACTCGATTTACTTCTTATAGATTCGAAATCAATTTTCGAAATTCGGGACTTTTGAAATTGCTTGAAAACTTATATCATTTTTGAAAATGATATTTGAAGAGGCCAAAGGCGTTGAACCATGCTCTGATACCACCTGTCGTGCCCCGATCCCGTAGGGGCCGATCGTCCTTGCTTGGTCCCTACGGAACCGCTTATTCGTCCTCGCTTGGGCGCGATGCCGTGCAAGCCTAAGTTGCGCTTGCACCAGGCACGTACCTGCACAAGACACCAGATAGACAAAAATATACATATATAGGCACAGAGTAAAAATGCAGAGAACTAAAGTTGAACATATTTGATAGCACACAAAATACTTTTATTTTATTGAATACTGAAGATTTGGATTACAAAGTATTTGCTTGGCTGAGTTACAAAATATGCCTTAGAAGGCTTACAACTCTTTCTACATCCCAAAACTAGCCACAACGCCCATTATATTATGCCCTTGTAGTAGGACCAAATAACCAAAACATCTAGCAGAAGAAAAGTAGCCCACTGGAGAGGTAAGCAGCAGAGGAAGCAGCACGAACACAGTCCTAGGGAAGGGTGCGCATACGTTGATTCAGGTTGAGGATGCTTGCCAAACTCTCGCTTCCAGTACCTGGATATTTGCCCATAAACGTGGGTCAGTACTACCACATATACTGGTGAGCGACCGTGGCCAAACTCACCTTAGAAATCCACACTAAGTAAGCATATGAAGCTAGAATTATTAAGTGGTCTTTCTTGTTGTCTAGTTTTATTTTAACAATTCATGCAAGGAAACATAGACAATATATCGCATATGCATATGATAATCTTATCCACGGCCGAGCGGTTATCCCTGCAACAGACACACAAGTTAGCCAAATTTTGCATATGAATAACTTATGAATCAAATAGGCATCAAGTATTAGGTATGCAAGAAGGTAAACCTAGCATGCGCCCTAACTATATGATGGTCCATGGGTCATCCCATGATTAGCAGTTGGGACATACAAGCCCATCTCACTAATAGACATATCGCCCTACTAGACCCCCGTGCGAGCCGTATACCTCAGGGCGATCCAAAAATCTCTTCCGGACCGAGCGATTCCCAGTGCCCCAGGAACCGTTCGAGAGACGAGACCTTGTGCACAAGTTGTCCAAGACCAATGCATGACATGAAACATCTAACAGATATAACACTACAATGCACAGTTCAAAGAAATGAATACACAATTTTCCATCTCTTATTCTTTTCCCACTTAACACATTTAAAATATAGGGACTTGCCATAAATTGGGTCGAGCAGCATAGGGACTAAGAACATGCAACATAATTGATAGCAAAAGCATAATTCTAATACTTTAAGCATGCAGTTCATTTCTTTAGCTTATCTTTTTAGTGAGGCAACATTTAGTGAACTAGAGATTCTTTACATTAGGCATGCAGACTTAAAGGATTCATCGAAGGGCCTAAGCCACTCACCGAATAAATCGAACGAGAGGATGGGGAAGCCTTAGGCGACGTTCACTTTTTGGTTATGCATCCTGAAATGCAACAATACTTGGTTAGCATACTTTAATCTCTTTCCCTTACGATTCGAATAGAACGCGCAAGCGAGAAAGCAAAATCATGAAAACCAAGTATCGAAATCAACTCAAAACTCAAAGCAATACAAAACCAAGAAGCAAAGCAACCAACGAAAACTCTTGGACTTATTTCAATAGAAGCCGTTCGATTAATTCGAAGGGTTCATTGCACTTCGTCCGTGTTGATTTGGCGGTAAGGTTTCCCCGAGACTCGATTCTCAACCGAGTCGAAGCAGCTTAGTGTTCCATAAGTATCCGTTCGGAGCGGGGCATTACACTATACATACACCTATAAGTATACAACTATATATATATATATATATATATATATATATATATATATATATATATATATATATATATATATATATATATACATATGTAAACATACACATAGCTATACATATATCAACATACATCTTCATACATACATATTTATATATATATATATATAAACATACACATATACATATAGATATATATACTCTCTTATATATATACACATATATACCACCATACACATATACACTTAGATATATCATATACACATATATAACACATAGCTATATATACATACCTATATAAACACATATTCATATATCACTACTTATGTACATATATATAAATCACATTTCACATATATATATAGAACTATGCATACACATTTACATATAGATGCACATATATATCAATATACATATATAAACACACAATCACATAGCTATATATACATAACTATATGATATAATATAAATACATACACTTATATATATATATATATATATATATATATATATATATATATATATATATATATATATATATATATATATATAGCATATCTAATATATCATATTAATAGTTATACACAAGTCAATTAAATTGAAAAACAATGAAGCAAACACGTGGAGTGCATCGCACCCGTATCACACTAGATCTATGATACGCTTGCGACACGAGTCCACCACACAACCAAACGTACCCCGAAGGACACGAGCAAGTCTAATATATTATATATGAACAATACGAGGAGTCAAACATATAACTACATGTCCGTGTCAAAATATGACATGCACAAAGTCCCGTGTCGGAGGAAAAATTCCTAAATCAACACGTATCACCAAATTATTGGGATACGACCTACACGTATCTAATTGTGGACACGACACTAGCCACAAACACACAAGCACATGCCAAATTGATCTATAGGACCAATTGACAAACACAATAAGTGTCAATCTCAGAATTTTTCCAAAATTGACACAAAAAGTACCATAACTTTCTCAATAGGCCTCATATGAACTAAAATTCAAATCCTATGGGTAGCCTATGCATATGGGTTGATTTATTATGGTTAAATCACAGATTTAAAGTCTAATTACAGGAAAAAACTGAATTATACCTATTGGGAGATGTATTCCCAATGAAACTTCCAATTTGGGTGAAATGAGCCTTCAACTTGTAGATCATTGCTCCTCTTTGCAGATCCTTACTTTCTCCTTCTAGATCCTTGTTCTATTAGCCTCCAATGGTAATTTAGAAAGGAATTGGGATAAATTTTGGTAGGGAATTAATGGAATTTGGTTGAGGGAAATTCTATATCTATATTTAGAATAAAAAATGAAGAGAGAGAAAGTTTTCATCCCCTTTATATAGGCCTCACTTGCCCCCTCCCTCGAGCTACTAAGTAAAGTCTAAAATACCCCTTGGGGCCTCTCATGAAGAAATTAATTAAGGAGGGAAGGTTCTAGTCTAATGGGTTTAACTTAATTAATCCTCCTCCTAATGAATGAGCTTATTATTGGGCTCAAATCTAACTAGAATTAAATGTTGGTCCATGGATCTATTCTAACTAGTTAGCTCCACTAACACAAGTCCAAAATAAAATCTATCATGCTAACAATATTAAATAATATAATAAATAATTATTCAACATGCACAATATTTAATTAATTATGAAATAACCAAAATATCCTTTCCTAAAAAATATGGTAGTGACATCCTCGATGCTAAATCCTGACACAAAGTGTTCTACCTATATCATTAGGCAGAGACTTTGGTATCCAATATTTGGATCCATATTTGTTAGCTTTAGAAACCCACTCATATTCATATCAACCAATTTTTTAGCCTTACACTGATGTGTAATGTGTCCTTTTAAACCATAATAATGACATATTGCATAGGGATTTGTGTTGGGTATAGAAGGATGAGTATGTGAAGTGGTGTAAAGTGTCTTGCGTGGATATTTATAATAAAATTCATGATTATGTGAAATATGTTTTGTTTTACATGCATGATAGTGTGAAGCATTTGGTTTGCTTGCTGGTATCTTATTGTGAGTGCTCTTTTGTTTAGCCATGTGTCTTATGTTAGACTGAGTAGTAGGTTGTACGATCTGCTTTTCCAATCTAATCTCTAACTTTTTAGAGGTGGCAAATAAATTATCATATTTAGCAGTAAGAGCATCAATTCTCAGTGAGGCATTCGAGTACTTCTTTCTTTCTTTTTCCAAATTCTCCTTAAGTTTAGCATTTTTTTTATTGCTTTCATCAAAGAAGTCAAGTACTTCTTGTAAGCTAAGCTTAAGTTTGGGGATATCATCATAGTCGTTAGGAGAGGAATTGTCTCTGGCTTCATTTAGTAAACAAGTAAGCTTTTCATTCTCAAGCAGATAAGATTTAATATTTTTCTGGCTTGCTTATACTTATCCATAAGCTTCTTGTGATCTTCAAATAAATTATTAAAAGCATCAGATAATTCATCGTAAGAAAACTCTTTAAGTAAAGGATTATATTTTACCTCGTTAGTTAATGTCGTTAAGCATACTTTTGCAGCATGTCGATGACTATCTTCTTCTGAATCGCTAGCTTTACTTTCACACCAGATGCTTGTATTTGCATATTTGCGAGACAAATATTCTCCTTTGTTTGATCGTTCATATCGATTCATTTGTTTTGCTTTGGAGCAATCTTTCATCTTGTGGTCTGGCCTTCTGCAGTTGTAGCAAATTGGTTCTTCTTCATGATCTTTCTTCTTTTGGTTTGATTTCACAAACTTCAACAATTGTTTGACGAAGTTCCCAGAAATTTAGGCCAGATCCTCATTGTCTGAATTATCGTCGGTTTTTTTATCTTCAGAAGCATCTTCGGAGGATCTTTTATGATGCGTCTTGAGTGCGATGGCCTTCTCTTTGAGATTTGACTCTTCTTCGAGGTCGTTGAGGTCCAGCTCATGTGTCATCAGCTTTCCCATAAGTATTTTTAGCGTCATTGTAGTAAGGTTATTTCCTTCAACGATCGCCGTTGCTTTTGGGTTCCAGTTCTTCGGAAGCCCTCTAAGCATCTTGCGTATATTTTCATGGTTGTTGTACTCCTTGTCGAGAGAGTATAGATGATTGACGATGTCAAAAAATCTTGTGAACATTTGAGTGATGGTCTCATTTGACTTCATCTTGAATGCCTCATATTCTTGTGTCTGTCTGCTTATCTTAGACTTCTTCACTTGAGTAGTTCCTTCATGAGTTACCTCGAAAAGTTTCTAGATCTCATGCGAAGTGGTACATGTAGATAGTCTATTGAACTCTGTACTATCTAAGGCACAAAATAAAGTATTAACAGCTCTAGCATCAAGACTGTATTATTTCTTTTTTACATGAGTATACTTATCTTTAGACTTATCTATGAGATTACCATCTACAATAATCTTAGCAGGCTTTTTCTAGCCATCCTCAACTAATGACCAAAGGTCAAAGTCCAGTGATCTAAGATAGAAACACGTATGTGTTTTCCAGTAAGTGTAGTTGGTTCCATCAAATAGAGGTGGCCTATTTGTGGACTGGCCTTCATCATTGTTGGTGTGGATAGATCTAACGATTTTCATAAGTCTATTAGGATGTTAAGCCTATATCAAGAGAACTAGCTCCAATAGCAATTGAAGGAGCAATTTGGATCAAAAACTAAATAAGAGACTACTTGCTCTAATACTAATTGAAGGAACAATTGGTATGAGCAATAGTTCCTATATAAAGAGCACCTGCTCTGATACCAATTGAAGGACCGTAGGACAACTCTAGAGGGAGAATAAATAGAGTGCAGTAAAATAATCTATCCAATTAAAAATTAAGCAGAGTGAAGGCAGTTATTAACTAGCAGTGGATATGCAATATAATAAAGTAAGAGAAAGAGAGAGCAAACGCAAACACCGCGATATATACTGATTTTTCTCTGAGAGGACTAGTCCAGTCCCGAGAACTCAAGCTCCGAGTTTTATACACTATAATCACCAATAGTGAATCACAAGTTTTGATCCGAAGGCTTGCCGACTTCTTACAACCACGAGTTTTGATCCGAAGGCTCGCAACTTCACACAGAACCGGGACTTGATGAACCAAGCTCTTTATAACTCTATAGACTTCTAGACCGAGATCGCACTTGGCACTAGAAGACTGGGAGTTAATTTTGGAGATAAGAAAGTTTAGTCTCTAAGGGTTTCCTCACTATAGGATAAAAAGATTGAGAATGGTTGAGTGAGTAAGAATATAAAAATCCAACTCTATTTATAGGTTATTACCAAACCGAGTTCGGCCAGAATTCGGTAGAGAATATTTGAATTTTCGAATGTTGGAGGCCAAAAAATTAGGGATATAACAACTGGATAATTTTATACTAAAAGTGTAACCAAGTTCGGTGCGAAGTGTAGCGCCCCGTTCTCCCGGTGCGAAGAGCGCGGCTAAGAAACACAAGACGGTATCGTTCGATCGGGATAGATTGAATTAAGAACTCGTTATGGATTTGTTTCTTCGGAATCGATTCCCATATTCAGTGGACTGTGCCCCAAGGATCGGCTTAGCGGCAGAGTCAGGAGGGACCTCTCCGCTGCTATCTTTTATTGCCTCGGTTTTCGATGTCGCTTGTTGCTTTCGTGCTTTGAGTTGGTTTTGGGATTTGCTTGTTTTCCTTGAACGGTTTCGATGGTTTTCATTGTTTTCGTTCATTGACTTGCACTTCTATTCCGAGATTGGAAAGAGAGGAAGAAGTGTTAATCGAGCTGTTCGTATGCAGGTGAACGAGCAGTAGACGGCTTGCGAGCGGAGTCGTGAAGCGCCTCTTTCTTTCTCCTTCCAACTATCTAAGTGAGTGGCTACCAACCCGATTAGCTAGCCCTGCTTCCAAGCTTCACATCTAATAAATCTGCATTCTTCTTTGCCCCGATCAAATGATACCAAGTAATAATAAAAGAAACCAAGATAAAAGAGAATAGACTTGGTATATATGCTTGTCAATAACTTCATGAACGGATACTGAACTGCATGCTTGTTCATTTGGGAATAGATCATGAATTGCTTGTATTGTGCTTGCTTGTCTTGTACTCTTGTTGCCTCAACTACAAATTATTACTTGTATATTGTTCGATCATGGATAACTTGTGCACAGGGTAACGGTCTTGCGGGCGATGCTGGGGCACAGGTATCGATCCGGTCCGGGCGAGACCTATTATTTAGTCTCTTGTTCTTGGCAGAATGGCTTGCAATGCCTCTTGTACTTTCATTGCACGCCATTCTCGTCAAAGACTATCGTCCATTATGGCAACCAAGCCAGTGATCATCTTGTATATTTAAACCTGTTGCAAAGTAACTTGTGTCTTCGTGGCAGGGAAGGCATGGTAAGTATTGTGCAGGTAATTCAGACGGTCAGGTAAAATCCACTGAATGGTGGCACGTTCATTTCAGTAAATTCTATATGCTGCTTACTTGTAAATGAACTAAGGCAAGATAGAAACCCATAAATATGCATGCTTCATTAAAATAATGTGTTGATTGGTATAGTTCGGCTAGCTCGCCTTCACCAGCATGTTTCGATATGCTGACCCTCGTTGAAACAGGTTCTCCGTACTAAGGCGAACCGAGCGAGGAGCCGAAGTCATTTTCTCGATCCAGTCCAGCTGTTGGCGCATCTTCACCGCACCCCTGAAGCCTTTTGAAGTCCGAAGCTGCAACTCTTCATACACAAATGCAGCTCCATGGCAAAGCTATCCTCCAGCCTGGAGGTCTTTATCATTTTAAGTTTATAAAGGGATGTAATGTACAGGACTGCTATCTCATTTTGAGTCATCTCTTTTGTAAGCCGTTCGGCATATTAGCTGACTCGTTCAGGAGTTTGTAATAGATGTTCATTATCAATAAAGAGAACTTTTCCATGTTTCAAATCTGTGTTTCAATTTATCTGCGTACTCTGAATACATGCTTGCTATGCAAATCATTAAAGCCTTGTACGGGCGCAACTCCAGGCCCGTACGGCGGTCACAATTCGGGGGATGCCTCAAACAATTCTACGGAATCAGGTCGTGACATAGTGGTATCAGAGCACAGATTCAAAGTTCCTTAGACTTCGTGCTGGAAAAGTTCCTTTAACGATCAAATTCCTGTGCGAACTCTTGAACTCTCTAGGCAAAAATGAGATACGTTCATGCAATAAGTCCATAATACATTATGATTCTAATATAATTTATCTTCTTTTGAAGGAATGGCTCCAGCGCAATCTGCAGCGCAAACACCGGACGAAACGCAAGGCCAAGAAAGTAGTTCGGATACTTCGGGAAGTTCAAAGAGCCAGCGACCCGTGCCAAGCATCGATCCCATCCAGCAAATATTGCGGATGTTGGAGGAAAACCAACAAAGGGATGAGGCTCGCTACGAACGGGCCGAGAAGCGAGCGGAAGAGAGTCAGCTCAAGTTTCAAGACAATATAGAAGCACGATTCTCAGTCCAACAGAAGCAGGTGGATGCCCTACAGCATATCGTTCAGACTTTGGCTTCCAACTGTTCCACGACAAGAGCGCCGACTCTGGTGGAACAGCCCGTGCTTGAAGTAGAGATGCCGCAAATTCTAAGGCCGAGGGACGTGACTACCTTCGACTTTGGCCACTTCAAGAAAGTCTGCAACACCCCATTCAACGGGACTGAGGACCCAGTCGTAGCTCTAGATTGGTTGGCCAAACTTGAAGATCACTTCACTCTGCTAGAGGTCCCCGAAGAGAAGCGCGTCGCCTGCGCGCAACTACAGCTCCGCCTCAACGCGCACGATTGGTGGGACGTGCATCGACGATCTCTCCAATTTGATCACGGAGAGGAGGCGATCTCGTGGATGACTTTTCGTGCCGCGTTCGAAGAGGAGTTTGTACCCCCTCCAGTACAATGTCAAATAGAAAACGAGTTCATGCAGCTGCGGCAAGGCAGCATGACAGTTAAGGAGTAGCCGAATTCAACCGACTCTCCAAATTTGCTAGGGCCTATTTACCTGATACAGCGAGTCGAACTAGAAGGTTTGAAGGTGGTCTACGCCCTGCCATCCATTCGCATGTAGCCGTTCATCAGTATCGTACAATGCGTAAAGTAATGAATCACGCCCTGTCGCTTGAACCACTCTATCCTCACGTTTCTACCAGCGATGTGCATACATCCAGTCACAAATGCCAAAGCAACGAGAGAGGAAACAACGCTACAAAGCGTCACAATAACGGCGAGAAGCAGAAAGCAAACCAGCCTTGTAGTTTCTGCAAAAAGCCGGGGCATGCAATCGACAAATGTCGCCTGAAACTTGGGTTATGCCTAGCCTGTGGCGGATCAGACCATTCTGTTCGTGATTGTTCCTTGAGTCATGATCGCCGTCCCGAACGCAATAATCCCTAATGGTAGGTCCTATTCTTAAGTTTTGGGACGAAACTTCTAATTAGTTGGGTAGGATGTAGCGCCCCGTTCTCCCGGTGCGGAGAGCGCGGCTAAGAAACACAAGACGGTATCGTTCGATCGGGATAAATTGAATTAAGAACTCGTCCTCGTTATGGATTTGTTTCTTCGGAATCGATTCCCATATTCAGTGGACTGTGTCCCAAGGATCGGCTTAGCGGCAGAGTCAGGAGGGACCTCTCTGCTGCTATCTTTTATTGCCTCAGTTTTCGATGTCGCTTGTTGCTTTCGTGCTTTGAGTTGGTTTTAGGATTTGCTTGTTTTCCTTGAACGGTTTTGATAGTTTTTATTGTTTTTGTTCATTGACTTGCACTTCTATTCCGAGATTGGAAAGAGAGAAAGAAGTGTTAATCGAGCTGTTCGTATGCAGGTGAACGAGCAGTAGGCGGCTTGCGAGCGAAGTCGTGAAGCACCTCTTTCCTTCTCCTTCCAACTATCTAAGTGAGTGGCTACCAACCCGATTAGCTAGCCCTGCTTCCAAGCTTCATATCTAATAAATCTGCATTCTTCTTTGCCCCGATCAAACGATACCAAGTAATAATAAAAGAAACCAAGATAAACGAGAATAGACTTGGTATATATGCTTGTCAATAACTTCATGAACGGATACTGAACTGCATGCTTGTTCGTTTGGGAATAGATCATGAATTGCTTGTATTGTGCTTGCTTATCTTGTACTCTTGTTGCCTCAACTACAGATTGTTACTTGTATATTGTTCGATCATGGACAACTTGTTCACAGGGTAACAGTCTTGCGGGCGATGCTGGGGCACTGGCATCGATCTGGTCCGGGCGAGACCTATTGTTTAGTCTCTTGTTCTTGGCGGAATGGCTTGCAATGCCCCTTGTACTTTCGTTACACGCCATTCTCGTCAAAGACTATCGTCCATTATGGCAACCAAGCCATTGATCATCTTGTATATTTAAACCTGTTGTAAACTAACTTGTGTCTTCGTGGTAGGGAAGGCATGGTAAGTATTGTGCAGGTAATTCAGACGGTCAGGTAAAATCCACCGAACGGTGGCACGTTCATTTCAGTAAATTCTATATGCTGCTTACTTGTAAATAAACTAAGGCAAGATAGAAATCCACAAATATGCATGCTTCATTAAAACAACGTGTTGATTGGTATAGTTCGGCTAGCTCGCCTTCACCAGCATGTTTTGATATGCTGACCCTCGTTGAAACAGGTTCTCTGCACTAAGGCGAACCGAGCGAGGAGCCGAAGTCGTTTTCTCGATCCAGTCCAGTTGTTGGCGCATCTTCACCGCGTCCCTGAAGCCTTTTGAAGTCCGAAGCTGCAACTCTTCATACACAAATGCAGCTCCATGGCAAAGCTATCCTCCAGCCTGGAGGTCTTTATCATTTTGAGTTTATAAAGGGATGTAATGTACAGGACTGCTATCTTATTTTGAGTCATCTCTTTTGTAAGTCGTTCGGCATATTAGCTGACTCGTTCAGGAGTTTGTAATAGATGTTCATTATCAATAAAGAGAACTTTTCCATGTTTCAAATCTGTGTTTCAATTTATCTGCGTACTCTGAATACGTGCTTGCTATGCAAATCATTAAAGCCTTGTACGGGCGCAACTCCAGGCCCGTACGACGGTCACAATTTGGGGGACGCCTCAAACGATTCTACGGAATCGGGTCGTAACACGAAGTCGGCATAAATTTGGCCCGAGTTCGGTTGCTAAGTAAGGTAGGCTTTGTGAATGAATGTGGACTGATTTTGTGGTTGGGTTCAAGGTTTATTTGAATGGACTGAGTTGCTTTCTAGTTGCCAGTGCGATTCAACTTACATAAATCCTAGACTCAAATAAAATATTAAATTACATTGAAAACCAAGAGCACTTGATGATGCCAAACTTCTGAAATATCTGCTGACTTGAAGACGCTTTTTTCCTTGACGACAGTGGTCCAAAGATAACCAGATCTGGGAATCTGAATACCTTTCAAGGACTTCGACCCCGAACCCCCACGAGGGGCGCTGCCCCCTCGACCCCCGTCCGCTGACCGGGCAATGGAACCCCCGGGTGCGAGGCTCCAGATAAGTCGTATGCGGTTGGACAAAATCTTCTGGTATAATGCCGTCTTTGGCTCATCATCATATAGCATATGTCTATTGTTGATCTTGCTTATTGCTTTATGCAAGTACATGTTAGACAAATAAGAAAATATACAGAAAAAATATTAATTATCTGGACAATGCTGAGTTTAAGTAGAAGATACTATAGTGATTGATCGATTACCATAATGCTAAACTTAATCGAATAGCCATATTCAAAAACTCAACATAAACATTGTGCCAACATATATATATATATATATATAAGCCCAGCCGCTCCCAATCGTTGGATCGCGGGGGGCCCACGCGTGGCCCCCACTCGGACCCCACGATCCGATGGTGCAGGGGGCGGGGCTTCGAAAGGGCTCCGGGAGTGGGTCTCTTTGATCTTTTGATCCTCTCCCATATATATATATATATATATATATGAAGGATCGACATCCCCGTTATCTTTGCATTCCCATCCATTCCCATGATAGCATCCGTTGGATATTGTTTAAGTCATCTAATCTTAACCGATGAGTTTAATGGTTCAACTCAACGGCTAAGATTAGATGACTTAAACAACATCCAACAAATACTATCGTGGGGATGGATGGGGATACACTATTTGAGGGGATGCCGATCCTTCCTCATATATATATATATATATATATATATATATATATATATATATATATATATATATATATATATATATATATACTATTTATTGTTTAAACAAATCTTTTATAAATACACAATTAGAAAAAAAATTATACTATTACAAAAAATTTCATGACACATATCCCCTCTGTCACGCCCCAGTCCTAAAATATATAGGACCAGGAATACGCGACACGCCAGCTACGCATTCGACCAGACTTTGGTCCGACTCGAATACGTATACGCTGTAATAAAAATGGTCACTATCTAAATAAACCAATAAATATAAACATCTATGTCTCAATCCACAATGAACAAAAATACACAAGAATGAGCTACATGTGCTACAGTCGGACGCCCAGTAAACACACAAACTCGAATAGACTCGAGAAGAGATGAGTCTACAAAAACTAGGCTACAACAGCAGATGAATAAACAATAAGAATAAAGTAACCATAATGCCGGTAGAAATGATATGAGCACCTGGTACCAATGCCCTTAAGACAAGCAACTCCAAGTGCTCCGTAATCGTCTATGCTGTAAAACTGGCAGGGGACCAGGTCCTCAGAGGGACGTAACAAGGTACAAATAACTAACTAAGTGAGACACAGTTTAAAGACAATGTTCGACGCGTGGGCTGTCCAAAATAAAATCGTAGCTCCGGACACGGAAACTCACGGGATGTACCGCAGCTCCGGACAAAGAGTCACACGGGTGATACAACTACTCTAGATACAGGATCACTACAAAATTAATACATATACATATATAAGCGCGTGTAGAGGAGCCCAAATGTCTAGTAACTATCTTTCCCATCCCAAGCGGTCAACGATTGTGCGTTGAACCTTAACCTCTATCTAATAGTCTCGTCATACATAAATAACTATCAACAGATGCGACCCTAAGGTCGTCCCAGTCTTCGGTCATGATGTCAGTATCAGGATATAGGAAATCTGGCACGATAACAGTGTATGGACGTGTCCTAGGGTTATGATATACATAGGTATGTACATCAAGGTGTTGCGATCATCTATCACTCATTACCAGACGTTACGACGAACGTCTGCACCCGGTTGTGATCCGGACGCAAAGCAACGATCTTAATCAAACACGCGCATAATGTATATAATGAAACAATAAATATCTGGTAACTAAAATACAGGGTGGCAAGGTACACTTGCTTGGATCTGGCTGCTGAAGATAGGGATCCGGTACAACGTCCAAGTCTGCAGGTCCCGTAGTACCTAAAGACGAGACACAAGCTCAATCAATAACTATCACGAGACTGAAATAAGATGTGACACACGTCTAATCATATGCTCAAACTCAATTATAAGTCACGTCTGTTATGATCTGTCACTACCACATTCTGAAAACAGGGGTATTTTCGACCCTTTATTTATTATTAATATTATGGTATTTATATTAAATAATTTCTCAATATTGTATTTAAATTAAATACAATTACATGAGGTGTATTTAAATATATTATATTATAAACTGTGTTCTTAACGTCTGAGCTGGTAGACTTGACCCAGAGGCCACTAGACGAACACCTGATCGAATAATGGGGATTATGTATTTAATTGTTTTATTTTAGAATTTATTTATTGGAGGTTGTATTTAATTACCGTAATTTATTTAATTATTGCGCGTTGTCGTTGCAACGATATTTGGAGCGCTACCCTGACTTTTGCCTTCCAACAAATTTCACAACCTTGCCCTAGACGTGCCTGCCTTCCATTCTGCTATTTTTGTAACTCATAATTATGCCCTCTGTACCTTCATTTTAGTCGCACAAAAATTGTCGCGGACGTTTATTTAATTTCTGAATAAATTCCTATTTTGTATCGTTGTGCGTTCCAATCAAAATTGGAGGCAATCTTGACCTATTTTTCGTCTGACCCAAATTAGGGTAATATTCTGTTCTGAGTCTTCTTCACTAATGGTATTGATGACCCGACCTGATTTTGGTCCCATGTACTCCTAATTAATTTTAGAACGCCAAGTGTATCAAATTTTAATTAATTAATTCAAAAACTCATTTCTGTGTAATTTTCCATTTATTGGGGACTTATTTGCAAAATTTTAATGATGTGCCACCATCCTATTGGCTTAACCCACATGAAGGAAATCAACCCCCTATCTTGACTAGTCAACATAATCTCTCCTTCCTTTTTATTTTATTTCATTTTTCTCCATGTTAAATCTAGACCCTCCATTTAAGATGGAGCCATCCCCACCACACAACACCCTTAAATCCCTCAACACTCTTCCCAAAGCAACTCTACATGCAATACTTGGCCGGCCCTAATTTTTTAGGGAGCCACATCATCCTCTCCATACAAAGGAAGCACACCCTCTCCTTTAATTTCTTCACACAAAACCATCACCAACACCATCACCAGAATTATCACCAACACCAAAACCATCCACCACCATCACTGTTACCATCTCCGGCAACTCAGCCTCTCCCGGCGGCCAAGCTCCGGTCACTATCCCCGAGATCAGACTTCCCTCCAGCATCTCCTCGGCTTCCTCCAATGCATTAGCTCCGGCCGAGCCCCCAGCTGCTCCTCCCCTCGAGTTCGACTCGACGAGCAGCGTCGAGCCACTGCCCGGCTGTAAACCCCCTCGACCAGATTTTAGTATTTTTAGGATTATTTTTAGCCATTTAGGATTTATGGCAATATTTTAATTTATTTTGCCTACATATCCTGTTGACTTGTGCACCTGTCATTCACCGAATTATTTGGAGCTTTACCCTGACTGTTATTCCCAAATAAAGTTCACATACCTGTCATAGACATGTCAGACTATTTTTCTGAATTTTGTGCAAGTCACAGATGCTTTATTTTGAGCCTCGTTTGAGACGCACAAATATCGTTACAAAAGTCCGTATTATTTCCTATTTAATTTCCAGCTCTTTATCCACCTCTGTACTCCTAGAGATTTGAGGCCCAACATGCACCTGTTTTGCCCAAACAAAAATATGATAATTTTCTACACCGAGTATACTACATTTAGTGTATTGACACCGTAGAAAAATTATGACCCTACCTGCCTCTAAATAATTAGAGAACACCGTGCGCAGTATTTATTAATTAAATAAATACGATGGCCCGTATCACCCCAAAACCAGGCCCAGTCCCTGCCCAGACTCACCCCCACCCCCTCGGGACCCTCACACAGCTTTTCCCTTCAATCCTGTGAATTATAGTATTTTTCGGAATCGGGTGTTTTCCCAGACAATTTCGTAATTGCGCAATTTCCCAAAACTAGGACTTTACGCAATTTATAAAATTACAGGGACTTTTCTGCAAATTGCAGTGCGAGGTGTCACCCCCTCATTGGCCGGTGAACCTGCACCGTCCATTTGGAGACGGGACCCACCCGAAAAGATCCCGAAAATATCCTAAAAATATCCTAAAAATATCTATAGATATTTTTACTTATTTAAATAATATAATTTTCTATAAAAAGAAAATAAAACAAAAACAAAAACAAAATAAAAACCTAACCCTAACCCTACCCAGCCCAGGCCGCAGCCACCCCCTCCCCCGGCGGCGAGCTCCCTCGCCGGAGCTCCGCCGACTCTCCCCACCCCGCGGCGAGCACCCCCCGCCGCTGAAGCTCCATCTCCCTCTCTCCTCTCTCCCTCTTCCTCTCCTCATCCTCCCCGACCGGAGCCGAACCCACCGGCGAGCCGACCCCCGACCTTCGCCCGCCCCATCCCGGCCTCCTTCTCCACCTCCTCCGCCACTCGCCGCCACCGCCACCCCCTCTTCTCCTTCCTGATCTTCTCCTCCCCTTCTCGTTCTCCACCCCGACCCCTTCCCGACCCCGACCTCGCCGGAGCGGCGAGCCACGGCGAGTCACTCTCCGCCCGCAGTCGGCCCCCGACCCCTCGGCCTCCTCCTCCTTCCCTGTTCCTCTCCTCCCAGAGCTCGCCTCGCCGGACCCCCACAACTCCGCCACCACCGCCACCCTCTGTGCACAGCCACTTCTCCCCTCGAGCTCGACTTCGTCCCCGAGCCCAGGCCGACCCCCCATGGCCGAGATTACCCCTCCGACGAGTCTCCAGCAAGCTCTAGACACAGTTCGTGTCAGACACAGCGGACACAAGGACACGGCTCGTGTCAACGACTCACGGACACGTCTCGGACACGTAAAAATCAGCCTTCATGGAGCCCTGTTCAGGTAACGATTCCTCTCTCCTCGTAGCTCCAATTTTAATTTTGTCAGTTGTGACACGTAGGCGGTGTAACCATCTCGGTGCCCGTGCAACCCGCTCGGAGCATCGCGTCCTGTGGCGATCGTGGCACGCGATCCAAAAACAGGAAAAACAACGACCCGATTCACCCCGAAACTGGGTACGCCCCGCCAAACGGGACGACTTGGTCGCACGCGGTCTTTACCAAAACGTGCGCGACGTTGATACGAACGTGTAGGAATTCAGAGAAGTTAATTTGGATGTGCGTGCACACCGGAATCAACGCGTATCCGCCGACACCGCCCCGTATCCGTCAGTTCTAGAACATGCTGCAACTTTGTGTACACACGTCGGATCGAGACAAAACTTACGCCATCGGACTCGTAGCGATACGCTGGTCCTGTGAGCCAAGTTTGGTTCGATTCTGAGAACGTTGGCAAAATCCCGTATCGTGGGCCCCACCGGCTCCACTTGACGGGTGATTTTGTGACCGGCTCACCGGAATCCAATTCTGGAAGTTCCGTTGGGTTCGTATCGACGTTCTGGACTTGTGGACACTAAGTTTGGCAAATTTGGAGACCTTTGACCCTGACACGCTTTTCGCTGCAAAGTGGCCCATATGTGGACCCCGCTTTGACCGGAAACTGTCATTTTTGCCCCTGTGTCCAAATTGGACTTAAGGACAGGCGTTTCTAGCTATTTGATATTTTCTGAGACTGTTAGTGATATTTATTTCAGCATCCGGAGACTTTATTCTGAGGCCATAGTTCTGACACTTGGTATTTGACATCTGGACATTATATTTGCAGTTCTCCCGCCAGGCAAGTATACCTTGCCTTGTTGTACTGTTTAAATTCAGTTATAGCTAGTTACATGTTTATCTATTTTTATATTATATAAATGTGCGCGTCCGAGAAAACTCGGGTGCAGTCAACGATGGCGTTAACGTTAGGACTTGTGTCTGACCTAGTGTCTAGTAGACCCACCTAAAGTTGTGAAGTTATTAATATAACTTCTCAGGCCTTGACACGTATCATTATACGTCACAGAGTGAGTACATGTAGGGATGCGTGCCTCATGCGCGACTGGCCATCAGTGTGAGCAACACGTGTAGCGGTATTTAGCTCAGTTGTTTATTTTATTGAGACTTGCATCATAGTAGGAGGTGTCCACGTCGTTTTCACGACTTGTACATCTATATTGGGCGGGGAAGACATCTAGTAGGCGTATGGGACACCCCCTTCATTGAGTCTTTATCCTTCGATCCATGCTCCTCGGAGATGGACGATTGCAGAGTTCCCTAAGTTGGGGGCATATGACACATATACTAGCCAGTCCCGACGATTGGTGAATTACGTCAGCATATGTCTTGCCATATATTCCCATGCATACTACAAGGTCTTTAAATTGCATTCACTTAGATGGTTAGTACACCCCATTTATTTATTCAGTATTTACATTATGGCATGTCATTTTTATGTATCTTGCTATGTCCCTCTGAGGACCTGGTTCCCTGCCAGGTGTATATGTTCTTGAGTACTCGCAGGAGCACAGATCCGGACATGTTACGTATATCCCGAGGAGGTCTTCTCTTCGAGCCTCGTGATTGTCAGATGTGGTTCTTATATGGTGTGTATCTGGTTCATTTTCATATTCTATTTCGGCAGTAGATTTATTTTCATCCGACTGTCATTCTTTAGATACTTATCATTGAGATCTAGCTACATGGTTATTGTTTATTTATATTTGATTCTGTGGATGAGATTTAGATATTACCCTGTGACTTGTGATTAATTATACCACTGGTGAATTGTTATTCATTATACAGCGTACGCACGTATATATGGTTTCCATATATTGGAGTTGCCATATATACGGGCGGCTGGCATCGTTACGTATCCTAGTCCTACGTATTTTGGGACTGGGGCGTGACAATGTTTTTAGTGGTGGCCCATGCAGGTCGAGAGCATATTGTCTCGGTTACGTTACTGTACCGAGCAAGCCTGTGTCTCAGAGCATATTGTCTCGGTTACGTCACTGTACCGAGCAAGCCTGCACCTAGGATTAGAATATAGAATCTCATCCAAATTGACTATGACTTATCTTCCTTCCAGGCTGTCCTACTTACATAATTGCATCCTGCTTGATTCATGTGCTTCCCTGATAATTCTTTTAGTATAGCCCCTGCTAGAATATAGGAATCCCTGTTGATAGGATGATAATTAAGGTAGCATTCCTAATAAGAATACCACTAGGGCTTTGACATATCCTTAAGTTCGGATTACTTAATGAACCCTAGTCTTCCTTATTACCTAAAGAAACCCTAGCATCACTACCTATAGATTAACTTACCAATATCCCTTGACATATTTATGTATGACTTGAGTATAGTATAAACACTACTAGGATTAATTAGAGATAGGATTATTAGAGATTTGACTATAGTATTGACCCTAGTCTAGAGGAACCAATAGAAATTCAAGGTTGGATACTAGGACAGAAACCCTCATCCTATGCTTGGATAACCAGAGTTTTACGCCAGAGACTCTTTACCCTTGTTGGCGTAAAACCCATTTGACCGTTGTTAGCGTAAAAGCCAAACTATGCAGAAGATTATCTCATTTACGCTGCAGTTATAATAACTGCTATCCACTTTTCCTTAGTATTCCTTACCTTGCGTAGGACACGTCCTAAAAACCGCGTAGGTAACTGCCTTGCGCAAACCTGATGAATAATAGATAACCAGCGTAGAGTAAACCTGATTAGGCGTAGAATATTATGATAGGATGTGAGCGTATTTGTTACAGCCTTAGCTTTTCCCAAACTCGACCAAATCCTGCGCAGAGATACGCCTCGAACCCTGTGCAAAAAGGAACAGCTTTTGACAGGACATTCGATTTTGTCTCATATCAAGCGTAGATGACTGGTATCCAATAAGTCACTAACGATAATCTGGATCTCCGTGTAAACCATCATCATAACCATCCCCTCGATCGTTGTGCAAGTACTTTGTCAGATGTCAGGATTCATTAACTTGACTGACAAACTCATGAGTTTCTTGTACAACTTTACGCTGCACGTATGCTAGACTTTTTACGCTGGCAGATTTTACGCAACCTTTAGGCAAAACTTTACCGCAGACTTTTACGCTCAGACTTTAACCCAGACTTGTACGCACAGACTTTTTACGCGGACAGCCCTGAAGCTCTACCTTACGCTTCTCTGTTTTACGCGGATAACTCTGAAACCTATTTTATGCCGATAGTTTGAATCCCTGATTTACGCCAAACTATTTTTTTTGTCTCTGCATTACGCAAACAACTTCGAACTCCTACTTTACGCGGACTTTCTTGAAATCTCTGTTTTAGACAGACAACCTATTATGTATATTAAGATTGTAGAACTTAGAAGGCCATACCTCTTTTGGGTCAACTAGCAACTTAGGAAGAAGTTAGAATGTTAACTGTAGAGATTGTAGAGTCTTGTTTTTTTTGTGATTGTGAATTGTTTGTAATTTCTCACATCATAATCTAGCGTACTTATATTTACCGTACTACCTTGACTTATGCCGCTATTATAGCCTAGTTTCGCAAGCTCATTCTTTATCAAGCTTGTTCTTGAGAGATGTATTATTGGAGTACTACACTAATACATTTCAGAATCAGTGTATTACGGTCTGATCAACCATAGTGCACTTGGTTCGACCTTCGCATAACTACTTTACGTGGATTGAGATATATAGTGATTAGTAGATAGATGTACTTGCCCGTTAGATATGCCTGAGCATATCGTATCAGCAACATAACTGTGCTGATCCGAATATGTGAATAGGGATTACCAAAATAGCATCTCAAATCCACAACTGCTTTGACAATTTCCGTTGAATTCTTTAAACGCCTTGATCCTCACACTACTAATCTATTATCTCCCCCTTGAACTCTTGATTACTGTTTTCCGTCTTCCTTTATTTCGGAAAGACGAAATCTCGTACTTAGTATAAATACGAAAGTGTATTGTTTCTATAGCCATTTCTGTTTGTTTCTTGTGTAATTACCAAACCCTATTATTAGAGTAGATTGCAGTTTAAAACTGTACTATCTTTAGAATGACCTTCTCTACCTACCTACTTTCCTGGTACGTGCATCACTATGGCAGCATGAAATTTTTGCCTCGTAACTTGGGTCAAGTTCAGAACCCAAGTATTACGATAAAGGGTGTACCATTTTGCTATCAGGAGTCTAAATGGTTTTTACCCGGATGAACAATTAATTGACTCCTGAAAGGATAGCAGCACCTATGAATAGGTTGACTTTTTAGGATTAAGAATTCCTATGGACCAACGAGTGTCAAGCCGCTTTCGAGGAGTTGAAGAAGCGACTGACGGCATACCAGTCAGCATTTTACCAGACAAGGATTCGCGTGACCAGAGTTGGTGGTCAACACCGTAGAGACAGTTAAGTAAATACAAGGACACTCGCGAGCAGTGCATGACAGACAGAAGCAATGGGCAGACCATCATCATCGTCCCTTGGAATTCAAATATCATGTCTTCTTGAAGATACCACCTACTAGAGGCACCATTCGATTCGGAGAACGCAGCAAGATTAAGGCCAAGGTATATTGGACCATTGACGTGCTAGAAAGAGTGGGAGTAGTGACAAATCAACTTGCGCTACCACCTTCACTTGAAGGAGTACTTGCTGTATTCCATGTGTCGTAACTCAGGCGTATGTGACAGACAGCAGTCAGGTTCTCAACCATTCGAAGATCACCATTAGGCCGAGCTTGTCGTATCAGGAGCAGCCCGTAGAAATCCTTGATCATCGAGAAATGGTATTGAGAAATCAGTCTATTTCCCTTGGTCCGTGTGACATAGAAGCACGGCGCGCCAGGAGAATCTACTTGGAGCGTATGGACGACATGCGTAAACGTTTTCCGAACCTATTCGTAAACCAAGATATAAATTACTTTGTTAAATTATATCTATTGCCGTCTTTGACTTCTACCCCAGCTTAGTTTTAATTTCGAGGACGAAATTTTTATAAGTTGGGTAGATTGTAAACCCCCTCGACCAGATTTCAGTATTTTTAGGATTATTTTTAGCCATTTAGGATTTATGGCAATATTTTAATTTATTTTGCCTACATATCCTGTTGACTTGTGCACCTGTCATTCACCGAATTATTTGGAGCTTTACCCTGACTGTTATTCCCAAATAAAGTTCACATACCTGTCATAGACATGTCAGACTATTTTCCTGAATTTTGTGCAAGTCACAGATGCTTTATTTTGAGCCTCGTTTGAGACGCACAAATATCGTTACAAAAGTCCGTATTTATTTCCTATTTAATTTCCTGCTCTTTACCCACCTCTGTACTCCTAGAGATTTGAGGCCCAACATGCACCTTTTTGCCCAAACAAAAATACGATAATTTTCTACACCGAGTATACTACATTTAGTGTATTGACACCGTAGAAAAATTATGACCCTACCTGCCTCTAAATAATTAGAGAACACCGTGCGCAGTATTTATTAATTAAATAAATACGATGGCCCGTATCACCCCAAAACCAGGCCCAGTCCCTGCCCAGACTCACCCCCACCCCCTCGGGACCCTCACACAGCTTTTCCCTTCAATCCTGTGAATTTTAGTATTTTTCGGAATCGGGTGTTTTTTCAGACAATTTTGTAATTGCGCAATTTCCCAAAACTAGGACTTTACGCAATTTATGAAATTACAGGGACTTTTCTGCAAATTGCAGTGCGAGGTGTCACCCCCTCATTGGCCGGTGAACCTGCACCGTCCATTTGGAGACGGGACCCACCCGAAAAGATCCCGAAAATATCCTAAAAATATCCTAAAAATATCTATAGATATTTTTACTTATTTAAATAATATAATTTTCTATAAAAAGAAAATAAAAGAAAAACAAAATAAAAATAAAAATCTAACCCTAACCCTACCCAGCCCAGGCCGCAGCCACTCCCCCCCCCCCCCGGCGGCGAGCTCCCTCGCCGGAGCTCCGCCGACTCTCCCCACCCCGCGGCGAGCACCCCCCGCCGCTGAAGCTCCATCTCCCTCTCTCCTCTCTACCTCTTCCTCTCCTCATCCTCCCCGACCGGAGCCGAACCCACCGGCGAGCCGACCCCCGACCTTCGCCCACCCCATCCCGGCCTCCTTCTCCACCTCCTCCGCCACTCGCCGCCACCCGCCACCCCCTCTTCTCCTTCCTGATCTTCTCCTCCCCTTCTCGTTCTCCACCCCGACCCCTTCCCGACCCCGACCTCGCCGGAGCGGCGAGCCACGGCGAGCCACTCCCCGCCCGAAGTCGGCCCCCGACCCCTCGGCCTCCTCCTCCTTCCCTGTTCCTCTCCTCCCAGAGCTCGCCTCGCCGGACCCCCACAATTCCGCCACCACCGCCACCCTCTGTGCACAGCCACTTCTCCCCTCGAGCTTGACTTCGTCCCCGAGCCCAGGCCGACCCCCCCATGGCGGAGATCACCCCTCCGATGAGTCTCCAGCAAGCTCTAGACACAGTTCGTGTCAGACACAGCGGACACAAGGACACGGCTCGTGTCAACGACTCACGGACACGTCTCGGACACGTGAAAATCAGCCTTCACGGAGCCCTGTTCAGGTAACGATTCCTCTCTCCTCGTAGCTCCATTTTTAATTCCGTTAGTTGTGACACGTAGGCGGTGTAACCATCTCGGTGCCCGTGCAACCCGCTCGGAGCATCGCGTCCTGTGGCGATCGCGGCACGCGATCCAAAAACAGGAAAAACAACGACCCGATTCACCCCGGAACTGGGTACGCCCCGCCAAACGGGACGACTTGGTCGCACGCGGTCTTTACCAAAATGTGCGCGACGTTGATACGGACGTGTAGGAATTCGGAGAAGTTGATTTGGATGTGCGTGCACACCGAAATCAACGTGTATCCGCCGACACCGCCCCGTATCCGTCAGTTCTAGAATACGCTGCAACTTTGTGTACACACGTCGGATCGAGACAAAACTTGCGCCATCGGACTCGTAGCGATACGCTGGTCCTGTGAGCCAAGTTTGGTTCGATTCTGAGAATGTTGGCAAAATCCCGTATCGTGGGCCCCACCGGCTCCACTTGACGGGTGATTTTGTGACCGGCTCACCGGAATCTAATTCTGGAAGTTCCATTGGGTTCGTATCGACGTTCTGGACTTGTGGACACTAAGTTTGGCGAATTTGGAGACCTTTGACCCTGACACGCTTTTCGCTGCAAAGTGGCCCACATGTGGACCCCGCTTTGACCGGAAACTGTCATTTTTGCCCCTGTGTCCAAATTGGACTTAAGGATAGGCGTTTCTAGCTATTTGATATTTTTTGAGACTGTTAGTGATATTTATTTCAGCATCCGGAGACTTTATTCTGAGGCCATAGTTCTGACACTTGGTATTTGACATCTGGACATTATATTTGCAGCTCTCCCGCCAGGCAAGTATACCTTGTCTTGTTGTACTGTTTAAATTCAGTTATTACTAGTTACATGTTTATCTATTTTTATATTATATAAATGTGCACGTCCGAGAAAACTCGGGTGCAGTCAACGATGGCGTTGACGTTAGGACTTGTGTCTGACCTAGTGTCTAGTAGACCCACCTAAAGTTGTGAAGTTATTGATATAACTTCTCAGGCCTTGACACGTATCATTACACGTTACAGAGTGAGTACATGTAGGGACGCGTGCCTCATGCGCGACTGGCCATCAGTGTGAGCAACACGTGTAGCGGTATTTAGCTCAGTTGTTTATTTTATTGAGACTTGCATCATAGTAGGAGGTGTCCACGTCGTTTTCACGACTTGTACATCTATATTGGGCGGGGAAGACATCTAGTAGGCGTATGGGACACCCCCTTCATTGAGTCTTTATCCTTCGATCCATGCTCCTCGGAGATGAACGATTGCAGAGTTCCCTGAGTCGGGGGCATATGACACATATACTAGCCAGTCCCGACGATTGGTGAATTACGTCAGCATATGTCTAGCCGCACATTCCCATGCGTACTACAAGGTCTTTAAATTGCATTCACTTAGATGGTTAGTACACCCCATTTATTTATTCAGTATTTACATTATGGCATGTCATTTTTATGTATCTTGCTATGTCCCTCTGAGGACCTGGTTCCCTGCCAGGTGTATATGTTCTTGAGTACTCGCAGGAGCACAGATCCGGACATGTTATGTATATCCCGAGGAGGTCTTCTCTTCGAGCCTCATGATTGTCAGATGTGGTTCTTATATGGTGTGTATCTGGTTCATTTTCATATTCTATTTCGGCAGTAGATTTATTTCCATCCGACTGTCATTCTTTAGATACTTATCATTGAGATCTAGCTACATGGTTATTGTTTATTCATATTTGATTCTGTGGATGAGATTTAGATATTATCCTGTGACTTGTGATTAATTATACCACTGGTGAATTGTTGTTCATTATACAGCGTACGCACGTATATATGGTTTCCATATATTGGAGTTGCCATATATACGGGCGGCTGGCATCGTTACGTATCCTAGTCCTACGTATTTTGGGACTGGGGCGTGACACCGGCCGAGAACGACGAGCCCGCACCTCCCTCTGCATCGACTCAGACTACGCCCAGCCAGCTTCGGCGGCCCCCTACCCGAACCTCCACCTCGAGCACATCCGGCCCAACCACCATCGAGCCAACCATTGCCACCCTCCTCGGCCTACAGCAACCTCCGGCCCGAGCTCCCCACTCGACCGGAGTGCCTCGACCACCCGCTGCAACCCGCATCCCCTCCACTGTACTCCGGCCGAATCCAGAACTCGTCCCTGCATCCTCCTCCTCCGGTCACGACGTACGGCCATCTCCTCTTCCACTCCTTCACGAGCTCCTCCCACCGCGAGCCTCCACCGCCTGGAGACCCCGCGGCTCTTCCCCGGCGGTCAACCCAGCACCACCATCATCATCATCATCCATCCCCCAAACCACCACCCTGCTTATCCTCCTCTGCCACTATTGGAAGCTCAGCCGGTCATCCGACAGTGTCGACTACGAGGCGACTGCAAATATTTTTGATCGGTGAGTCATCTTCCTTCTTTAAGTCTCCCTCGTTCTTCTTCTCTTCGAATCTTTTGAATCTTCTCTTGCCCTGTTCATGTGTTCAGGAGTTTGGATCAGTTGATCGAGTTCGATCACGATTGGAGAAGTTGAGTAGGAATTCAGACTTCTTGAACTGGTGAGTTCATCCGAAATATCTACTGGAACTTTGATCCTTTACTTTTCTTTCATTTTGGAGTCTTGATCGAATGATCGGTTGATTTTTAGGTTGAGATCCTGATTCTTCTGACATTCTTTGGATCTTTTATTCAAATTTTTTGATCATTTAAAATTGAAGTAATACTCTGAATCATTCTTGTATTGTTTGAACGCCTGGTGTTTGATCGGTATCCTCAGAGGAGTATCAATAACTTGAATTGTTCAAACCGGCCACGTGGACGCATCTCTGACACAACAGAACCCTATGATCTCAACTCCGGCGTGGCCCAGCCATTCTCCGGCCGCTCCCACGGCAGCCCCAACCACGAGCAGAACAAACCCCCTGTGAGCACTCCTCTCTTCTCCCTCTTCCTTCTTCCTGTGTATATATATATATATATATATATATATATATATATATATATATATATATATATATACATACGTATATACATATATGTATGTATTTAATATATGTATATGTATATGTATATTATTTATTTACTTAGTGTTTAAACATGTATAGGTATAGTATGTATATACTTAGTATATGTATGTATTAATGTATATGAATATTGTGTATGTATATATATATTTAATTGGCATATGATTTATATATATATATATATATATAAATACGTATCTTAGTATATATAATTAATTTGGTATATGTATGTATATATATATATATATATATATATATATATATATATATATATATATATATATATATATATATATATATATATATATATATATATATATATATATATATATATATATTGTATATACTTAACATATTCTCAATATATACATATTGGTTTATTTTTATATATAATATCGATTTAATAAAAAGTATATATACTAGTATAAATTAAATGCATGTATTAGCATAGTCATTTGTACTTGGAATTTAGTAAATATAGTAAAATTCTAATTCTTATGAATATACCTTGTGTAAAGTATTTCCTGGTAGCTATTTGTAATTAAAACTTACCTTATTAATTTACTTAAGGTATATATAAATACACATATCTATTTTCGTACCAAATGTATTAATGTATATGTTAGTACAATATGTACATTTCTATATCTATCTACTAGACGACCCTAGTTGACCATTATCGTACCTAGCGTAGCCCTGAGGCCAGTGTATTTTGATTTTGTTAGTGTAGCATCTGATGCAAACATTGTATTGTTTATTATATGTTTATAGGACTGTTGGATCCTCCAGACGATACTCTGGGACAGGACATTGGTATTGACAGCTAAGGACCCAAGGCGAGTACATTCTCTGATTAGTTTCTAATTTATGATATCTCCTATGTTCACTGTATCTAGTGTAGATATCCATGCTCTTGACACGTTGGTTACACGGATTGGTATACAAGGATCTCGTCATGAGATGTTATTCCTTATTCATGGTGTAGCTTGTACAAGACTTGTTCCTTGTTATCTTGTGCATGTACAGACACAGAGACCCGGGGAGATTTGCTACCTCCCTAGGGAATCCCGTGCCATAACGTACCATGATTGGATCTACTATACCAGTCGGGGGTGGGGAGTATTTTAGTGTAGATATGTGATCATACCCAACTTTACATGAATCATAGCTCACCCCACATCTCACGTCGGGTGCGGCCTGACCATTTACATGCTTCATAGCTGTTACGTGTGATTAGCCTGACCTCTACATGCATCATAGCTAACCAACGGTTAGCCTGACCTTACATGAATCATAGCTAATCACATGTAACCAGCCTGATCAAGTTCCCAAGCCGATCACATGTTAAAGCTAGTACTCACACACTTAGTCATAGGATTCTTGCTCGTTGACATATTGTTTCTTTTCCTGCTTTTACTTACAGTATTTCCAGTATTTCTTTTATTGTACCTTTCTTGTACCTATACATACCTCTTGTATATTTCTATCTAGAACTGCTACATAGTTTATATCATTAATATAGAACTGCTATTTAGAGATGTACTTTGCTCCTTCCTGACTGGAAAATATTTTCCAGACTGTGACCTTAGTGGACTTGGTTCTGACACTTGGGGATTGGATGTTACTGATTGCAGGTATGACTATTTTGTCGTTAGACTTGTCTTGTCTTTCTTGCTTGCCTTGATATCTCATCGTGCTTTAGTTTATGTGATTGAGTATTTCCAGCATTATTTTATGATATCTACGTCTCCTTATGGAGTTGGGTATTCATGTGAGATTGATTAGATAGTTACATGACCTA